>CM054129.1:84765047-85375547 GCA_028751855.1 Ambrosia trifida | reverse complement strand
TTTAATTCGTTGGATTCTTGGGAAGTTGCAAGAGTTCATTGGGTCCCCTTGATATTCCGAAGTTAACCGAACTTGGGCCAACCGGCCCTCGTGGAGGAAGGGGAAGGGGAAGGGGTGGTCGTTCTAAAAAACGATCTAAAACCTCTGACTCGGGAAATTGTACACCATCAACAGACGGGCTGTCTACCAACATGCCCGAACTTAATTTGAATGATGAATTTCCTGAATACAAGTCGGCAAAGATTGTGAAAATTGACGATAATCGGGAAAGGTGTAAACACTTGGCGGATTGAAAATACAAAGAGAAAACACCTACATGAAACATTTCTCCGAAATTGAAAAAAAATAAAGATTTGAAGGTGTTGAAGGAGTCGCATGAAGACGCCGAAGAACCATACAAGTCGATTCTGATCGATCGAAAACGTGAAATTTGCCACAAGTGGGGTTGGCCATATGACTTTTAGGAATTTTTTTTCGGTGTTTATGTTTTTAATGTTTATTTTTCTGTTATTTTTTTGTTTTTAGGTTTATTTTTATATTTTTTTTATTTAATGTAATGTTTTTTAGTTTAATTTAATATTTTTTAATTAATATAATGTTTTTTATTTAATATAATAATGTTTTTAAATATTTTAAAAACTAAAAAGTTTAGTGATGAAATGTGATGGAATGTGAACACCGCCGCATAGGTTTAGTGATGAAATGTGATAGAATGTGATAAAATGAAGTGACAGAATTTGATTAAGTATGATAGTGTAATGAATGTGATAAATTTGAGAACACCCCTTGTGACCTTATTATGGAGAGAAGACATTTCATGCTGACTTTTTAATATCATCAAGAAAGAAACCAAGTGTTATGTTTCTAGTACTTTCCATGTGGCATAGCTTGCTTAAATATGGTTTATAATAATAGCTGTGTTCATAATCCATGAGAATTTAGAGTTTAATTGATATACTCGTATATCATCTTCTTAATTAAGGGTGAGCACTTGGGCATGACCCACTACTAGAAAACTGGGCTATTGTCACCAAAAATTTGCTACCTAACAAAATGGTATCAAATTTAGCAACCGATTTTACACCAAAATATGTATTATAAGATAAGGTAACTAATTGGTTGCAAATTTTGACACCATTTATTTTTGGTGGTAAATTCGTGAGAAAAATAATAAGAAATAACTAAAAAATAATAATTTATAAAAAAAAAAACAACAAACCTATTGAATTGTGACCACCTTAATGGTAGCAAATTTAGAGACCTATTTCTTAAAGCATATATGGTAGCTAATCAGTGGTAATTTTTTAGACTAAATTGCTACCATATTAGCCACGATAAAACTGGGCTATTGTCACCAAAAGTCGTTACCTAGAAAAATGGTAGCAAATTTAGCAACTGATTTTACACAAAAATATGTATTAGGTAACTAATCGGTTGCAAATTTTGACACCATTTGTTTTTTGTGGTAAATTCGTGAGAAAAATAATAATAAATAATTAAAAAATAATAATTTATAAAAAAACATCTGAAAGAAAAAAAAAAACTTTTGGATATTTTATTCATGTGACCAAAAACACATCTTTTGAAAACTTTTAGCCACACTTTACGAAAAAAATGTGTCATTTAGTAGCTACACTTAATGAAAGAAACAAAACTAGTAACTATAAATATTTCATCGTCCATTAGATCCAATGGTGGTCAATTGGATCTAATGATGGTCAGTTAGGCCCAAAGACGGTCAGCTAGATCCAATCATTGTCACTTAGACCCAATGAAGGTCATTTAGACCCAATGATGGTTAATTAGGCCCGATGATCGTCAATTATGTCTGTTAATTGTCAATTAGAACCAATGATGGTCAGTTGGATCTAATGATGTTCAGCTAGAACCAATGATCGTCATTTAGATCCATTGATATTCAATTAGATCCAATGATGGTTAATTACACCACTAATGGTCAGTTGGACCACTACGTGAAATATGGGCTACGACAACACATATCCTCAAATTGCGTGCCACAGTTATGCTTAAATTTGTGGCTAAAGGTCATTTTTTACATTTCAAAACCTTCCAGCCTAATTTTAGCCACATATCTTATGTATTGATGTGACTATTATATAATAGTTCAAAACTTTTACAAAGAGTAGATCATACATGTTTTAGTGGACCATATTTGGTCACAATGGACAACAGTAGATCATATATGTCTTAATAGACCATATTACCTTAATGGATACTAGTATATGATTATATATGTCTAAATGGACCATATTTAGACTTAATGGGTCACAATGGGCAATACTAGCTTATACATGTCTTAATTGATCATACATGTCCTAATGAATCTAAATGGGGAATGGTAGATCACAAATGTCTTAATGGACCATATTGGGCCTTAACGAATCACAATGAACAATAGTATATCATTAATGTCAATGGTCAATAGTAGATGATATTGTGCCTTAAAGGATCATATTGGGGCTTAACGTGTCACAATGGTCAATAGTAGATGATATGTGTCTTAATGGACCATATTGGACCTGAATGGATCACAATGGACAATGGTATATCATATATGTCTTAATGGACCATATTGAGTCTAAATGGATCACAATGGACAATAGTAGATGATATGCGTCTTAATTGGCTATATTGGGTCTTAATGGACTATATTAGGCTTTGGTGGATCACAACGAAAAATAGTAGATGATGTTTGTCTTAATAGACCATATAGGGTTTTAATGGCTAAAAGTAATCAATGCTACTGGAAAAATGAAAAACATACGACTATTATTAGTCTATGGTCACTATTTAAATACTTTATATGACCATTGTATTAATTAGTCGTTCGAACTCGCGAGCTACTTGAGTTTGGCTAGAAAAAAGGTTTAGCACCAACCGAGATTAAATGAGCTTGAACCGGCTCACAAGCGTAGATGAGCCCACTAATTATAATATAATGAAAAAAAATAACTAAAGTATATATAAAATAATAAGAGGTTGAGATTGAAAGACGTTAAACATGTAGAGCTAGAGCTTCAGCTCTCGTAACTCGTAAGGTTAACAAGCTCGAGCCTCGGTTCGATTACAAGTGGTATAATTTTTCCAATTTTTTGAACTCCCTCCAAACATTTTCACCCAAAAAATCCCCCTCCCAAGTCCCAACCAACCCCTCTTTCACTTTTAACTCCCTCAAATTATTCACCAAAATCCTCCCCCACCTCCTCATCTTTTTTTTTGTTCCTTACAGATCTTTTCTTCAGTTAGTTTACACGCATATCACCGCCCTCACATCCTCCGGCAAGATCGTTTCTTCATAAACAAAATCAGAACCTGATCTCAGCGTCAATGTTAATGGACTGCATATGCCAAACCATTTGTAATCGGTCCGGGTCCGCCCGGTACAAACTATAAAGTGACGAAACAAGCTTTTGACAAAGGCTGGATTGCTGTAAGTGCTTAAATAATAATTTTTATTAAATTCATAATGTTTAATTGTTTTTCAGATGTTGGCCTCGTAACATGAAAGGAACAATGTTACAATGTTTGTTAGGCATTCTCAATAAAACAATGGTTAGTTGCATTGAAAACCTAAGAAAATAGTTCAAAAATTTTGAATTCTAAGGGATAGAGATAGGGTGTGTTGTTTGTTGTGGTTTTTCCTCCACTAGTTGGCATCATAGTTGTCAAAGCCCCTAGGTGCAATTTCTTTTTCTTCGGTCCAATGAACCATCTTCGAAAGGTGGGGTATTCAGTGGGGTTATTGGGAACGGTGAGATATTTTGCTAGACATTATAAATAGTTTAAAGTAGGCACATAACAAAAACTAAGAGTATGAGCTAAAACCATAATAATTCCTAAGTGTTTTGTACGTTGATGAAACGCATGTTTGACTGGTAAATAAGTAGTAGTGCTGTTGTAACAAGTAGGCGAAAAAGCAGAAATATTTTGCTTTTATAACAATATAATGCAACAAATCTCTACAATACTATTAGATAGTAGCCTACACACCCAAGCCAAGAAATATTTTGCTTTTGTAACAATAATATAATGCAAACAAATCTCTACAATACCATCAGATAGTAGCCTATACACCCAATGCAAGTAGTTGACAAACAAATTTTAATGTTTAATTATGATTGACATTTTCTTATTCGTGTGTTCGTTTATTAGTGTGTAGAAGTATTTGATAATTTTAATGTTAAATTATTGTTTAATCAAGATTTGTAAGGTAAATGTGTTAGACCACATTGACGTTATGAATAAGAAAATCAACAAATGCACTATACAATACACCAAAAGAGGATTGATAAGCTAAACAGATAATGAGTACCGTATTATGATGAATTGTCGCTGCCGCATCATCGCGCGAGTTTTTTACTAGTGTTAGTTTATAAATATTCAGTAAAGAAATATTTCAAGTTTTAAGATGCTTATATGTATATATGGTACCATGTAGTCTGTTTGTTGTGATGTTTGGTTACTTTAGCTTATTTTAGAAAAAAAAAACTCCTGGTTCAGTCTCAATTGCATAGCAATTCCTCTTTTAAAGGTAAACTGTTTCTCTAATTTATTAGCACTTGATTAGTTCTTTTTATCTTTTAATTATCTGTTTGTAGTATGTTTATTTTGTTTGGCCGGACAATAATTATGGCTATTCATTATATGGTAAGTGATTAAGGTGATCTAAACCAAGATTATTTATCCTCAAGTTGGAAGAAAGCTCAATAGTTATATCTCCACAAGCTGTCAACTAAACTTTTTAATTTTTCATTTAACAGTTGCTGTTGTGCTTAAATGTGTCATTAGGATCCTAAGGCCATTTGATGGTTGTGGTTGGTTTGATGCAAATCCAGCTTAACCTCAAGAAACAGTCATGTTACAACAGGTATTTTGTTTTTTGCAGAATGGTTGTTTTTTTTAGTCTTATAATTGTTGTTTTTTTCATGATTCCACTTCGCTAGCAATTTTGACCCGTTTACTTTGAGTTTAGTTGATATGCGTTATATTCTATATCTGATCAGTCGAACGGGCTCACTTAAGAACTTAATTCCAAATTTAACGGGTCAACTGGGTCATAAGTGACCAAAGGTTTTTATACTCTTTACACCTAAATCTTAAAAAAACTATATCTGATGCAGTTTCTTAGTTCTTTTTAATGCTTTGGATTTAGCAAGAATCACTTGTGAGGTTGTCAACATTTCTTACATAAGTGTCATATCTACTAATTTATATAACTTGATCAGTAATTTATAGTAGGATGTCAAAGCTTTCTCATGATTATGTTCATCTTGATTCTTGTAAACTTGAGATAGATATGGAGATTGTGATGTAGATATGATATATATTATTTCAAATTGAGCTTTGAATTATAGGTCAACAATGAGCATAGGCACCCTACTTTTTCACCAATACTTGGCTTCTTTGTCAACTTTTATGCATTTGAATTGTTTCCCATGAATATTGTATTTGTTTGGTTTGTGTTTGCTTTTTTATTGTCAGGTTTGATGCCTTTAATGTATTAAGAATGTTTAGGAATTTCTTATTAAGTTGATTAGGCAATCTCTGTTCATTGTTTAAGTAAAATTTTATTCTTAGTAATAGTATGTAAATATATCAGAACATGTTATTTGGCTTCTAGCACTAGAATTGTAACTCACAATTGGATTATGTTATTGTGCAACTCACTTGACCCGTTATTAGTCTTTGTTAATTATGACTTCTTGATTCTATTCATTGCTTGTTTTGTAGATTGAAAAGATAAACTTGATTATCAAAGAGCTTGTTAATGAAAAATATGAAGATAAAGAAAGGTTCGAAAGAATTATTGTGGGCTTGGTGGCTGACTAGCTGTAAAGAAAAATATAATGCAGATAAAGAGGCTATGAACAATAGAATGGGAGAATTTGAAGCTAGGTTAACAGCTATGGGTGGAAAATAGGCTATAAACACTTAGACATGAATATTTTGAAGTTTTTCATGGATAATTTCGGTTATTTGATGTTTTTTTAGTGTTTCTATTAGAGTCTTTTATATGATTTTGAAGTTGGAAAAACTGTAACAAATTTGTTTTATATAATTTGAGATTTTGTATTATTTGATTGTGTTATATAATATAGTTTTCTTGAAATGTAATAGAATTAATAAACAAGGAAAAAAAAACTGTAGAAAAGCTAAATAGTAGCAAAATTTTCAATGAAAGTGATGGTTAAATGGTAGCAAATTTTCAATGAAAGTGGTGGCTAAATGGTTGCAAATTTTCATTGAAAATGGTGGCTAAATGGTTGCAAATTTTCAATGAAAGTGGTGGCTAAATGGTAGCAAATTTTCATTGAAAATGGTGGTTAAATGGTAGCAAATTTTTAATGAAAGTGGTGGCTAAATGGTAGTAAATTCTCAATGAAAGCGGTGACTAAATGGTTGCAGACTAAATGGTACCAAAACGGTTACAAAAAAAAAGTGTAAATTTTCAATAAAAATGGTGTCTAAATGGTGGCAATATCGGTGGCTAAATGGTACCAAAACGGTAGCAAATGACCTTACTAAAATATTGTAGGAGCGGTGGCAAATATTGTAACCGTTTTTGTAGTGACAAAAATATGGTAGCAAAATATAAAAGTGGTAGCTATTTGGTGACATTAGGGCAACAGAGACGTGTATTTTTGCTACCCGCATTCTCGGTTGCAAAATAGTGGCTACAGAGCAATTGCTACCGTTATGTAACCGAAAATGTGGTGACAAAAACCTAAGTTTCTAGTAGTGACCAGACCGAACCGGGTCATACCCGACCTGGACCGAAACCTGAGAGTAGAGAATAAAAAGAACCGAGGACTGGCTGGATGGTCATTTCGGGTTTATGGTTTATTCGGTTTGGGATATTAGTGTATCGACTGAAGACCGAAACCGATTAATGTTGAATGCAAGCATGACCTGGTGGCCAACAATCACAATGCATGGATGGATTCGAACAAACAATGATTGAATTTGGTTGCACAAATGCTCACCATGTTGCAGGTCATATAGTTTTGATTGTGCAAAGTATATTCAATACTTTAATTTTGGTGAATTATTTAAATCTTTATCTGCTCGGTTTCTTCATAAATTATATTGTAATAAATCATCACCACGTTGCAGGTATTTTAATAATTTGATCCGCTTATGTTCTTAAACTTGCCAACATACGGTCTTGCTGATAGAGATATACCTTTATTAATAATATTACGTTAGGTAATAAGATAAAATACTTATTTGTTGGGCCTCGAATTAGTTATAATATATATAGACCGTGTGAAGTAAAACCGAACAAAAACCATGTCACACCCTCAAATTTCCACATGCGAGGTTTTACCGCGAGGCGCATGACATACCAGGATCCAAGTCAACGATCACAATAAACGACAACTAGATGTAAAAAAATACGTAAGACATTCCATGCAACAACCAAAACATTATGCTTTGAGCCATAAACCAGCAGTGGAAGCATTTCTTGTTTACAACCAAAAGACATATTACAGTTTACAAAACATTGTTTAATATGCAACAAGACTTCTAGACGATGTGCAAGACTCCGTGCGCCTATCCCATTAACCGCTACCTTAGCGACCTGAGAAAACATGCAAAAAATGTCAACATATAATGCTTGTGAGTTCACGGGTTTTTCTTTTTCAATAAGCGTTTCATTAATCCTTTAAAAACCGTTACCGTTACCGTTACTGTTATTGTTACTGTTCATACTATGCTTGTTCGTACGCTAGCTAGGCATCAAGTATGTTACTCATACGGGCGAAACCATTGCTGACTGTGTGATACCCTTGTTTACAGACTACCTCATCTTCGGTAAGCCTAGTGTGATTGAGACAATATGCACCCGCCCGGCCTCCAGCCATCGAGTGGGGTTTGTCAGGCCCAATAGCGCTATCCACATTTCCCCGCTACATCCCCGTATTAGTGGTTTCTAAGAGACTTAGATGAACCGTATAGTAATAAAGTGTGAGCCATAGTATAATATGAAAATGTGTGTTTATAATATATAACATGTAAAATTGTAAATGTGTGATCAAAATGTATAAGCATGTTTCTCACCCCGAAAACATAACTAGTAAAGTGTGGGGCCGTGAACTTACCTTAGATTGCGTTACTTGAAAACAGTTAAATCAGTATGCTATGATAGCCCCAAATAGCGGCGATCTATCATAAGATGTATGTAAGTACCCGGACTAATAACCCGCAGGTTAACTAGTCCCCGAATGTCCAGACCATAACCATAAACGTTTGAAAACACCTTTGACTGTTAAACCGACCGTACCAGACAAGACCTGACATCCCATTGGTGACCCGACATCCCACGTGTTAGCCAAATACAAGATATCATGCAACATATGCAACTAAACACTTGGCATGCGCAAAAATTCACTAAGTCTAGCATAACGCTCAATTAACGCATAAACGAGTCCGAACACGTGTTACTAAGTCATTGGACGTATCCCGGGGTTCCTATCGTGTTCCTAGGTCTCAAATCATGTTCCGGGATGTCAAAATACGCTTACAACAACAGTACACCCGATTAGAAAACTAACATGCAATTAGGAAAAGTCAACTAGTGATTAGAGGGAGTCAACAGGCGAATAGAAGGCTAATCGCCTGATACATCAGGCGATTAGGTGGCTAATCGCCCCTGCAACAGGCGATTGCAGCTTCTAATCGCCTGTTGCAGGTTCTTGACGTGTTTTCGCGCGTTAAACCCTCCAAATCAGATCCGAAACATGTAACATCACCAAATATCAAACCTAAACTATTAACCAACCCATTTCAAGCAAAAAACCCCCAATTTATCTCTGCTCTAACGGCCTCGGTGCGATTATTTCCAAAAATGGCAAAGTACCAAGTTTCATTAACTATGAGATCTTTCCTTAAATGGCAATAATAAGATTACACCTCCTACAACTTGCGGTCGCCCGCCGGGCAACTGCACATAGAGAACACAGATTCGACTTTTTCCAACCACCGGAGCAGTCCCACTGCCCTTCAGTCCCATTAAATTTGTGGGGCTTGCAATCCATGAACTTTTTGTAAGAACACTGAGGTGGAGGGGGATTAACAGCGCCACCTGGGACAGAACACACAGATAAACAACAAGGGAGGAAATACAGTACCAAGAAACAAGGTAGAGTAGGTAGCAATCGACTTACCACCCATAGCGTTGTGGGCAGCTTGGAATGCAGCCAAAGCCACATTCACATGCTGTTGCAGCAGGTTGTTCAACTCCTCTTGGGTCATGTTAATGTTGCCACGACCGCCACCACCGCGGCCGCCGACACGGCCACCCCTACGACCGCCATGAGCTCCCGACATATTCTGCCAGAACAAGAACAAAACACTCAGTCCATCACCAACGCTAAACAATCAGAAATCAAAAGGAGCAAGGGAATTGGGTCCAAACGTGACTATTGATCCCAGCACGAGGTCCACCAGGTCTTCCATGCATTTCAACTTATAATTTCGTGTGCACCCGAAATGATAAATTGCTCTACATGGTCCTCTAGGCGTGCCCCGAGCTTGAACCTCAAGCCACCCGATACCCACAACTTAGAAGAAACGACCAACTCAAGGAATTTCCAAGTGACTAATCACTTAGAGATAGATTTCAACGAGTACATGTGCAAGATAGTGTGTGTAAGCAGATGTGTCCATTGGAACATAGAAGGGAGATGTTCGAATCCTGGACAGATCTCGAGGATGAGCCGAATCTGCTCCAATGTAAACCACCGTTGTGCAAGGTTCAACGAACAAGTCCCTCCGACTTTTACCCGAAAGGAAAGATAGAGTAGAGATAGAAATATCAAGGACAAGGTAGATAATATAATAATGTGTGATAAGGATACCGACACCCCAACAAAGTTAGTATATTTATTAAAAGACACGATTCGTACGTATGTGACCGTCTAGTGTGTGAGACTCGGCTATAGACTAGACTCTACAAGCAGTCCTAGTTCACTATAACCATTGGCTCTGATACCAATCTGTCACACCCTCAAATTTCCACATGTGGAGTTTTACCGCGAGGCGCGTGACACACCAGGATCCAAGTCAACAGTCACAATAAACGACAACTAAATGTAAGAAAATACGTAAGACATTCCATGCAACAACCAAAACATTATGCTTTGAGCCATAAACCAGCAGCAGAAGCATTTCTTGTTTACAACCTGTAAGTCCAAGATCTTCTCTACCGGGTATCAAACAAACAATCGAGTGCGGAAAACAAGATTGAATGTGAAGAACAAAAGATTAACTCGATGAAAAACACAAATAATCGCTGCTTTGTATTGCACACGGTATGAAAACCGTCGGGTACAATACACCAATCATCAATGATCTCTAGAGAAGCTCTCTAGAGATATATGTTTTGTTTTTATCAAATGAATGGTCTAACCCTAACAATGAATCAAACATAACAATATATAGGGTCCACTAAAGCCTTGGCCCACATGGCCTAACCCAAGCCCATTAACTTAAACTAAGCCCAATTAACATAAACAGGCTTAATAAAGACAAGCGTAAACCTACTTAAATCTAGCCCAACAATATCCCCCTAGGTTTATGCTGTCTTTATCATGGCTTAGTAGGAAGAATCTTCAGATCTTGATCTTCCAATCTTGGGTTCTTTCTTGTTCTCTTGGAGGTAGCTTCACAACTTTAATCATCATCAGCTTTTGCTTGAACATATTGCTAAAAGAGAACGTGAGAGGAGGATTCTCAGAAGCTCTTTTCTTTGTCAATCTTCTCTTTCAAGCAACTTTTCAGGTACTTCTTCACTTGTACTTTCATTGTCAAAAGATAATTAACTTCAGATTCTTCTGACTCAGATACATCTTCTCAGTGTGGTGATTCATGCTTGTCAGCAACTGGAACTCTTTCATTCTTGATCAACCCCTGTTTCTTGATTCGAATAAAATTCTGCAAATTCTCAGAATTTTGTGAGCAAACAATTTTATGCAACAGAGGGTCCAGTATATACATGAACACCAAGTACATCAGTGTACTTCATTTTAAAATCTCAAAAACCTGAATTTCCTTTGAGAATCGGTCAAAACTTCAAGAATGGTCAATTTTTCATAACATATAAACAAATTAAAATAAAAAATTCAAACTAATTACAATGCATCTTTTTGGTGAGAATCATGTGCAAGAAGATCATATTAGCTTCGTCAAACTATAACACACCGTTAGTATATGTGTTCTGATAAACTTATTAAAGTGCCAGAAAGCAGTCCAAGATGATTACCAGCATCGTTTATCCACTTAAACAAACATACACACATGTCCTCAAGTCCGATATTTTTTTTTATTTTCTTAACGTGTGTTAGACCGAAATAACTGTGTGTCCCACATCATGACATACCCCCGCGATCAAGGTATGCACAAAGCTTCTTCATAACAGGTGAGTAAATTGCTGACATCTGTATTTTTACAAGGTCAAGATCATCGGTGATCAGGTCTGCATATATCTGGATGCAACAGAGAGACCAATGGATTCTCGACCAGGGTTAGGGCAAATACCAAATGTTTCGGTATGATCATCGCTCTAGGCTTTTGATTTGTGCCTTTAGCTTGAATTCTCTTTGAGAATTTTGGGTTTTGGCATTTCCTTATTGCTCTTTTAAGACATCCTGACTGTGCCTAGGTCAGCATATATCCGGATGCAGCAGAAGGACAGCCAGGACATCCCCAGATGTATCAACAATTTAAAGACCTGAAATCTCAGACTTTGGCAATCTATCAACGCAAGATTTAAGACCATAAGATTATATGCCAATGATGTGTTCCCCACAAGTTACACAGTCCTTTATCTTTAGCATTAATTTTGGACTGATTTCGTTGTGCAGCTTGCCTGCCAGTACATCATATAATGGAGCTGCAATCACACCTGATTTAATTTTCTTTTCTATTTTAAAGTGTGACGTTTCAACAGCTGATGTACTATCATTTCTTCTTTTTCGCACCATGAAATCTCATTTTCTGAATTTTCTATTGTTTTTGTATTTTTCTGAGGATATATATCCCCCTAAATTTGTGCTTAAAATTGAGAATTTAAAGAACAAATTTACAAACTAAAACTAAGAAAAATCTTTTTGTGTTTTTCTAAAACCATTCTCGAATTAAAGACCAATTACGTTCATAATAAAAAGCATCAGTTTTTAAACGTACTTCTTTCGCTGATTTTACCTCCATTTTCTCCTTAAAGGAAACAAACTCACTGTTTAAGAATTTAAAATAAACGTATAACAGATAGATGTCACCTGTCATGTGCGTGGAACAACCATTATCAACATACCAGTGGTCGTCGACAATCCTCCTTGGAAGTCCCTGCACTAAATGAGGAGATTAGTTAAACATTGGTACCCAAGCCATCGCGGTCCTGGGCACTCCTGAAGCATCTATGAAAGACACTTCTCTCAAGCACATGTCCTTCTTCTCATTTAGAACTGGTGTAGCTGCCGCCTTTGCTTTCCAGACTTGCTTAGGCTTAGCAACAGGCTTTGCTACTTTCGGAGTAGCGGCTTTTGATTTCCCAGGTTGTTTTGATTTCTGTGGAGGAACAACCTTTCGCTTGTTCTTGGCAGCATTCCAGTCTCCATCAGACGGTTTAACTTTGGGATTCATGTTCTTCCTTGCCTTAGGTTTTTCAACCTTCATTGGCTTGGAGTAGTAGTTATCCCTAGGAATAACCTTCAGATATTGTCTATAGTAGGGCACATAAGGACGACTTGTGCAGTTCCTTGCAATATGACCGGGTCTTCCACAAGTGTAGCATGTTTGCTTCTTTGCATAAAGATCATATCCCGGTCTGTTTGATCCCACTGATGAATGTGAGTGATGGGATCTGTTGGATGATTTGTTTGCAGGCTTCTTAAAGTTTCTGCTCTGCTTAGAACATCTTGAACACCCGTGTGAACAAGATTGTGCTTGTGATGATGACTGTCCTTGAGCTTTCTGTTTAACTTCAGGAACCTGTACATGAGAGTTAGCACAGGTAATTTTTCTATGTGGTGGCATGTATTTATCGGTCGTGCCAATAACAGATAGCTCAGAAACAGCCTTTTGTACATATGGTATAGCATCTGCAGACAAATTAGATTGTTTCACACAAACACCTGCATTGTTAGTGCAAACAATATCATCCCCCTCAATTTTAACTTCTACTTTAACTGAATCTGCACATGAAGTAGAAGTATCAGTAACGTTCACACATTTAAAATCAGGGACTGTTGGCTTTATCACACCTGTGCCAACAGTCATGGATGAGGGATCCTTACATTCTTGTTTAATCTCAACTGGCCTTGAACACACAGATTCTTCAGATTCTGGCTCAGTCGAGGGTGTGACATTTGATTCAGCCGAGCCACTTGATTCAGAAACATGTTGTGGCGACTCTGCTGAATCCCCCGTTGACTCAGCTGCTCTAGAGGACTCACAGCTGGATTCACTCGATTCAACTGATACTGATTTCTCAGATTCGATTGTTTCGGGTGATTCACATTTGGAGTCACTTTCAGAAGTTAATGGGGTAGCTGGTTCAACGGTCTGTGGTGCCCCATACTCTTCATAAATCTTTTTGAATGTTTTCATGAAATCAAACTCAAGGGGCACATTTGAGTCTGATTGGACGGTCGGTTCAGGTTTTAAAACAGTTTCCCTCAACATTTGATTTGATTCAGCTGTGTCATTGGGATCTGGGACTTCATCTCTTTTCACATCAAAAACTCTGTCAATTTCTTTATTTTTCTCAAAATTTAACGTCTCGGTCTGCTTTGAAGCATCTTGAGACTTGACAAAGGTTTTTGATGGAGCCTGCTCCTGCTTTGGTTGTTTGTTCTTGGGTTTAGAGATTCGGACAGGGACTGATTTAGGTTTGGAGATCTCAACTTGATCCCTCGATGGTCGACTGGTTGGCTCTTCTATTGGTGGACCGTATCCTTTAACAGGCAGAGCCAACAACTCTTCATCCGACATGGGAATTGAGGAATAGTTTTCATTAAAAGGTGGAGGGATTTCCACAAATCCAATTCCCTTATTCCTCACGTCCTTTGGTCTGAACTTTAACTGGGTATTGATTATTTTTTCAACTTTGGGACTAGAACAATCGAATTTTTTAAAATGAAAATCGGCATTTTCAAATTTAGATTTTAAGTCGATCAATTCCGTAGTTAAAGTATCAGACAGTCGTTTGAAGTGTAAATATCGACACTTGTGATCACTCACCTCCTGATGCAAGCGCTTGATATCGAGTTTTTGTTGTTCGACCATTTCTTTATAAGAATTAAATTTCTTTTTAATATCCCAAGTGGCCATTTTCTCGTATTCAAGCTGCTTGAATGCAGAGAGAGTTTCTTCTCTAAAACCCTTAATTTTTAACCTGCATCGTTCAGTACAACATGATTCAGCTAAAATTTCAGCGTGTACCTCAGATGCGGATGGCACGTGATCATCCGGTTGTGCCATGAAAGCTTGAGCAGCGTGAGCGGCAGGAGCAGCAGATGTGACAGGAGCAGCAGGTGTGACAGAAGCAGCGGGAGCGACAGAAGTGGCGGGAGCGGCAGAAGTGGCGGGAGCTGTAGGAGCAGCGGGAATGACGGAACAGGTTGAATCTGAATTCGATGATGGAGCAGCAGAATTTGATGAGCATGTTGCAGCAGAGGTGATGTTATCCAATTCTTTGATAAGTGATATTAACTCATCCGGCTTCATTTTAGACCAGTTTATTTCCGAAATGATCCGATTGACGTTCATAAACCAGCTGCATGTTGGCTGATTTGGAATTCTTTTCAATGCGTCCAAAAGAATCTTGTTGACCCAACGATTTGACACTACGATTTCAGCATTTTTCATGTCAGACAGTAGTTCGGTAAATCTGTCAAGCAGTGCATATACGGTTTCACCAGGAGTGTAACCGAAACTCTCAAGTCTCTGCTCAAACACCTCACTTTGAAAAGACATTTTAAGCTTTAATAGTGATCCCCCAAAATCTAGACGTTCCACGAAAAATTTTACACTAGACACAGGACGTCCAACCGTAGTCAACCGTCAAACCGTATTCAATAAAGTTGATCCCCCAAAATTAAACTTGTACACACCAAATAATACTACCACTATTATTATTATTATTATTATTATTATTATTATTATTATTATTATTATTATTATTAAAGAAAACGAAAACTAATTTTTTTTTTATAATTATTTTGCTCCTCCCAAGACTTTGTGTCCTTTTCCAAGTTTCCACTCAATCACTTAAAAAAAAAAAAAAAAAAAAAAACCATTTATCTTACACTTCACCTTTAACTTTCTCTGTACGTCAGTTCCCCTCTTTCTTTTTCACTCACCAATAATAATAACAAACACTTTCCTTTATCTCTCTCTTTCTCTTATCTCAAGAGAACTCTCTCTTCTTTGATCCTGCACCCATCACAACTATACCCTTGATTCACAACCTTCAACCAAATATATCCTCTATCTTCTCACTAGATTCAACTCTCTTCCTCTTCAACAAATCTGAACCTCCTCTCTCTTTATTTTTTAATCCTTTCAAAATTAACAACCTTTTGTTCACTCTCTTGAGAAACACAACAACCAATGACTCTCTCTTTCACAACAATAATAACAACAACTCTTCCAAACCTCTCAATCAAACAACAATAATCTGCCCTCTTTCTCTCAACAATAATAAGATCGTTACCTACCAACAACTTCCCGATGTTGCGAGTTCTTTCACGTCAGGTTTCAAACAAACAACAAACTATGATCACGAGTTAAAGGTTGGGTACGGTTCAGGTTTGTGGGTTCGAGTGGCGACTAGTGAAGGAAGACGAGCCGAACAGTGACAGAGGTGGTGTCTGGAGTCGGGTTGGATTTCTGGGTTGGTTTTGAGTTTTCGGGTGAAAAAGATGGGTTATCGGGTCTGGGTTGCAGGTTTTGGGTGTGGGGTTTCTGATGGATGTGGTGGGTTTCTGGTCAGAGGGTTGATGGTGATGGAGACGGGTTGGAGCTGGGGTCGGGTGAGGTGGTTGCAGGTTAGTAGCGGGTGTTCGAGTGGAGTGTCCGACTGAAGACGGTGTGTTCGAGGTGGTTGCTTGTGTCCGAGGTGGGATGGAGTGTCCGAGTTGGTTGCTAGTGTCCGAGTGAAAGCTATGTCCGAGGTGGAACGGGTTGGATCCGGGTTCAAGTGTCCGAGTAGTGAGTTCGACCTCGAGTGGCTGAGTTCGACCTTGAGAACTGAGTTCGACCTTGAGTTCAACCTCAACCCTGAGTTCAACCTCAACCCTGAGTTCAACCTTCAACCCTGAGTTCAACCTCAACCCTGAGTTCAACCTCAACCCTGAGTTCAACCTTCAACCCTGAGTTCAACCAGGTGAGTTCGACCTTGAAGGATGAGTTCGACCTTGATGAGTTCGAGGTGACGTGGACTGAGTTCGAGGTGACGTGGACTGAGTTCAAGGTGGTGGCGTGTCCGACTGACGATGGCGTGTCCGAGGTCGGGTCTCCGATTGGGATAGGTGTTTCTCGAAAAATGTGTTTTTAGCTTGTTGAACTGTTCTGATGTGCTGTTGTTGTGGGGACCACCAAGGATTTTGAGAGTTTAAAATTTTCTTTATTTTTAGAAGACTTTTTCTTTCCAAATAAGATTGTTGACTTTGATATTTGAAAATATTTTCCTTTCCAAACTAACTGCCGAAAATCTCTCCAACACAATTAAAAACCATCAAAACAAAATCAAAGAACCACTTTTCACAACTATTCTTCCTGTTCTTCAGAATTTAAACAAAAACAAAACTGCCAAAAATCTAAAACACAAAACTGATTAGTAAAATAAAATTATTGAAAGAGGTAGCGAATTAAACCTGTAAACTCGACAAAAACGCAGCAATAAAACGTCCTCTTTTGATCTTCGAATGATACCAAACCGAGCCTTCGAAAGACTTCTTAGGCTCTGATACCAATTGTAAGTCCAAGATCTTCTCTACCGGGTATCAAACAAACAATCGAGTGCGGAAAACAAGATTGAATGTGAAGAACAAAAGATTAACTCGATGAAAAACACAAATAATCGCTGCTTTGTATTGCACACGGTATGAAAACCGTCGGGTACAATACACCAATCATCAATGATCTCTAGAGAAGCTCTCTAGAGATATATGTTTTGTTTTTATCAAATGAATGGTCTAACCCTAACAATGAATCAAACATAACAATATATAGGGTCCACTAAAGCCTTGGCCCACATGGCCTAACCCAAGCCCATTAACTTAAACTAAGCCCAATTAACATAAACAGGCTTAATAAAGACAAGCGTAAACCTACTTAAATCTAGCCCAACACAACCAAACGACATATTACAGTTTACAAAACATTGTTTAATATGCAACAAGACTTCTAGACGCCGTGCAAGACTCCGTGCGCCTAGCCCATTTTTCTTTTTCGATTGCAGCTTCTAATCGCCTGTTGGAGGTTTTTCACGTGTTTTCGCGCATTAAACCCTCCAAATCAGATCCGAAACATGTAAAATCACCCAATATCAAACCTAAGCTATTAAACAACCCATTTCAAACAAAAACCCCCAATGAATCTCTGCTCTAACGGCTTCGGTGCGATTATTTCCAAAAATGGCAAAGTACCAAGTTTCATTAACTATGAGATCTTTCCTTAAATGGCAATAATCAGATTACACCTCCTACAACTTGCAAATCATCATCTCTTTGTTATAATATCATTCTAGTGTGATTCCTAACAACAAACAAGCATTGAATCATATCATAACACCCTAATTCTTCAAGAATCATCCAAATGGGTCAAAATACATAGTTTCATGAAAACACTATAACAATAGCTCAAATTCTTAGATAATCATCCTAATAACTCCTATACATCAGAAATACATCAATTTCATGGAAATATTCATGTTACAACCACCAAAAACCATCATATGCATAAATACTTCACATATAGCAAGTATTATGGTGTAGACTTGTTTTAAAAACTCATTTCAAAGGTTTTTAAAGACACATGGCAAAACAAGGTCTCGACTTTTGGGAACCAAAACAATAACATTACAAAGGTTTGGGATGAAGAACACACCTTGGATTTTAACAAAGAAAGGTGTGTAAGCTTGGAAATGGTGAGTTTTGAAGCAAAACGAGTTCCATAAGTGTTTTGAGGTGTGTGGGAGGCTTAGGATCTGTTAGGGTTGCCCAAATGGTGTTTGGGGAGTCAAGGGTTGTAGTTATAGGTGTTTCTAGTCGTTTAGTACGCGTAAGGCGATTACAGTGCAGTATAGGCGATTAGAATGTGTAATTGCCTATACCTACTAGCGATTAGGCTCTAATCGCCTATACCTACTAGCGATTAGGCTCTAATCGCCTATACCTATTGGAAATTACGCTTAATCACTATTTTAACACATATAAACACGTATTCACGTATCGACAAGTCACATAATGATTACAAACATATAATGCACGATAACTAACACGTTTATGTCCGTTCACCAATTCCCGGGACTCGAGACTTGCGTGTGTGCGTTAAACCCAGCGATTCCACGAATCACCAATCCTTGTACACATGGTTATGGACCGACTCCCGATGATCCCCCAGATCATTGTAATGACTCCCGATGATCTCGCGGATCATTGTAACGACTCCCGCTGATTCCCAGAATCATCGTAACGACTCGACTGACCCAGTTAAGTACGTAATATGCATGACTCGCTAAGGTAGACTTGCTAGTTTAATTAAAGTTATTAACCGGAGTTTGCCGGGTGTCACAAACCACCTCAACTTTTAATCCTGGTTGTGTTAACTCAAAGTAACTGTCAATAACTTTCATAAGATTTGATATCAGCCATTAAAAGTCAAGAAATTTGGCGGTTTTGCTTTTTGCCACTGCAGTTAGAAATTTCAGTGTTTTTCGGTCTCTCTCATATGCTCCTGCAGGTCAGACACCTCAGTGTTTTTCGGTCTGTCTCATACACTCCTGCAAGTTATAAGCAGTTGTAAATGTCCTAAAGCCGACTAGCCACCTATAAAATTGCGTTTTGAGGTTTCAGACATATCCTACATCACCCCTTCAAGCAAGTAATGCATTCATATCTACGGTTGTACTCAAGTTTATAAATCATGCCTCTTTATCATGTGATATGGAGTAATACATGTATGATTTTCACAGTGTATGTTCATCATGCATATATATCACTCAAGACATTAGTTATTTGGTTTGCAACTTTTCATTATTAGTTTGTCATTTATTAATTCAGTCGCTTTGTTATATTCCAATGTATCTGTTAATTCAGTTTCATTGTGTATAGATCAGTTATTTACTGAATGCATATTATATGGAGGATAGTAATGGTTTTGTAGATGCTAATAGTAGTGGTCTTAGAAACCAAATAACTAATGTATTTTTGGCTTGTGTGTAGAAATCTATTTATTAATCCAGTCGCTATGTTATGTTTCAATGTATATGCTAATTAACTTTCATTGTATATGGATTAATTTTTTACTGAATGGATATTATCTGCAGGACAGCAGTGGTGTTGTGGATGCCAATTCCAAGCATGAGGTGTATTCGATGTTCAAGGTAAAGGTTATGTTCTTATTGAATTTTATGCAAATTAGTTTTGTTGTCTAAATGGATATTATCTTCAGGACAGCAGTGGAGTTGTGGATGCCAATTCCAAGCATGAAGTGTATTCGATGTTCAAGGTAACACTTATGTTCTTATTGAATTTTATGCTAATTAGTTTTGATGTGTAAAGATGTTTAATGTCTCGTTGGTTGTTCTAGTATTTAGTAGAGTTTGATGTAGGTAATCAGTTGTTTCCAACACGGTAGTTCAATGAAAATCAGTTGTTGCACTGGATATTATTCAAACTTTTGTAGATATAACCTTAAATTCAATATGTCAGTCGTTGTATAGGTAATAAGTTGTTTTGATAAAGTTAGTTGATTGTAATTAGTTGTTGCAATGTTGGTAAATGTGCACATTTGTTCTATATGAATGCGTGTGTTTTTTATTTATGGACAACTGTTATTTATGTTTTGGTTTTTTTTTATTTTGTGTTTGTTTGTTGAGGTTGTTAGTACATGTATGTCCCTAGCCTAGTATATATGATGTTTTGATGTTTGTGCAGGTGTTTGGATGTGTTTCGGGTGATTTTGGGCATTCGGTATCACGGCTAGCGACTAAGACCTCTTGGGGGCGACTAGCCTTGCTAGTCGCCTGGGTCTCAAGACTCTAACTTGCTAGTCGCCCCTCGTAGTCGCCTGCTGATATCCTAGTCGCCCCCAGTGCCTTGGACGACTAGGAGAGGTATATATACCTCGAATCATTGCCCTAATCACACTCAGCTGTCACATCACACATTCCAAACACCCAGGTCCAGGTTTTGAGGTTTGTGATTGTCTTTGTAAACCCGTGCTATGTTTTCATTACAATACAACCGTTTAACCGTATTTCGTTTGTGTTGATAACTGTTTGATCATTGTTTCTTGTCGTTTTTGTTGTCCGAACATCGTTTAGAGGTTTCCGCACTCTGAACGATAAAGCTCGTGATTGTTGGGTTGTCCGGAAATCGATCCTACAAGTGGTATCAAAGCTTTGGCTCTTATCACGAGTGTTTTGATAACAAAACGGATTCAAAACAGGGTGGTTTTAGATCAAAATCAGTGTTTTTGGTGCTAAAACCTGTTTTTAAGTTTGAAACTTTGATTTTTTGATAAAAACAACATTTTTCAAAATCTAAGGTCGTTTTGACGGATAAAAACAAGTGTTTTTTATTAGGGCTTGTTCCAAAAGTGTTTTCACAACTTTCCTAATCATTTGGGGATCAAACACTGTGTTTTTGAAAGATTTTGAAGAAAAAATAATGGTTTTCGTGCAAAACAAGTTCACAGACCTGCAACTAGCGACTAAGAAGGTTTCATGCGACTAGCTTTTCTACTCGTTCCTTTTTCACACGACTAAAATTCTACTCGTGCCTTAAAACACACGACTAGACTTCTAGTCGCTAGGTGAACCCTACTCGCCTGAAACCTCGTAGTCGCGTCATTGTTCACACGTCTAGCCTTCCACTCGTGTGTCAATGGGGCGACTAGCAATTCCTAGTCACCTGTTGCAGAAAATTTATGCAATTTGGTCGTTTTGTCCGATTTTGTGTCGTTTTATGATCTAATGCCTTCTTTGTATGCAGAATCAAGGATTGGGTAACTTCGTCGGAGAATAATGTATGTGCATTCCTGTAACACCCCAACCGATGGCGGAAACATCAATGTGTCACGTAGTGACGATTGTTCAATAGCTCATGGACTAGAAATGTAAATTTTGATACATTAAATGGAATAGTTTATTACATTGAAAGAAATACAACAATTAAAACTAGCAATCTAAACTAAAATACAGTAAATCTCAATCTAAGACTAAGTTCCAAAAGCTTAGAAGTGATCTCATAAGAACTTGAAACATGTACGAAAATAATTTGGTCAATACAAAAATGTATTGGTGAGCATACCCTGTTTGAATAAATATAATAGGGAAAGAGTTTCGCAATTCATGTGTTGTATACTGTGATACCCCACAATTTCAGATTCCCACTTTAACTAAACTCTAGTTACATTCCTTGCATTATACTTAACCAGGGTTAGTTAGATAGGACACACGTTGCACAGTTATAGGTTAATAACTGCATGAAGTGGTAATTCGGGGAATTACCAGACTATATACATGATTAGTGAACCTCAGACGTTGGTGAACAACGAAGTTAAATAATTGCGAGCTAATTGATTGAGATTGATTTAAATTACGTGATTCTATGATACTCTGTGAAATTATGTGCAACTGTATGTGATTACGTGAACTTAAACTGAATACATTAATAAAAATCGTAATAGGAGGACCGGTAAAAAGGTTGGGGTCTTAACACATGGGGTTACACTTATTATGGTCCAAAATAGCGAAAACATCGACGAAAACACGTCATATGATGAAGCAGGCCACCGACGCGGGCCGAAGAGCTGTGAGCGGCCGCTCACAGGCTCCGAGCGGCCGCGCGCGGGTGTTTGACATCACTAAACCGACTTAAACATGTATTTAAGCAACCTTATGCCACTTGTATCTCCTAAACTCAAACCCTAATCGCCCCTACTGCCCTATTTACAAAATATTAACCCCAAAACACCTGCTAAGGCGCAAGAACATCGATCGGGAAGCTTCAAGAGCATTCGGTTGATTGTTTCGAAGAGCTTGCGGTATAATCCTTAATCTATTATGCTTTAATCTTCTTAATATGTTATAAAAACCTTATAACTAGGTTTGTCCAGGTCTTAAACCTTTTTATAAAGATTAAAACTTGAAGTTTATAAAAATTTAATGAGTTAAACATGATCATATGCGATTAGGGATATGATAGGTTACTTGTTGCGCAAGTTTGTGATGTTTTGATCGTTAGGGTTTATGATTTTGCATGTGTTATGATAGGTTTTGATCATGCTAGGTCTTATGAATGTTTTGTAATGATTATTGATTGTTGTTGATCGATTATGCGCACACGTGAGTTGTTTAAATAAGAGTTTATGCATTATTAAAATCTGGACAGAATGTTTAGGTCAACTTGTAGGGTCTGTTACGTGACGTTAACATGATGGTTTTGATGATTTATTTGCATGGTTATATTATACCTGGTCTTAGCTTTTCATAATGGGTTAAAGCGAGTTATTTGGACGTCGTTTGAATAGTTTTTGGAATTTTCTTTGAATAAAGGTCATATCAGATTTTTGGATTAACAAACTGAGTCAATTTTAAACCATCATAAATAGAGTTTTACAAATAATTAAGTTATGAAATTTTTACAGTACATTAAAATTGGAATAATTTAGCTTTTTCAAATGGATTCATTCCGTTTGGATGAATACACAATGTTTGGGAATTTTTCTACTAACCTGACCTGTTGTAGAAACTTTCTGGATATACCTGTGATGTGCGATTTCTCATAATTTTTGTGTTTAGGTTTTAGACAAAAAAAATATGGGTTAAAAAACAAACCCCAAAGAATATTCAGTAAACATTTGGGAGTTTAATTCATTGGTTAAGTATTTTAAATAAATTAGTTTTCATGGCGCATAATCTGTCCTAAAAACGCAGATTTTGTATTATGTGTTTATGTGACTATTTGGAGTCCTATGTGGTATGTTATTGACATGAACTTGAATGGATACTTATATGAGCTGCATAGGAAGTGCAGAACTGATAGTAACCAACATATTCACCAACGGGTCCGTAGGGTTTACTTATGCATATAGAATCACTAGGTGTCACTTACACGATTTTGAACATTTAAATGTCTTGGACAAACGGGTTATATGGTGAAATGGTATTACACATATACTTACTTAGTGACACATATACTAGGGAGTCGGTAGCACACCCTACTTTGGAGTTTGGATTTATTTGCGTGCATACTAAGGTGAGTTTCACTACTTTTTCTCAAAAGCATGCATCTCAGGGTGAGACAACTTTGATAAACATTTTCTAGTCCAGTTTGGGACTACTATTATATCTCGGATTGATAAACATGAGTCTCAGGTTTTCGTTACGAATCCTCAGGGAGGATTGCGCTTTGATTAGTTTAAAACTTATTGGTCCTTTGTGAACTAAACACTCTATCACTTGAAAAGTCCTTGCATATTATTGGGTTAATCGCTGGGAGCGAACGGGCATGAACTTCTAGCCACATTTGAGAACTAGTGTTGATAGACACTAGTTATTGAGGCAAACTATTATATTACTGAAGGTGTCCCAATAATACTGTTTAGTTGCAATGTGTGGGTTAGCTACCCCGGACACACTTAAACTAATAACACTTGAACATTTGGTTTGGAGGACCTACGCTTTTATTTGGTTACGTGGTTTTGGAAACCAGCGAATTTACACACTCATTTACTTTACTTTGTGAACTCACCAACTTTTTTTGACACACGCTAGCATGCTTTTGCAGGTAACTAGGTATGGAGCACGAATAGGACATGCATCATGTTAGGTCATGGGATGACAAACATTTAAACTACTTTTAAATAATTACCTATGGTTTTGGGCGCGGTGTTTTGCGTAGACTTCTATTTAACTATTTTGTTATTTCGCTTCCGCTATACTTAATTTGGTTTGGTTAAAACTTTTAAACTTGGTTTTACAGTAATGAACTAAATGGTTTGGGCATTTAGAGTTGTTCATGTGACTTATGGCTATGGGATCCTGGTTTGTCATGCGCCTCGCGGTATAAACCCCGCAGTGGAAATTTGAGGGTGTGACAGATTGGTATCATAGCCATTGGTTATATTGAACTAGGATTTTCATCTAGTCTATAATCATCATAGCATAAGTATTAGTACACTCACTATTTTAAGCACACCACTTATTATTTCTTGGATACGTATACTGATCTAACGTATTGCAGGAAGACATGACTAACCCTGTTGATCGTAACTACTCTTCTTATCGTAACTATTATTTCTTGGTTCACTGACATGCTGCACTCGTGGGTTGTGGGATACGGAGTGCCAGCTCAGGTTCCTCCCATTATTGATTCATGGGAGAGGTCTTTGGCAGGGATGGTTAGGCACGTGCATACAGAGCTGGAGAACGCCTATAATGATGTAAAGCAATTTCAGTCTTGGAGAAGAAATGCGGATGAGATTATTAAACACATGGAGAGACAAATCGACCACTAGTTTGGTGAACTGGGAAGGGCTAAAAAGGAAGCTGATGAGGCTAGACATGAGAGGTCGATTGCTAATCAGGAGACATCACTTATTAGGGAGGAGTTGACCTTGGTTCGTAACAGGCTTAAGGAAGCTCTAGGTCAAAATGGTGAAGAACCAGAGGAGGATCCTGAGGAAGAGCCTGCAGAAGGAGGATTCGATGCTCTCGGGGCAGCACTAGATGCGGCGCTCGAGGAGGAGCCACTGGAGATAGAGATCCAGGATGAGAGTGAGGATGAGGGCTCGTGTGTCTCCATGGATCGCGAGGACGATTGACTTCTTTTATTATCTTGTTATCTTAGTATTCCCTATACATTCTTATTATGACTTCTGTTTTATCGTTGTGAGACTTGAGGATCGTTTGTTTTATGTTTGGATTTCTATTACTACTATTAATCGATTACTTATTCTATTCTCGCGCATGTTATTTATATTCTAGTTTACTTGAACTATGTGAACGATTGTATGTGGGACATATTATTGTTTTCTCATGAGTATAGTGTAAATGTAGAATTACTATGGCGGGAAAAGGACACGGGAGAGGAAACATTAACATGACTCAAGCGGAGTTGAACACACTCATCAACGACAGGGTGGTTGAAGCCCTCGCAGCTTTTCAAGCTGGTAACTCTATTTCGCTCTAAACTTTCCTCTAGACTCCAACGTTACGCTCTTTTATTCATTCGTGGTTTCTTCGCTATGTGTAACTGTCTACCAGCTGACAGGGTGAAATATGCCACTGCTACTCTCGAAAATTTGGCATTATCCTGGTAGAACTCTCAAGTGCAGATGCTAGGTGTTGATGTGGCTAATGCAACACCTTGGGTGGATTTCAAGGAACTGATGAAGGAGGAGTACTATCCTCGAGATGAGATTCAAAAGTTGGAGACTGAGTATCTCAATCTGAAGATGGTGGGATCGGAGATTGAGAACTATACCACTAGATCACATGAGCTGGTGGCGATGAGCCCAAATTACTCTAACCTGCCCTACAAAAAGATCGAGTTATACATCAAGGGCTTGGTGCCCCAAATTAAGAGTATGGTTACTGCCGCTAACCTCAATGACATTCAGCGGGTTATTCGTATGGCTCACCAGCTGACTGATCAGAAGGTGGAAGAGTGACTGTTACCCCCTCGTGGTGCTTCATCTTCTGGTACTAACGATAACAAGAGGAAGTGGGAGAATGAGTCTGGAAAACTCCTTGTTAATGGCAGTCAGCAGCAGTAGCAGAATAAGAGACATGACAACCATGGCGGTAGTAACAACCGCAACAACTCTCAGGGAGGTTATCAAGGAAACCAACCTAAGTGCAACATGTGCAATAGGCATCACACTGGGACATGTGGCAATATTAAGTGTGATCGTTGTGGCAAGATGGGACATAAGCAGAGGGACTGCAGGGTGTATATCCCGAGAAATCCGCCAGCTGCACAACAGGGGCAACAACAGAGAGGTGGTAAATGTTGTTTTCAGTGTGGAAGTGAGAATCATTTCAGGAGGGACTGTCCACAGCTGAATGGTAATGGTAATGGCAACAACAGGGTTAACAACAATAGTGGTGGTAACAAGACGGGGAACAACAACACCACCAATGCAGGCAATAACAACAACGAAAACAACAACAATGGGGCTCGTGGAAGAGCATTCGTGATTGGATCTGGGGAGGCTAGGACTGATAACAATATCGTTAAGGGTACGTGCTCCTTGAACCACACTCTTGCTTCTATTTTATATGATACTGGTGCGGACTATAGTTTTGTGTCATCGAAACTTAGTAAACAATTAGGGATGGTTCCTACTCTTCTTGATACCCCGTACTCTATAGAGTTGGCTGATGGGAAACCTGTCGAGGTAATCCATATACATCATGACTGTAAGCCCGAATTGGATGGGCAATTGTTTGCCATCAACCTCCTACCTATCACCCTAGGTAGCTTTGACCTCGTGGTTGGCATGGACTGGTTGTCCAAGCAACACGCTGAAATTCTCTGTCAGGAGAAGATTGTACGTATCCCCCTCCCAAGTGGAGAGCTTTTATCTATCCAGGGTGATCGTGGTGGTGCCATGGTGGGCATCATCTCCTTTTTGAAAGCCCAGAAGTGTATTCGTAAGGGCTGTCCAGCCATTTTTGCTAACATATCTAACACTCGAGCTGAAACTGAAACCAAGATTGAGGACATCCCAGTAGTCCGAGATTTCCCAGATGTCCTCCCAGAGGAATTACCTGGACTTCTACCCGTTCGTCAAGTGGAGTTCCAAATTGATCTTGCGCCTGGAGCAGCTCCAGTTGCACGCGCACCATATCGCCTAGCACCAGGCGAACTTCAACAACTGTCTACCCAACTCCAAGAGCTATTGGATAGGGGCTTTATTAGACCTAGTTCTTCGCCATGGGGAGCTCCAGTTCTGTTCGTTAAGAAGAAGAATGGGAGTTTCCGCATATGTATTGATTATCGGGAGTTGAACAAAGTGACGGTTAAGAACCGCTACCCTTTGCCTCGTAGTGATGACTTGTTCAACCAGCTGCAAGGGTCGAGTTTCTATTCTAAGATTGACTTGAGGTCAGGATACCATCAGCTGAGAGTCCGAGAGGTGGATGTGGCAAAGACAGCCTTTCGAACTCATTATGGGCATTATGAGTTTTTGGTGATGCCATTTGGGCTAACTAATGCACCGGTTGTGTTCATGGATCTAATGAACCGAGTGTGCAAGCCCTATTTGGACAAATTCGTCATAGTGTTCATAGATGACATACTGATTTATTCCAAAAGCAGGGAAGAGCACGAGCAAGACCTGCAGCTGATCTTGGAACTTTTGAGAAATGAGCAGCTGTATTCAAAATTCTCTAAATGTGACTTTTGGATTCGGGAAATCCAATTTCTTGGACATGTGGTTAACGAGACAGGAATACATGTCGATCCCGCCAAGATTGATGCTATTAAAAAGTGGGAGGCTCTTAAAATTCCCACAGAGGTGCGCCAGTTTCTTGGTCTTGCGGGATATTATCGCAAATTCATTGAGGGATTCTCTAAGATCGCTCAACCCCTCACTGCTTTGACACAGAAGGGTATTACTTACAAGTGGGGAGATGCGTAAGAATATGCTTTTCAATTATTAAAGTCAAAACTTTGCAGTGCACCTATACTATCATTACCTGAGGGTACAGAGGACTTCGTGGTGTACTATGATACGTCTATCCAAGGGTTATGGTGTGTGCTGATGCAACGTGATAAGGTGATCGCGTATGCCTCACGGCAATTAAAGGTTCATGAGAAGAATTACACCACCCATGACTTGGAACTGGGAGCAGTAGTTTTTGCTCTAAAGATCTGGAGGCATTATCTCTATGGGACGAAGTGTACAATTTTCACTGACCACAAGAGCCTCCAACACATATTCGATCAAAAGGAGCTGAACATGCGACATTGTCGATGGGTCGAGCTTTTAAATGATTATGACTGTGCCATCAAGTATCATCCAGGGAAAGCTAACGTAGTAGTTGATGCCCTCAGTCGTAAGGAAACGAAACCTAAACGGGTGCGAGCCTTACAACTTACCATTTATTCAAATCTTCCTGATAAGATACGTGAATCCTAGGGCGAGGCCTTGAAACAAGAAAACATCGGGCTTGAAACATTACATGGTGCTGATAAGCACTTGGAACTAAAGACAAATGGTCTTCAATACTTTATGAATCGAGTCTGGATACCATGTTTTGGGGATCTCAGACAACTGGTGCTCGATGAAGCTCACACCTCTCGATATTCGGTACATACTGGTTCGGACAAGATGTACCAAGATATTAAAACTCTTTACTGGTGGCCAAACATGAAAGCTGAAATAGCCACTTATGTTAGTAAGTGCTTGACTTGTGCGAAGGTTAAGATTGAATATCAGAAACCTTCATGCCTACTCCAGCAACCAGAAATCCCTATGTGGAAATGGGACGGGATTTCTATGGATTTTATCACAAAGCTTCCTAGAACGCCAACGGGATATAACATGATTTGGGTTATCGTGGATCGTTTAACCAAATCGGCACACTTTCTGGCAATAAAGGAAACGGACTCACTGGAGAAACTAGCAAATCTCTTCGTCAAGGAGGTAGTCTCTAGGCATGGGGTGCCTACTTCTATTATATCTGATCGCGATGCGCGATTCACTTCTCATTTTTGGACTACTCTCCAAAACGCTTTCGGAACTCGCTTAGATATGAGCACAACCTATCACCCATAGACAGATGGACAGAGTGAACGTACCATCCAAAAATTGGAAGATCTGCTACGAGCGTGCGTGGTGGATTGTGGCAATAGTTGGGATAAGCACTTGCCTTTTATTGAATTCTCTTATAACAACAGCTACCACACCTCGATATAGTGTGCGCCTTTTGAGGCACTTTATGGACGCAAGTGTAGGTCTCCCATCTGCTGGACTAAGGTTGGGGATAGCCAGCTAATAGGTCCCGAACTCGTGCACAAAATTTCTGAGAAGATAGTGCAAATCAGAAACCGGATGGCTGCTGCTCGAGATCGACAGAAAAGCTACGTTGATAAGCGTAGGAAACCTTTGGAGTTCTAGGTTGGGGACAAGGTTCTATTGGAGGTGTCACCTTGGAAGGGGGTGATACGCTTTGGAAAACGGGGAAAATTGAACCCACGATACGTTGGACCATTCGAGATTGTCGAAAGGATTGGTCCGGTAGCTTACAAGTTAAACTTGCCTGATGAACTCAGTGGAGTGCACAATGTATTCCACGTATCAAACCTAAAGAAATGCCTATTGGATACGACACTGGTAGTGCCACTAGAGGAGATTCAAGTGGACGACCAGCTACGGTTCATGGAAGAACCAATGGAGATTCTTGAGCAGGGCGTCAAGAAACTCAGACAAAGCAATATACCTATTGTTAAGGTACGGTGGAATTCCCGTCTAGGACCGGAATACACATGGGAGCGCAGAGATCAGATGCGGCTCAAATATCCACACCTCTTTACTGAACATGAACCTGTGCATAGATCAAACGCCGAACATAAAGCAGCTCGCTCAAAGTGAATTTTGGGGCGAAATTCCTTTCAACTTGGGGATGATGTGACATCCGGGAACCAAGCGCATACTATTCTAGCTGGCTTTATAATTTACTTGCTGAATTTCGGGACGAAATTCTTTTCAACTTGGGGATGATGTGGTACCTCGCAATTTCAGGTTCTCACTTTAACTACACTCTAGTTACATTCCTTGCATTATACTTAACTAGGGTTAGTTAGATAGGACACACGTTGCGCAGTTATAGGTTAATAACAGCATGAAGTGGTAATTCGGGGAATTACCAGACTATATACATGATTGAGATTGATTTCAATTACGTGATTCTATGATACTCTTTATAATTATGTGCAACTGTTTGTGATTACGTGAACTTAAACCGAATACGTTCATAAAAATCGTAATAAGAGGACCGGTAAAATGGTTGGGGTCTTAACACATGGGGTTACACTTATTATGGTCCAAAATAGTGAAAACATCGAAAAAAACACATCGTATGATGAAGCAGGCCACCCACGCGGGCCAAAGAACTGTGAGCGGCCGCTCACAGGCTCCGAGCGGCCGCGCGCGGGTGTCTGACATCACCAAACCGACTTAAGCATGTATTTAAGCAACCTTAAGCCACTTGTATCTCCTGAAATCAAACCCTAATCGCCACTACTGCCCTATTTACGAAATATTAACTCCAAAACACCTGCTAAGGCGCAAGAACATCGATCGGGAAGCTTCAAGAGCATTCGGTTGATTGTTTCGAAGAGCTTGCGGTATAATCCTTAATCTATTATGCTTTAATCTTCTTAATATGTTATAAAAACCTTGTAACTAAGTTTGTCCAGGTCTGAACCCTTTTTATAAAGATTAAAACCTGAAGTTTATAAAGATTTAATGAGTTAAACATGATCATATGCGATTAGGGATATGATAGGTTACTTGTTGCGCAAGTTTGTGATGTTTTGATCGTTAGGGTTTATGATTTTGCATGTGTTATGATAGGTTCTGATCATGCTAGGTCTTATGAATGTTTTTTAATGATTATTGATTGTTGTTGATCGATTATACGCACATGCGAGTCGTTTAAATAAGAGTTAATGCATGATTAAAATCTGGACAGAATGTTTAGGTCAATTTGTAGGGTCTGTTACGTGACTTTAACATGATGGTTTTGATGATTTCTTTGCATGGTTGTATTATAACGGGTCTTAGCTTTTCATAATTGGTAAAATCGAGTGATTTGGACGTCGTTTGAATAGTTTTTGGAATTTTCTTTGAATAAAGGTCATATCAGATTTTCGGATTAACAAACTGAGTCAACTTTAAACCATCATAACTCGAGTTTTACAAAGAATTAATTTATGGAAATTTTACAGTAGATTAACTTTGGAATAATTTGTCTTTTCCAAGTGGATTCATCACGTTTGGATGAAAACACAATTTTTGGCAATTTTTTCTACTAATCTGACCTGTTGTAGAAACTTTCTGGACATACCTGTGATGTACGATTTTTCATACTTTTTGTGTTTAGTTTTTAAACAAAACAAAAATATGGGTTAACAAATGAACCCCAAATAATATTCAATAAACACTTGGGAGTTTAATTCATTGGTTAAGTATTTTAAATAAATTAGTTTTCATGGCGCATAATCTGTCCTAAAAACGCAGATTTTGCATTATGTGTTTACGTGACTATTTGGAGTCCTAAGTGGTATGTTATTGACATGAACTTGAATGGAAACTTATATGAGCTGCATAGGAAGTGTAGAACTGATAGTAACCAACATATTCACCAATGGGTCCGTAGGGTTTACTTATGCATATAGAATCACTAGGTGTCACTTACACGATTTTGAACATTTAAACGTCTTGGACAAACGCGTTATATGGTGTAATGGTATTACACATATACTTAATTAGTGACACATATACTAGGGAGTCGGTAGCACACCCTACTTTGGAGTTTGGATTTATTTGCATGCATACTAAGGTGAGTTTCACTACTTTTTCTCAAAAGCATGCGTCTCAGGGTGAGACAACTTTGATAAACGTTTTCTAGTCCGGTTTGGGACTACTATTATATCTCGGATTGAGATGTTTCGACTCCTGTGGTGGGTCAGGTTTTCGTTAAGAATCCTCGGCGAGGATTGCGCTTTGATTAGTTTAAAACTTATTGGTCCTTTGTGAACTAAACACTCTATCACTTGGAAAGTCCTTGCATATTATTGGGTTAATCGCTGGGAGCGAACGGGGTATTAGTTGATAGCGCTATTAGGTTGTGCAGCAACCTCATGTTTGCGATGCTGGGAGCATGGGCATGAACTTCTGACCACGTTTGAGAACTAGTGTTGATAGACACTAGTTATTGAGGCAAACTATTGTATTACTGAATGTGTCCCAATTGAAAACTCGGGTAAATCTCTCTTGGTTTCTATCTTTTGTCTGTTCTTTTGTTATTCCTTTTGGTACTTGTGGAATTTTCGGGACGAAAATTCTTTTAACGTAGGGATGATGTGACACCCGGCAAATTCTGATTAACAACGCTGTCTAGATTAAAGTCTACCTTAGCGAGTCACGCGTATATTATAACGGGGATAGTTGAGTCGTGTTACGGTTCGGGAACTATTAGTTTGGTATAGAGGATCATTAGATGTTAGTCTAGAGGCTCATTAGATGTCGGTCCTTAACCAAGTGTACAAGTGGTGACGATTCGTAGAATCGTCTGAGCATAGGGAACATACAAGTCTCGAGTCCCGGGAATTGGTGAACGGGGGCGAATATGTTTGTTTGCAAGTATTATGTGTTTACAATCATTATGTGACTTATCGGTATGTGAAAATGTGTTAACATATGTTAAAACGGGGTTTAACGCGCAAAATACACGGAACCAACCCCTATAGGCGATTAGGGGAGGCTAATCGCCTATAGGGTATGCGATTGGGCCTCATTGGGGGCGATTGGGTGCTAATTGCATGCCCTAGGGGGCGATTAGCCCCTAATTGCATGTAATGTCATGCGATTAGCAGCCCTAATCGCGTGTAACTGCTGCATAATCGCATGGAACGTGCTGGATGACTAAAAACGACTATAAATACAATACTTGACCTCCCAAACTTCATATTAGCAACCCTAGTCGTCCCACAACTCGCCCAAACACACACACAACCTCTGGAACACGATTTTGGATCAAAACACAAGATTTCAAGCCTATTACATCAATCTATCACAAATCTAAGGTGTGGTTTTCATTCATGCAACCTTTATTAACGTTTTTATTGAATCCCTAATGGTCCAGACCTGTTTTAAAACAAATAAGTCTTCTGAAAATCGTTAATAAGCATTGTTAATCGGATTCTAACTATCATGCATGTTATATGTGTGTTTATGATTAAAAGATAGGGTTTTAATGATTCAAGAAGGATGATTAACATGTTATTAAGGTAGTTACAGATTGATGATGATGGCATGATGATGAAATCTGAGTTATTGTTAATTAGGGTTACGGTTTTGCATGCTAATGTGATGTTTATTGTTATGTGTATTGTCTTTAAGATACATGATTGCATTCAGGGCTGATAGATCGAGGTTAAACGAAGGATTTTGATGGATATATGTTTGATATAGTTGTTTGGTTGATATTTGATGTTTACACACGTTCTGGGATTGATTTGGAGTGTTAAACGCGCGAAAAACCGGAACAGCAATGCTGTAGGCGATTAGCAACCCTAATCGCCTATGCTATAGGCGATTAGGAGGCTAATCGCCTGATATGACACCCTAATCGCCTATAGTATAGGCAATTGGGGGCTAATTGCTAGTTAAGTCCTGAAATGCATGTCTTATGACCTAATTGCTAGTGAAATGCATGTCTTATGACCTAATTGCTAGTTAAATGCATGTCTTATGACCTAATTGCCTATAGACTCATGTTTTTACATGTCTTATGACCTAATTGCCTATAGTATAGGCAATTAGCATTCCTAAATGCCTGTTGACTTTCATAATTGCTAGTTGACTTTTCCTAATCGCCTGTACTGCTGCTGTAAGTATATTTTGACATATCGGGACCCGATTTGACACCTAAGAACATGCTAGGAACCCCGTAACATATCTAGTAACTTGGTAACATGTGTTCGGACTTATTTATGTGATACTTGAACTACGTGCTATATCTTGTTGGACTTTAACGTATGTTAAGTGTGATTGCATGATTGTATGTTTGTGAGTACAAGTATAACACGGGGAGTCTCGGGTCACCAATGGGATGTCGAGTCTTGTACTTTGGGTTAATTTAACAGTCACGGTGTTTTCAAACGAACTTGGTTATGGTCTGGACATCTAGGGACTAACTAACCTACGGGTTATTAGTCTAAGTACTTGTAACTGTCATATGTTAGGTCGCCGCTGTACGGGGCTAGCATAGCTTGTTGATATTATTCGTATATCGAAGTAACGCAACCTAAGGTGAGTTTACGGCCCCTCTTTTAACTGGTTTCACTTTTTGGGGGAGAAAACATGTGTTAAACTTATGTTTTGGTAACAACTGTCATACTATGGGTTTCTATGGTTTACTATACGATCTTTGGAAGTCCCGGGGGAAACCATGAATGTGCGGGTTAGCACAACGGGGAAATGTGAATAGATCTATTGGGAGTGACCAACCCCGCTCGTCGGCTTGGAGGGCCGGGCGAGTGCATATTGTCTCAAACAGGAACTGGTTTACTATTCGGGCACAACATCTGGATTACGAGTTAGTAATAGTTTTCCAATCGTGGTAGTAATAAAACATGCGCCTAGCTAGCGTACTTGGGTTTGCAAATTGTTATAGTATGGACAGGTTGAACTTGTCACTTGATTACAAAACCTGTAAACTCACCAGCATTTTTGTGCTGACGTAAACTCTTACATGTTTTCTCAGGTCGCTAAGGTAGCACAATGGAACTAGGGCGCACGCGTCTGCACGGCATCTAGTTAGGATTGCATGGTTTTCAAACATTGAATAATTTGGTTTACTTTGGGATTATGTTTAATAATAAGCTTCCGCTGTAACTGGAGATTTAAACTATGTTTTTGAAATTGCATATGTTAATTTAGACTTGTTTATTGTGATCGTTGGTTTGGATCCTGGTTTGTCATGCGCCTCGCGGTAAAACTCCGCAAGTGGATTTTGAGGGTGTGACAGATTGGTATCAGAGCTAATGGTTATAGTGAACTAGGACTGCATGTAGAGTCTAGTCTATAGCCGAGTCGCACACACTAGACGATCACATAGTACTAAACATTATGGTGGATTACGTATGGGCTTGCCGGGGTGTCTCTAAATCATCTGACCTTCCTATGTTACATCATCCGTTCTATCTTAAGTCGGGTTACTTGCTTTCTAGGCAGTGTGGTATATTGGGGTAAATCGTGTACTCTTGAGATTTGTCCAAGGCTCGGACATCTCCCTTTCATACTCCAATAGAAACACTTGCCATAAACTACCGTAGCATTACGGTGTATAGCAAAGAGTCCATGTTCGGTGATTTGAACTTTGAACTAGGAGAACACTTGGAGGACCATGTAGAGCGGTTTATCATTTTGGGTGCACACAAAATCATAAACCGAAATGCATGAAAGCCCTAGTGAGCTCTGGGTTTGAATGGATAGTCCTGAGTTGGACCTAGCTTTGATTTTGTGAATGCTAGTGGTTACCATTAGCTGTGAAACTAAATTTTCTCGTTCTTTCTGTCAGAATCATGTCTGGAGTACGAGGAGGACGTTGAGGTGGTCGCAATGGCGGACGTGGTGGTGGTCACGGTGGTGGTGGTGGTCGTGGAGGTGTAAACCTATCACAGGAAGATCTGAACAACTTGCTGCAAGCTGCCTTTCAGTAAGGGCACAATGGTGGTGGTAAGTTGATTTATCCACTTTTGCCTCATTTGTGAACCTATTTACATTCTTCGTGGTTTCTCATACGTTTCATTTCAGGTGGTCCTGTTAACCCACCCCCACCCATGTGTACCTACAAGATGTTTCGGGACTGTAAGCCCCAGGAATTTTCTGGCACTGAGGGTGCGGTGAGTTTGCTCAGGTGGCTGGAAAAGGTGGAGTCAGTGTTTCTGATGTGTAACTGTCTCCCAGAAGATCGAGTCAAGTATGCTGCTGCTTTATTCCAGGATGTTGCTTTGACCTGGTTGTAAGCGAAAGATTTTGACTAAAACAGGATTATTTGATCATACAAGTTACAAAACCAGGTGCGGAAACCCTAGCTTTGAACAAACTGATAAGAACTCAAATCAAAACACAATCAATATCATTTTCAAAGCTTTTCATAGATTAACTTGTTCATAAACTTGATTACAATGACACTTTGGTTAATCTAGATCAATTACAGACACTCTCAAACAAACCTGGAACCTGACCTCAAAACACACACAACTAATAACTCTCTCTACATTGCATAAACACAAAATCTATTTATAACCACTGCACATTCGCCCCTTTACTGTGGTCGAATGTGGAAGAGTTCCACATTCGCCCAGTATAAAGTACGAATCTACATCTTCAGTCAAGTCTATTTCACCTTCGCCCATATGTCTTCTACCTTCGCCCACTTTAGCCTACATTCGACCAGTCAGTTCCACATTCTATCCATCAGCACTCTAACATATGTAAATATTCAATCACTAGTCGCAAAACGCATCTACAAACTCCCCCTCGACTATTGATTGGATTGTCTTCTGTCTTCGTCCATGGCTTTGTTCAACAACTTAATTCTGAGCTGTTTCTTCTGCTCTTTGGTCATTACAGGCTCTAACTTTCTCTTCACCGGTTTCGACACATTTGCCATCTTCACCATCTTGCCAAGTTTGTTATCCAAATTACTCCCCGCATTAATATCATATGCAAAGCAAACTCCAACCACTTGAGTATACTTCTTTGCTTGATCAGCGTCTTTCGGCTCAAAATAAATCGGTTTATAGAAAAGCATGATGATGTCTTCAAAAGTACAGTTAATCAACCACATCGGATCAAATACATGAACATGCTTGTATTTGTCCTTCCCGTCTCTCAACACTATCACTGCTTCAGCCTTCCTCCAATCATAATACCAGAAAATAAAGTCAGCACTGAAATGTTGTGGCATGGGCACCAAAGGTATTTTCCTCATCACTTCAGGTGCCTTGTATATCAAAGTAACCCGCTTCAGCTTGGTTTGAGGATCAATATCCCTATGAACTTTCCTTCGGGGATATTGTGGCTTGAATCTATTCCATCTCGTTCTACTTTCCCAAACCAGCTTGTCTGCACACCAACCGACATGTGTACCGTTCACTGAAGCACCCGACATAGGGAATCTACATAAATCTCTGACCGCCCAGTACGGTAGAGTTAGCAAATCAATGAATCTGTTAAAGTACAAGATCCCTGTTTCCCATTTAGCAGCTATACATTTCAGCCTGCCTAAATATGTCCACCCAAGAGCTCTGCCTTTGAACTTGGCATTGTGAAATCTATAGAAATTTCCTTGAGCTTCAGGCTTCGGTCGGTTTTCATCCATTTCTCTTAATTTCTTCAAATAACTCTTCAATTCATCAGATTGATTTGAAGACTCTTGCTTATCAGCACCAAACACCTTTTCTACAAACTCTGCACTTCTTTGCTGTGCCTTTTTCTTTGCCGAAATGTTTGGTGTCTCAGTGAAATCAGGAAATATCTCATCTTCATCAGTTTGTCTGAAGTACTGTGGAAATTCTTCATGTGTTATGTCTTCAACTTCCACTTCATCAAGCTCAGGAGTATTCTTGTCATCTGAGTGACTTCCAATATCCTTTTCAGAAATATCTGGAATCGACTCATCTACAATAAACTCCTCAAATGTTTTCCCTACTCTCTGTGCAAGTCCATCCAGAATTTCCTTTGCCACAGAAGCAGGTACTTCACCTTCTTCAAGATCAGGATCGTTGTATTCCAATTCATATCTCATATCATCTGTTTGGAATATCTAAGCAAAACATCCTGTGAACTCAATAGTCCATTCTCTTCTTTCCAACATATCTATATATACTTGTTTAGCATCATCTGTTAAAGATCTCACCTTTTCATTCCAGAAGATACTCTCATCCGAATCAACGTTCTCACCTTTCTTTTTCTTCGAACTTGATTCTCCAACATTTTTCTTTTTAGATGTTCTCTCTTCAAATGTAAACTTTGAAGTATCATCTCCTCCATCATTATCATCATCACTACCACTATCATCCTCTTTCTGACTCCCAGACCCTTCTGCATCATCATCATCATCATTCTTATCATCCTCATCATCACTTTTCTCTGACTCTTCATCATCCTCATCATCATCTTTTTCTTCGTCCGATTCAGACGGTTCAAAGTCAACTTTCTCTTCTTCTATTTCTTTATCTTCTTCTCCCTCCTTCAACTTGGGTGCAACATTGTACAAATCATCAATCAAATCACTAAGGCGTTTGTTCTCAGCCTTTAGTTCTTTGTTGTCTTCTTTGATCAACTTTATCCTGTTCTTGTTTCTTGAACATTTACCCTCAAGCTTTTTATTCTTTGCTTCAAGCTTCTTAACCTTCTCATTAATCTCATCTTGATTTGACTTAGAAGCCACAACTATCTGAAGCATCTTTTCTTCATTCTGCTTGAACTTGGCTATTTCAGCTTGTTGAGCCACTATCATCTTCATCATGTCATCCATTTTCTTGTTCACCTTCTTCATTACATCATCATCCACAGTGACCTTCTTAGATTTGGATCTAGATGGCTCAACTTCAACTTCCTTTTCTTTCTGAGGCTTTCTAAACATGTCAAGTACATTATCCAGTGCAGCATTTAATTGATCAGCTGATAATGTCTCTGCCTCTTTAGATTTCTTTTGCTTTTTAGTGACCGGTGAAGACAGCTTCGATGACGTACCAGCATCGGGTACTCTTTTTCCCTTCAAAAGTTGTGCTAATTCTTTCTCTCTCAACTGCTTAGTACTTGTCTTCTTAGACATGGTCTTGTGCTTAGGCTTGGGCAAGTTTACTACCACAGTCTCTCCAGTATTCAACTCATCCATGTCAATGCCTAATCCTTCATCTTCAACATTCAACGACTTCTTACTTTTCTCAGCTTCCTCAATTGATTTGTTTAAAGATTCAGACTCACCAACCATAGTGGCCTTACGTTTGGTGGTCCTAACATTCTCAGCATCAGAATCCCATCGTTCTTCTTCCTCAGTTTCTTCTGAATCCACTGATTCTTCATCCACCAAACCAGTACCTTTCTTAGCAGTTGTTTTCTTTCTCACCACCTGTTGTTTAGAGCTCCCTTGATCAGTCTTTCCCTTACCCTTCCCTTTGGCTCCGGGATTAACTACCTGTCTCTTCCTCTTAGTGTTTGCATCAACATACACCAAGGGATCATCATTATCAGAATCACTGTTGTCATGTCTTGCTTTGTTCTTACCAGGATCAGTGTAATCCTGACTAGCCAAAGCTCCAAAGAGTCTCCTGTGAGGTGGCTTTTCATTGTCTGGCACACCCTTATAGCCTTTCATTCTCACCAATGTACGAATGTTCATGTGATCTTGACCTAGGATCATAGTTGGATCCTTCTTCAATTCTGGATACTTGTGATCAAAGATCATCATGAGAAACCTCGGGTATAGCATGAATTGCTTCTTCTTCAAACCCTTTAACATTTCCAACATATGATCCAGTATCATCCCAGACACGTTGAATGGTTTGTTAAGAGTCAACGCAACCATCAACGAGCTTAGACTTCTCCTCATCACATCATATCCACCGCTTACACATCCAAACACGTGGATAATGACATGTGCAAAATATTTGAATTGCACGCCCAGCTTTCCCTTATGTATGGAACCATCAGTAATCGCTCCTTTATACTTCATTCTGAGGAAACATGCTTTCTGTTCAGTCCAGGATAATTCTCTTGGATCTTCACTCACTTCAAACTTTATCTGGAGCGCTTCTCTAATATCAGACTCTGTAATAAACATCTCCATGTCTTGTATCTTGCTTCTAATGATTGTCTGATTATCCCAGAAGTCATACTTCGCGTTCTTGTAGAAATCTTCAATGATGTCTTTGTAAATGATAGTCGGAGTAGCTAAAGCATAGACAACTCTGCTCCTCTTCAAGAATTCAATGATACCAGTAAACTCTACATTCTTTTCAACATCGCCAAGATAAGCACAGCAGTTGTGTGTTTTCTCAAACGGCCAGCTTATCGGTGTAGATGATTCAGCCTCTTGAATATTCTCTGGAACTGGATCTGAAACGATATTCTCCACTGGAGTCTCAATGTTCTCAGTTTGGTCGGCCATCTGCACGTCAAAATCAGATACAAACGTCAAAATACAAAATCGACAAAATTCAAAATTTTAAGAATTTTAAGTTCCACATTCGCCCGTTTTATGAGGTCGAATGTGAATTTTTATGGTTGAATGTGATATTTTCTGGTCGAATGTGAAAAGATTTTGATTTAAAATCACATTCGCCCGTTTTGAAGTTACACTCGCCCAAAACCTTCCACCTTCGTCCGTTTCTAGACCCGAAGGTAGAACCTGTTAATCCCTAAAAATTTAAAAAAAAATTTCAATCTTGTTTTTAACCCTTGATTTTGATTAGAATGTATACTAATATGGCCGTTCAAGACTCGTGAATCATCAATTTGTCCAATTAATCAATATACATCAGTTTTTCTATGGAATTAGGTCACAAATGTTTCGTTCAATCAATCAACACATTAAACGTTGTTAATAATCTAATTCCTTTATAATTCTCCCCCTAAAACTGATGTGTATTGAAATGCAAACAAAAACAATCAACAAGAAACACTCAAAGTCCCTGAAATCTAAAACCCTAGGTACGGTTAGAAAAACGACGATTGTGTGTTCATTAGGGCTCCATTACCTGTGAAATTGATATGAAAACAATCAGTAATAATCAGGGAATAAAAGCCACAAGTAAAAGAAATCAAAGCAACAAGGTGTTTGGATCGAAAGAAAATTTTGAAGAACAGTGAATGAAGGTTCGAATCTGGAAACAGCTTATATATAAGGTCCACCTTCGCCCGTTAACATGGTCGAATGTGGATTAAGTTCACATTCGGTTCAACTTAATGACCCGAAGGTGAAAATGGTCACCCGAAAGTGGAATTCTGATGACATTTTCCACACTCGCCCATTCTATAACGGCCGAAAGTAAAGATTTTTCCACATTCTACCCAATTAAGGGGCGAATGTGAAATGGAAAAATCTGAAAATTTTGCCAAAACACGAATTCGAATCCCGTTCAACATTTTTCAATCTGTTAAACTTCCAAAACTCAAAACTTTCACTTTTTGAATGATACAAAGCCCAGATGGTGTTAACAAATCTCAGAAATTGACCATCAAGCATCCCCGGTTATCAAAAATAAAGCAGAAATGCAAAAATTTTGGGTTTTTCTGAAATTTTATCAAAACACACCTAAAATCTTTTTGGATTTTGTATCTTTTTGACAATAAAAGTAAATTGCAACAAAGTAAAATGCATCAAAGTAAATGAAAGCAGTAAACATTTTGTGATATCCGGTAAGAGGATCATATCAGTTTTCTGAGAAATCTGATCACAACGTTGATCTGTTTGATTAATATTATCATTAGAAACAATATGTGACACGGCAATTGCTGATATTGTGGTCCACGTAAGCTCACATGCAGACAATTACGCAATGCTTTAAAATGATACGAGTTAGGTGTATTAGACTAACACATTGTGGTGCCCACACACATGACATACTCCCGTATCAAGTAATTGCACAAAGCTTCGTCGTAACGCGTGATTATGCCAGAGTTATCCGTAAAAATTACAAAGTATATAGCACAGAGGTGTACAGGTCAGCAAACGAATGCAGCAAAGTAACATGTGCGTATACACTAGGTTGAGGCTGATATTAACCACTGATTTGCATCAGAAAGTCAATACGATGTAATAATGATCTTTGATCAATAAAACATAAAGTTTCTCAATTCGGTAACTTTCGGTTTTGGCGATTAAGCTCTTTTTGCAAATATTCTGATGAAACTAGGTCCGTAAATCAATACGACAAAAGTTTAATCAGAATATCCCGGATAACCATAACATAACGACCCGAAACCTCAGATTTTGGCAATCCTATCAAACGAAATTACGGTACTAAGACCATATGCCCATGAGGTGTTCAGCCACGAACGCGTAGTTTGTTATGTTTGTATCACTAATGCATGCAATATTTAGTCTACGAAGCCTATCAGCATATCACACGTAATCAACATACGCCTCATTATACTATACAATTCTTTAGCCTGTGTCAGATCCCCACTGATGTACTATCATTTCCTCTTTTTATCCAGGAAATCATTTTGGTTTTTCTAATTTTTAGGTCTTTTGAATTTTTCAATGTTTTTGGTTTTTCTGATAAAATGGCTCCCCCTAAAATAAAGAACATATTTTTGGGTTTTTAATTTTTCTGAAAAACAAAACAAAAATTTGAAAGAAACAATCCACTCGAAAGCATCAACTTCTTTGAGGATTAAACAATCCCCTCGAAAGCATCAACTTCTTTGAGGATTACGATAGAAAAGAGAAATTCCCAATTAGCAAAGAGAAATTCCCAATTAGCAAAATATTAAAAACTAAAACTAAAAAGCGATAAACCGAGGTGCCGATTAGTCCTGTTTTTCTTTTATATTGTTTACTTTTAAAAGATATTCAAAGCGGGATCTGTCAAAAGCTTTTGTAAACAAATCTGCACGTTGGTAGTCAGTATGGATTTTGACCATATCTATCAATTCCTTAGCGTAACAATCACGGATAAAATGATATTTGATCCGGATATGTTTCGCCTTAGAATGATTTTCAGTATTTTTAGTTAATGCGATTGCGGCTTCGTTGTCACAGTGTATAGGGGTTTTAAGAAACTGCAAACCGTAATCCACCATCTGCTGTTGGATCCAGAGTACTTGCGAACAGCAACTCGAGGCTGCAATGTACTCAGCTTCACAGGTAGACAGCGCCACGGAAGTCTGTTTCTTGCACTGCCAGGTAATTAACCTGCTCCCTAAAAACTGGCAACCAGCTGTAGTAGATTTGCTATCTTTGTCACAGCCGCCCCAATCTGCATCACTAAAAGCAATAAAATCAAAATCATCATCATTAGGGTACCAAAGTCCTTTTGAGGGACAACCCTTCAGATATCTAAGGATACGCTTGACCGCCGTCAGATGATTTTGTTTCGGCTTCGATTGATAGCGAGCACAGAGACACGTTGCATACATAATATCTGGTCGAGACGCCGTCAAATACGTCAGAGATCCGATGATTGCTCTGTATGTAAATGGGTCCGTCAGCTCCCCCTTAGCGTCCACTCCAATCCCGTGATTGGGTTGAATCGGGGTATCCATCGGCTTAGAGTCCTCCATCTGGAACCGGCTCAAGATGTCGGATACATATTTCGTCTGGTGAATGAAGATCCCGTCGGGTCTTTGGTCCACCTGCAAGCCTAGGAAAAACTGCATCTCCCCCATTGCGCTCATTTCGAACTTTTCTTGCATGACAGTTTCGAATTCCCTGCATAAAAGCTCGTTAGTTGAACCAAATATTATATCATCAACGTAAATCTGCACTAGAAGCAAATCATCTCCCGTCTTCTTCGTAAAGAGAGTGCAATCGACGAGGCCGCGCTTAAATCCTTTGGAGATGAGGTATGTACTTAGCTCCTCGTACCACTGTCTCGGAGCCTGGTGCAAACCATATAGAGCTTTGTTCAGCACGTAGACCTTATCCCGGTGGATTAGGTCCTCAAAGCCTGGTGGCTGCCCGACATAAACCTCTTCCTTGACTTTCCCGTACAGAAATGCGCTCTTAACGTCCATTTGATAAACTTTGAATTTCTTGTATGAAGCAAACGCAAGGAACATCCGAATAGCTTCAATCCGTGCTACTGGTGCATAGATTTCGTTATAATCAATCCCTTCGATTTGATGGAAACCCTGCACGACCAATCTGGCTTTGTTACGAACAATAACCCCACGATCATCCTTCTTGCACTTAAACACCCATTTAGTGCCTATTTTCTTCCTTCCCGGCGGCAAATCCGTGAGCGTCCAAACCCCCAATTTTTGGAATTGTAATAACTCCTCCTGCATAGCTTCAACCCATGCATCTTCGTTCAAAGCGTCCTTGTATGTCCTTGGCTCTACCTGCGACACATAACACGCAAACGACCAATCATTTTGACTACCAGATTTTTGAATTTTGGCATATAATGCTAAAGCACCAAAACTCTCTGGCGAGTTAACGCTTCTCAGCTGCCCTCTGGTCATAACACCGCTTCCAGGATCACCGATAACTTGCTCCAGCGGGTGAATACGATGAATCCGAGATTCCGGATAATCAGGTACAGTAACTCCCGTCTGAACAGTCAAGTTTTCTACAGCATCCAGATCATGACCCGTGTTTGATGATGAAGCAACATCTGGAGTTGGAGTTGGGTTCACTGGCATTGCCTCTGGTTCTTCTGCATGTTCAAGAATGACTTCTTCAAATTGTTCAACTTCAGATTCTGAAGAGTCTGATGAAGTTGAAGCCTCTTGAAACTCTTCTTCCTCTTGTATAGGAGCATTGGTATCATTAGAAGCTGGTAGGGGGTTCACGGTGATTGGACGCACCAACGATGAAGTCGTCGCGTTTTCACACTCGTAAAGTAATCTGATAACAGCTTCTTCAACCAAGCTATCTAGATTGAATGATTCAAAGAAATCTTTGTAATCAAACATCCAATCAGGAACCGTGCCTTGCAAATTTTGAGTATATCGTTGAACTTCCACGTTAGCCCAATCCTCCACTTGACGAGTTCGCTTGTTGAATACCCGTTTGAGCGGGGTTGCATATCCAACAAAGTATCCCTCCTCAGCTTTAGGACTAAACTTCTCACCTGGATTCAACATCGTGCATGGTGCCCCAAAAGGTTCTAGATACTCTAAGTTTGGCTTTCTTCGGTGTAACAGTTCATAAGATGTTTTTCCAAACTTCTTCACTGTTAGAACCCGATTTAGTGTATAATTTGCTGCATAGATTGCCTCATTCCAGAACATTACCGGAAGATTTGAATCAACAAGCATTGTTCTAGCCGCTTCAATTAGAGTCCTATTCTTTCGTTCAGCAACACCGTTCTGTTGTGGGGTGTACGGAGCCGAATATTCATGATGTATCCCTTTGCTTTCACAAAGTTCATCCATCTTGGCATTTTTGAACTCCGTCCCATTGTCACTCTGAATTCTCTTTATCTTCACATTGTAGAGATTCTCCAATCGAGTGAACAGAACTTTTAAGTTGTTAAAGGTGTCACTTTTGTTTTGCAAACACATCACCCATGAAAATCTTGAGTAGTCATCAGTGACAACTAAACAATAAAGCTCTCCAAGATGACTTTTGCGCTTGACCGGTCCGAATAGATCCATGTGCAATCGCTCAAGTGGCATCTCTACAGAGTTGACTTTCTTCACTTTGTGAGACTGTTTGTGTTGCTTCCCCTTCTTACAACTTACACACTTGTCATTCAGATGGAAATGTTTCACGTTTACTCCATCGACAAGCCCATTTTTCACAAGTTGATTCATTTTTCTCAGATGAATTTGCCCCATTCTTCGGTGCCACATTATCGATTCTGTCTCAGTTGCTTTGGATAGAAAACATGTTATTTGCCCCTGTGATGTCATCGCCTTGGACATATCAAGAATATAGAGATTGTTGACGCGAGGTGCCATCAACATTATCCACTCCTTAGGAATTTTGAAGCCCGGTTTGAGAATATAGCAGGATTTGTCATCAAAATGCACAGAAAGTTGTTTATCACATATTTGACTGACACTCAACAGATTATAATCAATCTGCTTCACATAAGATATCCGCTCAAAGCTCACTATCCCATTACTCACGCTCCCCTCCATTGTGATATATCCACCTTTATTTCCAGCGAATGCGACATACCCTCCATTGATGTTCTTCACGTCAAACAACAACGCTAGATCCCCTGTCATGTGGCCTGAAGCTCCACTATCAACAATCCAAAGACTGCTAATAGGGCCAGCTGAAGCTCCCTGCACACAAAAAGTAAATCATTTAGTTCTTTCGGGGGACCCAAGCCTGAGTCTTGGTTCTTTGAACATCAACTTTCAAAGAGACATTCTCATTAACATTTTCAACAACTTTTTGTTTTGGATCAATCTTTTTCTGATTGTTCAAAACAGTTTCCTTTTTCTCATTGACCTTAGAAGTAGAAGCTCCTGGAGTACCATTGGGTGACCAAGATTGTTCAGACCTTTTAAGGATGCGAATCTGAGATTTTGGATTCTCAGTCGGTTTCTGAACATTGTTAACAAACGTAACTTTCTTGGTTACCTTATCTGATTTAACAGACTTAGGTCCAACATTTGATTTGACAATCGGTTTTAGTGGAACCTTTTGCCTGTCAATTGTTGCGTTCACCACAGGCTTCCTCCATGATTGTTCCATAGCAATCCGATTTCTTCGATCATATTGAATTGGACGATTGTTCCTCATTTGATGAAAATTGTTTTGATTATAAAACTGTTGTTGTTGAGGAACAACTCGTCTGTGTGGTGGAACATAATGATCAATCGGTTTTCTCATGGAATTTCTCACTTCAACCTCGTGCCTTTTATGCCTTACATATGGACACTGAGCAAGTAAATGCCCTCGTTCCCCACATTTAAAGCATGCACGGTACTCTTCAAAAACATTTGGAGCATTTGATCGAGCAAATGATCTAACAGGATATTGATCATTGTACTGTTGATTCCTCAAACTCTCAGGGAGTGGCCCTTTTGAGTAAGTAGGCTCATGAAAACCATTAGCTCTGTTATTGGGTCGAATGAACTCTGTGACGTGGACCTTTGGTTCTTGAGGAACATCCAAATACAATTTCTTTAAAATTGCTGGTGGAATCTCATTTGTTCTCTCATGTTTTGGGAACCAAATGGTGCTTTCTTGCCAAATCTTTTCTATTTTAGCATAGTTAGCATTTTTGATTGGAAATTCCTCATCAGAGATGATTTTATCGGATCCTTCCATCCGATAGAACACCTTGACAGGTTTGTCACATGGTTCATTCTTAACATCTTTATTCTCAAGGTCCTTTTTAATCACATTCTTTTCAGACTTTTTCTCACGATGAGCATTTTCCATCGGATGCACATGTTGAGATGATGAAACTGGTTCAGTAGTAATGATGTGATTTTCTTTTGGAATTTCACATGCATTAACAGTTTGAACATTATCAGTATCATCACTCTCTGAGTCTGAATCCACACTTTCAGCATAAACCCCCTCATCATTCAAGCCTAAAATCGGTCTCACATCGGAATGAGGATCACCAATACTCGAGGTACTAGATTCAATTTCCAATGATGAATCTGATTTTACCGAGCTCTCCGGTGTAACTTGGTGACAATTATGATTTTCAAAAAGCACCGGAGATGGCACAGACTTGTAATTAGTGGTTTCATCATCTATGATGTGGTCTACCACGTAAGCAATGTGCTTATAGCTTTCCAACTTTTTGTTTACTTTCTCAGCAAAGCATTTTATGGCTGCCATTTCCAACTTGGTATTTTCAATTGCATTGATATAGTTGTTAATTGCCAATTGTTTTAATGATAAAGTGTTTTTCAAGTCGGAAATGTCCTTTTTGTAGCCATCTAATACCTTGTTGAAAGCATTCAACTCTTTGCGAGTAGATTAACTGTTCATGATAGCACTATCACGTTGAACACGGAGTTGTTTATTCTCCTCAGTCAATCTATCACATGTACCACAATATTTATCACTTTTAATATCAGTGCTACACTCAGAACTTACAGGTTTTGGCGGATCAGTCATGGCCATCAATGCGAAATGAGCTTCCTTTCCAGTAAAGAATTTAGAATAGTCAATCTTGGTGAAAGCATCATCAGCAATGCACGACTTCCTCGTCATCAGAAAATCCGCTTCTGCTAGCAACTGATCAATATCATCATCTAGTGATGTAACACTTGCTTCCGTATCCGATTCACTGTCTGAATCAGAATAAACCGATTCACACTCCTCAGGAACATCAGAAACAGTATCAATCACCACTCCAGAATTAGCTTCCTCAACCTTAACCTCAACAGGTTCAGTCTCCACATCCATTTCAGCCTCAGACTCATCACTTTCACACTCAGTTTCTTTCTTTTCATCCACCATCACAGACTCTTCAATATCAACCTTGCAAGCAACGAAAGCCACATTGCCACCAGTAGTAATTTCCTCCACTCCTATTTGCAATCCCGACCAATCAAACCTTTCATCTTGTTGAGTCACCAATGCTTGATTCTGACTCGTGTTCTGTTGTGTCTCATTCGGTGTAGTGATCGGTATAACTGTTCGGTTAGTGTTGTTAGGAGATTGGTTTTGGTTCTGGTTTGATGTGTTAGGTTGTCTGTTTTGGTTGTTGTTACAGTTATTTTGACGGTTTTGAAAATTGTTGTTGTGTTGGTAAGAAACTTGGTTTTGGTTTTGTTGTTGACGATTCTGGTAGCTTGCATTGAATGGATTTCTATTACCTTGTTTTGGTGGCTGGGTGCATTCTCGTTTAAAGTGACCTTTTCCTCCACAGTTAAAACAAGTAACTTTCTCCTTGTTGAACCCGTAGGTAGTGTTAGGATAAGTTCCCAAATCTGTTCTACCTGTCTTTTCAATAAACTCCGTTGCTCTTCTCATAATGCTTGCAAAAGCCCATTGGATATCAATGAGTTCCATCTCTTCCTTGTCGATATGTGCATAGTCTTCATTGGTTAAGTTGTTATTCCCAATTTGACTAGCAACTACTCCGTTGTAAGATGAAACCATTGCTGAGACTAGTGCAATATGTTGCTGAGCAACTTCCACTGTCACATTGCCCAAGTTAGAAGTCTCCAAAACCACTTGTTGTTGATTAGGTTGAGTAACTTGGTTCATTGGTTGTTGAGATTGGCTAGCAGTATAGAAAGCTGCTTGTTGCATTGGGGAGAATGGTGGAATGTAGGAATTGTTGTATTGTTGTTGTTGTGGTGGTGGTGTGTATGATGGTTGTGAATAGGATGAAGTTTGTGCCATGTAGTTGATGGTAGGTTTTGGTGATTCCATAACATTGGAAATGCAAGCAACATGTGGTGCAACAACTCCTGAACTTGAGTTACTAACTGAAACTGGAGTGCCTCCAAAGTATAAGCTAGGATTCTGAGGAACCTGTGCTCTTCTAGCTTTCCTCTTCTCTTCCATTTCTTTGTTTTCCAGCTTCTGTATGAACTCTTGAATAGTCCAGTATTGATATGCATCCTTTTCCCTAAGAACTTCCACATGCTGATCCCAGTACGGTGGTAAGGCATCTGCAAACTTATCCACCAAATTCTTCATAGGAATCTGTATACCATAACTTGACAATTCAGTTAGCAAATGACTATATCTAGGAGTTAATTCTTTTAAAGTTTCATTTCCAATATAAGAAAAATTCTCAAACTCCTTTCTCAATTCATCCATCCTCAAACTTCTAGTCTTCTCATTCCCATCATGCCTCCTCTTAAGCACATCCCACAATTGCTTAGACGTTGTACAAGTCCCAAATTGATGCAATAGATCATTTGTGATTGCCTGAGTCAATTGGGAAAAGGCTTTCTTTTCCACAGCAAACTTCTTTTTCTCTTCCTCAGTCATGCTCTCCAATGGAACTGGTTCACCTGTATTCTCCAAAACTGGTGCTGTGTAACCTTTAGCAATCATACTCCATGCCTCTGCTCCCTCCACTCCCATGCCTTCCAAGTGAATCTTGAACTTGTTCTGCCACTGATTGTATTCTTGTATCTCCATAAGCTTCGGTGGCCGATTCCCGCTACCTGAAGACAAATCATTAATCAGTGTGGAAATAGCATTTGTAGTTTGAGTGTTTACCACCGCTGCTGCTACTCCCCAGTAGTCAGGTTGTGGTGCTGGAGGTGCTACGCTTTGAGGCATCGAGCTAGTCATCGCCATGTAGTTAATCGGTTGCGAAGACTGTGTGCTTGTCTTTTGTGCTGCCACCGTCCATGGATCCATCACTTCCTGTTGTGGTTGTGTCGTTGCTGGTCTCGGAGTAGTCGGAAAATTCCACATGATCACGAACTTCGAAAAATTCAACACTTAGAAAATTTTCCAAAAATTAATCCTAGGTTCGCCCAGTTATATCTCACTTTCGTCCCTTCTGATGCAGGTTCGCCCAAACAGTATCACTCGAAGGTAAAAACTCACCAGAATGTAAAAACACACTAACACAAATCCACATTCGCTCAGAAAGATTCTAGATTCGACCAGTATGATTCTAGGTTGGCCCGCCCAATCAATCTGATGTGGAAAATGTGACCCGAAAGTGAAAAATTAAACCAACAATTTCCAGGTTCGCCCAGATAACACTCAGATTCGACCAAAAACCACTCAGGTTCGCCCAAAACTACTCAGGTTCGACCACTTATGTTCCAGGTTCGCCCATTTCAGGTTTTGAAAAACGGTTACACTTTGAAAAACGGTTATTTTGATCTCTGATTTTCAAAAGTTTGTGGATTTGAATGATCTTAATCAGGTTATGATTCGGAATTGATTTGGAACAACTTTAATTCTTGGAATTTTGAATTTTAACCACAAAATCAACTTCAAATCAATCAAAAACACTCAAAAACCATTTTTATTCAAAACAGATGTATTTTGATCAAAATTATGTCCAAATCAGCTCTGAGTTTATCAAATTTGTTGTTGTATGATCCGTATGGCTCTGATACCACTTTGTAAGCGAAAGATTTTGACTAAAACAGGATTATTTGATCATACAAGTTACAAAACCAGGTGCGGAAACCCTAGCTTTGAACAAACTGATAAGAACTCAAATCAAAACACAATCAATATCATTTTCAAAGCTTTTCATAGATTAACTTGTTCATAAACTTGATTACAATGACACTTTGGTTAATCTAGATCAATTACAGACACTCTCAAACAAACCTGGAACCTGACCTCAAAACACACACAACTAATAACTCTCTCTACATTGCATAAACACAAAATCTATTTATAACCACTACACATTCGCCCCTTTACTGTGGTCAAATGTGAAAGAGTTCCACATTCGCCCAGTATAAAGTACGAATCTACATCTTCAGTCAAGTCCATTTCACCTTCGCCCATATGTCTTCTACCTTCGCCCACTTTAGCCTACATTCGACCAGTCAGTTCCACATTCTATCCATCAGCACTCTAACATATGTTAATATCCAATCACTAGTCGCAAAACGCATCTACAAACTCCCCCTCGACTATTGATTGGATTGTCTTCTGTCTTCGTCCATGGCTTTGTTCAACAACTTAATTCTGAGCTGTTTCTTCTGCTCTTTGGTCATTACAGGCTCTAACTTTCTCTTCACCGGTTTCGACACATTTGCCATCTTCACCATCTTGCCAAGTTTGTTATCCAAATTACTCCCCGCATTAATATCATATGCAAAGCAAACTCCAACCACTTGAGTATACTTCTTTGCTTGATCAGCGTCTTTCGGCTCAAAATAAATCGGTTTATAGAAACGCATGATGATGTCTTCAAAAGTACAGTTAATCAACCACATCGGATCAAATACATGAACATGCTTGTATTTGTCCTTCCCGTCTCTCAACACTATCACTGCTTCAGCCTTCCTCCAATCATAATACCAGAAAATAAAGTCAGCACTGAAATGTTGTGGCATGGGCACCAAAGGTATTTTCCTCATCACTTCAGGTGCCTTGTATATCAAAGTAACCCGCTTCAGCTTGGTTTGAGGATCAATATCCCTATGAACTTTCCTTCGGGGATATTGTGGCTTGAATCTATTCCATCTCGTTCTACTTTCCCAAACCAGCTTGTCTGCACACCAACCGACATGTGTACCGTTCACTGAAGCACCCGACATAGGGAATCTACATAAATCTCTGACCGCCCAGTACGGTAGAGTTAGCAAATCAATGAATCTGTTAAAGTACAAGATCCCTGTTTCCCATTTAGCAGCTATACATTTCAGCCTGCCTAAATATGTCCACCCAAGAGCTCTGCCTTTGAACTTGGCATTGTGAAATCTATAGAAATTTCCTTGAGCTTCAGGCTTCGGTCGGTTTTCATCCATTTCTCTTAATTTCTTCAAATAACTCTTCAATTCATCAGATTGATTTGAAGACTCTTGCTTATCAGCACCAAACACCTTTTCTACAAACTCTGCACTTCTTTGCTGTGCCTTTTTCTTTGCCGAAATGTTTGGTGTCTCAGTGAAATCAGGAAATATCTCATCTTCATCAGTTTGTCTGAAGTACTGTGGAAATTCTTCATGTGTTATGTCTTCAACTTCCACTTCATCAAGCTCAGGAGTATTCTTGTCATCTGAGTGACTTCCAATATCCTTTTCAGAAATATCTGGAATCGACTCATCTACAATAAACTCCTCAAATGTTTTCCCTACTCTCTGTGCAAGTCCATCCAGAATTTCCTTTGCCACAGAAGCAGGTACTTCACCTTCTTCAAGATCAGGATCGTTGTATTCCAATTCATATCTCATATCATCTGTTTGGAATATCTCAGCAAAACATCCTGTGAACTCAATAGTCCATTCTCTTCTTTCCAACATATCTATATATACTTGTTTAGCATCATCTGTTAAAGATCTCACCTTTTCATTCCAGAAGATACTCTCATCCGAATCAACGTTCTCACCTTTCTTTTTCTTCGAACTTGATTCTCCAACATTTTTCTTTTTAGATGTTCTCTCTTCGAATGTAAACTTTGAAGTATCATCTCCTCCATCATTTTCATCATCATTACCACTATCATCCTCTTTCTGACTCCCAGACCCTTCTGCATCATCATCATCATCATTCTTATCATCCTCATCATCACTTTTCTCTGACTCTTCATCATCCTCATCATCATCTTTTTCTTCGTCCGATTCAGACGGTTCAAAGTCAACTTTCTCTTCTTCTATTTCTTTATCTTCTTCTCCCTCCTTCAACTTGGGTGCAACATTGTACAAATCATCAATCAAATCACTAAGGCGTTTGTTCTCAGCCTTTAGTTCTTTGTTGTCTTCTTTGATCAACTTTATCCTGTTCTTGTTTCTTGAACATTTACCCTCAAGCTTTTTATTCTTTGCTTCAAGCTTCTTAACCTTCTCATTAATCTCATCTGGATTTGACTTAGAAGCTACAACTATCTGAAGCATCTTTTCTTCATTCTGCTTGAACTTGGCTATTTCAGCTTGTTGAGCCACTATCATCTTCATCATGTCATCCATTTTCTTGTTCACCTTCTTCATTACATCATCATCCACAGTGACCTTCTTAGATTTGGATCTAGATGGCTCAACTTCAACTTCCTTTTCTTTCTGAGGCTTTCTAAACATGTCAAGTACATTATCCAGTGCAGCATTTAATTGATCAGCTGATAATGTCTCTGCCTCTTTAGATTTCTTTTGCTTTTTAGTGACCGGTGAAGACAGCTTCGATGACGTACCAGCATCGGGTACTCTTTTTCCCTTCAAAAGTTGTGCTAATTCTTTCTCTCTCAACTGCTTAGTACTTGTCTTCTTAGACATGGTCTTGTGCTTAGGCTTGGGCAAGTTTACTACCACAGTCTCTCCAGTATTCAACTCATCCATGTCAATGCCTAATCCTTCATCTTCAACATTCAACGACTTCTTACTTTTCTCAGCTTCCTCAATTGATTTGTTTAAAGATTTAGACTCACCAACCATAGTGGCCTTACGTTTGGTGGTCCTAACATTCTCAGCATCAGAATCCCATCGTTCTTCTTCCTCAGTTTCTTCTGAATCCACTGATTCTTCATCCACCAAACCAGTACCTTTCTTAGCAGTTGTTTTCTTTCTCACCACCTGTTGTTTAGAGCTCCCTTGATCAGTCTTTCCCTTACCCTTCCCTTTGGCTCCGGGATTAACTACCTGTCTCTTCCTCTTAGTGCTTGCATCAACATACACCAAGGGATCATCATTATCAGAATCACTGTTGTCATGTCTTGCTTTGTTCTTACCAGGATCAGTGTAATCCTGACTAGCCAAAGCTTCAAAGAGTCTCCTGTGAGGTGGCTTTTCATTGTCTGGCACCCCCTTATATCCTTTCATTCTCACCAATGTACGAATGTTCATGTGATCTTGACCTAGGATCATAGTTGGATCCTTCTTCAATTCTGGATACTTGTGATCAAAGATCATCATGAGAAACCTCGGGTATAGCATGAATTGCTTCTTCTTCAAACCCTTTAACATTTCCAACATATGATCCAGTATCATCCCAGACACGTTGAATGGTTTGTTAAGAGTCAACGCAACCATCAACGAGCTTAGACTTCTCCTCATCACATCATATCCACCACTCACACATCCAAACACGTGGATAATGACATGTGCAAAATATTTGAATTGCACGCCCAGCTTTCCCTTATGTATGGAACCATCAGTAATCGCTCCTTTATACTTCATTCTGAGGAAACATGCTTTCTGTTCAGTCCAGGATAATTCTCTTGGATCTTCACTCACTTCAAACTTTATCTGGAGCGCTTCTCTAATATCATACTCTGTAATAAACATCTCCATGTCTTGTATCTTGCTTCTAATGATTGTCTGATTATCCCAGAAGTCATACTTCGCGTTCTTGTAGAAATCTTCAATGATGTCTTTGTAAATGATAGTCGGAGTAGCTAAAGCATAGACAACTCTGCTCCTCTTCAAGAATTCAATGATACCAGTAAACTCTACATTCTTTTCAACATCGCCAAGATAAGCACAGCAGTTGTGTGTTTTCTCAAACGGCCAGCTTATCGGTGTAGATGATTCAGCCTCTTGAATATTCGCTGGAACTGGATCTGAAACGATATTCTCCACTGGAGTCTCAATGTTCTCAGTTTGGTCAGCCATCTGCACGTCAAAATCAGATACAAACGTCAAAATACAAAATCGACAAAATTCAAAAATTTAAGAATTTTAAGTTCCACATTCGCCCGTTTTATGAGGTCGAATGTGAATTTTTATGGTTGAATGTGATATTTTCTGGTCGAATGTGAAAAGATTTTGATTTAAAATCACATTCGCCCATTTTGAAGTTACACTCGCCCAAAACCTTCCACCTTCGTCCGTTTCTAGACCCGAAGGTAGAACCTGTTAATCCCTAAAAATTTAAAAAAAAATTTCAATCTTGTTTTTAACCCTTGATTTTGATTAGAATGTATACTAATATGGCCGTTCAAGACTCGTGAATCATCAATTTGTCCAATTAATCAATATACATCAGTTTTTCTATGGAATTAGGTCACAAATGTTTCGTTCAATCAATCAACACATTAAACGTTGTTAATAATCTAATTCCTTTATAACCACTGCACATTCGCCCCTTTACTGTGGTCGAATGTGGAAGAGTTCCACATTCGCCCAGTATAAAGTACGAATCTACATCTTCAGTCAAGTCCATTTCACCTTCGCCCATATGTCTTCTACCTTCGCCCACTTTAGCCTACATTCGACCAGTCAGTTCCACATTCTATCCATCAGCACTCTAACATATGTTAATATCCAATCACTAGTCGCAAAACGCATCTACACTGGTGGAATAACATCACTCGGAATATGGGGATAGGGGAGGCTTATGGTATGCCTTGGGAAAATTTTGTTCAACTGCTGAAGCGAGAGTATTGTCCAAGGGAAGAAGTTCAGAAGTTAGAGCACGAGGTGTGGAACCTCAAGATGACTGGGTCCGAGATTGAGAAGTATACGGTAAGACGTAATGAGCTGGCAGTGCTGTGTCCTGATCTGCATGTGCCAGAGTACAAGAGGATTGAACACTATATCTCGGGGTTAGTGCCAGAAATCGCAGGGTTGGTGGCTGCGGGAAATCATCCTACATACTCAGAGGTGGTCCGATCGGCTCACATGATGACAAACTTGAAGGTGAATGAGGGTATTTTGCCTGCTAAGGGTTCGACTGTCAAGGCCCCGGAGAGTAACAAGCGTAAATGGGATAATGAGGGGAAAGGATCTGTGCCAGCACAGCAGGGTAAGAGATTCGATAGCGGGGGTTCTTCTTCTGGTACCAAACAAGGTGGTTATGCGGGGAAATTACCTAAATACAACAAGTGTGGGCGTCATCATCAGGGGGACTGCGACCGTAATCGTTGTCATCGCTGTCAGCGATTGGGGCATTTTGCTAAAGACTGTCGGGCGACACTTCCATCGACCCAGGCCCCAACTACTAACTCGGCTCCTACTACTCAAGGAACTACGGGAAGACAGGATTTTACAACTGTGGGGAGACTGGGCATTACAAGAAGGATTGCCCGAAACTGAAGCAGGGCGGGAACAACGGTAATGGGAACAACGGGGGCGGCGGCAGGAATGCACGTGCCTTCGTCATTGGAGCCGCTGAGGCTAGACAAGATCCTGACACAGTTACCGGTACGTTCCTTCTCAATAATCGCTCTGTTAGTGTTTTATTTGATTCCGGTGCCGATAAAAGTTTTATATCTATGGAAGTTAGTCGACTGCTAGATGTAGTACCCGTACCATTAGAGGCTAAGTATATAATTGAGTTGGCTGACGGTAAAAAGATTGAAGCTACTTGTATCCTTCGGGAGTGTCAACTAGAGTTGTCGGGTTTGTCGTTCCCCATCGACCTTATGCCGGTACCTTTGGGTAGTTTTGACGTTGTGGTAGGCATGGATTGGTTGTCTTTGTATCGCACGGAGATTGTTTGTTACGACAAGATTATTCGGATTCCTCTCCCTGATGGAGAATTCCTTTCGGTGTACGGTATAAAGGGCGGTGTTCCGCTAAATCTCATCTCCAGCATGAAAGCCCTTAAGTATCTTCGAAAGGGTTACTCGGCCGTTTTGGCACTTTTATCTGTTTCCTCTAGCGATGAGAAGAAGATCGACGATATTCCTGTTGTGCGCGAGTTTCCTGATGTATTTCCCGATGATTTATCTGGTCTTCCTCCCCATCGTCAGGTTGAGTTCGGTATTGATCTTGTACCAGGGGCTGCTCCTATTGCTCGGGCCCCCTACCGTCTTGCACCTCCCGAGATGCAGGAATTGTCCAGTCAGTTACAGGAACTCTTGGACAAGGGTTTCATCAGACCAAGTTCTTCCCCTTGGGGAGCCCCGATTCTGTTCGTTAAGAAGAAGGATGGAAGTTTTCGATTGTGTGTGGATTACAGAGAATTGAACAAATTGACTATCAAGAACCGTTATCCTCTCCCACGTATTGATGATCTATTCGACCAACTCCAGGGTTCTAGTTACTACTCCAAGATTGATTTGAGGTCCGGTTATCACCAGTTGCGTGTAAGGGAAGCTGACGTTGCAAAGACTGCCTTTCGTACACGTTATGGCCATTTCGAATTCTTGGTCATGCCTTTCGGTCTCACAAACGCACCAGCGGTTTTCATGGACTTGATGAATCGCGTTTGCAAACCATATCTTGACAAGTTCGTTATCGTGTTTATTGATGATATCCTAATTTACTCCAAGAACAAGACTGAACACGAGGAACACCTGCGTTTGGTTTTGGAACTTTTGCGACGGGAACAACTTTACGCTAAGTTCTCAAAGTGTGACTTTTGGTTACGCGAAGTTCAGTTCCTAGGACATGTGGTTAATGAACTAGGAATTCATGTCGATCCAGCTAAGATCGAAGTGATCAAGGACTGGGGAGCACCAAAGACGCCAACTGAGGTGCGGCAATTTCTAGGCCTTGCGGGCTACTATCGTCGTTTCATTATGGGGTTCTCAGAGCAAAGCACAAAAAAAACTTGGCTGATTGAAATGGTTAGGCTCTAGGGTGATGTGTCGGTAGGCTTGGTCCCGACGACTGGAAAATTGGCTGATCTAGTGACACACTTAAAGATATCATATGGCCTCAGTAAGAAACGTCACTTGGAATTGGTACATTTTTTATTTGAATGCTTGTGTGACGTCCCGATACACACTGTGTTCTAGGTCTAAAAATTTTTACTGAAAAACTCGGTATCTCCTTTGTTTTGTGTAAGCAAAGACCTGGGGATGCTAGGCAATGTCAGCTTCTGCTACATCCATATATATGTTGACCTAGAGTCAGCTAGCATTGTCCGCGCTGATTCAATCAAAGTCCTATTTTTCCTCTCCGCGACTCCATTCTGCTGTGGCTCATAAGGAGCACTAAATTGATGTTCAATTCCCTTGCGAATGCAAAAGATTGAAAACGTGCTGTTCTTGAACTCCGAGCCGTTGTTGCTTCTGATTCTCTTGAGAGTGGTGTTGAATAGATTCACTGCTTGAAGAATGAAGTTTGTTAAGACTTCTCCTGTCTCATCCTTCGAACCTAAGAAAAACACCCACGAGAATCTCGAAAAATCATCAGTAATCACAAGGCAATAGAATTTACCACCAATGCTTCTAACATTCACTGGACCGAATAGGTCCATGTGAAGTAGTTCGAAAGGAGCAGAGATGGTGTTGATAGCTTTAGGGTGATGAGGTTTCTTGTGTTGCTTTCCCTTTTTACAAGGGACACATTTATCCTCAACCCCAAAGCTTTTTAAAGGAACACATGTCACCAAACCGTTTTTCACAATGTAGTTCAGCTTTCTGAAGTGAATGTGCCCCATTTTCCGGTGCCATAATAGTGAATCTGATTCAGATGCTCTTGAAAGAAGGCATGTGGTCTCCTCTGAAGTATCGTCAGGTATACTCATGTCCAGGATGTATGTGTCGTTTCTTCTGGGAGCCCTCATGATTATCCACTCTTTAGGAATTACCATCCCTGGTTTCAACACTAAAGCTTCAGTCTTGGTGAAGTGAACCGAATGACCCTTGTCACAAATTTGTGAGACACTCATGAGATTGTGTTTGAGCTCCTCAACATAGTTCACTCCTTCTAGGGTGATCTTGCCATTAGTGACCTTCCCCTTTCCTGAGATGCGCCCGCCTTTGGCGCCAGCAAAGTTCACATAACCTCCATCACATTTCATAAATTCAATCAGCAATCTCAACTCCCCTGTCATATGCCTGGAGCAGCCGCTATCAACATACCACCAGTTAATAACCCTCCTTAGCAGCTCCTGCATTCACAAAGAAGATTAGTTAGAGTAGGGGACCCAAGCTGTGAAAGTCTTGGGTCGTCCCATTTCATCGACAATAGTAAACTCCCTCCAGTATCCATCACTCCCCACTGGAGTCCTGGATCTAGGTGGACTGTTTCTGTTCATTTGGTTATAATGTCTGTAGGGCCTTTGATTATGAGGATTGTAATATCCTCCGTGATTCACTGGCCCATTACTGTTACTTTGAGGATAACTCCCTCTGTTGGAGTATCCCTGATTGTAGTTATTTCTAGAAAAATTTTGGTTATTTGAATAGTGTCTATCCCTATAACCATTTTGATTATTTTGATTATTAACAACATTAAATTTTTCACCTTGTGGACTTTGGTGACGTTGTTGCCTATGTGGTGGTTGGTATTTGTTGGCATTAGCATGAGGTGCCTGCTTTGGAGGAACAGCACCAGAAGTGCTTGCCTGGCCAACACTCACCTGTCTAGGGACAAACGCAGGCTTTTCAAAATTTTTGTTTACTGGTCGTTTGCCTGGATCCCTAGACCAACCATCAGATTCTTTTTCTAATTGCCTTTGCAAAGTTTTCTTTGCAGAGTTACTTACCTCTTTCCTGCTTTCAGACTTAGCAGGAGTCTCACCTTTCTTTGCGTCAGTTGATGTAGTGTTGTCCTTCTTTTTGACAGTACACATGCTAGCTACATGACCTTTTTGATGACATTTAAAACAAGATCGCTTCTCAAGGGGCTTTTTGTACTGTCCCCTTGAGGTTGATCCCTCATTGCTAGCAGATTTGGGTGAAGTGTTACCAGAACATTCAGCATTACCCTGTTTGATTTCTTCAGTTTTGGCTTCACCTTGTTTAACAAATTTAGGATTTTTCAAAATAATTTTTGGTTCAGCCTTTCTGGTTTGAGTTTTTGAAATCATTGGGTTTTCTTTCTTTGATTCAGTTGGGTTAGTTTTAACTGTATTACCTTTATTAACCCCCGACCCTTTAGTGTTCTTGAACACTTCATCTGTTTCTTCATCCATTGACGCATTGGATGAACTACCATTCTCAACACTATCTTCACCCTCACTAACATCAACTTCCATTTCATCTAATTTAGGCTTACTAATTTCCCCAGTTACTTCCTTCTCAGTTGGTAAAAACGAATAGTTACCAGTCGCAGGAGGAGGCACATCTTGGTAACCTAATCCACTATTATCATCTTTATGCTTCTTAGTGTCCTTTCTAGAGTCTATTAAGGCATTAATAAGATACTTAGAGCTGCGAACTTGATCTATTTGCCTATTCAGATCGGCTACCTTAACCTTAAGTTGGTCTATTTCAGCATTTTTCTTAGCAATCTCTTCTTGTTTATCAACTAAGGCCAACTGTGTTAGATTAAGGTAATCTATCTTTTCCCTAAGGGCATAGTTAAGTTCTTTTAGATCTTTCTTAGCAGCATTAAGGGCGGTTTTCAGGTTCCCTTCTCTAATCTTATTACCTATGTTAAACTCTTTCTCTTTATCCAGAAGCACAACTAATTCAGTGTTATGCTCAGCTACTTTATCATTTTCTTTCACAAGTAACAAAATACGCTCAGCATAATCGACACACTTATTACAAGCTTCTACAACTAAAGGTAAAGGAAGAAGTACCTTTTTCTCATTGGATGATAAGTCTGCCATGTATGCCATGAATTCTTTAGCAAACATCCCTTCAGTTGATGCTGTCAGATCCAGCACCTGGGTAGATACCTCCTTGTTTGCTTCACTCTCAGTTGCAGCTGCTTCAGCTTCATTCTCCTTACACTCATTCACTTCTGTTTCTGTCTCATTAACCTGTTCCTCAGTCACTTGCTCAACAGGTTTCTCAGCATTCTCAGATCCCTCTTCAATAATTTCTGCCATGAGAGCTTGATTTCCTGATCCAGCAGCTCCATCTAAAACACTGCTCCAGTCATATGTACCGTCAGGCTTAGCCACCATTAGTGCCTTAGAGCTAAAGTTACTCTGAGAAGGCGCCACTGATGAGCTTTGCCTTGTGGTATTTCCCTGATTTTGGCTCTTTGTTCTCGCACATTCTCTGGAAAAGTGCCTGTACCCGTAGCAGTTGTAACACTTGACCTTTGACTTATCAAAACCAGGTCTGCCTCCAACTAGCTTCTTTCCTGTCCTCTCCATGAACTTTCTTGCTCTTCTTGCAATCATAGCAAGATTCCATTGAAGATCCATTTCCTCCAAGTCATCCGGATCTATCTGATCGTAGTCATCATCGAACATTGTCGGATCGTTTATCTTCCTTGTATGTAGTTCTCATAAGATGCTACAAAGGAAGACAAAACAGCAAGCTGCTCTTCTGCTGATTTTACACTCATGGGCATTGACTTGCATGACTTGTGGTCGCATGTGGAGTCATATTTGTTGGACTCAGCAGTGCTCTTTCCCTTGGCTTTTCCTGAGGAAATTTCCTTCACTTTTGTTGACTCACCTAAAACAGACACAAAACAAACTTCACCATCAGAATCTAACACAATGTTACCAGAATTATCTCCTAAGAAGAATGCAGTTGCATTCCCACTGTTACTTGAAGTGCCACCAGATGAGGATTTGGATGATGATTTCCCATAATACACTCCCGGATCTTGAGCCTGATCAGAACCTTCATCCTTCCTCTTCATAGCCAAATCATATCCTCTTAGCTTTCCTATAACATCATCAAGCGTGTAGGTGGCGAATTCTGGATTCTCTTTAATGAGAAGAGTATAGACTTCCCATTTTGAAGGCAAGGCATCCAGAATCTTGGTGGTCATCTCTACAGTGGTGTGCTCAATCTTGTAGTTCTCTAGTTCCGTAACAAGATGGTAGTATCTCGTGATGATCTCTTCTAGGGTTTCACCTGTGAATGCCCTAAATACAGCAAATTGTTTCTTGAGTAAGTCAATTCTATTTTTCTTAACATTGTCATTTCCCTGAAAACGTTTCTCAAGAGCTACCCACAAATCTTGTGCATTTTGAAATTTTCTAAACATGTGCAATATCTCTTGTGGCATGCTCATTGTGATAGCAGCATGTGCCTTGTTCTCAACTTCGAACATAAGCTTCTCTTCTTCATCCATATTTTTGAAGTCAACCTTAACAATTCGACCATCAACATCTCTGAATGGTGGTATGTAACCATCTCTTATGCAAATCCATCCTCTCATCATATAGAACCTAGCCCATTCTTTAAACCTGTCCTTCCACCAATAATAATCATTAACCGAAATCATTTTAGGTGGTGAGTTTGACTTGCCTACTTCATAGTCCATTTCTAACATCTTGTTTAGAGTCGACATTTTTTTTTTAAATTTATTTTAAATGTCCAAGATTCAAGTGTAGGTCCAAAGTCCAAGTCCAATAACCGAGAACTTATAGTCCGAGAACAATTTCGTCCGAGAACAATTTCCAAGAACCACAATCTATCCGAGAACCAAAGATGAGTTTGAGAACAACTCCTTGTGTCCGAGAACTAAGTTTCCAAGAACTATAAATGTTCAAGAATCTTAGTTTTTTTTTTTTTTTTTTGAGAACAGAATTCCGAGAACTAATGTTGTGCAATCCGAGAACCAAAAACAATATAAAAAATCTGAGAACTAGTCTTGTATCCGAATTCCACTGTGTGTCCGAGAACTTCTATGTAGCCGAGAACTAGAGTCTTTGTCCAAAATCCCTTTTAGCCGAGAACCTTTGTATGTTCTCAAGAATCAAGGGATCCAAGAACCACACTTGTCCGAGAACTAGTTCTTTGTCCGAGAACAATTAACTTGTTCCCAAAGTTGTTGACAACTAAGAGATCCCAAAAATTAGGAATTGATTGAAATAGATTTGAATTTCAAAATCTTTTCAATCCTTTCCTTATCTTTTCCTTCCTTTTCTAATCTGTAAAAACACAAATCACTAAAACAAAACAAGATCAAAACCCAAGAGTTAAACAAATATTAATGATGTTCATCCAAGTTCTTGATGTTATTAATAAACTTGAATGAACCTTCAAACCCGAAACCTTCTTAACCTGCAAAACTCTTAACACAAAACATGAGATCTAAACAAGATGAATAATACGATCCAATAACAACTAAAGCTTTATTATCAAAATTAAAGGAATCGTACAAAAAAAATGAGAATCAAAACAAATAAAATAGAGATTACGTGACAAAATATTATTGTGCAAAGCAAAACCACTTTTCACAGACTAGCCTTAACAAAAAAAAGAACCGAATTTTTTTTATTTTATTCTTTTTTTGAACCAAGAGCAAAGAAATTTTTAGTATCCAAAACAAAGCACTATCAACGATTTTTTTTTTTTTTTATAATAAATTCGAAACTTTTAAAGAAACTTTAAATCAATAACAACCACAAACTTGAATCGGCAACGAATATTCAAAGCAAAATTCTGAAACATTTAAAAGTGAACACTAATCCGAAATATTTAAAATCATATCGAAACAATAATATTCAATAATATTAAAAAACATGCACATCGATTTATTTCAGGAACTTTAAAAAAAATCGGAACGCTGTGAATCAGGAACTTTTTGATTTTTTTTTTTTTTTTTATTTTTTTTTATGAACAATCAACTAAAACTCGAACAAAGGAAAAGATGTACAAACGGATTATTTCGAATACCACGAACTGGTTCCTTGGGTGATATCTAGCCCGAAAGCTCTGATACCACTTGTAGGTCCCTTTCCCTTGAGATCTTCTCTGCAATCAAACCAAACACGAATCCTAGACGCGGAATATCTTTGATCCGTGGATATCACACAAAGAACACAAGATTACTTTTTAATGTTTTTCTTATTAATAATAAGAACCACACCGAACTTGTAATCCTAGCTAGCTCTCTCTCAAACTCTTTATGACACCAACTAACCAACCCCTAAAACCCCATGTTTCATTTGCTTATATACATGCATCCTCATGGGCTTTTAACTGGGCTTGAGTTGGGCTTTTACAATACTAGCTTAATTACATATTCTAGAACTAACTTAGACAAGTTCTTCTAACGACACGAACAATATAAAGTCTTCTGTCAATAATACCGAGCGTTTGTTTATCCGATTGAGTATCTGTCACAAACTTGCACTAACAGCAATTTCTAGGCCTTGCGGGCTACTATCGTCGTTTCATTATGGGGTTCTCGAAGATCGCTCAACCCCTGACCACTCTTACTCAGAAGGATAGAAAATTCGACTGGGGTGAACCACAAGAGTCGGCATTTCAAGAACTAAAGTCCAAACTATGTTCTGCTCCTATTTTGTCCTTACCTGAAGGCCCTGATGATTTCGTTGTTTACTGTGATGCTTCTATTCATGGTTTCGGTTGCGTGTTGATGCAACGCGAGAAAGTGATTGCGTACGCTTCTCGTCAACTCAAGGTGCACGAAAAGAACTACACCACCCATGACTTAGAGTTGGGTGCAGTGGTTTTCGCGTTGAAAATTTGGAGACATTACTTGTACGGTACCAAATGCACCATCTACACCGATCACAAGAGTCTTCAACATATTTTCGACCAACAACATTTGAACATACGACAGCGTCGTTGGATTGAACTTCTGAATGACTATGATTGCGCCATTAAGTACCATCCTGGCAAGGCGAATGTTGTAGCAGACGCCTTGAGAAGGAAGGAATCAATTAAACCTCGTCGCGTTCGGGCGTTGCAACTCACCATTCATTCCTCTCTACCTGATCAACTCCGTTCTGCTCAGTTAGAAGCTTTGAAGGAGGAAAAACTTAAAGCTGAGACTATGCACGGTGCCGAAAAACACCTCGAGCGAAGGCCTGATGGCCTGCACTACTTCGCAGAACGTATATGGGTTCCTTTATTCGGGGGACTTCGGGAGCTTGTTTTAGATGAGGCTCACAAGTCCCGGTATTCTATTCATCCTGGTTCGGATAAGATGTACCAAGATCTGAAGGTGCTTTACTGGTGGCCAAACATGAGGTCGGATATAGCCTCATACGTGAGCAAATGCTTGACCTGTGCTAAGGTCAAGGTGGAATACCAGAAACCGTCGGGTCTCTTGCAACAATCTGAAATTCCGGAGTGGAAGTGGGAACGGATTACAATGGATTTTGTCACGCAACTACCTAAGTCACCGAGCGGGAATGATAAGATATGGGTCATTGTTGATCGGTTGACGAAATCAGCCCATTTTCTCGCTATTAAGGAGACCGACACCATGGATCGTTTGGCTCGTCTTTATCTGAAGGAAGTTGTTTCTAAACACGGGGTGCCGGTTTCTATTATTTCGGATCGTGACTCCCACTTTACTTCTCACTTCAGGAAATCTTTGCACAAGGCTTTGGGTACCCAGCTGGACATGAGTACAGCTTATCACCCACAGACTGACGGTCAGAGTGAACGCACGATTCAAACCTTGGAAGACATGCTGCGAGCATGTGTGATCGATTTTGGCAAAGGTTGGGAAGCTCACCTACCGTTAGTGGAATTCTCTTACAACAACAGTTACCACACGAGCATCAAGGCAGCTCCGTTCGAGGCACTGTACGGGCGGAAATGCCGGTCTCCTCTTTGTTGGGCTGAGGTGGGTGAGAGTCAACTCACTGGGCCTGAGTTAGTGTACGAAACTTCGGAAAAGATCGTACAGATTCGTAACCGGTTGGCAGCGGCACGGGATCGGCAAAAGAGTTATGCTGATCAGCGTCGCAAGCCATTGGAATTCCAAGTTGATGACAAGGTACTTCTGAAAATTTCACCATGGAAGGGCGTCATACGCTTTGGGAAGCGTGGCAAACTCAACCCTCGGTATGTTGGTCCATTTACAATCCTGGAACGGATTGGACCGGTGGCATATCGTCTTGATTTACCGACGGAGCTCGGCAACGTACATAACGTCTTCCATGTGTCCAACTTAAAGAAGTGTCTGGCTGACGAGTCTCTCATTGTTCCACTGGAAGAGATCAAGGTTGATGATCGTCTTCGGATTGTGGAGGAACCCGTTGAGATCCTTGACTACAAGATTCGTAGCCTACGTCATAGCAAGATTCGCATTGTTAAGGTTCGCTGGAACTCGAACCGGGGACCAGAGTACACTTGGGAACGAGAGGATCAGATGAAGTCTAAGTATCCTCATCTCTTTCCTAAGGAAGCGTTCGAATCGAGATATGTTACCACTGCTGCTGAATGAATCTCGGGGCGAGATTCCTTTTAACGTGGGGATGATGTGACAACTCGGGTAAATCTCTCTCTTGGTTTCTATCTTTTGTCTGTTCTTTTGTTATTCCTTTTGGTACTTGTGCAATTTTCGGGACGAAAATTCTTTTAACGTGGGGATGATGTGACACCCGGCAAATTCTCATTAACAACGCTGTCTAGATTAAAGTCTACCTTAGCGAGTCATGCGTATATTATAACGGGGATAGTTGAGTCATGTTACGGTTCGGGAACTATTAGTTTGGTATAGAGGATCATTAGATGTTAGTCTAGAGGCTCATTAGATGTCGGTCCTTAACCAAGTGTACAAGTGGTGACGATTCGTAGAATCGTCAGAGCATAGGGAACATACAAGTCTCGAGTCCCGGGAATTGGTGAACGGGGGCGAATATGTTTGTTTGCAAGTATTATGTGTTTACAATCATTATGTGACTTGTCGGTATGTGAAAATGTGTTAACATATGTTAAAACGGGATTTAACGCGCAAAATACACGGAACCAACCCCTATAGGCGATTAGGGGAGGCTAATCGCCTATAGGGTATGCGATTGGGCCTCATTGGGGGCGATTGGGTGCTAATTGCATGCCCTAGGGGGCGATTAGCCCCTAATTGCATGTAATGTCATGCGATTAGCAGCCCTAATCGCGTGTAACTGCTGCATAATCGCATGGAACGTGCTGGACGACTAAAAACGACTATAAATACAATACTTGACCTCCCAAACTTCATATTAGCAACCCTAGTCGTCCCACAACTCGCCCAAACACACACACAACCTTTGAAACACGATTTTGGATCAAAACACAAGATTTCAAGCCTTTTACATCAATCTATCACAAATCTAAGGTGTGGTTTTCATTCATGCAACCTTTATTAACGTTTTTATTGAATCCCTAATGGTCCAGACCTGTTTTAAAACAAATAAGTCTTCTGAAAATCGTTAATAAGCATTGTTAATCGGATTCTAACTATCATGCATGTTATATGTGTGTTTATGATTAAAAGATAGGGTTTTTATGATTCAAGAAGGATGATTAACATGTTATTAAGGTAGTTACAGATTGATGATGATGGCATGATGATGAAATCTGAGTTATTGTTAATTAGGGTTACGGTTTTGCATGCTAATGTGATGTTTATTGTTATGTGTATTTTCTTTAAGATACATGATTGCATTCAGGGCTGATAGATCGAGGTTAAACGAAGGATTTTGATGGATATATGTTTGATATAGTTGTTTGGTTGATATTTGATGTTTACACACGTTCTGGGATTGATTTGGAGTGTTAAACGCGCGAAAAACCGGAACAGCAATGCTGTAGGCGATTAGCAACCCTAATCGCCTATGCTATAGGCGATTAGGAGGCTAATCGCCTGATATGACACCCTAATCGCCTATAGTATAGGCAATTGGGGGCTAATTGCTAGTTAAGTCCTGAAATGCATGTCTTATGACCTAATTGCTAGTGAAATGCATGTCTTATGACCTAATTGCTATTTAAATGCATTTCTTATGACCTAATTGCCTATAGACTCATGTTTTTACATGTCTTATGACCTAATTGCCTATAGTATAGGCAATTAGCATTCCTAAATGCCTGTTGACTTTCATAATTGCTAGTTGACTTTTCCTAATCGCCTGTATTGCTGCTGTAAGTATATTTTGACATATCGGGACCCGATTTGACACCTAAGAACATGCTAGGAACCCCGTAACATATCTAGTAACTTGGTAACATGTGTTCGGACTTATTTATGTGATACTTAAACTACGTGCTATATCTTGTTGGACTTTAACGTATGTTAAGTGTGATTGCATGATTGTATGTTTGTGAGTACAAGTATAACACGGGGAGTCTCGGGTCACCAATGGGATGTCGAGTCTTGTACTTTGGGTTAATTTAACAGTCACGGTGTTTTCAAACGAACTTGGTTATGGTCTGGACATCTAGGGACTAACTAACCTACGGGTTATTAGTCTAAGTACTTGTAACTGTCATATGTTAGGTCGCCGCTGTACGGGGCTAGCATAGCTTGTTGATATTATTCGTATATCGATGTAACGCAACCTAAGGTGAGTTTACGGCCCCTCTTTTAACTGGTTTCACTTTTTGGGGGAGAAAACATGTGTTAAACTTATGTTTTGGTAACAACTGTCATACTATGGGTTTCTATGGTTTACTATACGATCTTTGGAAGTCCCGGGGGAAACCATGAATGTGCGGGTTAGCACAACGGGGAAATGTGAATAGATCTATTGGGAGTGACCAACCCCGCTCGTCGGCTTGGAGGGCCGGGCGAGTGCATATTGTCTCAAACAGGAACTGGTTTACTATTCGGGCACAACATCTGGATTACGAGTTAGTAATGGTTTTCCAATCGTGGTAGTAATAAAACATGCGCCTAGCTAGCGTACTTGGGTTTGCAAATTGTTATAGTATGGACAGGTTGAACTTGGTACTTGATTACAAAACCTGTAAACTCACCAGCATTTTTGTGCTGACGTAAACTCTTACATGTTTTCTCAGGTCGCTAAGGTAGCACAATGGAACTAGGGCGCACGCGTCTGCACGGCGTCTAGTTAGGATTGCATGGTTTTCAAACATTGAATAATTTGGTTTACTTTGGGATTATGTTTAATAATAAGCTTCCGCTGTAACTGGAGATTTAAACTATGTTTTTGAAATTGCATATGTTAATTTAGACTTGTTTATTGTGATCGTTGGTTTGGATCCTGGTTTGTCATGCGCCTCGCGGTAAAACTCCGCAAGTGGATTTTGAGGGTGTGACAAATACTGTTTAGTTGCAATGTGTGGGTTACCTACCCCTGACACGCTTAAACTAATAACACTTGAACATTTGGTCTGGAGGACCTACGCTTTTATTTGGTTACATGGTTTTGGAAACCAACGCATTTACACACTCATTTACTTTACTTTGTGAACTCACCAACTTTATGTTAACACACGCTAGCATGCTTTTGCAGGTAACTAGGTATGGAGCACGAATAGGACATGCATCATGTTAGGTCATGGGATGACAAACATTTAAACTACTTTTAAATAATTACCTATGGTTTTGGGCGCGTTGTTTTGCGTAGACTTCTATTTAACTATTTTGTTATTTCGCTTCCGCTATACTTAATTTGGTTTGGTTAAAACTTTTAAACTTGGTTTTTACAGTAATGAACTAAATGGTTTGGGCATTTAGAGTTGTTCATGTGACTTATGGCTATGGGATCCTGGTTTGTCATGCGCCTCGCGGTATAAACCCCGCAGTGGAAATTTGAGGGTGTGACATTTACTGTTTGCAAGTATGTAATAAGTAATATCCGTTCAAAATCAACCCTAAGAATCAAGTATCAAGAATCAAGAATTAAACCATTTTTGAGTATAATGAATCACAAGACAATGACCAAGGTCTCTCAACAGAGTCACAAGGGGTATATACCATAGTACTATTCATTGAAATGTCAGGCCCTCAAAGGTTAATGATTTTGACAAGTCATAGACACACAAATTAACATAAAGTAAACACACATGAGAATTGCATTTAGTGAAAGAATAACATTTAGTAATAGTGTACATGAATAGCCCCAAAAGAGTAAAACATGAAAAAGGGGAAAGATATACTCACCTTAACTTCGATGATGTAGTTGCAAGATCTCAACAAGAGTCATGAATTGCGCCTAAACCTAAGTAATTAAGAATGATGATTTAGTGTCTATTTCGTTATTTTATACTTATAGTGTTTTTTTTAAGATTTAACTAAACAAAATAATTCCATCAAAATTAGATATCTCAAAATAGGCATTTACTAAACATAAATTTGAGATTATAATCTTTATATTTTCATAAACATATTCTGGACGTTTTTGTTTACCACAATTGAATCCAAATTCTTGAAATTATTATTTATACCATTATAAGAGATGTTCATAATTCATAAACGAAGTTTACAAATTGAGTAGAAATTGAGTAAGCTGTCAGTAGTTATTTTAATACATGCAAATATTTCATAAAATCAATGACACTAAATTTTGAAAATACATTAACAACCATGGCAATGAATGATGATTTTTAATCTTTGTGCACATTAATATTTAGGCTGCCTTAAATTTTAAACGAGACTTCACATCCTTCGCCAAACAAGATCGGACGATTATCAGTATATGAGTATAAATACTGATTATAGTCTTTTCTAAATAATTAACCAAGTCGAACCCGGTCTCCATCGAATGGCTTCATCGGAGAAGGTGATCGGTATCTAGTTGGTTCTTGTGTTAAGCGTATTTACAGAAAACATGAATCGAAATAAACATAAACTGTTACCTTGAAGTTATATATAGAGATTGTCCTGTAAGGCCTGGAACAGATGGCGCGAGCAGCCCGGTTTGTTTCGAGGTTTTTTATAAGTCTCTTGTTGAAACTCGCGATACGAAAGTGGTAATGAGGAAGCATGAGATGGTTTTAGTTAGATTCTTATTGATTAGTAGTGATATCGGTTGATGGGTTTTTGTGGTAAATCATTGGTTTCGCTTACGAGGATTATGTGTAGCAGATTTGGTGTGGAACAAAGTGAGAGGAAGTGTTACTTATTTGTGAGCTTTAGGATGATTGATACATAATTAACGTTTAATGGTGACATAGTAACTCTTGGTGATCGGTTACTAATTCCATTCAAAGGTTTTAATGGAAATGGGTGGCTCATGGTGGGAAATAAATCCATGAACTTCGGTTACTTTGTTGACTATGTGTTTAATGAAAGAATAAATTTCTTTTAAAGCAATTCATTTCAATTTAGTTTGTGTCATTCAACCAATTCAATAAAAAAATATTATTATGTTGTTCGTTTAAAACAAATTTGATGGAGAAAACATATATGATGATGAATATTTGCTTAACACTTTTAAAACAATACATACTTGAATGATCGATAAGGGGTAAGGTCATCCAATTTATTATTGGACTATTGGTATTACAATTATGTTGATTAATAATAATTTTCATTTTTAGTATTAAATTACAATAATAATTTGATAACTGTGAATATAAAACAAGTATAAAACATGAAAACGACCAACCACGATTATATATTTTACTTAAATCGTGTGGTTTTCAAAGTTATTAAATTGGGAGAGTTGAAAGTGAAATTTAAAAAAAAAGTGACGGAATAAAAGTGTATATTCATGAAAAGTGAAGTTGCCGGTTGTCACAGTCTCCCCTACTTTAGAGAATTTCGTCCCGAAATTCCTTTCAATTGATAAGGATAAAAACAACCAGTTTGAAGGAATTACCAAGTTCTTGAAGCGGTCAAGAATCGCTTATGCTATCATGAAGCAACATGTACCGTACAAAAATGATAGGCTTAACACGTCAAAAACCCATGTAATCGACTCATGAAATTTCAGTTTTAGTTGTTTCGTCTTCGATCTCATTTGTGTCTGTAAGTCCAATTTTTCGTAGCCGTTTTATTAGTTTATCATCATTCTTTCAAAGCCCTCTATAACAGATTTGTTATCGTGTTTGAATTGGGTTTATTAAATCTAGGTTAGGGTTAGGGTTCTTGCTAGATGAATTGGCGAAGATGATGTATTAGCAACTATGTTTAAATCATTTGTTCTAATTAAAATCAACAAACTAAAGCATTGGTCCGCTGGTTTGAGTGTGTGTTACTGAACGAAGCTGGCCGGATTTGAACCCAGGCGCTGCCATTATTTTTAGAATTTTTTTTCTTTTTTCCTCTTCTTTTATTTTGATTATTATTATATACATATATAATAATAAATTAGAATATTCATATTAAATTCATTTTTGCTTTAAAAATCATGAAAATTTAAGCGTAGTATCTTGACACTTCCAAGAAAATTATCATATTTTTATTTTCTGGAAATATATTATTTTCATATTTTTACTGATTTAAATTTTTTTAAACATAATTAATTGATTAAAAATTCGTTTTTAATGATTTTAATCTCAAATTTTCTAGGAAATTAGTTCTAAGAATGATAAACTGAAATAAAATTTATTCTCTTAGAAAATAGTTATTTTTGCTATTTTTACCATTTTTAATCATTAATACACTATTTAATTTCATTAAATCTGTTTTAAATGCAAATAAATTGAGATAAAGTGTGGAAAATTTATTTTGATCATTTTTTTTATCAGAGTTTAGTTATTTTTCACAAAAATATAATTTTTAAGCCATATCTTGTATTTTACTTAAATTTATGCTTATTTAAATACATAAATCAATTATTAATTCATAATACATAAAATTTGTTTATAAATTTAATGTTTTATGAAACAGAAATATTTTTAATGTTTGAAGGTTATAATCATAAACATTTAGTTCACTTGTGTAACTTGTATTGATTTGTTCAATTATTTCTAATTATTGTAATTATATATAACTATAGTTTTAAAATAATTAATTCAATTACTTTGTCCCAACTATTTGGAACTACCTCTTAACTAGATATTCAAGTGGTAATAAGTATATTACTTAATCATATTTATAAACCTTGTCACATTGTTTTTACTACACAAATTTTGTATTAGTTTGTTTTATCGCAAAAAATAACTCTAATTCCCCAAATCAACTTAGCGACACCCTAATGCCTTAGACCCTAGATACCTTAGACTTTTAAGTCATTCCTCTCATTAGTATCCTTATATGTATAGGTTGAATTCTTCGGAATTCCCAAGTTTACCTTCTGATAAGTTTTATTGGGAATTATCGCGCTTAGGAAAACTGTGAGTATATCTTTCCCCCTTTTCATGTTTTACACTTTTGGGGCTATTCATGTACACTATGACTAAATGTTATTCTTTTACTAAATGCAATTCTCATGTGTGTTTGCTTTATGTTAACTGGTGTGTCTATGACTTGTCAAAATCATTAACCTTTGAGGGCCTGGCATTTCAATGAATAGTACTATGGTATATACACCTTGTGACTCTGTTGAGAGACCTTGGTCATTGTCTTGTGATTCATTATACTCAAAAATGGTTTTCAAAGTGGTTGTCTGATTCTTGATTCTTGATACTTGATTCTTAGGATTGGTTTTGAATGGATATTACTTATTACATAATTGCAAACAGTATACAACACGTGAATTGCGAAACTCTTTTCCTACTATATATATTCAAACAGGGTTTGCTCACTAATACATTTTGTATTGACAAAAATTATTTTCGTACATGTTTCAGGTTGTTATGAGATCACTTTTAAGCTTTTGGATTCATATTTAGATTTTGATTCATTGTATTCCAATGTCAATAGTTAGTTTGAATCATTGTATCTTTGTTTTATCATGTAATAAATTATTCAATCAATGTATCAATATTTACACTTTTAGTCCATGAGCTATTGAACAATCGTCACTACGTGACACCTCGATGTTTCCGCCATTGGTTGGGGTGTTACAGATTTCCTTGGTCCGATTGATAAGGATAAAAACAAGCAGGTTGAAGGAATTACCGAGTTCTTGAAGCAGTCAAGGATCGCTTATGCTATCATGAAGCAACATGTATTGTACAGAGACATCTTACGAGAATTCTACCACAACGCTCAAGTAGACTGTACTGTTGTGCATGCAGTTATAAAAAGCGTTATCCAAGGAAGAGAAGTGTTTGTTTCTCAGCAGCATATACGAGAAAAGCTTCATTTTCAAGACTCATCTGACGACCCAATCACCTTTGACTCAATCCTAATCCGTGGTGGCTTTCTAAGAATGAGGTACAATGCTAAAGTTACTAAGCAAGAGATGTTGCAAAAGGGAAACGTGCCCCAACCTTTCAAGTACTTAATATACGTTGTCCTAAAGTGTCTTGGTCCAAGAAAGGGAACATTTGATGCGATTAGAGACACTCTAGCATCTGCAGTGGTCGCCTTGACATTAAACAAACCGTTCAATTTCTCGGGCATGATCATGCACCATTTGAAGGAGGTTATTCAGTTGAAGACAACAAAGCATCCATTCTTTGTATATCCTAGCTTCTTGCATATGATCATAGATAGACAGTTGCCGGATTTAGTGAAGAATGAGTTGGAAAGTTTTCCATTGACTCATATAGATGAAAAGGAGATGGAGAGGATGAAGATATTCAGGGGTCAGCAGAAGGACGAACAACCCAATAGTAGATGATTGTTTGGTCACCTAAGGGATCCAGGATACGAGGCTCCCCTGGGTAATAAGCGGAGAAACAAAACTAGTGATGCTGAAGACGATTTCGCCATTCAGAGACAAACTTTCAAAGAAGAAGACATTATTGGTCAGGATACAGTAGAGTTGGGAAAGAACATTCCAGGCAGCGTTTCTGCAGCTGCTTCTCATGACGACTTATTACATACGGATGTTCTTGAACCCCAGGAACCATCTTCTGCAGGGGGAGATCAAGGATCTTCCTAGAGTGGCAAGGGTAAATCAGTAGCTGAAGAAGATGTTCCAGTTTATGTAACCAGTGATACAGATTCTAACGCATCAGATTCAGATGACTCCTCGACTACTAAAGCCCGTAAGGCGGCTGAGAGAAAGAAGAAGTGGGGTGGGGGATAAGAAGCGTTTGGCTAAGGATCCTACTTTCACTGTGGATCCTGATGAATAGATTGGTTATATAGACATTGAGCTAGACACTCCTCCCTCGGGGAAGACAAAGACTAAGGCTAAGGGTGGAAGGATGAAAAGAAAGTATCAAAGATCACTAGAGAGGTAGAGCAAGAAGACTGGATTTGGGAGACTCTTTGAAGGTGTCCAGACCACCATGCCTGATACTTCGACAGCAACAACAACAAAAACATCAACAGCAACAGCTACTTACACTACATCTTCAGGTGCAGCTATGTCTGCAGGTGTCACCAGGTCGATGCCTGTGCCAGGAATCCTCACTTAGCCTGTCTTAGTTCCTGGTGCAGCAACCCCCAGTCAGTTGGTATCAAATCCTCTTGGTGACATCATAAAGAATCTTCATGCAGAAATGCGTCCAACTGCTTCAACTACCCAATCCTCTTCAACATCAACTCCGACAGGATCAATTGAACAACTACAACGCCAGATCAGCGAGTTAACTGCTATATTAACCGTTCAAGGGCGGGAAAATGCGGAGTTAAGAGGTAAGGTAGTCACTATTGAAGAAAATGAAAGATCTATGTTAGAGTTGCTGACTTAGATAATTGGAATCAACAAAGAGCTTCAACAATCCAATCAGCAACTGGTGCAATTGAATGAAGACGCAGTGAGGAGAATCACAGGTTTGGAGTCACAATGAAACCAGTTACAGCTTGCTAATGTGAATACTTAGAAGAATATTGAGGTGTATAAGATCGAGAATCAGAGATTGAGAGAGAGGGTTGATAAGTTGTTTCAAGATCAACTCAGACTGACTGGTACTTCAAGATCTGGTTTGGGTTCTGGTGATGATGAAGACGATGAGGATGAAGAGGATGACGACGATGATGATGATGATGATGATGATGATGATGATGATGAAGGTAAGGATGATGATGGTAGTGGTGATGAGGGTGGTAGTGCTCCAGGAATCACATGTGGTGGTGGTTCGTCTTCGGGTGCTCAGGGAAAGTAGTCCCATGAAACCCAGGGCAAGGATCCCAAAGGCGGTTCATCGTCTAAGGGGGAGCTCATTGCTGGCCAGATCAAGCGACTAAAAGAATATCTCAAGCATGCGGCACTTCCACTAGAAGTCACTGAAACACTAAGGAATTTGTTCCACATTGATGATCAAGGGAATCCACTGAAGTTTTCTCAGCTCGAGGGTCAAGAAGAAGGAAAGATCCCACTTAAAATCTCTCGTGAAGATATTTCAAAAGTTTATGGTGTACCTTCTAATGTTGGTCATATAACCTAGAGCTAGATTCTGATCACAATGACGTGGAGTTGGAAGAAGGAACTCGCGTGGAGTCTCCTGAATACTATGTTGGTAACTCTTCCACAGGGATTCCTGATATAGATGAAGATATGATGAAATATGCAGAGGAGAAGCTGCAATCTGAGCAAATTCCTATCCCTGATAAGGTTCTATCCAAGACCGAATGTATCATGAGACTCTGCTCTCAGTGGTACCCATCAATGGAAGCTCATACAGTGAACAAAGCTCAAGTGCAGGCTTCAGCATTCAAGAAGAGGTTGTCAAAGATTTCCGGGAATGTGATCGCTTAGGCGTACATCAAACATGCCAAAGTCTTCAGCATTAAATGGAAGGAAGGGCTACTTTACTTCAACGGGTATGGAAAGATCAAAAGCCTTCCTTTCTGGTATGTTCGTGATCTTGTACGTCTGAGGCAACCTCTGTATTATGAAAAGTGCTCTGGATTTGAATGTTTCTACAATGTCCTAGTGCAATGAAGGTTGGAAGTCGTTCAAGCCTCAATATCCTCGATCCTACAAGACATCAAAGATTCGTCCAAAGATGCGTCACCCCATCTGGGAGCACAAGATCAAGCCTCCAGATTGTATGTCAAAGATTCCGATAGCTCCTCTTGAACAAAACTTCTCATCTAAGTTATGGTTCTAGTATTATGATGACCTAACTACTGAAGTTGTGTTCGTGCTGGGGAATGCTCCCAAGTTGTGCAAAAAGATAAGGACCTGGGATCCTATGTGGCTGATTAACTTATCTGAAAATGATGTAGAGACATTGTTCCTGTATCCCATCCAGTACCTCAAGTCAGAAGCCGAACAAGCAATCAAGTTTCGGAGAGTGATTCGGTTCTGCCATGCTCACAAGATTCACGCTGGATGCGACTGGTCGAAGCTCACCAAGATCAGGACGAAGAAGACTTGAAGACCAAGAAGATGTTGCAGTTTGTTTTGTTTGTCTGTTTTGATGTTTGTTTAGAATGCTTATATAGTTGTTTGCTATTTGTCTGAAGTTTGTCTTTTGTAATCATACTATAGATCCAAGGGGGAGTCTGTTAGTACATGTATGTGCCTAGCCTAGTATAGGTGATGTTTCGATGTTTTTACGGGTGCTTGGATGTGTTTCAGGTGATTTTGGGCATTCTGTATCACGGCTAGCGACTAGGACCTTTTGGGGGCGAGCTAGTCGCCCCTCGTAGTCTCCTGCTGATATCCTAGTCGCCCCTAGTGCCCTAATCATTTCCCTAATCACACTTAGCTGTCACATCACACATTCTAAACACCCAAGTCCAGGTTTTGAGGTCTGTGATTGTCTTTGTGACACTCGTGCTCTGTTTTAAATACAACACAACCTTTTAACCGTATTTTTTGTGTATTGGTAGTTGTTTGATCATTGTTTCTTGTTGTTTTTGTTGTCCGCACATCATTTAGAGGATTCCGCACTCTGAACGATAAAGCTCGTGATTGTCGGGTTGTCCGGAAATCGATCCTACATAGGTTATAGATCGTGTTTTATGGGAAATGGTGTCGTATCATTATATATCTGAACTACGTCCAAACGGTATAAACAGACGGTATATTAGGGTGATGGCTTCACGTGTTTGGACAACCTAGAATCCTAACACAGGTTATGTCATGTCTATTGATGTCGTTTTTTCAAAAGAAAACGTAAGTAACTTTTGTTACAATATATGATAATCAATACGTTTGTTTGGTTATCTTAATCTCTGATTTTGATTTTTTTTGTAGGGTTCATATATTAATGCAAAGATTCCTTCTTACTTGTCTTCCAACTTCTATATCATTTTGCGTGAGGGTTGTGTTTATATGGTCAATAACTTTGGTGTTGTTCCATAAAATACGTTCTATCGACCATTGCGCCGGGATGACTTTATTCAGTTCTCACGTTCTACTAAACTTTGTCATCTGTCACTGCAACCTTCTATGTTTAAACGTCATGTTTTTGAATTCATTCCTTTTGACCATCTAGGTGGTCGCATTAATAATGACTAATATCTCACATGTTTTGTTGTATTTTTTATTACCCTTTAATTCTATTGTATGTTAATATTTATAACTAACTCCTGTATATATATATATATAGTTAGATGTTAATGAGTATTTGCAGCCGCGGACATATCAGTCATACCAGCCTTCATATCCACAGGCTAACCGGTGGTTTAACCCTGCAATATCTGAGCCACTAGATAGAATAAAAAGTCGGACTGATCGTCTACAAGCTGAGATGTATGCGGAAAGGCATGGTGGTAGCTCGTCAGAGTATCCACCTAGCCAACATTTTTATCAACATCCCGATTATCGAGATGTCTCGTCTCACACTAGACCCGATTTTGCCGCCTTACTTGCTAAACAACAGCTCATGCTCGAGGATATCGATTCTTTGCTATCCAAGCGCACCGACTCTTTGAGGGAACAAGATGCGGCACTTAAAAGGCTAGAGGCTCAGGTGGATGAACTGAAGACCATAATGGACGTTGAAGTCCCACCTCCAGTTCAGCAGGTTAATTTCACATATGATGACCCAGACTAGATGGTAACACTTAGATTACCTGATTGTATTAGTCCCGTTGCTGAAACTGTTTGTCCTTACTCATCTGATTCTGTGCATGATTTAACTGACCCATATGATTCTTTACACTTGTCTTGTGAGGATGGTATTTTGCAGGATTCAGGGTTAGAGCCAGAGACCATAATGGACGCCTTAGTCCCACCTTTGGTTCAGCAGGATGAGCAGCCTTGCCAGATCTCTAGTTCAGTAGCATACCCTTGGGAGGCAGATGTCTGGAGTGATGATGAGGAGATAGAAAGGATAGCTTGGGACGCGCATAGGAAAGCCATGATGGAGAAGATAGGGGAGGCTGAGGAAGATATGGATTTTTCAGAATCCACAGGCTGGCTGTTTGAGGAAGAAGTGGTGGAAGAGGAAGATACCACTGACCTGCTTGAAGAAGCAGCTGATAAGGAAGCAGAGTTTGGTGACAAGTTGATTGATTTGACAGCTCCAGAAGTGGACAAAGATTTTGAACAAGTGTCACCAAACAAGGAAGATAAGAAAGAAGCAGTGGTGGAAGAAGAAGAACACCACAGCCGGCCCGTGCAGGCATTGGATATTACACTGCTACTAGTGCCACCACCATGGCCACCACCACGGGAGAAGGCGAAGAGGCACCTGGACCGACACAGGGTGAGGGTCAGGAGTTGCAGAGACAACAAGTCCCCTCATTACATGCCAAGAATCAGGTTTGGTCCAGGTAAATTTAAATATTGGTGGTCCGACCTATTTAAATTCGATAAAATATTTTTAAATTCCACTAATGTAATTTTTCTAAATAATATGGACCGGTGGAATTAAATGGGTTGGATCGGGTCCAGATAAAAGAGAAGCCCCCTGATTAAGTTTAAGTGTGGGGAGGCTCTGTAGAGTTTGTAAATTTATATTTATACCTATTTTTTTTTCTAGCTTTTCATTTTTTTTATTTGTGGTCGTTCTTTGGTAGTAGTTTGTAGGTTTTTATCTTTCTATTTTATCTTTGTTTTTTGTGTCTTTGAGTCAGTTAGCAGGTTTACGTGTTTGCTTAGGTAGAAAAAAATTTCATCATGAGCGGATCCCATGTGTTATCTTTATTTATTTTATGAGTGGGAGTTTTGGTAAATGTTTGGGTAATAAGAGAATTTTTCTTTAAAAAAAAAACAAAATTAATTAACTTTCTCTGAAAAAAAGACTTTTCACGTAATGTGAGGAGTCTGGGCTGACCTGTTCGACTCATGCGACCAGCTATTACCCCGGAAAGTTATATTTTTTTTCACTTGCAACGCGTGTTGTGATCACCAGTGTCCTTCACGTTGAGCGAGAATCATAATTTTTTTTTTCTCTACCCATTTGGTTCTACCACCATTCACCGCCATTTGCCAAGCAGGTACGTCTTCTTGTTTGTTGTTATTTTATGAGTCTAAGTTAGTAGTTTGAGTCTTTTTATTTTTGTGTGGTTCGATATTATGCTCGGGTTTTGTTTGTTTCGTTTTGAGCAGGTTTGGATTGCACCACCCGTACTTAATCTCCATTCGGGTGATTCCGGAGCTGTTATCATTTATCAAGGCAAGCCCAGAGTTTACCATTGTGTTAGAGCCGATCGCGAATGAAATGCTATACGATCGAGCTGGATTGGACTAGAGCTTACGAAGAAAAATTAACCAGCTAAGTCCTTTTCAATTTGCCCTCGGTTTTTTTTTTATTTTGTATTCGGAATTTATTTTTTGTTTTGTGTCGTTTTCTATTCCTACATTGAGGGCAATGTAGAATTTAAGTGTGGGGATGGGAAACTGTCGTTTAGTCTGTATATAAAGTCATTTTAAGTCGAAAAAAAAAATGAAAAAAAAAAGTCCCTGATTTTGAAGTTTGCATTATATATAAAATATGGAAAATGATAGGTAAAGTTAGGTGTCCGGTTTTCAAATAGTATGTATAATAAGAGATTAAAATTGATTGAAAACGTGTCTGATTTGGGATATGTGGGTAGGCTCGGCCGGTAGAAAGGTTTCCTTTGAAAAGTAATAAATTAATTATGTTAGGCTATTTTGTGGGTTCTTATCTAGGAGAAACGGGGAGACCGAAACCGCCAAAAATAGTATAAGAAGCACCGTTATAAGTAGAAAACCGTTAGAATTTCTAATCACTTAAAAAAAATTAGAAATCAAAGCAAAAAATGCTGAAGCTTATGGTGCCTGGCCACTGGGATAGCGACTTGGATTGGTCACACCCTCTGAGTTAAGTTTGCTGAGATGAAAAAAAAAAAAATGCTGAAGCTTAAGGTGCCTGGCCACTGGGATAGCGACTTGGATTGGTCACACCCTCTGAGTTAAGTATGCAAAAAAAAAAGTGATTTTAAATTCTCTTGGTTTTCTACATAAGACGGTTGGGAAATGGTCAATTGGTCGTTCCTTTAGCTTCATAAGCTTGAAGCGGGATTAGGAGGAACTGTGGCTTCCTTCGAGTGAGACCCTAGATAGACTAATCAACATGAACTTAACATAAATAAAAAGGGGCTTTGAAACCGGTGTGGGTTTAAGAGGATCAATATACCTGCAATCGCAATCAACATGTTAGTAGATTATTAATTAAGTAACCTATGTTTTGAAACTGGATGTAAACCTAACTGTGATTCCATAGCTTCATTTTTTGTTGTTTTATTAATAATACCTAAAATATATTATTGCTTACATGTTATAGGGTGCTGATGATCTAGATTGGATACATGTGTTTTTTATTTAAAATTTATTTGGACAGCGTGTGATTTTTAGGATTAAGGTTGATAAGTATAATTTTCCTCCTTCCTCAGGTCCTCTCTTTACTGTATCAAAGTATCTCGGCGATGTTGTCAACCTGTTACACAAGAATAAGAACACTTCTATGGTAGTGGCCACTTTATCTTCTGAGCAAGATAAAGAGGTTGTAGAATTTCTTAGTAGGATTACTGAAGATGAGTTAGCTATGGCAGATGAACTATTGCGGGGACCTAATATATCGTCTGTTACATCTGTATCATCTTCGTCCTTGCTATTTAATGTTATACGTAATTTTTTTGTTAACTTTATTTTTTTATTGTATTTCATCTATAAATATGATTGAAATTTTAGGCTGTTGTGGCTGAAGAACAAGAGGCTGAGTAGACTAAGTTGATTTGTGAAGTTAACGCGGAGAATAGTGATGTGAATGTTCAACATAGGCTTATTCACAAACCATCGTCTATCTGTTCGGATATTGAGATCAAATCTAATGATTTTCCCGTCATTCGGAAGTCAGCGTCTTTACATGAAGTTAGAGCTTGATGTAATACTTATGTTTTTGTTATATGTTGTACAATTTTTTTGTTATTGTGTTCCTTTTATAATGTTGTTTGCTATAATAGGTTGATGTTGTTGTTCAACAATCGGATCGATTTAATAAGTTGATTCCCGAACTAAACACTGAGAATTATCAAGTGAATGTCGAAGCCACTCTTAGCAAGAAATCATCTTCTATTTGTCAGGTTACTGAGTTAACTGGTATTGATATGGTTTGCGCAAAAATCATCATCGATACCTCATGGTTGTAATGTTAATTCCGACGAAGTGCATTATGAATATATGAATTATGAAGAGCCTTCGAATAAATGCGATGTAACTGAAGTAGGTTGTGGAGATATGAATGGGGAAAGCCATTTATGTAAACATGATTCAGAGTATGTAATTGGTGGTCATATCGTCGATGAGAAGACAACATGTAACGAAGACAAGGCTGATGCTGCAGATACGCTTACCCAAATGCCGGTAGTTAATTGCCCAGATACTAGTGATCTTGTTTCGTCTGAGCAACATTCTAGGTCAAAGAGGCGTACGAACAAGCCAAGGCGTCTGAGGAAGTAATTTACATTATTATTTTGCAACTGTTTGTTAGTTGGTACTTTTGTGTTATGGTAGTTTCGATGGAAAACATAGGTTGGGATGTTATTTGTTTGTTTTGTTATTGAATACTTTTTAATTATGTTTGTTTATTATCAATCTTTCACCAATTGATGGACTATTTGATTAGTTGTAGTGATAAGTATTTATTTATATTTTAACAATTAAATCACACTGCCCAGTTATATTAACTATAACCTTTCACATAAAAAAAGCTTATATTAATAGTACTATGTAGCAATATATGTAGCACCCATAAACATATCTAAAACAACTTAGTAAATACAAAATTTGGGCATTTATGCTTACAAATTACGATACTAACTAACGATACTAACAAGCCAGCTATTTAGCACTGATAAATATAATATAGGTATGTATTATAGGAAACGTGTTTTAATACTGACCTGACCCGGAATTCAGTCCTTTAGGTTTCTTTAGTCACATTTAACCAAAAAGCGTAATACATTTACATACACAATCAATCTCAAATCTCTCATCTCTCAACTCGCAAGTCTTCAACGTTTTGTTTGTCAATTCCTGTAAGTATATCAGTTGTTTTTTTTTTCAAAGATTCATAATCGTTGCATTTTCTACCTACTAATAAAAGGAAAATACAACATTTTCAACAAAAGCTTTCCATCTTTTATTTTGAATGATTGTAAAGCATATCGATTGATTTGAAGATGCTTATCTTCATTTAATTAATAATACCTTTTTTTGAGATGATTTGATGCTTGGACTATGTTATCTGTTTTATTAGTTTGAAGTTGATTATCTTTATTATCTGTAATGTTATATGCTTACTACATTTTCTATAGTTTGCTTTTTGACAGGTTAAAAAAACTCATAAACCATGGTTTACGGTTTTCTCCATTTTCTTTCTACTACGGACTTGAACTGTATGGTGAGTTTTTTTTTATATTTTTTATTGTTGTTTACTTTAATCTTCCTTAGTGATTTATAGTATTTATCGAAAAACAACTACTTTGAATAATATATATTTATTAATTGCAACTTTTACCTACAAATTATGTTGAATGGATGAGTACTTTAATTATCCCGGAGAAGGTGATGTTAAGATAATGACTCTTGATGGAAAGGTTTTTACTGTTAGGATCATCATGATAGGTTCTTACTATCTTTATAATAGTTCGAAAGATATGATTAGAAAGTTGAAGATCAATCGGAATTCTTGGTTATAGTTTCAATACGAAGAAGCTTTGGTTGGTTTTCGGATGATCTACTTTTACCAAGATTGTGATCGTGCATCTGGACCTTACTTTTATACAACCACCAAAAACAAACTGCAAAGTTCAATTGATTGTCTGGTATATAAGTTTAATCTTGTTAGTTTCATATTCCATACAGTATATATTAAAATGTTTAAACTAACTCTTATTTTCTATTTTCCAAAATGTTAATTGCTTCTTTATCCATCATCATATGTTGAACACATATCCAGCTTATGAAGTTACAATAACCTCTGTCCCAAAAAAGAAATGATTTGTTAAGCTGTATGGAATTGATAACGAGCTTTTTATGACTAAAGGATGGAAATGGATATGGAAAGAGCTGTCAATTTGTGATGATCATATTTTTGTTTTTGAAAGGATTGACGATAGTACATTTGACATGACTATTTTTAGGTAAAAGAACACCTTGGTGCCTCCTCCTGAGGTTTGCTAGTCACAAGTTAAGGAAGAATTTGGATATGAATACGAAGATTACATTGAGATTTCTGATGATGAAACAATTGGTGAGATGATAGTGGAGAAAGTTGTTCATCTTGAGATCCGATCCAAAACCTTCTCAATTAAAATAAAAAATTGACAACATTTTCGAAAATCAGATCAAAATTGTGAGTTTTTGCAGAAAAAATGATCATCAACACTGGACAGGCCGAATTGGTTTTATCTTTGGGTCGAATGAGTTTTAGATTGTCCATTTGTGCTAGAAGTTGGGTCGAACAAGTTCTAGTTTCTTTCATTAGAACCTTTAGATTTCCATTCGGGTTATCAGGATTCCGTTCGAGACTTCAGATTTTCATTCGTTCTCTTGATTAGGTCAAACCAGACAGAACCTTTTTCAATAGGGTTAATTTTTAGTTCGAACCAATTCTCCAGTATTTGATTCGACCTATCGACATTCAGAACCAAATTTTCTTTAAAAAAAATTTCTAAGTGTTGAAACCTTTACATCATGGATAACATTTAGGGATGTCCGATGAACAACCGACCTAATATGACACCACAACAACCAACACCTATGAATCCTTGGGCTGTAGCAGCAGAGAGAGGTAAACAAACCACACAATAACCACAACCGATGGTTAATTACTGGGTTGTTTTGGGACCAACTCAACCCGCTGTGAGACCTTCTCCTCAACCAATGCCAGATTATTGGGGTGTTGTAGCAGCCGCAACTGTACAGAATCAGAAAACCATTGCTATTACAACTTTGATGAATGATCTATCAACCGGAAACGGGAACCGATCACCAAAGTTGTTGGACATGGTTGAACATCCATCATGGCAGAAAAGGATTAGGATTCATTTTGAGGGACTAGATGGTGGAGAAGCATGGCATATGTTGTAGAAAGGGTATGTGCAACCGATGATTGAGAACTCAAACACACCAGTTGTACTTGATGATCTACCTGACACAGACAAGAAGAAGTATGCAACCGAGAAGAAAGCATACTCTATGTTATCTCAAGAATTAACGACAGATTTGATTCATCAATTCGGACCTTGTACCACTTCAAAGAAACTGTGGGAAGCATTGGAGAGCAGGAATGATGGCAATGAGAAGACTAGGAAGCTCAAGATGGATGAGCTAAATAAAGAATTCGAGAATTTTAGCTTTGTTGGGAATGAGAGTTTGAAAGAACTAACTGCTAGATTCATTCCATGTCTTGTTTGGTTGTCATGTGGGAATGAAACAAAACATTACTTTGTGTTGTTGGATAGACAAGTAAAAATGAATGAATAAAATCGATGGTTAGTGGCGGTGATGGGTGGTGGTCAGTGGCGGTGATGGTGGGTGGTGATATGTGGCGGTAGCGACGGTGGTGGGCGGCGGCGGCTGTAGTCGGTGGCGGTGGAGGTGGATGGTCGTAATGGTGGGTGGGTGACGATGGTGAGTAGTGGCGGTGGTGGATGGCGGTGGTGGGTGGCGGTTGGTAGTGGTGATGGTAGGTGGTGGTGTGTGACGGTAGCGTGGTGGCGGATGGCGACGGCGGTGATAGGTGGTGGCGACGACGCTGGTGGGTGGCGGCAACGGTGGCGATGGGTGGAGGTGGATGGCGGTGATGGTGGATGGGTGACAATGGTGAGTAGTGGCGGTGGTGGGTGGAGGAGACGGCGGTGATGGGTGGCGGCGGTAGTGGTGGGTAAAGGAAGTTGTGGTGAGTGATGGTGGTAGGTGGTGGAGGTGGCGGTGGGTGGATGACGGTGGTAGGCGGCGGTGGGTGGTTTTGTATGGCGGCGGTGGTGGGTGGGTGACGGTGGTGGGTGGTGGCGGTGGTGGGAGGGTGAAGGTAGTGGGTGGTGGCAGTGGTGGTGGTTGGTGGCGGTGGTGGGTGGTGACGGTGGTGGGTGGTGGCGGTGGTTGGTAGCGGTGGTGGTGGGTGGTGACGGTGGTGGTGGGTGGTGGTGGCGGCGGGTGGTGACGGCGGTGGTGGGTGGTGGCGGAGGCGGTGGGTGGTGGCGGCGGTGGTGGGTGGTGGTGGTGGGTTATGCTTTTGTTAGTAAAGGGTGAATGGGGATGGAATGAAAAAAAAACATGGGGGGTGGATGCAATGGTTTTGAGGGAATGGAATGCCTTGTGGAATGGGTGATTCCATTCCTTTAGCCAACCAAACACATTATTTTTCATTACCTTGTAATGGTCCATTCCATTCCCCCTTTCATTCCATCATACCAAACGCTACCTGAAGGCATAGAGTACGCAGATTCCTTAGAATCTGGAATTGTACTATGCAAGTTCCTCATCTCTGGCCGTTTTGAGTGTTGGTATTAGTTCGGCACCACAGACCGCATTGGTTTCGAGTGTTGAACCAACCAATGCTGCTAGTTATTATGGTGTGTCATCAGCTTCATCTTACACACCCACTCAATCTCCAAGGTAATCTGTAAGTTATTATGGTGCTCCAACGGTGAACATGACTCAACAATCTTCATCAAATGTTGGACAAGCACCATCAAGCTCAAGTGCCACTATGTTAGAAACTTCTAACATGGATTATGTTACTGTGGAAATTACACAGAAACATGTTGCCTTGGTTTCAGCCATGGTAGCATCTTATATAGGCCTTGTAGCAAGTCAAATTAGAAACAACAATTTAACAAATGAAGATTATTCTCACATTGACAAGGATGAGATGGAATTGATTGACATTCAATGGGCGTTTGCAAGTGTGGTGAAGAGAGCAACTGAGTTCATGGAGAGAGCTGGTAGGACTGATCTTGCTACCTCTCCTAATACCACTTATGGTTTCAACAAAGCAAAGGTGACTTGTTACAACTATGGGACGAAAGGTCATTTTACTCGTGAATGTACCAAACCGAAACAATAAGGAAACCGAAACCCATTCAACACCAACTACCAAACACGCCAAAATAACTATCAAAACCAAAACAGACAAATTACCTAACAAAATGCCAACCAAAGACAAACATCAACACCTAACCGAACTCAAATCACACTAAATCATGAAAGAAATATTGTTCCAATAACCACTCCAACCAATCAAAACCAAAATGAGAACCAAACGTTGGTGATTCAACAAGATGAGGGATTTAATTGGAACAACATGAAATTATGTGTCGATGAGATTTCTGGATGTAACGTTGCATGTTTCGCACAAGAGGTTGTGAATGAGGAAGTTGTGAAAGTTGAAGAGTCAGTAAAAGAAGAGGTTGTTGAAGAAATTGTGAATGAGATGGTGGAAGAGCCGGCAGTGGAACAAACCGTGTCTGAAACGGTGGCTGAACAAGTTGGAGAAGTTTATGATGATCATGATTCAGATTTTTCTGATTCCGAGAGTGAAGCTGATTCAGAGACTAGCTTTAACTCACCCGACAATGATGTTGAGCAGTTGCTTGCAGAAGCCGACTTTCTTATCAGTAAGAAATCGTGTATGGTAGATGATGCTTGCACCAAGATTGACTATTCCAAGTTTTTCTCTGGGAATGAAGCACATTTTGCTTTGATGGCAACGACAGACACTACTACCCTGGTAAGTTTTGATCAACTTCCTAAGTGTAAAGATTGTTGTTTGAAGAATGATACATGCACATATGTATATTGTGGGTTGTCTTATATGGTGGTTGATATGTTGATTATATTTGTGATTATTATTTTAGCGCATGTAAATTTGTATGATAAGGAAATTGACATATGCACATGTAAATAATTATAATTAACCCCCCCCCCCCCACCAAAAAAAAAACTAACCTCCCTCCCATAATACCTAAAAACTATGCCTAAAGCTAAACCACTCAAAAAACCTAACTATATTAGTGGAATGCAGATATGCATGTAGTACACGTTTCTTATTTTATAGTTCTTATATAGAGTTGATTTAAGTTTATTCATGTTTGTTATCCTACACATGTTTTATTTTCAATTTGTCTTATAATATGCATGACTAAGCAATTGACGAGTTCGAGTGTATTTTATATCTCACTTTGCGTCCATTTAATGATCCTTGAATAAAAATTTTTACTCCTTATATCTCATATCGCGCCCATTTAATAATCATTTAATTATGGTAATTGACAATTTATTCAAAAGTGTGATTTAACAGTGAAATGACATGTGCATACGGTATATGTCTGTACATATAACAGCGAAATGCACATGTGCATCAGGAATGACGTCATATGACATCATATCAGCCATTTTTTGATTTTTTTTTTCAAAATATTAATACTAGATAATCATTTTAGTGTTTTTACTTTTTTTATTTTTTAGGTAATATATATTTTTTTTGATGGAGGGGATTTTGTAGACACACTTCATATTTACAAAAATGCCACATGTTCACACTGGTTCCTTGGTTCTCTCCCTAAATGGTGGTTCTCAAATGATCCAGATCCTATATATATATATATATATATATATATATATATATGCTAACATAGGTTTCTCATATCTAGTTCACTAAATCGATATGTTGTTTGTATATATATAGATGTAGAAATGGCCAAAATTACATGGATAAATGTGACATATGCTACGTTATAATTACCCATTATCAAGGGAACTTAGTTAATATTCATGATCAAGCTAGATAGATATACATATGTTGTTGAGGAGTTATTCCTGTGTTATTGGGTATTATCAACTTGTGATAACACATGCTTGTTCTTTGGTAGTGTTTCATGATTTGTGTGAGTGTTTCCTTATAAAACACATTGCAATTGTTCCTGTTTGAGTTGATTGTGTAGTTTTCCACTTTGGTATTGTCACGTGTATTGTTGTTTTGTTCATGTGTGGTAATCGGGTATCCGGTTGCTTTCTGTTGAGCCTGTGATCGGCTTGACTTTTCAACGCCAATTGTCTTGTATATTTCGGGTGTTGTATGCATAATTGGATAATCTATTGCATTCCTTCAATAACTCAAGGTTTACTAAACTGGTATAGGTGTATAATGCCTATAAAATGTCTAATTATGCACATGAAATGAGAGAAATAAGTATAATGCGTACGGATGTTGACCTGGATCGTTGACTGGTGTCACAAAATGGGATGGCGAAACCAAAGAACCGTACCTTGAAAGAAATGATGAACGCCCAGTTTATAAGTTCTAGGGTGAGTGAGGACATGTGGGGAGGTGTGCTTCTATTCGCAAATTTCAATCTAAATTTAATTCCCTGTAAGAAGAAAGACGTAACCCGTATGAATTATGGTCGTGAATAAAACCATCATACAAAACTTGCGAGTGTGGGGCACTTAGCTAAGGTGGTAGTAACACCACCAAAGTGTCTTGTGATAGGACCAAAATTGTACATTGTGTGCTCATTGGACACACTTGTCTAGGCGATCCACTTGGTTTTCATGTGTATGACTTGAAAAATCCTGGAGTGTCTAAGAGCACTATATTAGAATCTAAGGAGGCTTTGTGGTTTGAGCACGTATTCCCATGCTTGGAAAGGCCTAAACCAAGTTCACCAAATCTACTTGAGGAGAGTGTTCTAGATGATGAAATAGGCCCGTCAAACCCAGTTGGGGAAAAATTTTCAAGAGAAGATGATGCAAATGATGAACCTTAATTCGATGAAGGTGAAGTCTGAAGGAGTAAAGGGCAAAGAAATGAAAAATCCTTTGGCTTTGATAACCCCACCTATATGGTTGAGGAGGAACCGCAAACTTACCAACAAGCGCTAAATCCCCCAGATGGGCCTCAATGGAAGGAGGCCATTAAATGTGAAATAGACTCTATTTTATAGAACCACACCTGGGAGCTAGTGGATCTACGGGATGCAATCCACAAGGATAAAGATGGATCTTCAAGAAAAAAGATGAAGCCAGATGGTACCATTGATAAGTTCAAGGCTAGGTTGCTAGTCAAAGGATATAAACAGCAAGAAGGCTAGGATTATTTTGATACATATTCACTGCTAACACGAATAACCTCCATTAGATTGGTAATTGACATTGCAGCCATAAGAAATTTGGAAGTTCACCAAATGGATGTGAATACGGATTTCTTGAATGGAAATATAGAGAAAGAGATTTACATGGAATAATCTGAGGGCTTCATAGCTATGGGAGAAGAAAAGAAATATGCAAACTTGTCAAATCCTTGTATGGTTTGAAACAAGCTTCAAAACAATGGCATTAAAAGTTTGATTATGTAATGCTTGATTATGGGTTCAACATAAACAAATGTGACAAGTGTGTGTATGTGAAAGACACACAAGGTGGATATCTCATCTTATGTCTGTATGTTGATGACATGCTCATTGCTGGAAGTAATGAGAAAATGATAAAGGCAACAAAGGACGTCTTGAGAGCAAAGTTTACCATGAAAGATATGGGATTAGTGGATGTAATTTTGGGAGTACAAATCACACTAACCCATAATGTACTTGTTATAAGCCAGTCCCACTATGTGGACAAAATTCTGAAGAAATTCAATGCAAATGACTCTAATGTGTCTAGAACTCCAATTGACACTAGTCAACATCTAGCTAAGAATAAAGGTGAGTTTGTTAACCAATTAGAGTACTCAGGAATTATTGGCAGCCTGATGTATTTGATGGATTGTACTAGACCAGACATAGCATATGTTGTAAGCAAGCTAAGTAGATACACGAGCAACCCAAGTTCAATTCATTGGAGTTACGTCACACCGATGCTTCGGTACTTGAGATACACACGAGATTACGGGTTGCATTAAAGTAGATATCCAGCAGTTATTAAAGGATACTGTGATGCGAATTGGATATCTGACACGAATGATTCCAGTGCAACTAGTGGGTATGTGTTCACACTCGAAAGTGCAACGATGTCGTGCAGCATCTAACCAAACGGTTATTGCTAGATCCACGATGAAATCAGAATTCATCGCTTTAGATAAAGCAGGTGAAGAGGCAGAATGGCTACATGAATTTGTTGAGTATATACCAAGGTGGCTGAAGCCGACATCAGCCATATGCATACATTGCGATTGCCAATCGGCAATTGGCAGAGCTCAAAGCACAATATATAATGGTAAGAACAGGCATATAAGACGTAGACATAACATGGTATGACAACTACTATCTACAGGAGTTATCGTTGTTGACTATGTAAGGTCAAAGGATAATATCGCAGATCCGCTAACAAAAGCCTTAAGCTGAGAGTTAGTTCAGAAGTCGTCCATGGGAATGAGACTAAAGCCCTTGAAAAATTAAGTTCATGCGAAGGAAACCTTACTCAACTGATTAAAGATCCCAAGATCTGAGTCCAATAGGACAGCCTAATTCTATGAACAAGAGAGGTTACTGTGGGGGGGGGGGGGGGAGTTTTTAGAAACCCTGCACTTTGAAAAAAAGGGAGTTTGCCATAGGAATTTGGTAAGCTTCCTAGTTCATTATTAAAAAGTGGCAAGTTTGAGGCTATGCCTATGGCTTTTAATGATTCGACTGAAGTAACCATTCATAGTGAATCACCTATGTGAGAGAGTAGTGAGATCGCTTCGAAGGGTATTGTTGGGGCCCAATACTTAATGGCTTTCGCATAAATAGGCATGTGTCCATGACCATAACATACATGACTATGAGGACTTGACATGTCAGGGAGAGTCTTGTGTGAAGCGTGATGTCGTCTACACAAACGGCAAACGAGTTCAAAGATATCGTTGTCTACTCAGAGCTAGTGTACTAGATGTGTTTCATGAGAGAAGGTTCAAACGGTTAGACCTGCCCATCGTATGCAAAACTAAAGTATTGAAACTTGATCATAATAAGGTTGTTTATGAGAATAACTCCCATTGATGTGGGGGTTTATTGGAGTTTATATGTGAATGGGAGTTTTTCCTTGTCCCACGTTGATTGGAATAGAAAAATGAGATGGGTTTATAAGTGGAAACAAATTGGAAGGAATTAAAATCTTAAGTTGTACTATACTTGGGAACCTACCCGTGCGCGCAAAGGGTGCAAAAACGGACTCTCGTTCATGAAAAATTTCTGAACCAACGCAACGCCTGCCCGATCTGCAGACACGAATGCCGCTCCAAAAATCTGAGTCCACGTTACGCTGGGTTTTGTTACCCGTTTTGGCTTTTATCTAACTCCATGAGATTGGTAGAAGCTTCCAGAACCTTCATTTGGCAGTTTCATGTCCTTAAGTATTCCACCAAGCCTCATGGCCTTATGCTGCAATTAATCAGTAGTAAAGCCCATTCATTCAACATTAATCAAGTTAAATTGAGATGGTTATTGTAGTTCTAAACATCTTTCGAATTCTATAAGAACATGCAGTGTTCCGTGCTGTAGGATCGTGTTCCGGACAAGAAACGATGTGGCACGCACATATCGGATTAAAGGCGGAATCAATAACCCGGTTAGTTGTTATAAGTGAGTGTTTAAGGAAAGGATAATAATATGGAGAATACACACACAAAAACACACACTTAAAAGCTGCAACTTGTTAATATGGCAAAAGTTCTCAATTTGCACAAATCATGGGGGTACTTATAGTGCAGCTGCCATACGCCTCTTTACTGTCACTCGTATAGTTTCATACGTGTTCAACAAGGACATGTATGAGACCCCGCGTATGGCATCAAAAATTTATTATAATACCCCTTTGCATCATACAATCAACAAAACAAACCCGAAACGAGCTAAACATGATCCAAGCGTGATATCCACACAAGGGACATATCCGAAGGGTGTATTTACATATACAGAACACAAACTCATACGCAAACACATACACCTCCCTTATACGCGTATGGCACAAGAAATTTACTATAATACCCCTTTCCTTTCGTCTCCTCTCTTCTCTTCCCCATCACATCCTTCCTCTTCTTGCAGATCACCCGGTTACCACCCCCACCCCGTCAATGCTTAATATTTTTACAGGAGTCGTCAAGTTTTTGTTATTTCGAGGGATGAATATCCTGAGCAAATGTTTGTCTTTGTTTCAAAGTTCGAACAATCCAAATGACAACAATATCGTTTTCATTAACTTGGGAAAATCAAGTTTTTTCAAGGGACAAAATAATTCATGTTCTATTTTTATTACGGTTCGTTTCCTATTTTTCGTTCATTCTGAAAAGAAAAAGTTGATCGAATGTAACAATAAGTAATCCAATGAAGAAGTTGAATATGGCTAATGATTTCCAGCCCAGTTGGTTTGAGATAGGGTGGGTTTTTCCCCTTAGGCTCCCAACCTTGTAGAGAATTGGGGTTCGATTCCTGGCAGCCCCCGGTTACCTTGGCAGGGCCCGTGGTGGTATGCTCGTTAAAACGTCGTGGCGCCGTCTCGAACCCGGGTCGTGTCTTCTCCCTAGTGTGTCAACGCCGTTCAAAAAAAAAAAAAAAGAAGTTGAATATGCAGTCCCTAGGTTTCTAGCCCATAACTTTCTAATTCTTTTTTTCTTTTTTATGTTTATACTTATTAGCTCGTTATTTATTTATAGCTAAACAACTAATAAAATAATTTGTGATTTTATTCAATATTTTTTTAACCTTCATAAAATTATATGGTTGAAGATTCAAGTTTCCTCTACGGGTTTAAAATATATTGATGGTACATTGTCATACATGAAGAAAAAAAAAATAGATTAAATTGAAAATATATGTATATTGTATGAACACCAAATAAATTGTAAAACCAAAGGAAAGCAAATCAAAAAAAAAAAAAAAAGTGCACTGTACACGTCACTGACAGTTAACGTGTCACCAGAGACAATTTATGAATAAAATCCCCAAATGTTGACTTCTTATGTTTTTGCATTAATACCATTTAGATGAAAACAACTACTCAACTATCATATCTCGATCATTGGCATCCAATCCTCTCTTCTCTTCCCCATCACATCCTTCCTCTTCTTGCAGATCACCCGGTTACCACCCCCACCCCGTCAATGCTTAATATTTTTACAGGAGTCGTCAAGTTTTTGTTATTTCGAGGGATGAATATCCTGAGCAAATGTTTGTCTTTGTTTCAAAGTTCGAACAATCCAAATGACAACAATATCGTTTTCATTAACTTGGGAAAATCAAGTTTTTTCAAGGGACAAAATAATTCATGTTCTATTTTTATTACGGTTCGTTTCCTATTTTTCGTTCATTCTGAAAAGAAAAAGTTGATCGAATGTAACAATAAGTAATCCAATGAAGAAGTTGAATATGGCTAATGATTTCCAGCCCAGTTGGTTTGAGATAGGGTGGGTTTTTCCCCTTAGGCTCCCAACCTTGTAGAGAATTGGGGTTCGATTCCTGGCAGCCCCCGGTTACCTTGGCAGGGCCCGTGGTGGTATGCTCGTTAAAACGTCGTGGCGCCGCTCGAACCCGGGTCGTGTCTTCTCCCTAGTGTGTCAACGCCGTTCAAAAAAAAAAAAAGAAGTTGAATATGCAGTCCCTAGGTTTCTAGCCCATAACTTTCTAATTCTTTTTTTCTTTTTTATGTTTATACTTATTAGCTCGTTATTTATTTATAGCTAAACAACTAATAAAATAATTTGTGATTTTATTCAATATTTTTTTAACCTTCATAAAATTATATGGTTGAAGATTCAAGTTTCCTCTACGGGTTTAAAATATATTGATGGTACATTGTCATACATGAAGAAAAAAAAATAGATTAAATTGAAAATATATGTATATTGTATGAACACCAAATAAATTGTAAAACCAAAGGAAAGCAAATAAAAAAAAAAAAGTGCACTGTACACGTCACTGACAGTTAACGTGTCACCAGAGACAATTTATGAATAAAATCCCCAAATGTTGACTTCTTATGTTTTTGCATTAATACCATTTAGATGAAAACAACTACTCAACTATCATATCTCGATCATTGGCATCCAATCCTTACTATGAGACATAGAATGAGTTAAAACAAGAAAAATCGGTGACCCCCCCCCCCCCCCCCTCGTCCCTGCGTAATTGTGTCACTTACAAAACATTACAACATAAACGACTCAATCTTCTTAGGCATCTAGTGTGAGTTTCCATAATAGTCGTTTTGGTTAGTGGTTAATAGTGTTACCTATTACTAGTTCGGTTTCATATTCAAATTTGTTTTTTCTAGTTTTTTTTTTTTTTTTTTTTTTTTTATCTTCATAATCTATTATATATGACAATTAATATGAATTTCGTGACTCGGAAATATATAACAAATTTTTACTAAATCCTTATACTCTGTTCACCCTATAAAATAAAATCATAAAGAGTATTTATATATTCTTAAAATTAATTAATCGAACTTCTATCATGATTAGGTTAAAACTGCCATCTCTGAATCGAAACATGATATTTTGAACGACAAAAATTTCTATAAACTTATTGTATGTAATTATGTTCTATTGTCTCATGCAAAGGTATAAAGATGATGGCCAAAAACATGGATACAGTCGAAGAAAAAATATGAGATCTTAAAAAAACAATTTAACCTTGAGACTCATACATATAGTGGTTAGCATTTAAAATTTGAAATTACTTTAATAAATTAAAAATAGAAAACATAAATAATGTTATCCTATTTTTTATCATGCATGGTATCATTACAAGAAAATTGAGCTTTAGCGGCGACACCTTTAGCGACGACCCGCCTTGGTTTCGCCACTAATTACCCGGGAACAACTTCTTCTTCCCTCCCACCATTCACTTCCCTCCCTTGATCTCTCCCCTGCTCCCTCGATCTCTCTCTACTCGCTCATCTCCTCTCTCTCTTTCTCTCTCTCTCACCACCGACGAACCACCACCACACCGACCCATTCTCTCTCTATCCGGTGAGTTTTTTTTTGTTTTTTCTTTTTTTTCGTTTTGTTTTTCTGTTTTTTCTTTTGTTTTGTGTTGTTTTCTTTTCTTTTCTATTTCTTTTCTTTTTTTTCTTTTTTTATTTTTTGTTTATTTTTTTATATTTTTATAATATGTTTATGTTTGCAGGAAAGCACCGATCTAGTGAAGTACGTGAAGTTTCATCGCCGCTAACGGTTGGTCACCGCTAATTTTTTTTTATATTTATGCTTTATATTGTTAGTATTAGGTTTGTATGTATGTAAATAGGTGTGTATGTGTGTATTTTAGGTATGTATGTTTATATTAGATTGTGTATTTTTATTTTAAGAAAAATATATTATGTATATACATTTTAAAAAAAATGATATATGTAAGTAAATATGTATTTTTCAAAAAAAAATACATAATGTGTAAATATTTTAAAAAAATATATTATGTATCTAGAATTTTTTAAATAATATGTTATATGTGTATGTATATATGTATGAGTGTATGTATGTATGTATGAGTGTATGAGTGTATGTATGTATGTATGTATGTATGTATGTATGTATGTATGTATGTATGTATGTATGTATGTATGTATGTATGAGTGTATGTATGTATGTATGTGTGTGCATGTATGTATGAGTGTATGCGTATATATTTGTAAGTACATATGTGTGTATGTTTGTAAGTATGTGTGTGTGTGTGTCTATGTGTATGTACGTAAGTATGTATGCGTGTATGTTTATTTATATTTATATGTTAATACATATTGAGACTAGAAAGACAAGCCTGAAAATGAATCCTCATTTAAAACATAGTGAGCTTAGAAATACCTGTCCGAAATTGATTTAGAAATTAATTTTGGGTAGTCCCTATTTTGGTACTGCTTTTTGAATACTTTATCTCATTTAGGATGTGAATGTGTAATACATGATTGTTTGTTTTTGAAAGATTCGGTTGGCGTTTCCTCTTTGCTCCTCGGGTATATATTTATATTATATACTTGGGGGCTAAGGGGAAATGCTGCTGAATTTTTCTTAAACAAACAATCATGTAATACACATTCATATATGAGATAAGGTATCCAAAAAGTGGGTTTAGCAGTCTACCCTTTAGGTGTTAATAATATGTTTCATTTAAATTATCGTGGCTTAAACCCAAATTATGTTTCAGTCACACTATGAGGTCGATCGATAAAAGCTGGATTAAACTACAGAACCGTTTGGACGTTGAGTACGTAAAAGGAATTGACAATTTGATTGAGTATGCCAAACCATTCGTTAACTCATTTGGAACGATTAGATGTCCGTGTAGAAAGTGTAATAATTCTAACTTCATAGACTTCAAAACAATGACATTTCATATTCGTATAAATGGTTTCGATAAGGATTACACGATGTGGATCTATCACGGTGAAAATCCAATTAGGTCATCTCCTGTAGTTGTAGATGAGGTTAGGGGAAGAAGCGATATGAATGACGTTATCGAAGACTTTATAGGGGAGCGTATGGAAGAGGATAAAGACCTTAACGAAAGGGACTCGGATACAGAGAGTAGTGATGTTCATGATGAGTTTGAAGCCCTGATAGATGAAGTCGAATCAGAATTATATCCTGGGTGTACTGATTATTCCTCCCTTGACTTTATATCAATGCTTATGAATATGAAGGTAAGGCACAAATGGACTAATAATTCGTTTGATGAGCTTCTCGGGTTTTTCCAAGCTGTACTTCCAGTAGGTAACAAGGTCCCCCCTTCGCATTACAAAGCCAAAAAGATATTAAAGAAGAATGGTTTGGGATATGAGATGATAGACGTGTGTAAATGGGATTGTGCTCTCTTTTGGAAAGAACATCGGTCATTGCAGAATTGTCCTGTTTGTAATGAGAGTCGTTGGGTAAATAAAGACACAAATGGCAAGAAGGTACCTCACAAAGTGTTACGATACTTTTGTTTGGCCCCCAGACTACGATGCTTGTATGGCTCAAGGCACATAGCAAAAGATATGATATGGCACAGTACCGGACGATCAGAAGATGGTATTATGCGTCATCCAGTTGATGGATCTTGTTGGATCAGTTTCTTGTTTATGAACAGATTCTTATCATGAACACTTATTTTAATAACTATCAAAGTAAATTACACAGCGGAATAAATGTAAAGTGTTCAAGTTAAATTTTCACTTTAAACAGGAGTTATTACTCTCCCTTGATGTATGAATTAAAACAGTAAATGAGAATCTAAAACAGTTAATGAATAAAACAGTAAATGCTTCAAATGATTCTCATATATATTGGAAATTAAAACTACAAAAGGAACGTCTAAAATAGTGGGATGAACCCATCTATTTATAGACTAAAAGTAAACGTACATGAGAAGTATTGAAGTAATACAATGTGTACAAATACTACAGCAAGCTGTAGCATTGGTACTTGTACAAAGACTTTAATAATACTAATATTATACTAAACTACTGAAGTATTAAATCGGTTAGAATCTTCTATCAAACATCTGATGAGTGACAAACTACTGATGAGTAGTTTGTCTTTAGCAGTTCTTCAGAGACTTGTCTGGTTGGTCTTCATAACTTCTGATCATTCCTCTTCAATACTTGATATCTTCTTCTTTAGCACTTTCAGTCTTCTTCTTCAGCAGTTTATATACTTAGAATTATTTGCAGAAACATGAATTAGACTAAGGTATCAAAAGTGGTTTCGTCAATCCTTTTTGTCCTTACAATCTCCCCCTGGATTGGTGAAGCCAAAACCTTATCGAATCCTTTATTCTTTCTTTCTGCCATCAAGAATCCTCCAAATTTCTCTGACCATGGAGGTCTTGAGTTGGTGAGCTTGTTGTTCAGTAAGAGATCCTTGTTGAGGTTCAAGATGTTGGATGGTGAGCAGGTCTTTTGTAGATAGATTCTTCAGTTCATCTGTGGAGGTGAAGACCTTACTTGAACGATCTCTTCTTGTGACCATCATTGAGTTTGAATTAGTGAATGACCATTTCACTATGTTCACTTTAGATTGGTCAAAGTCTAAAGTATAAGGGACCATGCTAGTCTCCTGTTTTGTTCCTGATTGTGGTATATCTTCTATTTCAGTGACCCTTAGGTGGGATTCCCTTCTTTCTTTAGTGTTCACAACATCAGGTATATTACTAAAAGTTGGAAGATGATGTTCAGTAATTAAAAGGATCCCTGAATTGTGTGAGCAGAGGTCTCTCTTCAACCACAAAGTCTCCTTGTACAATGGTGTTGCCTTCAATCAATACCATTTTGAAATCCGTTTTTATTGTCTCCTCTGGCTTTTTCTTGGTAGCAGGCTGCTTTGTTTATTGTTTGACACCGAAAGTTTTAACTACTGAAGTTTGTGAAACTTCAGAAGTTTTAAACTTCTCTGGATTAGCTAGTCTATCAGCCTTGAATTTCTTATAAGTGTCATATAGTGTATCTTCTCTCTATCTGGACACTTGATTCTTTGAACCATATCCATTATCTACCAATTCGTGTATGATCTCAGCTCTCTTTGCCTTTCTATCTTTATCAGTAGCTAGCCTGTCAGATACAAGCTGAGCTCTATGTGTTAGTTCTTCAATTGAGAGCCCTTTAAGTGAGTACTTCTTTGTTTTGCTGTTTTTGCTGATGAAGGTCATCAGCTATTGTCTCTTGTCTTCTTCAGCAACTCTTTCTCGTTCTTCCAACTCACTTAACTTCTCTTCATACCTTGTTAGTTTTTCATTGTAGCTTAAGTCATCCCTTACTTCTAGGCTGTTCCAAATCTCATCTTCCATTGCCTTTAAACTCTTCTCCATAAGTTCTTTTGAAATTGATATAGGAGTGGGGCTTAAAACAGTTGTGTGAGTGGGTACAAGCTTAGGAATATCAGCTGAAGTAGGTTCGGTTGCCTTAGAAGGTTGTTCTGCTTCAATCTTGGAAGTGTCAACTACTGAAGGGTTGATCTGAGTATCAACTACCGAAGGATTGTCTTCAGTACTTCTGTCTTGGCCTTCAGCAGTTTCTTCTATATTTCCTTGGGATTTCTTTCACCTTTTTCTCTAAGGAGCCTTTCTTGTTTTTCTTGCCAGTCATGCCTTTCTTTCAAGGCTATTTCTTGTCTTGTCATGACTGTTTGCTTTTGGGCATCCTTGAGATGTTGTGCTTCTCTGGCCTTTTTGGAGGCTTCAAGTAACACAACCTTTGGTTCCTTAGACATCTCCCCCTTTTTGGCTTCATCCACTTCTGAAAACCAAGGAGGTGGAGGTGTTACACCAAATAGTTGAGCAAGTTGCCTTATGTTGTCTTCCATTTTTCTTGACAACTTACCAAGTTTGTGGTATATGGCATTATTGATAATCTCAAGTTGAGTTTTGTTCTTTAACTCCATAGTTGTCATAAATTAGCCGTCAATTCATGTTGTGGAGAGTTTGAAACATCATCCAAACTAATGGAATCATCTGAATCCCTAGTGACATCCTCAATGAGTATGTCATCAGTTAAACCATGAGCTAGGCCCAACCTAGTAATCTCATGAACCTCTTTTTCTTGGTACTGAGGTTTTCCTACTTTAGGCATAAAGCCTTCATCAGTAGTTGCCACATTTGAGGTCTTAGTTATGGTACTACCGTCCTCTCATTGACCACTGGTGGTATGAGAGTAGTAGCAGCCTCAAATGTACCTAAAGTGTCTAAGTTTGGGCTTAGACGCTTTGATTCATCCTCATCTCTTGGGATAGGGCTGATAACATCCACATCCATGTCAGTTTCTGAGGTTGTATCACCTGTTTTATGCGGTTTTTCGGGATTGACATTCTCAGATGGAATGTTTTCTTTTAGTCTAGAAAGAATTTGAGCTATTTCTACTGTTTGATATGAGAGTTCAGGTTCAGTAGTTATTGGTAGAGGTTCAGTAGGTTTAGTAGTTTCAAAGGAAGGGTCAGTGGTTATGGTCTTTTTGAGTTTCTTGCTTTTAAACAAAATGGTTATGGGAGCTCTTTGAGGGGTGTGAGATGGATGAGACTGAGAGGATGTTTTAGTCACACTTTCTTGAAGTGCATATTGCACATGAGCTGGTTTAGGCATCTCATCCTCCTAAACAACTTTTGTTTTTGGGTTGGTAGGTTTGGATTTTTGCTGTTTTGGTTGTTTAGGCTTTTTAGGAATAGGTTTTGAAGATGTTTGTTCCTTGGGGACTGTGGCTTGTTCCCCTTGGTCATCTTCTAGAAAAAGTGCCGGTTTATTATGCCTAGAGAACACTTGTGAGGTCAAAGGATTTAGCTTAGCAGCCTCACCCACAAGTATTCCATCACCAAGTTCTTTTATTATGCATTGCATAACAATTCTTGGGTACAACAAAAATTTCTTTTTTTCATTTTGGTGATGCAACACCAACTCATTAAAGAAAACTGACGATGTAATGAAACAAAAGATCCAGTTTTAGGACTTAAACACATGATGATGTAATGAAACAAAAGTTTGTATTTTGCATAAAAAAATTTCTTATAAATTGTAGCCTGTGAAAGAGTACCTTGGTAACCACACTCAGTCATGGTTAGTTGAATGTCAGCATTGGGAATATTTTCTAGTGCATCAGCATCATCTAGACCAAGTCTTATTCCCAAAGTAGCTAGTGTAATTGCCCTAACTTTTCCTTGGATGGTTGATTTGAGGGAAAACACTTTATTTTTCACAGTCACCGCCTCGGCGTTTGCCAAGAACTCATTTAGAGTAATTGAATGTGAATAGGAGGATCAATGGTGAAAGTTGTTGTTGTGGGTGAAATCTTCAGGATAGCACTAACCTATATTTACTGTAGCATCCTAAGGATACTGAAGGACTGGTCAGGCTTCAGGATGTACCAGCATTCTGACCTATGTGCATCCCAAGGATAGACTAACGAACTATCTTATTCTTATATGAATGCATGATGATTTTACCTCATATTCTCTGAGTAACATCCTCAGGATGCTAAAGGACTAAGCAGGGTTCAGGATGTAACAGTTTTCTCACCTTTGTGCATCCCGAGGATGGACTAACGAATTATCTTATTATGGCATTATTGCAGGTACACTTAATCAATATTAAGGCTTGTAACTCCTCCCTAACGGCTATATTGACTCATTTAAAGACAAAGGAGCTGATCATTGAAGACCTATGCGTGTAGAACAAGTCCACCACCAAAGAAGAGGTCAAACTTGTAACCGTCAAGCATTAATGGAAGGAGAGAAACATGGAAACAGTTAACCAACAACTGTATTCATTTGAAACAGCTGCTACAACGGTATATTCAGCTGAAACAGCTATAACGGTCACTTGAAGCCATCAAAGAACATAACTAACTAGCGGATTTTGTGGGATCTCTTATTTACTCCTTGTACTATATAAATGGGAGTATTGAACGAGTATAGGACACAGACATACACATTGCTTACACTATAGTTACACACATACACTTAGTTGATCACAAACACTCACACAATCATTGTAATCGTAGTACACTCGTCCATTTGCTCATCCAAAGTTGTATCTTTTTACCAAATTAATATTAACAAACAAGACATGGGCCTAGTCTCCTCCCGAGGTTTTATGTCGGCGATCTACAACTGATCAAGGGCTTTCCTCGTAGATCGAGTGTTGTTCTTTGTGTTTTATTACTTTATTTGTTCATTACGAACAGTTCCATCCCTAGTATATAACTGTCCATCCCAAAGCAAACCTAAGCCATCCCGAGCATAGTTGTCATATATTTACTTCTTTAGCATCCTGATACACCGTTTTCAGAACATAAGTGAGTTTTTAACATATTTCACACATTTAGCACTATACCTCACTTTTACTAATTTGGAATACAAAATTATTTCTACTAGGTAATTTTTGACCAAAGCGATTTGGCGCCGACCGTGGGGCAAGTGGTGCTATTTTTACAAAAAACTTTGTTAAAACTTTCTTTTATTCAAGTTTTATTTACGAAATTTGACAACTATGGCTTCTTCACAAAAATCTGTTTCAACATCCATGTCATCTACAACTTCTACCAGAAACACTACCTTACCACCTACACCTGCACTTCCAAGAAGTTCCACTTCCCAAATCCCGTCTAGACCATCCGGATCTACTCCTCCTATTCTTATATCAAATGATGAATTACTTTCTATGTTTGCACTGATGAAGGATTCGATACATCAACAACAAGATACAAACCAGATGCTGATAAGAGAAATATAAGCTCTTAAATCATCCTTAAGGAGGCCAAGTGAAAACATGGGGACACCATTGCAGCCCAGGGTGTTAGATTTTATTTCTGGCATCTCTGGAGGAGTACACCAAGGAGATTTCATTCCCATGAGTTCTGGATTCTCTGCCCCAGAAACAATTACTACTCCCAGGATGGCAACCACCAGGGATACAGGATATGCACCTGTGCCATCCCAAGGATACAACACTAACGGTAACAATTTACGTTCTAGTACTTTTACTGCTAATGAGGCTGTTTCTTTGCAGGATACAGGAATAAGCCCTCAGCTAGCAAGGGAACTTCAGAAGATCAAGGATATGGTATTGAGTGTTCCAGGGATAGTACAGCCCATCCCTGAAGTATCCTCAGCATGCCATAGAGTGTCAAGATTTGCACCTCCCATATGTGATGCTGAGATTCCAAAGAGATTCCAGACTCCAAGCATGAAGCTTTATGATAGATCTACTGATCCTGAAGAGCATGTAGCACAATACAAGGAAAGGATGGAAATAAACCCCGTTCCATCAAACTTGAAAGAAGCATGCTTATGCAAAGGATTTGGTTCTACCCTCACTAGTCCGACCTTAAAATGGCTACTAAGTGTTCCTCCTTATTCAATTACTTCTTTTGCACATTTGATTAACATGTTTAATAATCAGTTTTCTTGCAGTCGAACATTTGAACGTTCGACAACTGATTTGTACAGGGTGACACAGCCACAGGGAGAATCATTAAGGGAATATATCACAAGGTTTGGGAAGGAAGCACTTGACATCCCAAATCTAGATGTCACAACAGCAGTGCAGGCCTTCAAGTTGGGACTACAGAAGGATTCGCCTTTCTATAAAGAATTGGTGATGAACCCTTGTAGGAATCTCGATGAAGTTCGGAATAGAGCTTTAAGATTCAATCGTCTTGAAGATGACAAGAAGATACAGGAGAGAATAGAGACATCCTTAAGATACAACAATCCTAATCGGAAGTCCACTTCCACATACGAACCTTACAAACATGAACCATATGCTAGACCTGATAATAAAAAGGTCAATGTGGTTGAAGATGACGATGAAGAGGATTGCCCTAAACTTTTGGACTATTGTTTTTCTGTGGATGTAACAGGTTTAATGTACGCTATGAAGGATCTTGGTGATAAAGCAAGATGGCCAAGGAAAGATAACAAGTCAGGATGGAAGGACAAATCCAAATGGTGTGCTTTCCATGAAGATTTTGGACACGTTACTGAAGATTGCATTGCTTTGAGAAAAGAAATAGCATATCTCCTAAGCAAGGGCCATCTTAAGGATCTATTGGGCAGAAAGAAGTCAAAGATTCAAGATAGCACTGGCATCCCAGAAAGGGCAGCATCTCCATCCAAGGATGTTGGCATCATTAATTTTATTCCAAGAGAATCGAGAAAATGCTCTAGAGTGTAACCATGGTGGTTTGGTCATTACTTTATATATTGTTAACCATTTTTTTCGCAGGATATTAATAGATGAGTGGAGTTCAGCTAACATAATACAGCTGGAAGCCCTCAAATGTATGAACATCCCTAAGACCGAGATAGTGGCTAGATTATCCGTCTTGGTTGGCTTCAGTGGGGAGTCATCGAAGTCAACAGTGAACAACAAAAAGCAAAGGATTGCTACACAACGTCAATGAAGGCTTCATCCTAGTCGAAACAAGCATAGCAATAAAAGCAAGATGCATAGTGCCATCCTCAGAATGTCAAAGCACATTCTGACCAAGATGTCAAATCAGCCTGCCTCGATGAAAACAACGAGGATATAATTGTGCAGATCGGTAAGAACATTCCTAATTATATTAAACAATCTCTAATTTCGTTTTTAATGCAGTCACAACATACCAAAGGTTGGGCAACATGATGTCCAAATTAAAGATTGGGGACACCATGGAAGTCTATATCGACGACAAGGGAATGAAGTCCAAGAAAGCTGAAGACCATCCTCAGGATCTCAAAGAAGCCTTTGACATCCTGGATGCCTATAATATGAAGATGAATCCTGCAAAGTGCAACTTTGGAGTCGGTACTGGCAAATTTCTTGAATACTTAGTAACCAAGAGAGGCATTGAAGCCAGTCCAACACAAATCAAAAGCCATCTTTGATTTAAAATCTTCAACCAACGTCAAAGATGTACAAAGATTGACTGGCAGGATAGCAGCACTAAACAAGTTCATTTCGAAGTCCTTAGAAAAATGCAAAGAGTTCTATGACATCCTGGAAAAGAACAACAAATTTGACTAGGGACAAAAATGTGAGGTCGCATTGAAGAAATTGAAGGAATATCTTGTAGCAGCTCCACTCCGGATGAAACCTAAGGATGGTGAACCTCTAAAATTATATCTTGCAGTTTCCAAAAATGCAATAAGTGCAGTCTTGATAAGAAGACTTTGAAGGACAACAACATCTTGTCTACTATGTAAGTAAAACTCTACTAGGTGCTGAGACCAGGTATTCTCATCTCGAAAAACTTGTTTTAGCTTTGATAATGGCATCCACTAAGTTAAGGCATTACTTTGAAACACATAGGATACACGTACAAACTAACTATCCCATAAAAATGTACTTAGAAAACCAGAAATGTCAGGTAGAATGGCTAAATGGTCAGTAAAATTAAGTGCCTTTGACTTAGTATATGAGCCTAGAAATGCAATCAAATCTCAGGCTCTAGCTGATTTTGTGGCTGATTTCAGTAGTGATATCCTAAGTGAAATTGAAAACGAAGTAAAACAAGTAAATGAAAACTTGGGAAAATGAATTTTATATAATGATGGTGCTTCAAATATGAGAGGCACAGGGTTAGGATTACTACTAAAATCGCCACAAGGGGACAAAATACCCCATGCAATTAGATGTGCATTTCAAACAACCAATAATGAAGCTGAATATGAAGCTCTCATTGCTGGCTTACAACTTGCTAATGATATGCATGTTCCAAATATAGAAATGTTTGTTGATTCCTTGTTAATTACTAACCATTTTAACGTATCTTATGCAGTCAAAGGTAAAAAAATTAGTTGAATATCTTGATATGTTCAAGAAATTAGCATCTTGTTTTGCAGAATTTACACTAACACAGGTACCTAGGGAAGAAAATGTTGAAGCTGATGCCTTGGCAAATTTAGAACTGCATCCTGAAGTCTCCAACTGTAGAACTGCATCCCGAGGATAACACTATGCATCCTGAAGATAGCACTGTACATCCTAAGGATAACACTGCTCTAACTGTTCGGAATCAAAATGATAACATCAACACCTGTCCATCCTCAAGCTAATGGACAAGCAGAATCCTCTAATAAGATCATCATCAACAACTTAAAGAAGAGGCTTGGAGAAAAGAAAGGAAAATGGGCAGAAGAAAACCACTTTCAAGAATACAACTGGCCAAACACCTTTCTCCTTGGTCTTTAGAAAAGAAGCCATGCTCCCAACCAAATATGGTAAAGCCAACAGCAAGAAGATATCTTCAGGATGCAACTACCAATTTAGAAGTATTGCTTCAAGATCTTGAAACAGTGGATGAAGTTAGGGATACAACTAGATTGAGGATGGAACCTTATCAACAAAGGATAACTAAAAAACTACAACAAGAATATAAGAATAAGAAGATTCCAAGTATGAGATTTGGTCTTAAAAAAATCCTTCCAAAATACCACCAAGCCAAATAATGGGGAAGTTAGCTCCTAATAAGTAGGAAGGACCCTACTTGATCGATTATGACTATGGAAGGCGAAATTCTACCAAGATCCTGGAATGCAATTCACTTAAAATGCTATCATATATGAAGACTCATGAGACTGATCTCTTTCGAAGAGAATCCGTGGTTCGGGTTACTAGTAAGATGAAGGTGAATGCTGACAGAGATGAATCATCTCCATATGTAAGTACTTATTCTTAACCTATTTCAATTATTTATATTTTTACTAAACATGGTCTAGAAATAGTCCATCATGAGAATTTTGCAGTACCATCCTGAAGATGGAATGCTTAGAAGACTAGGGGGCTGGCCACCCTCTCCTCCATTAAGATGTCTGACACCTTCCTAAGGTTTAAAGGTTTTCACCTTTCACATTGGGTTAGCAACCCTCGCCTAGAGCGCATGATGCCCATGTATATTCTCGGGATGGTGGGACCCGTCCATGTAAAAGTGGATGAAAATTTCATTATATTTGAGATATACGATGGAGCTCTTAAGGTTTAGACATTTTTCAATGTCTCAAATGGTTAGACGTTTTTCAACGTCTCTTCGGGCCTTGTCGCCAGTTATTCCTAAGGGTCGTGCCGCTAGTTATTACTAAAGGCCTTATCGCCAGTTATTCTCAAGATGTAACATATTGGTCTTGCCACCAGGATTATTTCAAAAAGGGCTTTGATCCCAATTAAACCAAAGGCCTTGTCGCCAGGATAATAACAAAGTCTTCCTTTGCAGGATATTATCAAAACATAAGCCTTTCTTATGAAAGGTTATGAGATCTATTCCGAAGATATCACACTGGGGACATCCCCAGAATGCGAGACCATCCCAAGGATGGAAAAGGAACTAGATGCATCCTTAAGATGGAACACTATCCCAAAAATGAAGAAGAAACTGGGGACATCCTCATAATGATGAAGATTATCCTAAGAATGTGATAAACACTGCAGACATCCTCAGAATGATGAGAATGATCCTAAGGATGTAACCAAGACTGGGGACATCTTCAAGATGTCATCAGAATACTTCGAAGGCCATTTATCAAATTGGACGAAGGTAATATTTGTATTATTCCTTTATACTTGACATTTGTTGATGTTTGCAGGATATCAAAAGAATCAAAAAAGGAACACAAGGATGTAGCATCAAAAGCAGTTACCATATTATTTATAGCCAAAATTTGATGCCAACCCCTGGCTTCATCCAAAACCAGGACCTATCCAACAGGGTCAGCATCTACAGTCCATATCAGGAGAAGATTTGGGGCTTCGTCTTGAAACCAAGATCCCTCCACCACAACTCTTTCATTATCTATACAAGCATAAAAAAGTAAATTATTTTTGCTCAACCATAAACTACCATCATAAACAACCACAAATATTCTAAAAAAGTGGGTTCCAGCCTAGTCATTATATCCTTCACCACCTTAGCCAGCTTAGCTTCAGCTTCCTTCACCTCTGCATCCTCAAGCTCCTTGGGTGCATCCTTAGGATTCTTAGCCCGCAATGCAATCCTCACCCTAGCCTGGAGAACATAAATCGTGACAGATGTCATGAGCCTTTGCCTATACTCCTCCATCTCCTTTCCATGCCCCAGCAAAGCCTTGACCTGCTCACATTTCACCAGTTTCAACTCATTCTTCACCTAGCCCAGCTCTTTCTCAAGATGTTTGCTCTTTTCTTGAGCAATCTTCTTCATATCTTCCAGGTTGGCCTTGGTGTCATTCATCTCCTTGGCTACTTCATCTAGGGACTTCAACAGATATTCATGTCCCTACAAGAAACAAAGAACAGGTAAGTGTTTTTCTTTAAATATTTGAATAAATATGTTATGCCATTTTCAGGATAGCATCATACCTGAAGAGTGAACTGGGAAATCTTACCCAGGACATCCTCAAAGGAGTAGTCTCTCAGGTTGAGGTAGAGGCATTAGCAGTCTTCCTCTTCTTAAGACGATGCAGGTGCCCTTGACTTAGTAGAGGAGGAGAGCTAGTCATCTTGGAGCTCGATGGTGAAGTGATCTTGGCTGTCTTGATATCCTGACTATCAATATCATCAAGGTCGAAAAAGGTGGATTTCTTTGCTAAAAATAGTAAAGAAATACAGGTTTAGACAGGTACACATAACAAGACAAAAACATCCTCAAGATGTAACAGGTAATACTTACCAGACATCTTTGTGGCTCGACTAGTAATGTAGTTCTCTTCTACTTCAAAGGTTCTAGCTGAGACAGGTACGTCTAAAACAACTTTATACTTGATAAGGGAATCAGTCAAGGGAGGAGAAAGTTTGGCAAGTTAAGCACTTGCCATTACAAAATTTTCATTAAAACATCCTGAATAATCTTTACCACTTTTAACCAAGACATAGGGATATCATCCCCAAAAGGAATGGAAACCCTCTTCGCAAAAAAGAACTTTGATTTCCAAGACCTGTCAGACTTAATGACATTATGCAGGAAATGAGGATCTTTGTAAGCTGAAGAACATAACGGTTGGAACCGTGAATTTTCAACTTATACAGGTAAGACAGGTCACCAATATTAAGATTGATACCATGATTCTCGATGATCTTATTACAGAACATCAGGACCCTCTAAACCTCAGGTATAGCCTTGGTATAGGCTATCCGAGTTATATCAAAGAATTCTTTGATGAACGGGAGAATGGATATCTTAAAACCAGGTGGAAAGGCAGGTACAGGAAGCAAAACCATATAGAGGATGCAAAATCAGACTTCACATTCTAATCGTATGGCCAGAACACAGTTAATTCAGGGAAGGCCCCTGAGGTATTCATAGAAAGGATATTATTGTCTATGAATGTACATACTTTGTTTGCAGGATCTTGTAACAGGTTTTGTTGTATAAAGTCCTTATGGACTCCTATACTTCCTGCAGCTCTTGTTGATTTTTTACTCATCCTGAGTATTCTTTGAACAAAAAGTTCAAAGATTGGTAAAAACAGACAAAAGCAGAGAAGAAAGAAGAAATAACCTTTCTAATAATCCTATTGTGATTATAAAGGAAGGATTGAAGTCTAGATATAGACGGTGAAAGGTGATAAGCTGTAATGGTCATCCCTAAATCATCGACCAAAATATAGCTGTTGATATCCTATCAGATGTCTAATCATCCTCAGAAGATAAGCATCAGAATTAAAAATATTATAACCGTTAAGATATTTACGGTAACATATTTTTGGGGACAATTGTTGTGGGTGAAATCTTCAGGATAGCACTAACCTATATTTTCTGTAGCATCCTCAGGATACTGAAGGACTGGTCAGGCTTCAGGATGTAGCAGCATTCTGACCTATGTGCATCCCGAGGATAGACTAACGAACTATCTTATTCTTATATGAATGCAGGAAGATTTTATCTCATATTCTCTGAGTAACATCCTCAGGATGCTAAAGGACTAAGCAGGGTTCAGGATGTAATAGTGTTCTCACCTCTGTGCATCCCGATGATGGACTAACGAATTATCTTATTATGACATTATTGCAGGTACACTTAATCAATATTAAGGCTTGTAACTCTGCCCTAATAGCTATATTGACTCATTTAAAGACAAAGGAGCTGATCATTGAAGACCTATGCGTGTAGAACAAGTCCACCACCAAAGAAGAGGTCAAACTTGTAACCGACAAGCATTAATGGAAGGAGAGAAACATGGAAACAGTTAACCAACAACTGTATTCAGTTGAAACAACTGCTACAACGGTCATATTCAGCTGAAACAGCTATAACGGTCACTTGAAGCCATCAAAGAACATAACTAACTAGCGGATTTTGTGGGATCTCTTATTTACTCCTTGTACTATATAAATGGGAGTATTGGACGAGTATAGGACACGGACATACACATTGCTTACACTATAGTTACACACATACACTTAGCTGATCATAAACACTCACACAATCATTGTAATCGTAGTACACTCGTCCATTTGGTCATCCAAAGTTGTATCTTTTTACCAAATTAATATTAACAAACAAGGCAGGGGCCTAGTCTCCTCCCGAGGTTTTATGCCGGCGATCTACAACTGATCAAGGGTTTTCCTCGTAGATCGAGTGTTGTTCTTTGTGTTTTATTACTTTATTTGTTCATTACGAACAGTTCTATCCCGAGGATATAATTGTCCATCCCAAAGCAAACCTAAGCCATCCCGAGCATAGTTGTCATATATTTACTTCTTTAGCATCCTGATACACCGTTTTCAGAACATAACTGAGTTTTTAACATATTTCACACATTTAGCACTCTACCTCACTTTTACTAATTTAGAATACAAACTTATTTCTACTATGTAATTTTTGACCAAAACAGCTGTGTAGAACTGGGATTTGATGACTAAATCAATGATTTCGTCGTATTGAGACCAGGCTGGATCTTTCGCGAAGTAGCCTCTTTGATTGTGTATCTATTTAAGTACGAGAGCCATGATGTTTCTTGATCGAATAGTGTTTTTGATGTTGCAAGGGAGGGTTTGTGAGTGTCTTGAGAGAGAAAGAGGGAATTTTTGCTTTTTGAATGGATAAGTGTGAGAAAATGTGTTTATCAAAAGTTTATAACCGCCCTAGGTCAAACTTCTGAAATGGGAAATGTCTGACTTACCCTTATTGACAAAACTGCTGATGAAGCAGATTATTCATCAGTAGTTCCCATTTTCTATTCAGTAGTTTGTTAAAAACTGATGAGAACAATTTATAAACACATTTTATAACTTTTGAAGATTATTTTTAATCAGAAGTTAGTCATTTTTCTGAAAATATCCCCATTCCAATGTTTTTGTACATCGGAAGTTTCTCTCTTTTTGATCATCAGGGTTTTGTGATATATTAGTAACAATATAAGTGAAAGCAAAATATGTATAGGAAAAATGAAAAACACTTACGGTACTTACTCAAAATTTAGCATTCTAAGCATGGATACTAACCTTTGAAATGTTGATGTGTCAAGGGGTTTGGTGAATATATCAGCTATTTGATTAGCTGTTGTCACATGTTTCACCTCAATCTTGCCTTTTTCATAGCAATCCCTGATGAAATGATAACTGATTTCTATGTGTTTTGTCTTTGAAAATTGAACAAGGTTTTGAATTATGCTAATGACAGATTTACTGTCTACAAGAAATGGGGTCTTGGTCTCTTTGATTCCATAATCAAGTAATTGATATTGAAGCCATTGAACCTGTGATGTACAACTTGCAGCTGTAATGTACTCGACTTCAGCAGTTGAAGTTGCCACAAGTGTTTGCTTCTTTGATTGCCAGGACACCAGACAGTTTCCTAAGAATTGACAACCACCAGATGTTGATTTTCTTGAAATTTTACACCCTGCATAGTCACTATCTGAAAAAGCTGTTAATTTGGTATTGCTAGAAGTAGGATACCAAATTCCAAGTGTAGGAGTTCCTTTCAGATATCTAAAAATTCTTTTGACTGCAATTAGGTGTGATTCCCTTGGAGCTGATTGATATCTAGCACAGACACAAGTTGAGAACATAATATCTGGTCTCGATGTAGTTAAATAATGTAGGGAACCTATCATACATCTATACATGGTTTGATCAATATGTTTTCCTTGATCATCTGATTCAACTTGTGTGGTTGGACTCATGGGAGTGGAAGCTGATTTATAGTCTTTTAAAGAAAATTTGTTCAATAATTCTTTAACATATTTAGATTAATGTATAAAAGTTCCACTTGTTGTTTGTTTGATCTGCAGTCCTAAAAAGTATTGCAGCTCTCCCATGGTACTCATCTCAAATCTATATTGCTTGAGTTTCTTAAATTCATCACACAGTTTTGAATTTGTTGAACCAAAAATGATATCATCAACATAAATTTGAACAAGTAGGATGTGATTTCCAACATGCTTAATGAAAAGTGTTTATATCAATGGAGCCTCAAGTGAAGTGATTTTCGAGTAAAAAGGTGGAAAGTGTGTCATACTAAGATCTGGGAGCTTGTTTTTTCCCTTAAAGAGCTTTGTCAATGTAACATCCCGGAAATCCATTTCGCTTAATTACACTAATAGGCGTGCATAAGAAATGACAAGATGAATTAAATAGTAGAATGAACCCTTACGGATAATAAAACGGGATGATAAGAATGTGGGCTATGTTCCAATATGGAAATAACCTTGTTAGTGTTATCTAAATATGTAAGTATATAACACTAGGAATTAACTTGGTTAGTTAAGTTTCATAATAAAATTGAAGAAGGGAAAACTTGAGGGACCATTAATATAACTAGTTGGTCAACATAAGAAGGTGGATAAGACCCATTTGGGGGTCATATGTATTCAGCCCCAAAGGGGCATCCATGAGCCAAAAACCAACCTAATAATCCCTCAATTGAAGAAGTTAATGCAAGATATTGAAGCAATGGATGAAGGGTGTGTTCTAGAAGGTTAATCTTCAAGGATTGAGCTTTGGTAAGAACCCTAACCCCCAAATTCGTGTAGGATTTGAACCCCACATGTGGGTTTTGAGCAAATGATGTTAAATTCATATTATTACTTGATTTTAAGTGATATTGATCATCTCTAATGGTCTAGAGGTGAGCTAATCACTAGAAGTTGCTTGTTTGCAAAAGATGATGATATTGGGTTTTCATTAGAGCTTTGATGTTGCTAAATGAGTGGTAAATCCATGTAATTGTAGGAATAATGTGTAGCTGATGATATGCATGTGGAAATTGGTCATAATTTAAGGTGATTATGTTGTTGTGGTAGAATGTGTGTATTAGGGGCTTGTACTTTGAGCTTAGAATGTTGTACGCACACCATGTGTTCGATGAAATGTTTAGATGAACTTGCGTGCAAGTAATTGATGAGAATGAATGGGATATGATGATTGTAGGAAATTAATATAAAGGATGTGTTTTGATGGAAACCATGTGTGAATTATAATGGATTGTATGTAGGTATGTATGTATGCACATAAGTGATCTTATGGTTGTATGTGTGTTCTATAATGTATGAATTTGTATGCAAGACTCGACAAGTATGAAAGTAATGTGATAGTTGGTGCAATTGATAGTAGGTTAACATGGGGATTTCATCTTAGGAAGAAATCATGTGGGAATTAGTTGATTGAATGAATTGGTAAGAAGTATGCATTAGTAGTATGTACACTATGCTTAAATATTATCATGTACACGATGTGTTGATTGATTGGGGTGACGAATGATCTTGTATCTTAAATGAGATGTGAATATGATGTCTATGGTGAATCTTGTATGATCTAGTACATCAATATGGACATATGTTTCTAAGTAGGATGTTGGTATTGTTGGAAGTTGACTTTCTGGAAAGTCAACAATGTAGAATAACATGGTTAGGCTCCCAAACTTGATTGTGTGATTAGAACACTATGCGACGCATAATATGTTAGAACTATGAGACATATATGATAGTAAGTGGTATTACATGATGTGAGAATAAATGTGGTTGTGAATGTATGTTTTAGACATGATAGAAGTTGACTAATGAAAGTCAATGTGATATTTGGTTGAGGAGAGTTGTTAGTGTGATATGATCATGTATGCTAACAATGATGTGAACATGATGATATGAAAGGATAGGAAGGATGGACTCAACCATGGGAAGCTAATGGGTCAAGAGGAGGCAAATAAACAAGCATGAACTTGGAAGACTTGAGGTAAGTGATTCCCGAACTTAACTCGCATCTATGATATTGAATTATGTTCACATAGAATGGGAATCTTGAAGGAGTACATGGTTTTGGTTATGGGTCAATGATTCACATGGTAGTTAACTTGGACTTTGTCTTTTGTAAATGTAACTAGTGTAGACAAGGTTTGAGCGAATCAAGTATAGTAGGTACTTGAACTCAAACCGGAAGCTCGTAGGGGCGTGCATTCGATCCGAGACTTGATCAAGTTATGTGTGGAATAATGGGTGGGAGAGTTAGTCAATGAGCTACTAGAGTGTCGGGAATGGTGGGTAAGAATGGCGTGAAAGGAATGGCATTGAAAAAGGAAAGAATTGACCAACAGCAGCAATTGGCGTATCCTACGCCAGATTTTCCTGTCCTACGCCACTCTGTCACCCCTTGCCTACGCAAGTGGCGTAGGCTACGCCACTTTTGGCGTACCCTACGCCAAATCCCCTTTCGACCTCGGATGTTGATTTTTCAGCTTGGTTATGCTTCCGTACCTTGCCCGAGCAACTCCAAACCTCATTTATAGCACATATGTGTACTCATGCTCGGGTTTGAGAGAGAGCTTCATGTATGTAAGGGTTGGTAGTTATATGTAGATTGAGTAGAGGATTGGAAACGTCACATTTGTCTTAGAGATTGGCGAAGAAAGAGTGACATGACGGGTAGAGTAGGTTATATGAGGGAATTGTATGCTTGTAAGTATTGTGGGGTTATACGAGGGAATTGTATGCTTGTATGTAAAGTAAGTTATATGAGGGAATTGTATGCTTGTATGTAAAGTAGGTTATATGAGGGAATTGTATGCTTGTATGTATTGTGGGGTATTGAGGGAATCGTATATTTGTATGAATTGTGGGGTTATTAACCTTGTTATGTGAATGGTAAGGAAGATGCAGGTATGTAAGTGTGAATGCATGAGACTTGTAGGATCAGCTCGGGGTACCACACCCGAACTTCCAAAAAGGCGTTGGAACGAGATCATGGAGTACCTATGGATATTATCTCCGCATTTGAGTAGTGTGCATTAAGTCACTAAATGAACTAACGAAACGGTTATTTGGTGATCGCAGGTTGTCTTGTCTACCTAATAGAGTAAGGAAAGGAATGGAGATCGAGCAAGGAGGTGGATTGTACGAGGGCACGACCCCATAACGTGATATAGATGGGTCACGTTTAATGTAATATAACATATTTAAAAGATGTAATACCTAAAATGCTTAGTAGATTTGGGTTCTAAACATCCAAGGTTGTTTTAAAAGAAATAAATTTTTCGGTTGGTATTTCCGCTGCACGTTTTTCTATAAATTGGTTTAGGGTGTTACAAGTTGGTATCAGAGCCCTGGTTTGAGTGAAATATTGTACAAGGAAGTAAGTACTTGAACTCAAACTTGTGTGCTCCTGAATGCAGTGACCCGTACAATCGAAGACTTGATCAAGGCCCAAAGGTAGAATTTAATATTAACTTACATGACATGTTAAAAGCTAATTCCGGTGTTTATGTTAAGGTGAGCTTTTGTGGATAATGAAGAGGTCTCAAGGACACGATTCAAAATAGATCGTGGGAATTGTAGATAAGATGGAATAATCACAGGTACGCGATAATTAACTATTGGTACCGGTGGTAGGAAAGTCCTCAGGGATGGTAAAACATAGAAGGGGAAAAATAACCATGTTGTTTAGGAACGAAATTGAAATATAGCACGAAGCTGAAAACCAGTCCCTAAGGCATAAGGTAATGATTACACGAAGGCACGTGGATAGCATGTGGACTGTGCGCCTGGCCAGTGCACAAGAAGCATGCGATGCACGTGAGACCGTGAGAATCATCACAGGTATGCCTGGTAAACTTGGAAAGTAAGTGGTCGTATGGGTAAGTGGGTGGAATGAAACTTCTATAAAATGTGAATGTGAAGGGGGATTCCCTTAGAAGGTATCCAACTAAACGTATGTATATTGTGCCTATAAATCAACTATGGCAATAAATGTAAGGTTGGAATGAAAGGTTTGAGTCCGTAGATAAGTACGGATCAAACCAATATGAATAAAAGGTTAGAATGAAAGGTATGAGTCCGTAGATAAGTACGGATCAAACCAATATGAATAAAAGGTTGGAATGAAAGGTTTAAGTCCGTAGATAAGTACGGATCAAACCTATATGAATGAAAGCCTGAAATGAAAGCTTTGAGTCCGTAAGCAAGTACGGATTAAATCAAAATTGTAGAAAACCCTTACGGGTCAAAATTGTAGAAAGCCCTTATGGGTCAAAATTGTAGAAAGCCCTTATGGGTCAAAATTGTAGAAAGCCCTTATGGGTCAAAATGGTGGGAAAGATCCTTATGAGCCACAATGGTTGGAAAGGCCTCAATGGGTCAAGAGGTTGGAAGGACCTTAACGGGTCATATGGTTGAAACCATGTAAAATAGGCTGGAAAGACCTTAGCGGGTCAAACGGTTGGGAAGACCATAAAGGGTCAAAAAGGGGTGAAATTATAGAAATTGTGGAAATGACCTTGAACGGGTCAAATAGTGGAAATGTGAAAATATGGAATTACCCAAGTAATGGGTCAGATTCGTTGGAAAGTTGTAGAAATATAGAATAGTCTATGAAGTGAGTCAATTGGGTAGGAATGAAGGAAAGAATACACTATTCTCTCTAACCAAGATAAGCACAAGTTAGTAACTTAATTTAGATATGCATGTTATGTGGCATGCAAAATGCATATATATGGGTAGTGGAAGGTGGTAAGGCATGGTATTTGTGTGAGTTATTTTGTAGAAACCTATAGAAAACGAATGAACGGTCGATCTTTTGAAAGATTCGTACCCCTATATGCAGAAAATGAATGATGTGGTGAGATGCCAGAATGTGATGTAGGGATTATTATAAAATAGTAGAATATGGCGCAATTACCTCGAAAAGTCAAATTTTAGAAAAATTAACAAGATAATGAATAATTTGTAAAGATTTGGCATAGGAGAATGCAATAAGTAATGTAGTATAGCACGTAAATAGGAGATTAGGAAGGAAATGTATATAATTAGACATTACAAGTGAAAGAAAACTTGTATGGACCAATGAAGGTCGATTTTCACGAATGAAAGGTATATGCCTAACCAATGATTTTGTAGATACGAATGGTCGAATTTATGAATATAATGAAATCTACGAGATAGGTGATATGAAGTTAGCGAGTTGGAACTCCTTGTAAATGAACTAAGGCAAGCGAAGTATGGCGTGGACTTGTCAAGGGGCAAGTTAAGCCGACATATGGATTGTTGGATAACGTTGAAAAAGGAAGGTTGGTAAATTTAGGTATTTTGTGATTGTTAAATAGAAAATTGATATGTTGAATAGTAACCCCGTATGAATGAATGGTAGCTCAATCATGATGTAGTTCGAAAGGTTTGACTTTAAAGGTCAAAAGATGGATGAATCTTAGCTTAGACTTGGTGTTGTTAAGCGATGGACATATGTGTGTACAGTAAGTAGTGCTTGAAATGAGCTAACAAACAAATTAATGTGAATAGAATGGCTTTGAAATTTACCAAAAAGGGGTGGGGTGTATATGGTAGATGTACCGATGCAGTAGTGCCTATGCAATTATGCCTAACTCTCAAGTTAAGCAAGAAGGAATGGGGAATGAAATGGCATGTATGTTGTGAATGTAATAACCACGATCTAAGGATTGGGATATACGCAGGTATATAGTCTAACTAATTACATGATTGAAGGAACTTAAAAGGAATGCTGACAGTGGGATATTGTAGTAATCCTGTGATGGACGCCTCGTGACTAATGTGGGAATGAATGGCTAAGTAGGATTTATTGGTTGAATATGTAACTAATCGATTTATTATGTTTAATAAATGCGATAGGCCTCTTAAAATATAGGAGCGTAAGAACAAAACATAGAAATACGTTTTGCCATGAGTAAAGTTATTTTACAGTCTATATGTGGGCTCGCGATATGGCATGAAACTTTGAATGAAGTGAATGAGTATATAGGTAAGTAGAGAATTCCTGGTATGGTAGTAATGAAAGAGGTTTCGGGGATGAAACCCTCTTTAAGGGGGTAGACTTGTAACATCCCGGAAATCCATTTCGCTTAATTACACTAATAGGCGTGCATAAGAAATGACAAGATGAATTAAATAGTAGAATGAACCCTTACGGATAATAAAACGGGATGATAAGAATGTGGGCTATGTTCCAATATGGAAATAACCTTGTTAGTGTTATCTAAATATGTAAGTATATAACACTAGGAATTAACTTGGTTAGTTAAGTTTCATAATAAAATTGAAGAAGGGAAAACTTGAGGGACCATTAATATAACTAGTTGGTCAACATAAGAAGGTGGATAAGACCCATTTGGGGGTCATATGTATTCAGCCCCAAAGGGGCATCCATGAGCCAAAAACCAACCTAATAATCCCTCAATTGAAGAAGTTAATGCAAGATATTGAAGCAATGGATGAAGGGTGTGTTCTAGAAGGTTAATCTTCAAGGATTGAGCTTTGGTAAGAACCCTAACCCCCAAATTCGTGTAGGATTTGAACCCCACATGTGGGTTTTGAGCAAATGATGTTAAATTCATATTATTACTTGATTTTAAGTGATATTGATCATCTCTAATGGTCTAGAGGTGAGCTAATCACTAGAAGTTGCTTGTTTGCAAAAGATGATGATATTGGGTTTTCATTAGAGCTTTGATGTTGCTAAATGAGTGGTAAATCCATGTAATTGTAGGAATAATGTGTAGCTGATGATATGCATGTGGAAATTGGTCATAATTTAAGGTGATTATGTTGTTGTGGTAGAATGTGTGTATTAGGGGCTTGTACTTTGAGCTTAGAATGTTGTACGCACACCATGTGTTCGATGAAATGTTTAGATGAACTTGCGTGCAAGTAATTGATGAGAATGAATGGGATATGATGATTGTAGGAAATTAATATAAAGGATGTGTTTTGATGGAAACCATGTGTGAATTATAATGGATTGTATGTAGGTATGTATGTATGCACATAAGTGATCTTATGGTTGTATGTGTGTTCTATAATGTATGAATTTGTATGCAAGACTCGACAAGTATGAAAGTAATGTGATAGTTGGTGCAATTGATAGTAGGTTAACATGGGGATTTCATCTTAGGAAGAAATCATGTGGGAATTAGTTGATTGAATGAATTGGTAAGAAGTATGCATTAGTAGTATGTACACTATGCTTAAATATTATCATGTACACGATGTGTTGATTGATTGGGGTGACGAATGATCTTGTATCTTAAATGAGATGTGAATATGATGTCTATGGTGAATCTTGTATGATCTAGTACATCAATATGGACATATGTTTCTAAGTAGGATGTTGGTATTGTTGGAAGTTGACTTTCTGGAAAGTCAACAATGTAGAATAACATGGTTAGGCTCCCAAACTTGATTGTGTGATTAGAACACTATGCGACGCATAATATGTTAGAACTATGAGACATATATGATAGTAAGTGGTATTACATGATGTGAGAATAAATGTGGTTGTGAATGTATGTTTTAGACATGATAGAAGTTGACTAATGAAAGTCAATGTGATATTTGGTTGAGGAGAGTTGTTAGTGTGATATGATCATGTATGCTAACAATGATGTGAACATGATGATATGAAAGGATAGGAAGGATGGACTCAACCATGGGAAGCTAATGGGTCAAGAGGAGGCAAATAAACAAGCATGAACTTGGAAGACTTGAGGTAAGTGATTCCCGAACTTAACTCGCATCTATGATATTGAATTATGTTCACATAGAATGGGAATCTTGAAGGAGTACATGGTTTTGGTTATGGGTCAATGATTCACATGGTAGTTAACTTGGACTTTGTCTTTTGTAAATGTAACTAGTGTAGACAAGGTTTGAGCGAATCAAGTATAGTAGGTACTTGAACTCAAACCGGAAGCTCGTAGGGGCGTGCATTCGATCCGAGACTTGATCAAGTTATGTGTGGAATAATGGGTGGGAGAGTTAGTCAATGAGCTACTAGAGTGTCGGGAATGGTGGGTAAGAATGGCGTGAAAGGAATGGCATTGAAAAAGGAAAGAATTGACCAACAGCAGCAATTGGCGTATCCTACGCCAGATTTTCCTGTCCTACGCCACTCTGTCACCCCTTGCCTACGCAAGTGGCGTAGGCTACGCCACTTTTGGCGTACCCTACGCCAAATCCCCTTTCGACCTCGGATGTTGATTTTTCAGCTTGGTTATGCTTCCGTACCTTGCCCGAGCAACTCCAAACCTCATTTATAGCACATATGTGTACTCATGCTCGGGTTTGAGAGAGAGCTTCATGTATGTAAGGGTTGGTAGTTATATGTAGATTGAGTAGAGGATTGGAAACGTCACATTTGTCTTAGAGATTGGCGAAGAAAGAGTGACATGACGGGTAGAGTAGGTTATATGAGGGAATTGTATGCTTGTAAGTATTGTGGGGTTATACGAGGGAATTGTATGCTTGTATGTAAAGTAAGTTATATGAGGGAATTGTATGCTTGTATGTAAAGTAGGTTATATGAGGGAATTGTATGCTTGTATGTATTGTGGGGTATTGAGGGAATCGTATATTTGTATGAATTGTGGGGTTATTAACCTTGTTATGTGAATGGTAAGGAAGATGCAGGTATGTAAGTGTGAATGCATGAGACTTGTAGGATCAGCTCGGGGTACCACACCCGAACTTCCAAAAAGGCGTTGGAACGAGATCATGGAGTACCTATGGATATTATCTCCGCATTTGAGTAGTGTGCATTAAGTCACTAAATGAACTAACGAAACGGTTATTTGGTGATCGCAGGTTGTCTTGTCTACCTAATAGAGTAAGGAAAGGAATGGAGATCGAGCAAGGAGGTGGATTGTACGAGGGCACGACCCCATAACGTGATATAGATGGGTCACGTTTAATGTAATATAACATATTTAAAAGATGTAATACCTAAAATGCTTAGTAGATTTGGGTTCTAAACATCAAAGGTTGTTTTAAAAGAAATAAATTTTTCGGTTGGTATTTCCGCTGCACGTTTTTCTATAAATTGGTTTAGGGTGTTACAGTCAAGTTTGTACACCCAATCAGGATGACAAGGATCTTCAAACCCAGGTGGCTAACAAACATACACTTTCTCTTTTATTTTTCCATATAAAAATCCACTCTTTACATCCATTTGAAAAACTTTAATTTTATTGGAAATTGCTTAAGCCAAAAATAACCTGATGGCTTCAAGCCTTGCAACTGGAGCAAAGGTTTCATCATAGTCAATTCCTTCTTCTTGAGAATAACCTTGTACCACCAGTCTTGCCTTGTTCTTAATGATTAGACCAGCTTCATCTTGTTTGCTTCTGAAACTCCATCTTGTTCCAATTGGTTGTATGTCTGGAGGTAAGCGACCGATTTCCCAAACCTGTAGCTTCTTGAACTGTAATAGTTCATCTTGCATTGCTTCAACCCAACTGTTGTCTTTGATGGCTTCCTGGTATTTCTTTGGTTCCAACTGAAAAATGAATGCTGAGAATAAGCAGAAGTTGGGTTGCTGGTTTCTTTTGTTCTTTATACTTTAGTTTCCGGATCTGTTGTTACTGGTTTATGAGGTCCATACATGACAGACTTCCAACATCCAGTATTTTGTTGAGATAAAGTATGTGCCATCCTCCTTTGCCAGATATTATATTCATTTCTGACTAGCATAGGAGGCTTATTGGTTGATCAAGTATTATGAGGGTCCATTTTTAGGAAATGGATTGATCAATGATTTCTTAAAGTGATGGATGTTTAAAAAGTGAACTGAAATCCTATATGGAATATCAATAAGAGCATGTGTCTGATTCTCAATTTGTTAGATTGATATTTGATCAGATGAGCCAGTGCTCTGATACCAATTGTTGGATCAGTTTCTTGTTTATGAACAGATTCTTATCATGAATACTTGTTTTAATAACTATCAAAGTAAATTGCACAGCGGAATAAATGTAAAGTGTTCAAGTTAAAGCTTCACTTTAAACATGAGTTATTACTCTCCCTTGATGTATGAACTAAAGCAGTAAATGAGAATCTAAAACAGTTAATGAATAACACAGTAAATGCTACAAATGATTCTCAGATATATTGGAAATTATAACTACAAGAGGTTGTAGCATTGGTACTTGTACAAAGACTTTAACAATACTAATATTATACTAAACTACTGAATTATTAAGTCGGTTAGAATCTTCTATCAAACATCTGATGAGTGACAAACTATTGATGAGTAGTTTGTCTTTAGGAGTTCTTCAGAGACTTTTCTGGTTGATCTTCAGAACTTCTGATTATTACTCTTCAGTACTTGATATCTTCTTCTTCAGCACTTTCAGTCTTCTTCTTCAGCAGTTTCTATCCTTCGAATTATTTGCAGAAACATGAATTAGACTAAGGTATCAAAAGTTGTTTCGTCAATCCTTTTTGTCCTTACAGATCATCATAGAAGGACTTTGATTTAAGGTACCCTAACTTCTCGAGGGAACCCCAAGAAGTTGATTCATGGCCCTAAATCCCCTGGGAAGGACATGGACGTTTTCCGTAGGCCGTTGGTGGATGAGCTTAAGGATTTGTGGTAGACAGGCGTTCGTGCTAAACACGTTGCGACAAACACGCACTTCACAATGAAGGCGGCGTTGTTATGAACTATAAATGACTTTGCAGCTCATAGCAGTCTATCAGGTTGGAGCAGGCAGGGACACAAAGCATGCCTAACTATCAACGAAGACACCCCTTCAGTACGTGTAATAAATAAATGCGCGTATGTTGGTCATCGACGGTTCTTAGATAACAACCATCAATAGAGAAAAAGTTCTACGTTTAATGGGGAACCCGAGACAAGAGCCCCCCCCCCCCCCCCGAAACAGTTTAGTCTCTCTGACATAGATGCTCAACATGCTATTCTACTCAATCGCCTACTAGGCAAGCATTCAAAATTTGGAGGTGCTAACCCTAATCGGGAAGACTTTGAGTTGAACTGGTCCAAAAAAAGCATATTTTTTGAATTAGAGTATTGGTCTTCTCTACAGTTGAAAAACAACTTAGATGTTATGCATATCAAGAAAAATGTGTGCAACAGCTTGCTTGGTACTCTTTTGATGAATGACAAGACGAAAGATAACTCAAATGGATGAAAAGACTTAGAGAAGCTGAAAATTCGAAAGACGCAATGGTTGAAAAGAAAGGGAACCAAGTTGACCTGCCCACACCCAAAATACTCATTCACCCGCCGTTACCGAAAGTGTTTCTGTTAGTTTATGAAAAAATGTTAAACTACTAGATGGGTTCAGATATAATATTAGTAAGAGGGTGACAGATAACAATACTAACATTACTGGTTTGAAATCATATGACTGCCATATTCTCATGCAAAAATTGAGACCAATTGGGGTTAGAGAATTTTTGGGTTGATCTATCCTCTGGCATTTTTTTACATAATGGATCATTTAGTTATTCATTTACCCGATGAAGCAATTCTTGGTGGTCCAGTCTATATGAGATGGATGTATCCCTTTGAACGGTATATGAAAAAACTGAAAAACTATGTGAAAAACCCGTCAAGGCCAGAAGGTTGTATAGTTGAAGGTTATGTAGCTGAAGAAGCTCTAACATTCTGCTCAATGTACCTGCAAAATGTTAAGACTAAGTTCAATCAACCTGAGAGAAATGAGGACGTCGTTGTAGAAAAAAGAAAGTTATGGGTATTTGATTCCCAATGCAACTCGACCAGTGCAACGAATGACAAGCTACTTTCAGTTGACGACAAACTCAGGATAGATTGGTTTGTCCTCGATAACTGCGAAGAAGTCAGGGGCTACATGAAGTAAGTGCTCCTATCCTTTATATATTTTCCGGACATCCCAAATATATAATTAAGACGAATTTTTCTTGCTTTTATATATTTTTCTTCAATATAGTGAATTCAAATCTACACATCCCCAAGATGATATTAAAACTAAATTTCCGAATTGGTTTTAACACAAGGTAATACATATATAACACTCGTTACTATATATTTGTTAGGTAATGCATATATAACAAACTGTATTATTATAAATTTGTTAGGTCTATAATATGAAGAGAGAAAGTTCTTCAGAATTCCACCAATAGTTATATGCTTTTTCATTGGGTGCGCAATTAATGGCCAAGACTTACACCGGTTGCACAGTCAACGGTGTTAGGTTTATGGTGGCTTCACGTGATGCAAAACGTGCAACGCAAAACTCAGGGGTTATGGTGGAGGGAGAGAACGGTGAGAAATATTATGGCGTATTAGAAAAGATTTGGACAACCGTCACCCTCATATTTTAACAAGTTGTCAATTATAGTCCTTCGTGTATTTAAATGTTCCTATTTTGGTCCCTGTAAGTTTTGTCATTTTCAAATTTAATAAATAGAACGAACTCAAAAATTTTCATTCGCATTTATTATGGATCGGGTGTTTGTATTAATCAAATGCGTATGTTGAAACGTTATTCGGAATGGATTCTATAAAAAATTTCAAGTTTTATAAAGTTTTAAAAACATTTTAGGTTAATTTAATTAACTTGGTTAAGTTTCTATAAAGAAAAACTAACTAATTATAAAGGAATTCTATCCAAACTAACTACAGGGACTAGTTTTGCCAATAATCAAAAGTATTAAAATTTTTTCCCTCTCCTCTTGCTCACGCGATTCCGGCGAGAATCCGGCCAAACTCCGGCGACAAGTTCTATAACGTTTTAATGCTCGTTAAAGCTCCCAATCGATCCCGAACGTTTATCCTTTAAACCTTTAACTGTTCCAATGATTTAATCGAGCTTTAAACGCGTTTTAAAGGGTTTTTAATCGTGTCCGGTTAAGTGTAATCGCCGAAATCTTCAAACTCGTTTAATGAGTCGTTTTAGTCGAACAAGTATATAAATTCTTGATGCCAACTCGTTTCTGCAGAATCACACTACATAAACCCACCAAATAAACAACAAAAATCGAGTTCTTATTAGTAATAATCGGCCACAAAGCTTTGGATATGTTGTTTCAGTTGCAAGCCATAATCGTATTGGTAAGTTCGATCTTGTTATGCCGTTTTATTCCTTATCAAATTACGATCATAAACCCTCTATAACAGATCAGTTATCGTGTCCAGATCAGTTTAATTGGGTTTTGGTTAGGGTTAGGGTTCCTAGGGTTGAATTAGGGAAGAAGATGAATGAGTCAATATATATATATATATATATATATATATATATATATATATATATTTTTATTTCAAACATAACACACATGGTTGGTTAGTGGTGGAGTGGTTTGTTTGTGTGCTTGTATACTGGTCCACCCGTTTTCGAACCACACCAGCCCCACTTTATTCTCATTTTTTTATATTTTTTTATTCTATTTTTGTTAATATTTAAAACATATATATAATACATGAAACTTATAATATTCTTAATAAATTCATTTTTACTCCAAAAATTATGAAAATTTAGGTGTGGCTTCTTGACACCTCATAGAAAATTAGCATACTTTTAATTTCTGGAAAACATCTTTTTTTTATATTTATATTGATTTAATTTATTATAATCATAATTAATTGATTAAAAATTCGTTTTTAACGATTTTACCCTCAAAATTTTTGGGAAATTATTTCTAATCATCATGAACTGAAAAAAAATATTGGTACAGAAAAAATGTACTTCTATTAGTTTTCCTATTTTTAATCATTAACATATGATTTAAATTCATTAAATCTGTTTTAAATGGAAATAAATTGAGAAAAATTGTGGAAAAATTATTTTGATCATTTCTCATTAGAGTTTGTTTATTTATCACAAAAGTATCACTTTTAAGCCACATTTTGTATTTTATTTTATATATATGCTTAATTTAATACATAAATCATTTATTAATTCAAAATACATAAAATTTGTTTTTTAAATTTTATGTCTTAAAAAACAGAAAATAGTTTTATGTTTCAAATTCATAATCATCGATATTTGACAAGTTTGCGTAACCTATATTTATTTGTTCAATTATTTTTATAATTGTAATTGTTTACAATTATAATTTAAAGCAATTAATTTAATTCTTTTGTCCCAATTATTTGGAAATAATTTTTATCTAAATATTCAATTGGTAATAATTATATTACCCAAACCACATTTACAAAATTTTACATATTATTTTTGATATACAACTTTTATATCAATTCGATTTATCATAAAAACTTTAATTTCCCAAATCGACCTATAGTAAACCCTAATGCCTTAGAACCCTAGATACCTTAGACTCTTTAGACATTTCCTTATTAGTATTCTTATACATTATATGTTGAACTCGTCCGAATTCCTATTACTTAGCTCACAACCGCTTAAGTTGGATTTTGATCACTTTTGCAAACTCTGAGTATATATATTTCCCCTTTTTTTATTTTTTAATCTTTTGGGGCTATTGATGTACACTATGACTAAATGTTATTATTTCACTAAATGCAATTCTCATGTGTGTTTGCTTTATGTTAATTTGTGTGTCTATAACTTGTCAAAATCATTAACCTTTGAGGGGCTGACATTTTAACGAATAGTACTATGGTATATACCCCCTTGTTGACTTATGTGTTTGAGTTAAGTCCTTGATCATTGTTATGTGATTCATTATACTCAAAAATGGTTTTCAAAGTGGTTTTTTTATTCTTGATTCTTAGGGTTGATTTTAAACAGTTATTACTTATTACATAATTGCAAATGGTACTGCATGTGAATTGCTAAACACTTTTATTACTATATATTTATTCAAATCAGGGTATGCTCACCAATACATTATATCACTACTAGAAAATAACCCTTCCATGACACCAATTTAATGACATACACTAATTTAATGACAAAAAAAAAGTGTATGTCATAAAAAAAAGTGTCATCTTTGATAAAAACTAATAAATTCTTGACGTTTTTCTCTGCGTGTCAAGAATTTTCCGTCATAAATTTAAAAAGCATGACGGTAAAGAAAGTTGTGTGTCATGATTTTGTGTCACCAAAATTTCAAATCCTCCCACATGTCTCCCCATAAAACCTCCCTCTCTCTCTCTCCTCAGATCTTCAAACCCTAACTAAAACAACACAATTATCAAATCTTCTAAACAAAGCGATCTTCCCCATTCCCCATTCTTTTTTATACAAAACATCGATCTTCCCCATTCCCTGCTATTATTGCAGGAAACAGAAGCGAAATCCTCCATTAATTTCTTACCGAATTTGTATTTTTTTAGGTTATTGGAAACAAGTTGGACACTATCTTGATCTTCTCCAGTCTGATTACACCGAAGGTTGAGTCACTCAGTTTTTTTAGTTTATTGTTGTTTGTGCATGAATTGTTAGATAGAAATATATGAATTTAGGGTTTACGTAGTATTTATTGTACAACTGTTATGTATCTGCACGAATTGGTGCAGTGCAAGTGCTCGAGTGTGGGTGAATTAACTGATGTATATGTTGAATATGTACCTACTTTGTGACTAGTGTTTTCTTTACTTTGTGGGGGCTTAAATACTTTGTAGTTTCTGCCTGCTTTAGTGAAATGTATTATGAACTTATAAAGTTCAATGGTTACTGGAAATTTGGCATATTGCAGTTTAATGGTTATGGAATGCGCCTGAAGTTAAAGATACTTTGGTTTACGTTTTGTTTCCAACTAGGAAGTGTACCCGCGCTTCGCCGCTGGTGTTACCAGGTTTGATATATGTTCTTTAGGAATTGGGTATGCACTTATGTTCTTACAAACATTGTAGGACTTACAAAACAGAAAAGTCACTTAATTCTTTAGATTATACAAAACATGAGTGTTGCTAAAGAAACAATGAGGACGATCCCGATTATGATGACATGAAGTTTGATTAAAATACAGTAATTGTTGATGATTTCATTTATTATAATAAATCAAGGTTTACTATTTTTACTTTATTTATTACATATAATAATGTGACTAATAATTTTTATTTCTAATTGTAGGACATCATGATATCATTGTGGGTGGTGCTTGTCTGCTTGATGGCCGATGTTATGGGCCTTGGTCACGGCGGAGACGGTGCAGGGGCGCCGCCACCGCCACCAGGTGGGGATGATTGGTGGCACGGACACGGGGCAGAGGGTGGTAAGTCTTACAGTTCTTTATTGTTTACTATTTTTACTTCTTTTTCATTTCTAATAATGTGACTAATTATTTTTAACTCTAATTGCAGCCCCCCCCCCCCCCCCCCCCGCGCAGGAGAACACGGGGCAAGGCAAAAAACCTTGCCTTAAGAAAACATCTTGAGAACAAAGGCCGGGCAGACATTACATTTGATGAGGCCGCCACCTGCATGCCTGTAGGCTATCTTGGTGGCTTGTTCATCCGGGAGGCGTCTATGTATATATGACGTGAGGTCCCATTGGATGTGGAAGGTTGGAATAATGTTTTGAGGTTGATAGAAACAAGTTATTTGTGTTTTTGTAGGTCATTGATTTGTATATATATATATATATATATATATTCTATATGTTATTTGTTGATTTATTTTTCTATCTGACTAGCTTGTTTTATTTAATTATTAGAGCGAGTTCAAAATGGATTTCAAAGCTGTTGATGACGATCTCCTTGGCACTAAAAACATGGAGGCATTATGGCAACTGTCAGAAAGCGGTACAAAGACCGCAAACACCAAGCAAAGGCATATTATTTAAATGCGTCGAGAGATGGTGAGGATGTGGAGACAGCAAGGCAACATCCCCCTTCCCCTCGAGTATGAAACCTAAATCTGGCTTCGAACCGTTGATCACTTCTGCAGTCCACAACATAAGAGGAAGTCTGAAAATAACAAATCCCCCCGCCAAAAACAAGCAAGCACATACCGAGGTTGAACGAGCTCTTTTGCCAGTCTTTGTCACAAACAGGTATATACATACACACATATACATAGACGGTAATGTTTATTTAATTTATAATTTAACTTTTAATGTTAAACAGAGCATCGTACTGGACATACAGGAAGGCAAGGGACGTTTGATACCCCATAGAATGAAGAGAATTATGTAAGCATTTATTTATAATCTATTGTGTGTGTGTGTATATTTATATATATATAGGTTTAGGATCCTGTACAAAGTACATTTTTCGTGAGAAGTGTGAGAAGGACTAAGAATTGACATTTAGAAATTATGTTTTGGATTTAGGAATGATGTTTTAGGTTGTTTTAACTTGAAAAACACCAAACACAACAATCTAAAACACAATACAACGTATTATAGACATTAAATTTAAAAAACACACACTATATATATCTATATATATATATATATATATTTTTCTATTAAATAACTTTTGTAAAATACAACACAGATTAAAGTTACGGTTTGAGTCTGAACATCAACGGATCGCCGAAGAAGAAGAAGGAGGAAGCAGCCAACAGTTGGATCAGGTTGGTATATATTTGTGTATGTGCGTGTTTAGTTTTCATGTTTTCGCGATTGTTTATTGGTTTTAAAGTAGGTTAAAACTAATATTATTTGGGGTGTTTGAAGGTTGGTATATTTGAAGAAGTGTTGGGCAGACGTCGCGGAAATGTTCGCGGGATTGGGCCTATGCCTTGTCCGAGAGAAAGCCTTCCGCATCATACGCCAACGCAACCGCAAATAACACAGGTATGTTTTTGTAGTTTAAATGTTAATATTTGACTCGTTTGGTATAAATATGTTTAGAAAGTAGGATATTTAACCCATTTGGTATATATTTGTAGTTTATTTGATGGTAGTTGACCCATTTTCTATAAATATGTTTTGTAAATAGAATATTTTACCCATTTGGTATATATTTGTAGTTTATTTGTTGATAGTTGACCCATTTGGTATAAATATGTTTAGTAAATAGGATATTTGACCCATTTAGTATATATTTGTAGTTTAAATGTTGATAGTTGACCCATTTGGAATATGTTTGTAGTTTGACCCATTTTGTGTATGTATGATTGCTAAATGTTAATATTTGACCCTCTTAGTATAAATATGTTTAGTAAATAGGATATTTGACCAATTTGATATAAATATATTTGTTGGAGTAACTTAATGCCATGATTACAAATCCTCAATTCCAAGCACAAATGCTCCAAATGTGTAGTCAATTTTTCCAACCTCAAAACATTGGAAATCAAGGCGGTAGCGGCAATAGTGGCAATCACGACGAAACAAAGATATTTTGGCGTTTTTTGTATGTTTGTTTAGTTTTGTTGGTATGCTTGAATGTAAATATTGGTATGTTTGTTTAGTTTTGTTGGTATGTTTAGACGAATGTTGGTTAAATTTGTATGTTTATATATATATATATATATATATATATATATATATATATATATATATATGTAAATGTTGGTATGTTTGGTTAATTAGCTTTGTTATTATTTCGTTTGATTGTGTATATGTGCACAACTATTAACCACGTGGCATGACACATGGCAAAAAAAAAATAAATTAAAAAAAGAATGCCACGTGGAAAATCACCTTTAGTGGCGACCATTTAACGGTCACAAGGGGCATTAGGCACCAATTTTTTTAAACGAGAGCATTAGCGGCGATAGTCGCTGTTGTGGTTAAACACATTCCAAATTTTAACTTTCATGGTATTAAAAGGAAAAAGAATAACATATTTAGGATTCTGAATTGAAATCTGTAAAAATATATTCATGATAGACAAAGTTCTTGGACTTATTTGTTCTTGAAACATGTAAAGAAAAAAGAGTGAGTTCCCAATACATGAAAGAGTTTATTAGTTTCTTGAAAGTGGCTTTTAAATAAAAACAATTATAGAAAAAAAACAATAATAAATAATTTTATAAAAATATTATATTTACCAAAGATTTAGCCTAGGGTTTTGAAAAACCTAGCAAAAAATGTGGGACTTCATGTGGAAAACATAATAAAACCCAGAAAAGATGCCTGCAGACAAAGTTGTTGGTAGATAAGAAGGGGAATATTTGGGAGTCTGAAAAGGAATTAGAAGGTTTTGTTACGTAAATATTTTTTGGATTTAATTTTACGTTTCATTTCCACACATTTGCAATAAAACAAATTAATATCGTTGGTCAATCCTCCATCACCCCGCCCACACCAACCCAGCCGAGTAATAAAATATATTAAAAACTTAGGCCCTAGTGTTCAAGGTCTCTTTTATTAGACCATAAGAGTGGATGAGGAAAGAGGGACATAAAACGTCATATGTTATTTGTGAGACCCATATGTAAAGTGTGAAAATTGTGATGAGAGGAATGGAGAAGGGGGAGGGGGAGGGGGAAGGGGAAGTGTCGTGGAATTTTTTTTTTTTTTTTTTTAGTTTTTTTAATAAACTAATTAAAATCATAAAAATTAATAATAAAATTCCAAAAAAAACCTAAAAATTAAAAAAAATATCAAATAAAAAAAATACATGAACTAAAAAAAAATACATAAATGAAACAAAATACATGAACCAAATATGTTTTTAATTATCATTACTCGTTATCGTCGGATTCGTAATTTCTTTGTAGACTCCAAATATGATCAACCAAATTCGCTCGAAGGTTGTGATGTGTTTGGCTATTCATGATTTCGAGGTTGTTTAAGCTTCTTTTTTCATCAGTAATGTTTCCTTGACTTGATTGCGTTTCCTCACCAAAGTACTCGCATATTGCACATCCTTCGTCTTTCAAAATCATGTTATGTAAAATAATGCATGCGTACATCACATTTCTTATTTGAGGTTTTCCCACATTCGACATGGCATAGACTAAATGCGCCATCTTTTTTGCAAAACACGAAAAGCTCGCTCAATGTCTTTCCGTGCAGCCATTTGAGAGCTTTGTTTAACTTTTTTCTTTTATCGTCTAATGTAGTCCTCAGTGTAAAAGATTTTACGAACACGACCCACTCAGGGTAAATTCCATCTGTTAAAAGATACCCGTACTTGTATTCTACCCTGTTTACGAAAAAAGTTCCTTTTGGTGAAACATCATTTACAAGATCATTAAAAATTGGTGATTGATTAGGAATATTTATATTTTTCAACGAACCGGGCACACCAAAAAATGCACGCCAAATCCAAAGATCTTGTCATACAACCGCTTCAAGCATCATACACGGCTTTTATGATATCCGCTCGAGTGTTGGCCTTGCCATGCAGTTGGACAAAGTTTCCACTCCCATTTAATACAATCTAAACTCCCGAGCATCCCGGGAAAACCATGTTTTTCTTCGTGAAACTCCAAAACTTGTTGTATGTCACTAAATGTAGGTTTTTCTCAAATATTTTATTAAATATGGTTCAATGACATACGAACAAAAATAGTAGAGACTTTCCCTAGTTGTTCGCTCCGACATCTTTAGATAGTCGTCCATTATGTTGGAAGTTTGTTCGTAACCCAAGTGTCTAAGCACAGTTGTGACCTTTTGCAACGTGGTAATTCCCATCTCACCACACGCATCGGGTCTTTGTTGGAAATATTCGTATTTATTTTGTAAATCGTTTGATATTCTTAAAAATAAATTACGACTCATACGAAAACGCCGCCTAAAACTTTTTTCATCGTATCTTGGTTCGGGTGAGAAGTAATCACGTACCAATAAATCATTTGCGGCTTGTCATTCACAAAGTATATACACTTTCTACGTTTGCGTTCGGAAGTCTCTCCATCATCCACTATAGCTTCAACGACTTTCTGAACGCTCGATATTATCAATTCCGCACCGTCGTCGGGTGATGACTTCAAATTATGTAGATCAAACGAATCAAATGAACTTGAAGATTGCTCTGACATCTTGGGAGTATTTTTAAAGAATGATACTTCGGAGCGGATTTTATAAAAATATGACAATGTGGATTTGGGTAGAAGAGCATATTGTTTTATATATATATAATAAATTAAATTTATTTTTTTAAACCGTTGTTTTTTAAAACATCAATGGTCCCCCCAATGAAAACAGGCCACGTGGCCATTTAGACACCCTCACGCCGGTGGAGGTTCGCCTGCCTAAGGGGCTCCCATCCCCACCCCTTCCACGCCATACCGGGGAGATTTGGGCTTGGAGCTGGCTTCCCGCCCCCTTCCCCCATTTCGTTCTCTCTTAAAAAAAGAACCTTCATGCATTTGTTAAAGTTCATGGCACATGTGTAATGACAAAGAGTTTTTTTATTTCGAACGAACAATTTATTAAAAGGCTAGCATGATACTTGGAAGAATGATTTTTATCCAAAAAAATCAATAAATCTTATATTTTCTACCATCTTTTTCAACATAGTCGACTTGTTGACACTACAAGAAATTTGGGTAAAAGCGGCGACGCCAATAGTGGCGACCCGCGTGGGTGTCGCTCCTATAACTCTAATCCGCGTGAGGACTTTGTCAATCATGATCTGGCCGTTGAATGACAATATGATCAAACGGTGGGGCTTAATTCGTACGGAGGGCAATAGCGGCGACACCAATAGCGGCAACTTGTCGCCGCTACTACCCTGAAAAATCCATAAACTGGGAAAATCCTGACCTTTCCCCAATTATTTCCCTCCAACTCTCGATCTCTCATCTTTCTTCTCCCCAGCCACCACCTCTCTACTCCTCCTCTCACCGTCACAGCCACAGCCAACCACCTCCACTCATCCTTTCACCGTCACCATCACTAAGAACTCCTCCTCTCGTGTCAGCTCTCACCAGCCTGTCACCACCTCCGTCACATCTTATACCCGCCACCCCCTCTCGTCTCCGGCCACCCAGTCCACTGGATCATCAAGTCCACCGGCGTCGGGTACACCTTCTTTTTTTCTATTTTTCTTAAATATTTTATTTTGTTTTTTCTTTAAATATATTTGATTTTTTTATTTTATTATTATATGAGTTGTAGGAAGCACCAATCTACCGAACCGCCTTGTCCTCCTCCACCATTCCGTCACCGATCACCGGTTACTCGCTGCTAATTGTTATTTTTTATTTAATATTTATATATTTGTTTTTGTATGGTTATAAAAATATGTTTTTTTTGTTAAGTTTTTTAGTATTTTTGTAATTTTTTTATTTTTATTGTATGGTTATGTATTTGTTAAGTTTAATATGTGTTTATGTAAGTTGTGTATATATAGGTTTGTATGTGTTTATGTAAATTTATATACTTGTAGGTTTGTGTATAAAAGTTGATTTTTTTGTTTAATATTTATATGATTGTTTGTGTATGGCTATAAAAGTATGTTTTTGTTAGGTTTTTTAGGTATGTATTTTTTTTTTATTAAAGTGTGTATATATATTTAAAAAAAGTGTATTATGTTATGTATATTTAAAAAGAATATATTTTGTATATGTATATTATATAAGTAAGTATATTTATATTTTACAAAATATATGTAATTATGTATATTTTAAAAAAATGTATGTATGTATGCGTGTATGTTTGTAAGTGTATATGTGTGTGAATGTATGTAAGTATGTATGTATATGTATGTGTGTATGAATGTATATTTTATAAAAGTATATGTAAGTATGTATATTTTAAAAAAAAAAATATATGTATGTATGTAATTAAGTAACTATGTATATAAGTAAGTATGTATGTATGTATGTATGTATGTCTATATATATATATATATATATATATATATATATATATATATATATATTTGTGTGTATGTTTTTAAGTAGCTATGTGTGTAAATGTATGTAAGTATGTATGTATATATGTGTGTATGTATGTCTATTTTAAAAAAATATGTATATGTAAGTGTGTATGAAAGTATGTATATGTATGTGTGTATGTATGTGTCACACCCTCAAATTTTCACATGCGAGGTTTTACCGCGAGGCGCGTGACACACCAGGACCAAGTCAACGGTCACAATAAGCGACAACTAAATGTAAGAAACTACGTAAGACATTCCATGCAACAACCAAAACATTATGCTTTGAGCCATAAACCAGCAGCGGAAGCATTTCTTGTTTACAACCAAAAGACATATTACAGTTTTACAAAACATTGTTTAATATGCAACAAGACTTCTAGACGCCGTGCAAGACTCTGTGTGCCTAGTCCATTAACCGCTACCTTAGCGACCTGAGAAAACATGCCAAAAATGTCAACATATAATGTTGGTGAGTTCACAGGTTTATCTTTTTCAATAAGCGTTTCATTAATCCTAAAAAAACTGTTACCGTTACCGTTACTGTTATTGTTACTGTTCATACTATTCTTGTTCGTATGCTAGCTAGGCGTCAAGTGTGTTACTCATACAGGCGAAACCATTGCTGACTATGTGATACCCTTGTTTACAGGCTACCTCATCTTCGGTAAGCCTAGTGTGATTGAGACAATATGCAGCCGCCCGACCTGCAGCCGTCGAGTGGTGTTTGTCAGGCCCAATAGCGATATCCACATTTTCCCGCTACATCCCCGTATTAGTGGTTTCTAAGGGACTTAGATGAATCGTATAGTAATAAAGTGTGAGCCATAGTATAACATGAAAACGTGTGTTTATAATGTACAACATGTAAATGTGTGATCAAAATGTATAAGCATGTTTCTCACCCCGAAAACAAAACTAGTAAAGTGTGGGGCTGTGAACTCACCTCAGATTGCGTTACTTGAAAACAGTTAAATCAGTATGCTATGATAGCCCCAAATAGCGTCTACCTATCATAAGATGTATGTAAGTACCCGGAATAGTAACCCGCAGGTTAACTAGTCCCCGAATGTCCAGGCCACAACCATAAACGTTTGAAAACACCTTTGACTGTTAAACCGACCATACCAGACAAGACCCGACATCCCATTGGTGACTCGGCATCCCACGTGTTAGCCAAATACAAGATATCATGCAACATATGCAATTAAACACTTAGCATGCGCAAAAGTTCACTAAGTCTAGCATAACGCCCAATTAACGCATAAACAAGTCCGAACATGTGTTACTAAGTCATTGGACACGTCACGGGGTTCCTAACATGTTCCTAGGTGTCAATCCGTGTTTCGGGATGTTAAAATATACATACAGCAGCATTACACGCGATTAGGAATCAAACATGCAATTAGGAAAAGTCAACTGGTGATTAGGAGAGTCAAACTGGCGAGTAGGATTGTAATTGCCATTCATAATGGCGATTGGGCTCCCAATCGCCAATAGTTCAAGCGATTGGGGGCCAATCGCCCTTAATACTAGCGATTAGAAACCCCTATTCGCCCCTTCTGTTCTGTTCCGCCTTTTTGCGCGTTTAACCCTCCAAATCAGATCCGAAACATGTGGAAACACCCAATATCAAACCCAAAACATTAATCCAACTATTTCAAGCAAAACCACCAATTTATCTCTGCTCTAACGACCTCGGTGCGATTATTTCCAAAAATTGCAAAGTACTAGGTTTCATTAACTATAAAATCTTTCCTTAAATGGTAAAGACCAGATTACACCTCCTACAACTGGCAAATCATCATCTCTATGTTATAATATCATTCTAGTGTGATTCCTAACAACAAACAAGCAATGAATCATATCATACCATCCTAATTCTTCAAGAATCACCCAAATGGGTCAAAATGCATACTTTCATCAAAACACCATAACAATAGTGTAAGCGAAAGATTTGGACTAAAACAGGATTATTTGATCATACAAGTTACAAAACCAGGTGCGGAAACCCTAGCTTTGAACAAACTGATAGAAACTCAAATCAAAACACAATCAATATCATTTTCAAAGCTTTTCATAGATTAACTTTTGCATAAACTTGATTACAATGACAATACGGTTAATCTAGATCAATTACAGACACTTTCAATCTAACCTGGAACCTGACCTCAAAACACACACAACTAATAACTCTCTTACACTTACCAAAAACACAAAATCTATATATAGACTCTGCACATTCTCCCCTTTACTGTGGTCGAATGTGGAAGTCTTCCACATTCGCCCAGTAGAAGGTACGAATGTGTATCTTGATCAGCTTCCAATCTACCTTCGCCCATAAGCTTTCTACCTTCGCCCACATTTATCTACATTCGCCCAGTCAGTATACACCTTCTATCCATCAGCACTATTAACACATGTTAACATCCAATCACTAGTCGCAAAACGCATCTACAAACTCCCCCTCGACTATTGATTGGATTGTCTTCTGTTTTCGTCCACGGTTTTGTTCATCAGCTTAATTCTGAGCTGTTTCTTCTGCTCATTGGTCATTGCAGGCTCAAACTTTCTCTTCACCGGTTTCGATACATTTGCCATCTTCACCGTCTTGCCAAGTTTGTTCTCCAAATTACTCCCCGCATTAATATCATAAGCAAAGCAAACTCCAACCACTTGAGTATACTTCCTTGCTTGATCAGCGTCTTTCGGCTCAAAGTAAATCGGATTATAGAAAAGCATGATGATGTCTTCAAAAGTACAATTAATCAACCACATTGGATCAAATACATGAACATGCTTGTATTTGTCCTTCCCGTCTCTCAACACTATCACTGCTTCAGCCTTCCTCCAATCATAATACCAGAAAATAAAATCAGCACTGAAATGTTGTGGCATGGGCATCAAAGGTATTTTTCTCATCACTTCAGGTGCCTTGTATATCAAAGTAACCCGCTTCAGCTTGGTTTGAGGATCAATATCCCTATGAACTTTCCTTCGGGGATATTGAGGCTTGAATCGATTCCATCTCGTTCTACTTTCCCAAACCAGCTTATCTGCACACCAACCGACATGAGTACCATTCACTGAAGCACCTGACATAGGAAATCTGCATAAATCTCTGACCGCCCAGTACGGTAGAGTTAGCAAATCAATGAATCTGTTAAAATACAAGATCCCTGTTTCCCATTTAGCAGCTATGCACTTCAGCCTGCCCAAATATGTCCACCCAAGAGCTCTGCCTTTGAATTTGGCATTGTGAAATCTATAGAAGTTTCCTTGAGCTTCAGGCTTTGGTCGGTTATCATCCATTTCTCTCAATTTCTTCAAATAACTCTTCAATTCATCAGATTGATTTGAAGATTCTTGCTTATCAGCACCAAACACCTTCTCCACAAACTCTGCACTTCTTTGCTGTGCCTTTTTCTTTGCCGAATTGTTTGGTGTCTCAGTAAAATCAGGAAATACCTCATCTTCATTAGTTTGTCTGAAGTACTGAGGAAATTCTTCATGCGATATATCTTCAACTTTCACTTCATCAAGCTCAGGAGTATTCTTATCATCTGAGTGACTTCCAATATCCTTTTCAGAAATATCTGGAATCGACTCATCTACAATAAACTCCTCAAATGTTTTCCCTACTCTCTGTGCAAGTCCATCCAGAATTTCCTTTGCCACAGAAGCAGGTACTTCACCTTCTTCAAGATCAGGATCGTTGTATTCCAATTCATATCTCAAGTCATCTGTTTGGAATATCTCAGCAAAACATCCTGTGAACTCAATAGTCCATTCTCTTCTTTCCAACATATCTTTATACACTTGTTTAGCATCATCTGATAAAGATCTCACCTTCTCATTCCAGAAGATACTTTCATCTGAATCAACGTTCTCACCTTTCTTCTTCTTCGAACTTGATTCTCCAGCACTCTTCTTTTTAGATGTTCTCTCTTCAAATGTAAACTTTGAAGTATCATCTCCTCCATCATCATCATCATCATCACTACCACTATCATCCTCTTTCTGTCTCCTAGACCCTTCTGCATCATCATCATCATCATTATCATCCTCATCATCACTTTTCTCTGACTCTTCATCATCCTCATCATCATCTTTTTCTTCATCCGATTCAGACTGTTCATAGTCAACTTTCTCTTCTTCTTCTTTATCTTCTTCACCCTCCTTCAACTTGGGTGCAACATTGTACAAATCATCAATCAAATCACTAAGGCGTTTGTTCTCAGCCCTTAGTTCTTTGTTGTCTTCTTTGATCAACTTTATCCTGTTCTTGTTTCTTGAACATTTACCCTCAAGCTTCTTATTCTTTGCTTCAAGCTTCATAACCTTCTCGTTAATCTCATCTTGATTTGATTTAGAAGCTACAACTATCTGAAGCATCTTTTCTTCATTCTGCTTGAACTTGGCTATTTCAGCTTGTTGAGCCACTATCATCTTCATCATGTCATCCATTTTCTTGTTCACCTGCTTCATTACATCATCATCCACAGTGACTTTCTTGGATTTGGATCTAGATGGCTCAACTTCCTTTTCTTTCTGAGGCTTTCTGAACATGTCAAGTACATTGTCCAGTGCAACATTTAGTTGATCAGCTGATATTGTCTCTGCCTCTTTAGATTTCTTTTGCTTTTTAGTGACTGGTGAAGACAGCTTTGATGACGTACCAGCATCGGGTACTCTTTTTCCTTTCAACAGTTGTGCTAATTCTTTCTCTCTCAACTGTTTAGTACTTGTCTTCTTTGACATGGTCGTGTGCTTTGGCTTGGGCAAATTTACTACCACAGTCTCTCCAGTATTCAACTCATCCATGTCAATGCCTAGACCTTCATCTTCAACATTCAACGACTTCTTTCTTTTCTCAGCTTCCTCAATTGAGTTGTTTAAAGATTCAGACTCACCAACCATAGTGGCCTTACGTTTGGTGGTCCTAACATTCTCAGCATCAGAATCCCATCGTTCATCTTCCTCAGTTTCTTCTGAATCCACTGATTCTTCATCCACCAAACCAGTACCTTTCTTAGCAGTTGATTTCTTTCTTACCTCCTGTTGCTTAGAACTTCCTTGATCAGTCTTTCCCTTACCCTTCCCTTTGGCTCCGGGATTAACTACCTGTCTCTTCCTCTTAGTGCTTGCATCAACATATACCAAGGGATCATCATTATCAGAATCACTGTCGTCATGTCTTGCTCTATTCTTTCCAGGATCAGTGTAATCCTGACTAGCCAAAGCTCCAAAGAGTCTCCTGTGAGGTGGCTTTTCATTGTCTGGCACACCCTTATATCCTTTCATTCTCACCAATGTACGAATGTTCATGTGATCTTGACCTAGGATCATAGTCGGATCTTTCTTCAATTCTGGATACTTGTGGTCAAAGATCATCATGAGAAACCTCGGATATAGCATGAATTGCTTCTTCTTCAATCCCTTTAACATCTCAAGCATGTGATCTAAAATCATACCAGATACGTTGAATGGTTCGTTGAGAGTCAACGCAACCATCAACGAGCTTAGACTTCTCCTCATCACATCATATCCACCGCTCACACATCCAAACACGTGGATAATGACATGTGCAAAATATTTGAATTGCACGCCCAGCTTTCCCTTATATATGGAGCCATCTGTAATCGCTCCTTTATACTTCATTCTGAGGAAACATGCTTTATGTTCAGTCCATGATAGTTCTCTGGGATCTTCACTGTAACACCCCAACCGATGGCGGAAACATCGGGATGTCACGTATTGATGATTGTTCAGTAGCTCATGGTGAATAATAAGTTTCATAAATGATTTAAATAACTTACATACAAATGTTCTAGGATTTGTACTTCAAATTGAATAAAACTATACACATATCGTCAAGCATCAATACAAATCTTCAAGCAAATAGAACCTGAAACATGTTAAGTTGAAAATGTTTTGGGTCAACAAAAGTTGGTGAGAATTACATAGGTTTTTGATAATTGAATAAAAATGATGTGCAATTCATGTGTCATGTCAATCTAGTCCATATGTGAGAACATACTAGAAATAAATCGAGTGCATAATCAACCCTGATGACTGTTATAATATGATACATACCATACGCTCATGGTCCAATAATGTTATACGATAACAAACACCCACGTAACCTTTGTAGGAGGCACGTATCCGGGTGGGATTGTCAGTCCAATAGATCTATCAATGTATACCGCCGGCTGGATCAATGTTAATGATTATGCTAGAATGGTGCTTACTCTAATCATGCTCAAGACATAATGCAACATAGAAAACACATAGACACATTGATGATTGAATTGCAATGATGATGTTATAAACATGTTTCACCCCAAAAATGGTGATAAATAGAAAAGGGGCTATGTAAAACTCACCTTGGTAAAATGTTATATCCGTTGAGAAATTTGGATAATTGTGTTGACCAAATGTATCAAGTATCAACCTAAAATGAGGTAATAAATATGTCTAAGTCTATCAAGTCTACAAATGTATAAATTCTAGGGCTTCGAATTGGGGATAAATGCTTGTTTGATTATTATTAAAAATATTCATCAATTGAGAGAAATTTAGTAAATAAATAACTAAAAATCTTTTTATAAATGTTAAATCTAGGATGGTCACAAGAATGTGTTTAAAGTATAAAAATAATTTTTATAAAATTATTTTCTTTAAAATAGATTATTAAATCTATTTATTACAAATTGTCAAAATCTTAACTTTAATATTTAAAAATACTAAAATTAAAGAATTATTAGCTTAAAAATTATATTTCTGTTCTAAATGATCAGAAATAATTTGTATAAAATTTTGGTGCAAAAATATTAAAAATTGGATTTATTATGATTTAATTATGATTAAATCTAACAAAAATTGATTAAAAATATAAAATAAATGATTTTACTGAATTAAAAATTATTTCAGTAAAGTTTAATGTTATAAAAACTTAGGATAATTTTTGTGGAAATTAATAAGATCGTTTTGATATTTTTATAGATTTTTATAAATAAAATAGAATAAACTTGATTTAATTATTATATATATTAAATAAATATATTTTCAGAAATAAAAATCTGAATAATGGTGTTTAGGGTATGAACATCATTATGTAAAATTTTGGGAATTTTTGAAGGCCTTTAAGTATTTTAAATAATTAAAATGAGTAATTATAAAATTTAAACATATAAATCGAAAATACAAAAAAAACAATTGCTTAGAATGGGGCTCGAACCTTGGCTCAGAGCCGGTTCAGCCCTTGGCCAACCCCCATAGTACCACTGGGCTGCAGGTCCTTGTTGTGTTTAAAACAGAAAAACAATAATTAAAAATCCAAATCTGTAAGGGTGTTCTTCCCCAATTTAATCAAATCGAGCCCTAGATTTATAATAGTTTGATTTACACAACAATAACCCAATTAATCATAGGGTTATTGTTGTGTGTATGCCGAATAACAAAACCCACGAGAAAAACAGAACTTACAAAGCTGATTTGATTAAGAACGATCGGTCAAGCCAAAAAGTCAAACGCGATCAAAATAATAATTTTTAGATTGATTGGAAGAGAATTGAGGATTGGGAAAAGAGTATGAGCGAGTTGAAATGATTGAGGAGCGTTCAATTTATAGTATAACGATCTGGGATGAATAATTGGTAAGGTTGACCCACATTGAAGTCCATACGCGTTTTATGACTAATTGGTTAATAATTGATTGATGATAATTGTGCATCAAGGTTAAACAAGGCCGGTAATCACGTTTCCTAGTCAAACCCTTGATTATTACACGTTAAAAGAGCTAATTAATTTGGTCAATAGAGAAAAAAAAAAAAAAAGTAAACAATGTTGTTGCTGCTGCACGCTGTAAAGGAAAAGGAAAAAGGGAGGCAGCGAAACAAGGGTTAAATACATAAAGGGTTGGGTTTAAATCAGTTAGAAGGTGTGGAGCAGCTGGGTAAGGCGTGTGTGTGTGTGCGTGGTGACTCGGGTTCGAGACATGAGGGAAACACCATTTTTTTTAATTGTAAGGGGAAGGGAGGGGGGATTGGGCTTGGTTGTATGGGCCGGATCTGGGATGGGCTAGGATTGGAGTTGGGCTCAGGAACTCTTTAATTTGATGTGGGGTTTAGTTAGTTCTAATAAAATCTGTTTTTTTTTTTTTTTTTTTACATATAAAAATCTGAAATTTATTTTTAATGTTATTATTATTATTATTATTATTATTATTATTATCATATATATATGTATGTATATATATATATAAGTTGTGTAGTCGTGAAATAAAACTTAGGTACGTTACGTAAATAATATACGTTTCATAATTTGAAATTTTTTGGCGATGTTACATTCACTCACTTCGAACTTTATCTGGAGTGCTTCTCTAATATCAGACTCTGTAATAAACATCTCCAAGTCTTGTATCTTGCTTCTAATGATTGTCTGATTATCCCAGAAGTCATACTTTGCATTCTTGTAGAAGTCTTCAATGATGTCTTTGTAAATGATAGTCGGAGTAGCTAAAGCATAGACAACTCTGCTCCTCTTCAAGAATTCAATGATTCTAGTAAACTCTACATTCTTTTCAACATCACCAAGATAAGCACAGCAGTTGTGTGTTTTCTCAAACGGCCAGCTTATCGGTGTAGATGATTCTCCTTCCTGAACATTCTCTGGGACTGGATCTGTAACTATGTTCTCCACTGGAGTCTCAAAATTCTCAGTCTGATCAGCCATTTGCACATCAAAATCAGAAACAAACGTCAAAATACAAAAACGACAAAAATTCAAAACTTTTAAGGTTTTAAGATTCCACATTCGCCCCTTTTAATCAGGTCGAAGGTGAATATTTTTAGGACGAATGTGAACTTTTCAGGACGAATGTGAACATGTATAGATTAAAAATTACATTCGCCCAAAACTGAAACTCATTCGCCCGTTTATTTCCACATTTGCCCGTTTGAATGGACGAATGTGAAAACAGTTCATCCCCAAAATTTAAAATTTTGCCAAAATTGTTTTTAGACTCTGATTTTGATTACAATGTGTCCTAAATAGGCCGATTAACACTCGTGTATGACCAATTGTTCTTATTATTCAGTTTACATCAGTTTTAATAAGAAATTAGGTTATAACAGCTTCAATCGATCAATTAACCAACTAAACAATGTTATAATCCTAATTCATTGATTATTCTCCCCCTAAAACTGATGTGAATTGAAATGTGATCAAAATTAATCAACAACAAACATCCTAGAACCCTAAAATCTAAAACCCTAGGTTCGATCGTAAAAACGATGATTCTGATCACAATATAGCTCCATTACCTGTGAAATAAGGTTTAAAATGATCAGTAATTAACCAGGAATCAAATGCACAAGAACAAGGAATCAAAGCAACAAGGTGACAGATCGAAGAAAATTTTTTTTGAAAAACATATACTGAGGGTTCGAACCTGTAAGTTGCTTATATAGAAGATCCACCTTCGCCCGTTTATATGGTCGAATGTGGGTTTGTTCCACATTCGGCCCAAACAAATGACCCGAAAGTGAAATTTTTCACCCGAAAGTAGAACTTGGATAAAATTTCCACATTCGCCCAAATATAAACAGCCGAAGGTAAAGATTTTTCCACTTTCGACCCAATTAAGGGGCGAATGTGAAATGGAAAAATCTGAAAATTTTGCCAAATCACGAATTCGAATCCCGTTCAACACTTTTCAATCTGTTAAACTTCAAAAACTCATATTTTCACTTTTTGAATGTTACAAAGCCCAGATGGTATTATCAAATCTCAGAAATTGACCATCAAGCATCCCCGGTTAGAAATGCAAAAAGTTTGGGTTTTTCTGAAATTTTATCAAAACACACCTAAAATCTTTTTGGATTTTGTATCTTTTTGACAATAAAAGTAAAATGCAACAAAGTAAAATGCATCAAAGTAAATGAAAGCAGTAAAGATTTTGTGATATCCGGTAAGAGGATCATATCAGTTTTCTGAGAAATCTGATCACAGCGTTGATCTGTTTGTTTAATATTATCATTAGAAACAATATGTGACACGGCAATTGCTGATATTGTGGTCCACGTAAGCTCACATGCAGACAATTACGCAATGCTTTAAAATGATACGAGTTAGATGTATTAGACTAACACATTGTGGTGTCCACACACATGACATACTCCCGTATCAAGTAATTGCACAAAGCTTCGTCGTAACGCGTGATTATGCCAAAGTTATCCGTAAAAATTACAAAGTATATAGCACAGAGTTGTACAGGTCAGCAAACGAATGCAGCAAAGTAACATGTGCGTATACACTAGGTTGAGGCTGATATTAACCACTGATTTGCATCAGAAAGTCAATACGATGTAATAATGATCTTTGATCAATAAAACATAAAGTTCCTCAATTCGGTAACTTTCGGTTTTGGCATTTAAGCTCTTTTAACAAATATTCTGATGAAACTAGGTCCGTAAATCAATACGACAAAAGTTTTATCAGAATATCCCGGATAACCATAACATAACGACCCGAAACCTCAGATTTTGGCAATTCTATCAAACGAAATTACGGTACTAAGACCATATGCCCATGAGGTGTTCAGCCACGAACGCGTAGTTTGTTATGTTTGTATCACTAATGCACGCAATATTTAGTCTACGAAGCCTATCAGCATATCACACGTAATCAACATACGCCTCATTATACTATACAATTCTTTAGCCTGTGTCAGATCCCCACTGATGTACTATCATTTCCTCTTTTTATCCAGGAAATCATTTTGGTTTTTCTAATTTTTAGGTCTTTTGAATTTTTCAATGTTTTTGGTTTTTCTGATAAAATGACTCCCCCTAAAATAAAGAACATATTTTTGGGTTTTTAATTTTTCTGAAAAACAAAACAAAAATTTGAAAGAAACAATCCACTTGAAAGCATCAACTTCTTTGAGGATTACGATAGAAAAGAGATATTCCCAATTAGCAAAGAGAAATACCCAATTAGCAAAATATTAAAAACTAAAACTAAAAAGCGATAAACCGAGGTGCCGATTAGTCCTGTTTTTCTTTTATATTGTTTACTTTTAAAAGATATTCAAAGCGGGATCTGTCAAAAGCTTTTGTAAACAAATCTGCACGTTGGTAGTCAGTATGGATTTTGACCATATCTATCAATTCCTTAGCGTAACAATCACGGATAAAGTGATATTTAATCCGGATATGTTTCGCCTTAGAATGATTTTCAGTATTTTTAGTTAATGCAATTGCGGCTTCGTTATCACAGTGTATAGGGGTTTTAAGAAACTGCAAACCGTAATCCACCATCTGTTGTTGGATCCAGAGTACTTGCGAACAGCAACTCGAGGCTGCAATGTACTCAGCTTCACAGGTAGACAGCGCCACGGAAGTCTGCTTCTTGCATTGCCAGGTAATTAACCTGCTCCCTAAAAACTGGCAACCAGCTGTAGTAGATTTGCTATCTTTGTCACAGCCGCCCCAATCTGCATCACTAAAAGCAATAAAATCAAAATCATCATCATTAGGGTACCAAAGTCCTTTTGAGGGACAACCCTTCTGATATCTAAGGATACGCTTGACCGCCGTCAGATGACTTTGTTTCGGCTTCGATTGATAGCGAGCACAGAGACACGTTGCATACATAATATCTGGTCGAGACGCAGTCAAATACATCAGAGATCCGATGATTGCTCTGTATGTAAATGGGTCTGTCAGCTCCCCCTTAGCGTCCACTCCAATCCCGTGATTGGGTTGAATCGGGGTATCCATCGGCTTAGAGTCCTCCATCTGGAATCGGCTCAAGATGTCGGAAACGTATTTCGTCTGGTGAATGAAGATCCCGTCGGGTCTTTGGTCCACCTGCAAGCCGAGGAAAAACTGCATCTCCCCCATTGCGCTCATTTCGAACTTTTCTTGCATGACAGTTTCGAATTCCCTACATAAAAGCTCGTTAGTTGAACCAAATATTATATCATCAACGTAAATCTGCACTAGAAGCAAATCATCTCCCGTCTTCTTCGTAAAGAGGGTGCAATCGACGAGGCCGCGCTTAAATCCTTTGGAGATGAGGTATGTACTTAGCTCCTCGTACCACTGTCTCGGAGCCTGGTGCAAACCATATAGATCTTTGTTCAGCACGTAGACCTTATCCCGGTGGATTGGGTCCTCAAAGCCTGGTGGCTGCCCGACATAAACCTCTTCCTTGACTTTCCCGTACAGAAATGCGCTCTTAACGTCCATTTGATAAACTTTGAATTTCTTGTATGAAGCAAACGCAAGGAACATCCGAATAGCTTCAATCCGTGCTACCGGTGCATAGATTTCGTTGTAATCAATCCCTTCGATTTGATGGAAACCCTGCACGACCAATCTGGCTATGTTACGAACAATAACCCCACGATCATCCTTTTTGCACTTAAACACCCATTTAGTGCCTATTTTCTTCCTTCCCGGCGGCAAATCCGTGAGCGTCCAAACTCCCAATTTCTGGAATTGTAATAACTCCTCCTGCATGGCTTCAACCCAGGCATCTTCATTCAAAGCGTCCTTGTATGTCCTTGGCTCTACCTGCGACACATAACACGCAAACGACCAATCATTTTGACTACCAGATTTTTGAATTTTGGCATATAATGCTAAAGCACCAAAACTCTCTGGCGAGTTAACACTTTTCAGCTGCCCTCTGGTCATAACACCGCTTCCAGGATCACCGATAACTTGCTCCAGCGGATGAATACGATTAATCTGAGATTCCGGATAATCAGGTACAGTAACTCCTGTCTGAGCAGTCAAGTTTTCTACAGCATCCAGATCATGACCCGTGTTTGATGATGAAGCAACATCTGGAGTTGGAGTTGGGTTCACTGGCATTGCCTCTGGTTCTTCTGCATGTTCAAGAATGACTTCTTCAAATTGTTTAACTTCAGATTCTGAAGAGTCTAATGAAGTTGAAGCCTCTTGAAACACATCTTCCTCTTGTATAGGAACATTGGTATCATTAGAAGCTGGTAGGGGGTTTAAGGTGATTGGACGCACCAACGATGAAGTCGTCGCGTTTTCACACTCGTAAAGTAATCTGATAACAGCTTCTTCAACCAAGCTATCTAGATTGAATGATTCAAAGAAATCTTTGTAATCAAACATCCAATCAGGACCCGTGCCTTGCAAATTTTGAGTATATCGTTGAACTTCCACGTTAGCCCAATCCTCCACTTGACGAGTTCGCTTGTTGAATACCCGTTTGAGCGGGGTTGCATATCCAACAAAGTATTCCTCCTCAGCTTTAGGACTAAACTTCTCACCTGGATTCAACATCGTGCATGGCGCCCCAAAAGGTTCTAGATACTCTAAGTTTGGCTTTCGTCGGTGTAACAGTTCATAAGATGTCTTTCCAAACTTCTTCACTGTTAGAACCCGATTTAATGTATAATTTGCTGCATAAATCGTCTCGTTCCAGAACATTACCGGAAGATTTGAATCAGCAAGCATTGTTCTAGCCGCTTCAATTAGAGTCCTATTCTTTCGTTCAGCAACACCGTTCTGTTGTGGGGTGTACGGAGCCGAATATTCATGATGTATCCCTTTGCTTTCACAAAGTTCAACCATCTTGGCATTTTTGAACTCCGTCCCATTGTCACTCCGAATTCTCTTTATCTTCACATTGTAGAGATTCTCCAATCGAGTGAACAGAACTTTCAGGTTGTTAAAGGTGTCACTTTTGTTTTGCAGACACATCACCCATGAAAATCTTGAGTAGTCATCAGTGACAACTAAACAATAAAGCTCTCCAAGATGACTTTTGCGCTTGACCGGTCCGAATAGATCCATGTGCAATCGCTCAAGTGGCATCTCTACAGAGTTGACTTTCTTCACTTTGTGGGCCTGTTTGTGTTGCTTCCCCTTCTTACAGCTTATACACTTGTCATTCAGATGGAAATGTTTCACGTTTACTCCATCGACAAGCCCATTTTTCACAAGTTGATTCATTTTTATCAGATGAATGTGCCCCATTCTTCGGTGCCACATTATCGATTCTTTCTCAGTCGCTTTGGATAGAAAACATGTTATTTGCCCCTGTGATGTCATCGCCTTGGACATATCAAGAATATAGAGATTGTTGACGCGAGGTGCCATCAACATTATCCACTCCTTTGGAATTTTGAAGCCCGGTTTGAGAATATAGCAGGATTTGTCATCAAAATGCACAGAAAATTGTTTATCACATATTTGACTGACGCTCAACAGATTATAATCAATCTGTTTCACATAAGATATCCGCTCAAAGCTCACTATCCCATTACTCACGCTCCCCTCCATTGTGATATAACCACCTTTATTTCCAGCGAATGCGACATACCCTCCATTGATGTTTTTCACGTCGAACAACAATGCGAGATTCCCTGTCATGTGGCCTGAAGCTCCACTATCAACAATCCAAAGACTGCTAATAGGGCCAGCTGAAGCTCCCTGCACACAAAAAGTAAATCATTTAGTTCTTTCGGGGGACCCAAGCCTGAGTCTTGGGCCTTTGAACATCAGCTTTCAAAGAAACATTCTCATTAACATTTCCAACAACTTTTTGTTTTGGATCAATCTTTTTCTGATTGTTCAAAACAGTTTCCTTTTTCTCATTGACCTTAGAAGTAGAAGCTCCTGGAGTACCATTGGGTGACCAAGATTGTTCAGACCTTTTAAGAATGCGAATCTGAGATTTTGGATTCTCAGTCGGTTTCTGAACATTGTTAACAAACGTAACTTTCTTGGTTACCTTATCTGAGTTAACAGACTTAGGTCCAACATTTGATTTGACAATCGGTTTTTGTGGAACCTTTTGCCTATCAATTGTTGCGTTCACCACAGGCTTCCTCCATGATTGTTCCATAGCAATCCGATTTCTTTGATCATATTGAATTGGACGATTGTTCCTCATTTGATGAAAATTGTTTTGATTATAAAACTGTTGTTGTTGAGGAACAACTCGTCTGTGTGGTGGAACATAATGATCAATCGGTTTTCTCATGGAATTTCTCACTTCAACCTCGTGTCTTTTATGCCTTACATATGGACACTGAGCAAGTAAATGCCCACGTTCCCCACATTTAAAGCATTTTCGGTACTCTTCAAAAACATATTGAGCATTTGGTTGAGCAAATGATCTAACAGGATATTGATCATTGTACTGTTGATTCCTCAAACTCTCAGGAAGTGGCCCTTTTGAGTAAGTAGGCTCATGAAAACCATTAGCTCTATTATTGGGTCGAATGAACTCTGTGACATGGACCTTTGGTTCTTGAGGAACATCCAAATACAATTTCTTTAAAATTGCTGGTGGAATCTCATTTGTTCTCTCATGTTTTGGGAACCAAATAGTGCTTTCTTGCCAAATCTTTTCTATTTTAGCATAGTTAGCATTTTTGATTGGAAATTCCTCATCAGAGATGATTTTATCGGATCCTTCCATCCGATAGAACACCTTGACAGGTTTGTCACATGGTTCATTCTCAAGGTCCTTTTTAATCACATTCTTTTCAGACTTTTTCTCATGATGAACATTTGCCATCGGATGCACATGTTGAGATGGTGAAACTGGTTCAGTAGTAATGATGTGATTTTCTTTTGGAATTTCACATGCATTAACAGTTTGATCATTACCAGTATCATCACTCTCTGAGTCTGAATCCACACTTTCAGCATAAACACCCTCATCATTCAAGCCTAAAATCGGTCTCACATCGGAATGAGGATCACCAATACTCGAGGTAATAGATTCAATTTCCGATGATGAATCTGATTTTACCGAGCTCTCCGGTGTAACTTGGTGACAATTATGATTTTCAAAAAGCACCGGAGATGGCACAGACTTGTAATTAGTGGTGTTATCATCTATGATGTGGTCTACCACATAAGCAATGTGCTTATAACTTTCCAACTTTTTGTTTACTTTCTCAGCAAAGCATTTTATGGCTGCCATTTCCAACTTGGTATTTTCAATTTCATTGATATAGTTGTTAATTGCCAATTGTTTTAATGATAAAGTGTTTTTCAAGTCGGAAATGTCCTTTTTGTAGCCATCTAATACCTTGTTGAAAGCATTCAACTCTTTGCGAGTAGATTGACTGTTCATGATAGCACTATCACGTTGAACACGGAGTTGTTTATTCTCCTCAGTCAATCTATCACATGTGTCACAATATTTATCACTTTTAATATCAGTACTAGACTCAGAACTTACAGGTTTTGGCGGATCAGTCATGGCCATCAATGCGAAATGAGCTTCCTTTCCAGTAAAGAATTTAGAATAGTCAATCTTGGTGAAAGCATCATCAGCAATGCACGACTTCCTTGTCATCAGAAAATCCGCTTCTGCTAGCAACTGATCTATGTCATCATCTAGTGATGTAACACTTGCTTCCGTATCCGATTCACTGTCTGAATCAGAATAAACCGATTCACACTCCTCAGGAACATCAGAAACAGTATCAATCACCACTCCAGAATTAGTTTCCTCAACCTTGACCTCAACAGGTTCAGTCTCCACTCCTATTTGCAATCCCGACCAATCAAACCTTTCATCTTGTTGAGTCACCAATGCTTGATTCTGACTCGTATTCTGTTGTGGCTCATTCGGTGTAGTGATCGGTATAACTGTTCGGTTAGTGTTGTTAGGAGATTGGTTTTGGATCTGGTTTGATGTGTTAGGTTGTCTGTTTTGGTTGTTGTTAGAGTTATTTTGACGGTTTTGGTAATTGTTGTTGTTTTGGTAAGAAACTCGGTTTTGGTTTTGTTGTTGACGATTCTGGTAGCTTGCATTGAATGGGTTTCTATTACCTTGTTTTGGTGGCTGGGTGCATTCACGTTTAAAGTGACCTTTTTCTCCACAGTTAAAACAAGTAACTTTCTCCTTGTTGAACCCGTAGGTTGTGTTAGGAGAAGTTCCCAAATCTGTTCTACCTGTCTTTTCAATAAACTCCGTTGCTCTTCTCATGATGCTTGCAAAAGCCCATTGGATATCAATGAGTTCCATCTCTTCCTTGTCGATCTGTGCATAGTCTTCATTGGTTAAGTTGTTATTCCCAATTTGACTAGCAACAAGTCCGTTGTAAGATGAAACCATTGCAGAGACTAGTTCAATATGTTGTTGAGCAATTTCCACTGTCACATTGCCCAAGTTAGAAGTCTCCAAAACCACTTGTTGTTGATTAGGTTGAGTAACTTGGTTCATTGGTTGTTGAGATTGGCTAGCAGTATAGAAAGCTGCTTGTTGCATTGGGGAGAATGGTGGAATGTAGGAATTGTTGTATTGTTGTTGTGGTGGTGGTTGTGTGTATGTTGGTTGTGAGTATGATGAAGTTTGTGCCATGTAGTTGAGGGTAGGTTTTGGTGATTCCATAACATTGGAAATGCAAGCAACATGTGGTGCAATTATCCCTCCTGAACTTGAGTTACTCACAGGAACTGAAGTGCCTCCAAAATATAAGCTAGGATTCTGAGGAACCTGTGCTCTTCTAGCTTTCCTCTTCTCTTCCATTTCCTTGTTTTCCAGCTTCTGTATGAACTCTTGAATAGTCCAGTATTGATATGCATCCTTCTCCCTGAGAACTTCCACATGCTGATCCCAGTAAGGTGGTAGAGCATCTGCAAACTTATCCACCAAATTCTTCATAGGAATCTGTATACCATAACTTGACAATTCAGTTAGCAAATGACTATATCTAGGAGTTAATTCTTTTAAAGTTTCATTTCCAATATACGAAAAATTCTCAAACTCCTTTCTCAATTCATCCATCCTCAAACTTCTAGTTTTCTCATTCCCATCATGCCTCCTCTTAAGCACATCCCACAATTGCTTAGACGTTGTACAAGTCCCAAATTGATGCAATAGATCATTTGTGATTGCCTGAGTCAATTGGGAAAAGGCTTTCTTTTCCACAGCAAATTTCTTTTTCTCTTCCTCAGTCATGCTCTCCAATGGAACTGGTTCACCGGTATTCTCTAAAACTGGTGCTGTGTAACCTTTAGCAATCATACTCCATGCCTCTGCTCCCTCCACTCCCATGCCTTCTAAGTGAATCTTGAACTTGTTCTGCCACTGATTGTATTCTTGTATCTCCATGAGTTTCGGTGGCCGATTCCCGCTACCTGAAGACAAATCGTTAATCAATGTAGAAATAGCATTTGTAGTTTGAGTGTTTACCACCGCTGCTGCTACTCCCCAGTAGTCAGGTTGTGGTGCTGGAGGTGCTACACTTTGAGGCATCGAGCTCGTCATCGCCATGTAGTTAATCGGTTGCGAAGACTGTGTGCTCGTCTTTTGTGCTGCCACCGTCCATGGGTCCATCACTTGCTGTTGTGGTTGTGTCATTGCTGGTCTCGGAGTAGTCGGAAAATTCCACATGATCACGAACTTCGAAAAATCCAACACTTAGAAAATTTTCCAAAAACTAATCCTAGGTTCGCCCAAAAAGTCTCACTTTCATCCCTTTCTGATTCAGGTTCGCCCAAATAGTATTCACCCGAATGAAAAACTCACCAGAATGTAAAAAACACACTAGCACAAATCCACTTTCGCCCAGAATATTCTAGGTTCGACCGTTTCTATTCTACGTTCGCCCGCCCGATCAATCTGATGTGGAAATGTGACCCGAAAGTGAAAACTTCAAACAAAAACTTTCCAGGTTCGCCCAAACTTTCCTAAGTTCGACCAAATACAACTCACGTTCGCCCACTAAGTTCCAGGTTCGCCCATTTTCAGAAAATTTCAGATTTGAAAAACGGTTACACTTTGAAAAACGGTTATTTTGATCTCTGATTTTCAAAAGTTTGTGGATTTGAATGATCTTAATCAGGTTATGATTCGGAATTGATTTGGAGCAACTTTAATTCTTGGAATTTTAGATTTTAACCACAAAATCAACTTCAAATCAATCAAAAACACTCAAAAACCATTTTCATGCAAAAACAGATGTATTTTGATCAAAAATATGTCCAAATCAGTTCTGAGTTTATCAAATTTGTTGTTGTATGATCCGTATGGCTCTGATACCACTTTGTAAGCGAAAGATTTTGACTAAAACAGGATTATTTGATCATACAAGTTACAAAACCAGGTGCGGAAACCCTAGCTTTGAACAAACTGATAGAAACTCAAATCAAAACACAATCAATATCATTTTCAAAGCTTTTCATAGATTAACTTTTGCATAAACTTGATTACAATGACAATACGGTTAATCTAGATCAATTACAGACACTTTCAATCTAACCTGGAACCTGACCTCAAAACACACACAACTAATAACTCTCTTACACTTACCAAAAACACAAAATCTATATATAGACTCTACACATTCGCCCCTTTACTGTGGTCGAATGTGGAAGTCTTCCACATTCGCCCAGTAGAAGGTACGAATGTGTATCTTGATCAGCTTCCAATCTACCTTCGCCCATAAGCTTTCTACCTTCGCCCACATTTATCTACATTCGCCCAGTCAGTATACACCTTCTATCCATCAGCACTATTAACACATGTTAACATCCAATCACTAGTTGCAAAACGCATCTACAAATAGCTCAAATCCTTAGATAGTCAGCCTAATAACTCCTACACATCAGAAGTACATCAATTACATGGAAACATTCATGTTCTAACCACTAAAAATCATCATATGCATAAATACTTCACATATAGCAAGTATAATGGTTTAGACTTGTTTTAGAAACTCATTTCAAAGGTTTTTAAAGACACAAACTTAGTAAAACAAGGTCTGGACCTTTGGGAACCAAAACAATAACATTACGAAGGTTTGGGATGAAGAACACACCTTGGATTTTATCAAAGAAAGGTGTGTAAGCTTGGAAATGGTGAGTTTTGAAGCAAAATGAGTTCCAGAAGTGTTTTGAGGTGTGTGTGGGAGGCTTAGGATCTGTTAGGGTTGCACAAATGGTGTTTGGGGAGTCAAGGGTTGTATTTCTAGGTGTTTTGACTCTTGCATAGCAGATCAGGCGAGTACACAGCTGCTATAGGCGATTAGAATTCTAATCCCCTATACTATTGGCGATTAGGGTTCTAATCGCCTATAGTATTGGCGATTAGGATTCTAATCGCCTATACTATTGGCGATTAGGATTCTAATTGCCTATACTATTGGTGATTACAATCCTAATTGCCTAATCACCCCTTATTTACATGCAATTACACGTAATTACCTATAGTGTCATGCAATTACGCGTAATTACTATTTTTAACATATAAACCCGTATTCACATACCGACAAGTCACATAATGATTACAAACATATAATGCACGATAACTAACACGTTTACGTCCGTTCACCAATTCCCGGGACTCAAGAATTGCGTGTGTGTGTTAAACCCGGCGATTCCACGAATCACCGATCCTTATACACATGGTTATGGACCGACTCCCGATGATCCCGCGGATCATTGTAACGACTCCCGATGATTCCCAGAATCATCGTAACGACTCGATTGACCCAGTTAAGTACGTAATATGCATGACTCGCTAAGGTAGACTTACTAGTTTAACGAAAGTTATTAACCGGAGTTTGCCGGGTGTCACATCATCCCCCCGTTGAAAGTATTTTCGTCCCGAAAATTGCCCGAAACCAAAAAGGAAGCGATGAAAAGAAAGTAAAATTTTTCGGATATTTTCCGGTTGCCACATCATCCCCCGTTGAAAGGAATCTCGTCCCGAGATTCACTCAGCTTCGACAGTAACAAGTGTCAACCCAAGTACACGAGAACCCTAACCCATTAGAGCCTCGGTCCACCACGTGAACCGTAATGAATCCAGACAATACAAGAGATGACCCAACAAGTACACAACTGAGCATCCAGTGCCCAAAGCAACGCTCCTCGAAAGTACAGAATGATACAAGGATCACAACTAGAGATGTTAAGAACAAGTACCCCGACCCGAGAAACTAATTCCTCAAGACGAATATGAGACGGCTGTTGTAAACTGTCACATAACCAACCCAACCCGACCAGAGACATGCTAAAGACCCTTGAGATCGGTATAAACGAAGTATCAGGTACCGTCCAAGCAGCGCCTCCAGATTATCTCCTCACATAGAGTTTACATACCCGATACCCGAACAAGACGCAACATGACACACGATAACCAAGGACTTACCCTCCCAAGGTGTAGGCACAGAGTATAGTAATAGATAAAGCTTAACGAATATGAAGCCCTTGACAATACGAAAGCCAAATTAAAAGTGAAGCATAGCGACAAATAAAGGACGTACCGGTAGCAGTATCAGGTTCCCCTTTGTTTCCATCATTGTCCTGTTTCATCATAGGACAATCGCGCTTGAAATGCCCCATTTCCCCACAGTTGTAGCAGCCCTGATTCCCCCAAGAAGCGGGAGTAGTACCTGTAGCCTGAGTCGGCTTAGATGGGAGACTGGCTCGACAATCCTTTGCAAAATGGCCCGTCTTATCACAGCGCTCACAAAGAAACCTGTCACAGTTCCCATAGTGGTGAAATCCACACAGATCGCACTTAGGCTTCTTCCCGGTATACCCACCCTGCTTCTGGTCGGATGACGATCCCAAAGCTTCAACCCTCTTCACCTGCTGCTGCGGTTGACCCGAACCCGAGCTCCTACCAGAACTATCCCACTGTCTCTTGTTATCCACTGGTGCTTTCACAGCAGTACCCCTAGGAGGTAAAACACCCTCAACAACCTTCATATTCGTCAGCCTGTGAGCCAACCGAACAACCTCAGAATTCACAGCAAGATTACCCGCATCCACTAACCCCCTAACCTCTGGTACCAACCCAGCAACATAATGCTCAATCCTCCTGTACTCTGGCGTGTGCAAATCTGGGCATAGCACCGCTAACTCGTTATGCCTAGTCGTATACACCTCAATCTCGGACCCCACCATTTTGTGATTCCAGACCTCGTGATCGAGCTTCTGAACCTCTTCCCTCGGACAGTACTCGCTTTTCAGGAGTTGGACAAATTATGTCCAGGGCATAGCGTGGGCTTCCCCAATACCCAAGGTCTGGGTGGTGGAGTTCCACCAAGTCAGAGCTTGACCCTCAAGGGTCGCCGAGGCATACTTCACGCGGTCGCCCGCCGGGCAACTACACATAGAGAACACAGATTCGACTTTTTCCAACCACCGGAGCAGTCCCACTACCCCTTCAGTCCCATTAAAGTTGTAGGGCTTGCAATCCATGAACTTTTTATAGGAGCACTGAGGTGGAGGGGGATTAACAGTGCCACCTGGGACAGAACACACAGATAAACAACAAGGGTGGAAATACAGTACCCAGAAACAAGGTAGTGTAGGTAGCAATCGACTTACCCATAGCGTTGTGGGCAGCTTGGAATGTAGCCAAAGCCACATTCACATGCTGTTGCAGCAGGTTGTTTAACTCCTCTTGGGTCATGTTAATGTTGCCACGATCGCCACCACCGTGGCCGCCGGCACAGCCACCCCTACGACCGCCACGAACTCCCGACATCTTCTGCCAGAACAAGAACAAAACACTCAGTCCATCACCAACGCTAAACCAACAGAAATCAAAAGGAGCAAAGAATTGGGTCCAATTGTGACTATTGATCCCAACACGAGGTCCACCAGGTCTTCCATGCATTTCAACTTATGATTTTGTGTGCACCCGAAATGATAAATTGTTCTACATGGTCCTCTAGGCGTGCCCCGAGCTTGAACCTCAAGCCACCCGATACCCACAACTTAGAAGAAACGACCAACTCAAGGGATTTCCAAGTGACTAATCACTTAGAGATAGATATCAACGAGTACATGTGCAAGATAGTGTGTGTAAGCAGATGTGTCCATCGGAGCATAGAAGGGAGATGTTCGAATCCTGGACAGATCTCGAGGATGAGTCGAAGCTGCTCCAATGTACACCACCGCCGTGCATGGTTCAACGAACAAGTCTCTCCGACTTTAACACGAAAGGAAAGATAAAGTAGAGATAGAAATAACAAAGACAAGGGAGATAATATAATACTGTGTGATAAGGATACCGACACCCCGACAAAGTTAATATGTTTACCCAAAGACACGACTCGTACGTATGTGACCGTCTAGTGTGTGTGAGACTCGGCTATAGACTAGACTCTACATGCAGTCCTAGTTCACTATAACCATTGGCTCTGATACCAATCTGTCACACACTCAAATTTCCACATGCGGGGTTTTACCGCGAGGCGCGTGACACACCAGGATACAAGTCAATGGTCACAATAAGCGACAACTAAATGTAAGAAAATACGTAAGACATTCCATGCAACAACCAAAACATTATGCTTTGAGCCATAAACCAGCAGCAGAAGCATTTCTTGTTTGCAACCAAAAGACATATTACAGTTTTACAAAACATTGTTTAATATGCAACAAGACTTCTAGACGCCGTGCAAGACTCCGTGCGCCTATTCCATTAACCGCTACCTTAGCGACCTGAGAAAACATGCCAAATATATCAACATATAATGCTGGTGAGTTCACAGGTTTTTCTTTTTCAATAAGCGTTTCATTAATCCTAAAAAAAACTGTTACCGTTACCGTTACTGTTATTGTTACTGTTCATACTATGCTTGTTCGTACGCTAGCTAGGCGTCAAGTGTGTTACTCATACGGGCGAAACCATTGCTGACTGTGTGATACCCTTGTTTACAGGCTACCTCATCTTCGGTAAGCCTAGTGTGATTGAGACAATATGCACCCGCCCGGCCTCCAGCCGTCGAGTGGGGTTTGTCAGGCCCAATAGCGCTATCCACATTTCCCCGCTACATCCCCGTATTAGTGGTTTCTAAGGGACTTAGATGAACCGTATAGTAATAAAGTGTGAGCCATAGTATAACATGAAAACGTGTGTTTATAATGTACAACATGTAAATGTGTGATCAAAATGTATAAGCATGTTTCTCACCCCGAAAACAAAACTAGTAAAGTGTGGGGCCGTGAACTCACCTCAGATTGCGTTACTTGAAAACAGTTAAATCAGTATGCTATGATAGCCCCAAATAGCGGTGACCTATCATAAGATGTATGTAAGTACCTGGACTAATAACCCGCAGGTCTACTAGTCCCCGAATGTCCAGACCACAACCATAAACTTTTGAAAACACCTTTGACTGTTAAACCGACCGTACCAGACAAGACCCGACATCTCATTGGTGACTCGGCATCCCACGTGTTAGCCATATACAAGATATCATGCAACATATGCAATTAAACACTTAGCATGCTCAAAAATTCACTAAGTCTAGCATAACGCTCAATTAACGCATAAACAAGTCCGAACACGTGTTACTAAGTCATTGGACACGTCATGGGGTTCCTAACATGTTCCTAAGTGTCAATCCGTGTTTTGGGATGTTAAAATATACATACAGCAGCATTACACGCGATTAGGAATCAAACATGCAATTAGGAAAAGTCAACTGGTGATTAGGAGAGTCAAACTGGCGAGTAGGATTGTAATTTCCAGACATAATGGCGATTGGGCTCCCAATCGCCAATAGTTCATGCGATTGGGGGCCAATCGCCCTTAATACTAGAGGTGAGCATATCGGTTTTTTTTGCCAAACCGGTTTCGGTTCCAAACCGGTTCGCTACAGTATCGGTTTCTTGCCGAACCGGTTTCGGTTCCAAACCGGTTTGGTTTTGGACCGGTTTTGTCGATTCGTAAGACCGGTTTCAGTTCGGTTTCAGTTTCGGTTTGTTTCTGTTCTTAATCGGTTTTCACGCACTTTTTTAAATCGTATAAATTACATAAAATTTAACTTTTAATAACTTTTAGGGTTTTTAAAAAAAAAGAAATTGAATATTAATACAAAAAACAAAGTTTTATTTGTGTTTATGGCAAAAAAAAATGTATTTTTCTTAAACCGGTTTCGGTTCGGTTTCGGTTTTTCTTCGGTTTCGGCCGGTTTGTGTACCGGTTTCGGTTCGGTTTCGGTTTCTTTTAACCGGTTTTTCCGTCGGTTTTAGGCCGGTTTTCGGTTCAGTTCGGTTTGAGATTTTTTTAGTACCGGTTTCACGTAAAACCGGTTTTGACCGGTTTCGGTTCGGGTCGGTTTTACCGGTTTCGGTTCCCAAACCGGTTTTTTTGCTCACCTCTATTTAATACTAGCGATTAGAAACCCCTATTCTCCCCTTCTGTTCTGTTCCGCCTTTTTGCGCGTTTAACCCTCCAAATCAGATCCGAAACATGTGGAAACACCCAATATCAAACCCAAAACATCATCCAACTATTTCAAGCAAAAACCCCCAATTTATCTCTGCTCTAACGACCTCGGTGCGATTATTTCCAAAAATGGCAAAGTACTAGGTTTCATTAACTATGAAATCTTTCCTTAAATGGTAAAGACCAGATTACACCTCCTACAACTTGCAAATCATCATCTCTATGTTATAATATCATTCTAGTGTGATTCCTAACAACAAACAAGCAATGAATCATATCTTAACATCCTAATTCTTCAAGAATCACCCAAATGGGTCAAAATGCATACTTTCATCAAAACACCATAACAATAGCTCAAATCCTTAGATAACATCCTAATAACTCCTACACATCAGAAGTACATCAATTACATGGAAACATTCATGTTCTAACCACTAAAAATCATCATATGCATAAATACTTCACATATAGCAAGTATAATGGTTTAGACTTGTTTTAGAAACTCAATTCAAAGGTTTTTAAAGACACAAACTTAGTAAAACAAGGTCTGGACCTTTGGGAACCAAAACAATAACATTACGAAGGTTTGGGATGAAGAACACACCTTGGATTTTATCAAAGAAAGGTGTGTAAGCTTGGAAATGGTGAGTTTTGAAGCAAAATGAGTTCCATAAGTGTTTTGAGGTGTGTGGGAGGCTTGGGATCTGTTAGGGTTGCACAAATGGTGTTTGGGGAGTAAATGGTTGTATTTATAGGTGTTTTGACTCGTGCATAGCAGATCAGGCGAGTACACAGCTGCTATAGGCGATTAGAATTCTAATCGCCTATACTATTGGCGATTAGGATTCTAATTGCCTATACTATTGGTGATTACAATCCTAATTGCCTAATCACCCCTTATTTACATGCAATTACGCGTAATCACCTATACTGTCATGCAATTACGCGTAATTACTATTTTAACACATATAAACACGTATTCACATACCGACAAGTCACATAATGATTACAAACATATAATGCACGATAACTAACACGTTTACGTCCGTTCACCAATTCCCGGGACTCGAGACTTGCGTGTGTGCGTTAAACCCGGCGATTCCATGAATCACCGATCCTTGTACACATGGTTATGGACCGACACCCGATGATCCCGTGGATCATTGTAACGACTCCTGATGATTCCCAGAATCATCGTAACGACTCGACTGACCCAGTTAAGTACGTAATATGCATGACTCGCTAAGGTAGAATTACTAGTTTAACGAAAGTTATTAACAGGAATTTGCCGGGTGTCACAGTATGTATATGAAGTAAGTGTTCATGTCCTTTATATATTTTCCAAACATCCCAAAGATATAACTAAGACTAATTTTCCTTTCTTTTATATATTTTTCTGATTAAAAACAGTAATTGTTTATGATTTCATTTATTATAATAAATCAATGTTTACTATTTTTTCTTCATTTATTACATATAATAACGTGACTAATAATTTTTATTTCTAATTGCAGGACATGAGGATTTCTCTTTGGGTTGTGCTTATTTATTTGATGGCCGATATCATAGGCCTTGGTCATGACGGAGACGGTGCTGGGGCGCCGCCGCCACCTTGTGGCAGTGGTGATTATTGGTGGCATGGGCACCCAGCAGACGATGGTAAGTCTTACAGATCATTAATGTTTACTATTTTTACTTCATTTTCAATTATAATAATGTGACTAATACTTTTCAATTCTAATTGCAGCCCCCAGATGGAAAACACGGGGCAAGGCAAAAAATCTTGCCTTAAGAAAACAGGCTAAAGATACAGGTCGCCCGTGTGACATAACCTTTGTTGAAGAGGCCACCTACATTCCTGTAGGCCAGCTTGGTAACCTTTTCACACGGGCGGCTACACTGTACATCTGGCGTGAAATTCCCTTAAACGTGGATGGTTGGAAGAATGTTGATAAGGCTGATAGAAGTAAGTTAATGGAGTATATGTCAGTTAGTGATTTGTAAATATATATATTCTATATGTTAACGAAGATATCCAAGCATCTGAGAAAAAAAACAGGAGGCATTATGGGGGCTCTTCAAAAGCAGTACAACGACCGCAAAGCCGAAGCAAAGAAATATTTTATAAATGAAGCGAGAGGTTATGATGATGTGGAAGGAGCAAGGCAACGTCCCCCCAAGGGCACGAAACCTAAAAATGGCTTTGGGCTGTTGATCACTTCTGCAGTCCATCACATATACGAAAGTCTGAAACTAATAAAGTCGTCTTCCAAAAACAGACGAATACATACTGAGGTGGAATGAGCTCTTTTGCCACTCACTGTTACAAAAAGGTATATACACACACACATATACATAGACAATAATGTTTATTTAACTTATAATTTAACTTTTAATGTTAAATAGGAAATCGAACGGTATAAAGCATACCGTTCGGGACATACAGGAAGCCAAGGGACATTTGATAGCCCCCATAATGAAGAGAACTATTGTGACACCCGCCACTTAGCCAGGTCAAAATCCGTACATTATCTAGTCAATGCTTAATTTTACATGCATTATTCATGACATTTTATATGCACAAGTCCCCCGAGATAGTCTACCAATGTCCGAAGAGGTATAATTTCACCCGTATCAACGAGTCTTGGTGACATAAGTCTATATGTTTACAAGAGATCTTTCGAAATCATGTATGGATGCCCATTTAATTAATAACACAATGGGGAACATCATGGATTTTTATGTATAAAGCCTAGTATTTATTTAACTAGCATACTTACACATATGTGAATATGTGTATAAGACACACACATATATGTATATATACATGTATATTATCGACACATATGTACATATATGAACAAGAGTACAAGAAACTAGTTAACATATTTATATGTAACACTACATAGAGTGGCTTGTCCCGGCTGAGGGTAGGGTGTCGGTGGTTGAGCAGATGGTGGATAAGTTTTACCTACATAATCTTGAGTTTGCACCTGCGAGTCTCAATATCTCGGGTGAGCAACCGATTAACCCTGACCCTTTTTCTTTTGTGGTGCCTGGACCAATTCCATGTGTTGTTATTTTGACTGATGAGGAGTCTACAGGATCCTGTGAGGAGCTGGTTCACCCAACGCGGCCCTCAAGGGTTCTTGGTATGCGAGGTTGCAAGAAAATGGCGCCTCGGCATCACAAATATTAGAGTTTTTCTGTTTCTGAGTCTGCACCTTTGAGTGCAGGTGAAGAAGGGCCATACTTTGGGCAGAAGGATAAACGAAGGGAGTCATCATCCTTCGTGCCTGAAGATGTTGAGACACCAGAGTCGCCTCTGAAGAAGAAGCGAAAACTGGTGAAGGGGCCGAAGCCTACGGCTAAGGGTGGAGAGGGGGACCGTCCAGGTGATAAGTCTACCTCCTTTGTTGAAATTGTGAAGGAAACAGAGCCTGTGTCATTTTCATTGGAGATTACTGCACCTCCGGAGCGTCGGCCACTATTTCAGAAAAGTGTGAAGAAGGCGGCTACTACGTAATGACGTTTCCTCCCCTTTTCCTTTATTTGCAGCACTTTAGTAGTTGTTTCATTTTCGTAACTTCTCTACTTTGTCTTTATAGTTGTTATCCCCAAGGTTGTCCCTACTTCCACTTCTTCTCCGTCTCCCACTCTTACGGAGGTGGAGATTGCAAAGAAGCGGTTGGAAGAAGAGGAACAATTGAGGGGAGAAGGAAGCAGCCGAGGACAAGATGCGGGCCGATGAGGCATCTAAAAAGGCTGAGGAAGAAAGGGTTGAGGCTGAGTGGCTCCGGGTTGAAAAGGAGAAAGTAGAGGAAGAGGCTAAGGCAAAAGGCGCTGCTGCGTTGAAAATATCTATTATAGTCACCACAAGCACTAGTAACTTTTGTTGGAATATTAATTGTATTCTATTAAACACAAAATGTCTTGTTTAACCTAACATAACTTTGTATAACCAAATCAAACTCACTAACACATTACAAAAGGCCCACTATGGCTACAAAAATTTACTTGCAATGACCTTAGATTAGCTAGCGTAACTGAAACAAACTCGCTAACCATACAAGGAGTCCATTGAAGACCATGGGTCTTGTGATCATCTTACTTTGACTTGAAAAAAATGACTTGCCTTAACATATTGTCATTTTGTGCAACAAAAACCAAGATAATGATGATATTCATAGCCTCATGGGAATATATTGGAGGAATTTACACTACAAGGTACGAGACCTTTAGCGGCGACGGGATTTTTTGCGGCGGCGGTCACCGCTAAAGGTCTTGCCAACTTTTGCCTGTGCCTAATACTCATGTTGCCGCTAAAGGTGTCCCCGCTAAAGGTATTTATCCACGTGGCATTATCTTTTACATTTATTTTTTTTTGCCACATGGCAGATTCCTGTTCAATCTGGGGCAAGACCTTTAGCGGCGACGCGTCGCCGCTAAAGCCTTTTTTTGCTGTTCGTTTATACCGCACAAAATAATAACAAAACTAATTAACCGACATTTACATATATATAAATATAAATAAACATACCAAGTTTAACAAACATTCGTCAAAACATATCAAACAAACTAAAGTAACATACCAACCTAATTAGATTCAAGCATACACCATCAAAACTAAACAAACATACCAAAACTGCCTAAAAGTCTTCGTCTTCGTCTTGGTCTTCATCATCGTGATCGTGATCGTCACTAATGCCACTTCCTCCTTGATTTCCAAACATTTGAGTTTGGACCAATTGATTAGTCATTTGGAGCAATTGCGTTTGGAATTGAGGAGTCGCTATGATATCATTAAGTTGCTCCTACAAAAATATTTATACCAAATGGGTCAAATTAATATCTTATTTACTAAACATTTATACTAAACGGGTCAAATATTAACATTTAGCAAACATCCTATTTACTAAACATTTATACCAAATGGGTCAACTATCAATAAATAACTACAAATATATACCAAATGGGTCAACTATCAAGGTTTAAACTACGAATATATACCACATGGGTCAAATATCAACATTTAAACTACAAATATATACCAAATATGTCAAATATCCTATTTACTAAACATATTTATACCAAATGGGTCAAATATTAACAAATAACTAAAAATATATACCAAATGGGTCAAATATCGTATTTACTAAAAATATTTACACCAAATGGGTCAACTATTAACAAATAACTACAAATATATACCAAATGGGTCAAATATCCTATTTACGAAACATATTTATACCAAATGGGTTACCTATCAACAAATAACTACAAATATATATACCAAATGGGTCAACTATCAACATTTAAACTACAAATATATACCAAATAGGTCAACTATCAATATTTAAACTACAAATATATACCAAATGGGTCAAATATCCTCTTTACTAAACATATTTATACCAAATGGGTCAACTATTAACAAATAATTACAAATATATATCAAATGGGTCAAATATCCTATTTACTAAGCATATTTTTACCAAATGGGTCAACTATGAACAAATAACTACAAATATATACCAAATGGCTCAAATATCCTATTTAGTAAACATATTTATACCAAACGGGTCAAATACTAACATTCAACCTACAAAGAGATACCTGTATAAACATCGTTTGCATCGTTTGCGTAGGCGTAACTTGAGGAAGGCTTTCTTTTGGAAAAGGCATATGCCCAATCCCGCGAGCATGTCTGCGACGACTACCCAACACATCTTCAAATATAGAAACCTTTAAACACCCCAAATAATATTAGTTTTAACCTACTTTAAACCCAACAAATAATCTCAAAAACAAGAAAACTAAACACGCACATAAACAAATATATACCAACCTGATCCATTTGTTTGGAGCTGCTTCCTTCTCATCCTTCTTCTTCAGCGATCCGTTGACGTTCAGACTCAACCCGTGACTTTAACTTGTGTTGTATTTTACAAAAGTGATTTAATAGATTACAAATATATATAATAGATTATAAATAAATGCTTACATAATTCTCTTAATTCTGAGGGCTATCAAACGTCCCCTGCCTTCCTGTATGTACAGTACGGTATGCTTCATACCATTCCATGACCTGTTTAACATTAAAAGTTAAATTATAAGTTAAAAAAACATTATCGTCTATGTATATTTGTGTGTATACCTTTTTGTAACTGTGACTGGCAAGAGAGCTCATTCCACCTCGGTATGTGTTCGCTTGTTTTTGGCGGGCGGCTTTGTTTATTTCAGACTTCTTCTGATGCTTTAGCTACTGAATGGAATGGTTAAGTCTGAATCATTAAGATTTGGGATGTTGCTGAACCATTAAGCACTGAACTATTAAGCACTGAACTAGGCTGAACCTTAATGAGGCTCCCCTACCAACGTGGGACAAGAAAACTAACCATTAAGAGGTCCAACTTAATGATTCAGCGCTTAACCATTTAGACCTCTTAACCTTTCTGACCTCTTAATAATTCAACACTTAATCAACCAAACAACCCCTAACTCCACATCCCCATCATCTCCTAACACCCGCAAATAATAATCCTTTGCTTGGTGTTTGTGGTCGCTGTACCGCTTTCTGACAACCGCCATAATGCCTCCTCGTTTTTTTAGGGCATGGATATCTTCATCAACAACCTCCAAGTTGAAGGAACTCTAATAATTAAATAAAACAAGCTAGCCAGATAGAAAAAAAAATCAACAAATAACATATATAATATATATTTACAAATCACTAACCTTTAAAAACTCAAATAACTTGTTTTGATAAGTCTCAGATACATTATCCCAACCTTCCACATCCAACGGGATCTCATGCCATATAAACATGGATGCCTCCCAGGAGAAGAAGCCACCAAGTATGCCTATAGACATGGTGGCGGCCTCATCAAATGGAATCTCTACCTTGTCTTTGCCTTTCTTAAGTGCTTTTCTTAGTCCAAGGTTTTTTGCTGGGCCCGTGTTCTCCTACGAGGAGCTGCATTTAGAGTTAAAAATAATTAGTCACATTATTATAATTGAAAAAGAAGTAAAAATAGTAAATAGTAAAGAACTGTAAGACTTACCACCATCTTCCTAGTGGTTGTGCCACCTAGGGGTGAGCAGAAAACCGAATTAACCGAACCGAAACCAAAATAACCGAAAAAACCGAACCGTAAAAACCGAACCAAAATGATAACCGACGGTTCGGTTTTTAATTTTTTTTAAACCATAGTATTCAGGTCGGTTACGGTTACATGTTTCTGAAAAACTGAAAAAACTGACCCGACCTGAACCGATATGTTTATATATATATATATATATGTGTGTGTGTGTGTGTGTGTGTTTAGACAAATAGATAGGTTAGAATGTATGTTTCTTAATATCAATTATATTTATAAGTTGAAGAAATGGAATTGAACAATGTGTTTTATGGTCATTTAACTAAGAATTAATTACCTTTCTAAGTATTGAATATTCCAAAGAACACTGTGGATCGCCAATCTCATGATCATGCAAGGCTATATGCCATGGATCAGATAACATGGTTACTACAAGGATCTGAATTTGAATGTCATTTATCCTGGGAAGGACCGTGACTTAGGTGGGAATATATTTCTTGTTTCATTTTGTTAAATGTCATGTGGGATGTTCATTTGATTTCATTCTGTCCAGTATTACAATAATATTTTAAAGCTACCTTGGGCTGATTAGTGAATTTGGAACTTGGAAGTCAATAGTCAACATATGATCAAATAAAGTCTGAGATAACAGTTTCTCATTTTTGCATGTTTGTTATGGGTATTGTATTAGAATTGGTTACCAAATTCACAAAAAAAAAACCAACGATTTAACCGAAACCAAACCGAAACCGAAAAATAACCGAACACCCCGAACCCGAAATAACCAAACCTGATCGGTTTAAAAAACGTAATAACCAAACATGTCAGTTTCGATTTCGGTTATGGCAAAAAACCGACCCGTGTACACCCGTAGTGCCACCAATCATCACCGCCTGGTGGCAGTGGCGGCTCCCCTGCACCTTCTCCCCGTGGCCCATAACAGCGGCCATCAAATAAACAAACAAAACCCAAATCAAACTCATAACGTCCTGCAAAAAGGAAATAAAAATTATTAGTCACATTATTATATATAATTAAATGAAGTATAAATAGTAAACATTGATTTATTATAATAAATACATGAAATCGTCAACAATTAGTGTTTTTTAATCCGACTCCATGTCGTCTTAATCTGGATCGTCCTCGTCATAATATGTCCCAGCATCAGCAACTTCATTGTCGTCATTGCTCGGGGCATCAACTTCGATTGCATTCTCACCTGTAGTAGCATGAGAAGATATGTTTTTAAAGTATTGGCGGAAGTCAATAATTAGGCCAATATTAGATGAAGAGTTATTGTGAACGACGTCAACATTCTCGCCTAACTCAGTGTCTACGTTTTGATCATTCTCAAGTCGTGGTGGTCTATCCCAAATTCGCCGGTGATTAACATTTTCGACGACCCACCTATGTTTATTATTTTGTTTTCCTCATGATGGTTCTTGGATGTAGAACACTTGTTTGTCTTGTCAGCCAAATATAAGATGATCTTCTTTGTCCCATTCATGTTCTGTGCTGATACTGGTGATATTGTTTTCAAATGTAACACCCACTTGAGTATCGTACCACTTGCACCGAAATAGGACAGTTGTATACCCATGAGGATAACCGATCTCAATAATCTCTTCTAATACGCCATAATATTTCTCTCCCTCCACCATAACCCCTGAGTTTTGCGTTGCACGTTTTGTATCACGTGAAGCCACCATAAACCTAACACCGTTGACTATGCAACCGGTGTAGGTCTGGGCCATTAAGTGCGCACCCAATGAAAGAGCATATAACTCTGGGTGGAATTCTGAAGAACTTTCTTTCTTCGTCTTATAGACCTAACAAATTTATAGTAACGAGTGTTATATATGTATTACCTTGTGTTGAAACCAATCCAGAAAATTAGTTCTAATATCATCTTGGGGATGTGTAGATTTGAATTCACTACATTGAAGAAATACGTATAAAAGCAAGAAAAAATAGTCTTAATTATATATTGGGAATGTTCGGTAAATATATAGAGGATAGGAGCACTTACTTCATGTAGCCCTTGACTTCTTCGCAATTATCGAGGACAAACCATTCTATCTTGAGTTTGTCCTCAACTGAAAGTAGCTTGTCATTCGTTGCACTGATCGAGTTGCATTGGGACTCAAACACCCATAACTTTCTTTTTTCTACAACGGAGTCCTCATTTCTCTCAGGCTGATTGAACTTAGTCTTAACATTTTACAGGTACATTGAGCAAAATGTTAGAGCTTCTTCAGCTACATAACCTTCAGCTATACAACCTTCTGGCCTTGTCGGGTTTTTAACATAGTTTTTCAGTTTTTTCATATACTGTTAAAAGGGATACATCCATCTCATATAGACTGGACCACCAAGAATCGCTTCATCGGGTAAATGCATAACTAATGAACCATTATGTCGAAAATGCTGGCGGATAGATCAACTCTAACCTACACAAGATCATAAGAATGGCATCCCTCGCTGTGATACCCCGCAATTTCAGGTTCCTAAGTAAACTAAACTCTAGTTACTTGCACTTAGATTCATTGTATTCTATTTGACTAAAGTTAACTAGATAAGTTATACGTGCACACACTAGCCATATATGTATCTATGAGCTATCATAGATTGACAAACATATAATTAAACTTATGAGAGTCTATGAATATTAATCTAAGTATGTACATGAATCTAGGTTTTGTATATATATGTGCATATACACTAGGTTTTGTACATACACTAGGTTGATAAGAAAAACTATGTTTGGTTAAATACCTTCTAGAAGCTAACATACATACATATAGACATATATAAACACACGCATACATACATCCTCACATACTTAAAAGTTTTCTTTTGTCTTTAGTAGCCACCCTAAGCTATCCTAACTTACACTAAATGAGGAAACAAACAAGTAAGAGATTAGAGTTACTTGACTTAGCCATGCATTCCTCTTTTGCTAGCCCACAATCGGACATACGTATACGGCTAGGAAGCATTCATTTGTCAACATCATCTTATTAACACATTACTCTAATTAGGTCCTACACCTTTCCACATCTAGTATAGAACAAACATTCCTATCCTACCTAGATATGCGGCTACCATAGGACACATAGAAACAAAACTTGCACTAGGGAATGTCACCATCCAAGAGCACACCTTCATACAAAGTGGCGGCCGAAAACGAATTCCCAAGGCACCATTGTATAGATGGAGCATTGGTTAAGCATCACACACCTTGGAACTTGTAGAAACAACTTAGATATAATCCATCACCATCAAAAACTAAGCTACACTCCTACTCATTTGTCTTATATCGGCCAAAGATCAAGAAGGCACATGCCTTGTGCTTAGTTGTGAACTATCACCAAAGAAGGAAACAAGACAAACATAGAGCTTGATACACCTAGCTAACCACCTCCTACATATATCCATATCTAGAAATCAGCTCACATAGGGAAGGAACAAGAGATGAGTTGACTTATCAAACACTTACATCAAAATAATTAACTTCCAAAGCCTTAACATATTTCTACTCAAGTCAACCCTTTCCTCTTTGTTTTGTCTAACCTATCGCCTAAAGCCCCTAGCTACTAAGCACATGTTTTTCACCAAATAAGGAATAAAAAACTTGAACAATACACAAACCTATGCAAGAACAACACCCACTTTTGTGTCCATCCTCATTCAATCGGCCAGGGACAAAGAACACCTCACCACTTACACCAAACTAGTAAGAAACTTTATACACGAGCTTCAATCCATAGAGGATAGTTTGCCATCCAAACTAGTATAAATAGACCTCACCATTCACTTCATTCCTTGCACCAAATCACATCTCTCTCTCTCACTCTAAAACTTACGGCCAAAGTGGTCAAGAACACAAGGATTAGAAGCTTCAATCTATCGGCTCAAGGCTTGGCATAGGAAGCTCTCTAAGTCTAAGGATTACTAGCATTCACAAACACTCAAGGTAAAATCCATCCCACTATAAGCTCTTTTCATTCGATATAACCTCTTGTTGACCCGACCCTCGGCCTTAGAAACATCGCACTTTAAGCACATAACACCATATAAAAGAACGAGTTACAGAACAATGCTTGTCGAATATAAATTACATACGTATTGTATTGGTTTTAATGCTTGTTCTTAAGATCTTGTCTTGACTCTAACAACAATCGACCTTGATGTAATAATAAATGATCAAATCATAGTCTTGAGCCCAAACATGACTTGGATTACTATAGGTCGGTTTGCACAAATATACACACACTCACTTGGCTTAAATTCAAAGCTAAGGTTAACAACATAGTGGTCAAAGCTTGAACTTGTTACAAACTCATAAACATGTTGTGTGGTAGCTCTACAAGGCTTGGTTAAGCTTAAAACGTATAATTCATATTACCATAGGTTAAGGATCCATATAAAGCTTCATGATCGGCTACTACTAACTAACATGTGTTATCAAAGCTAGAACATGTGTTCACCTTAACTAAGGAAAAATAATACTTTAAACCCGTGATGACGTGTCTAAGTTTACCACAAGTACGAAACCAGGTTTCACATAACTCAATAACCAAGTCCACAAGTGTCAGGTAGACAAATTGTATGATAAGACTTGTGATTTACCATGCTTTATTAAATCATAGGGAAAGTACTGTCCGGACAATAGTAACTACGTAATTTGGCTTCACTAGATCACAAGCATCTCTATCAGGTGAGTTTCACTACTCTTTTCTCAAAAGCATACGTTTCGGATGAGACAACTTTCTAAACTTTTTCATAGTCCGGTTTGGGACTACTCATACACATCCCGGGTTTGGGGTGCTATGATTCACTAGGTGAATTCGCTTTCACTAATTCATGTTTTATGTCCTTTGTGAACTAAACATACTCTATCACTCTAAAGTCCTTATTATATTATTGGGTTCATCGCTGAAGGCGAACGGGGTATTAGTTGATAGCGCTATTAGGTTGTGCAGCAACCTCATGCTTGCGTGCTTGTTTCACGGGCATGAACTTCTGACCACGCTCTTGTGGAGCTGACTAGTGTTGATAGACACTGGTACTAAGGCGTCATAGCGAAAGTTAACACACTGTATGTTCCCAATAATCAGTTGTTTAGTTACAATGAGTGGGTTAGCTACCCCTGGCATATGAATTAGCTATTACTCAAAACTTGGTCTGGAGGACCTACGTATTTACCAAACTTTGTGAACTCACCAACTTTATGTTGACACACAATTATTATAACTTTTTGAAGGACACTAGTTCGAAGCACGAGTAGGGCATGCATCATATAGCATCATGGGGATATGAATATTAATCTAATTTCGAATGTCTAATTATCTATTACTATTTCGAACGCATAGTTTTACTCTGAAAATTTGAATAACTATTATCTTTAAATTTCGCTTCCGCAACTATTGAAACATTTGATTATCTATGAAACTTGTTTTACAATAACGAACTAAATGATTTGGGCATTTAGAATCATTCATGTGACTTATGGCTATGGAGATCCTGATACGTCACACGCCTCGCGGTATAAACCCCGTAGTGGAAATTGAGGGTGTGACACTCGCTTTCTTCATATCTTCCACTACCAGTGTTCTGGAGCAGAGCTGTTTAAAGAACGCACAAAGGTCTACCATTGGTGTATAAACATCTTTGCCCAAAAATTCTTTAACCCCAATTGGTATCAATTTTTGCATGAGAATATGACAATCATGTGATTTCAAACCAGTAATTTTAGTATCGTTATCTGTCACCCTCTTACTAATATTAGATCCGAACCCATCTGGTAGTTTTACATTTTTTTATAAACTGACAGAAACTCTTTCGATCACGCCGGGTGAATGAGTATTTTGGGTGTGGGCAGGTCCACTTGGTTCCCTTTTTTTTTTCAACCATTGCGTCTTTCGAATTTTCAGCTCCTCTAAGTCTTTTCATGCATTTGAATTGCCTTTCGTCTTGTCATTCATCAAAATAGTACCAAGCAAGCTGTCGCACACATTTTTCTCGATATGCATAACATCTAAGTTGTGCTTCAAATGCAGAGAAATCCTTAAGCTCATCCACCAACGGCCTAAGGAAAACGTATGCCTGTCTGCCACAAATCCTTAAGCTCATCCACCAACGGCCTAAGGAAAACGTCCATGTCCTTCCCAGGGGATTTATCGCCAGGAATCAACAAGGTCAACATAAATGTGGACTCTTTCATGCATAGCCACGGAGGCAAATTGTATGTCATTAGTATAACTGGCCAAGTGTTATGAGTCGAGCTTTTGACGCCGTAAGGATTAAAACCGTCAACTGCAAGCCCTAGGCGAACATTTCGGGGTTCACTCTAGAAGTTAGGGTACCTTAGATCAAAGTCCTTCCATGAAGATCCATCAACTGGATGACGCATAATAACATCTTCTGATCGTCCGGTACTGTGCCGTATCATATCATATCTTTTGCTGTGTACCTTGAGCCATACAAGCGTCGTAGTCTGGGCGTCAAAGGAAAGGATCGTAACACCTTGTGAGGTATCTTCTTGCCACTTGTGTCTTTAATTACCCACCGACTCTCATTACAAACAGGATAGTTCTGCAGCGACTGATGTTCTTTCCAGAAGAGAGCACAATCCCATTTACACACGTCTATCATCTCATACCCCAAACCAGTCTTCTTTAATATCTTTTTGGCTTTGTAATGCGAAGGGGGACCTTGTTACCTACTGGAAGTATAAACTGGAAAAACCCGAGAAGCTCATCAAACGAATTATTAGCCCATTTGTGCCTTACTTTCATATTCATAAGCTTTGATATAAAGTCAAGGGAGGAATAATCAGTACACCCAGGATATATTTCTGATTCGACTTCATCTATTAGGGCTTCAAACTCATCATGAACGTCACTACTCTTTGTATCCGAGCCCCCTTCGTTAAGGTCTGCATCCTCTTCCATTCGATCCTCTTCCACTTCCACACGCTCTGCTACTGTTGGGTCTGCTGACCTGGAGAAGAACAGATGATTGAAAAGCCAAAATATGCTAACAGTTGATTCCACAAGTAAACAGTCTTTACAACATGCTCTTCTCAAAAGACTGCTGACCCTAACAACTGTTCCATCCAAACAACTGCTGATACAACTGCTGATACAAAGGACTGCTAGAGAACAACTGATAGAAAACAATTGCTGACCAAAGGTCTGATGAAGAAACAACTGCTGATCAAGTACTGAAGACTAAAGGACTATTGGAGTCAACAACACTTTGACTCCAACAGATGTTGCAAGACCATCAGAGTTTTCCCTTAACAGTAGTTTACCTTACAGTGTTTTGTAATATAACAGTAGATTGTATAGGGCAGATGTTTTATGTTGTTATTCTGTTAGAGGTTACTATCTTAGGTGACGTCAGCACATGTCACCAGTGGTTTAGGTTTGTCTATAAATAGAACAGTGCTTGTACTGTTCTATCACATCACACACAAAAATTCTCTCAGACAAACAATCACTGTGTGATCAGGCTGAGGGGGAGTATTTGTACTGATTGTAATCTTTCAATAAATGAAAGCATTTGATCATTGATAACAATTATTCCCATTGTTTTGATTATAGTTTATTATTCCGCTGCACTTTCCATATATACTTACATCATTCATTTCTCATCTTATTCTAAATACATCAAAACAATCAAACTCAGATCCTAACAGCTACAAGGTCTGCGATAACGTCATTCATATCGCTTCTTCCCCTAACCTCATTTACAACTACAGGAGACGGCGTAATTGGATTTTCACCGTGATAGATCCACAGCGTGTAATCCTCATCGAAACCATTTATACGAATATGATATATCATTGTTAGGAAGTCTATGAAGGTAGAATTACTACACTTTCTACACGAACATCTAATCGTTCCATGTGAGTTGACGAATTGTTTGGCATACTCAATGAAATGGTCAATTCCTTTTATGTACTCAACGTCCAAACGGTTCTTTATAAACATTCAACTTTTATCAATTGACATGATGATGTGACTGGAACATAATTTGGGTTTGAGGCACGATAATTTAAATGAAACATATTATTGACACCTAAGGGTAGGCTGCTAAACCCACTTTTTGAATACCTTATCTCATATATGAATGTGTATTACATGATTGTTTGTTTAAGAAAAATTCGGCAGCATTTCCCCTTAGCCCCAAAGTATATAATATGAATATATACCTGAGGAGCAAAGAGGAAACGCCAACCGAATCTTTCAAAAACAAACAATCATATAGTACACATTCACATCCTAAATGAGATAAAGTATTCAAAAATCAGTCCCAAAACGGGGACTACCCGAAATGGGGATTCATTTTCGGGCATGTCTTTCTAGTCTCAATATGTAATAATATACAAATATAAACAAACATACACTCATACATACATACACGCATACTCATACATGCATACACACATACATACATACACTCATACATACACAAACTCATACATACATACATACACTCATACATACATACATACATACATACATACATACATACATACATACATACACCCATACATACATACATACACCCATACATACATATATACACGCATATATACATACACGCATATATGCATACACTCATACATACATACATACATACATACATACATACATACATACATACACGCACACATAGATACACGCATACATACATACACGCACACATACATACACGCATACATACATACACTCATACATACATCCATACATACTCATACATACATACACTCGTACATACATACATATGTAACACCCTAAACCAATTTACAGAAAAACGTGCAGCGGAAATACCAACCGAAAAATTTATTTCTTTTAAAAACAACCTTGGATGTTTATAACCCAAATCTACTAAACATTTTAGGTATTACATATTTCAAGTGTGTTCTATCACATTAAACATGATCCATCTATATCACGTTATAGGGTCGTGTCCTCGTACAATCCGCCTCCTTGCTCGATCTCCATCCTTTCCTTACTCTATTAGGTAGACAAGACAACCTGCGATCACCAAATAACCGTTTCGTTAGTTCACTTAGTGACTTAATACACACTACTCAAAATGCGGAGATAATATCCATAGATACTCCATGATCTCGTTCCAGCGCCTTTTTGGAAGTTCGGGTGTGGTACCCCGAGCTGATCCTACAAGTCTCATGCATTCACACTTACATACCTGCATCTTCCTTACCATTCACATAACAAGGTTAATAACCCCACAATTCATACAAATATACAATTCCCTCAATACCCCCACAATACATACAAGCATACAATTCCCTCATATAACCTACTTTACATACAAGCATACAATTCCCTCTTATAACTTACTTTACATACAAGCATACAATTCCCTCATATAACTTACTTTACATACAAGCATACAATTCCCTCATATAACCTATTTTACCCGTCATGTTACTCTTTCTTCGCCAATCTCTAAGACAAACGTGACGTTTCCAATCCTCTACTCAATCTACATATAACTACCAACCCTTACATACATGAAGCTCTCTCTCAAACCCGAGCATGAGTACACATATGTACTATAAATGAGGTTTGGAGTTGCTCGGGCAAGGTACGGAAGCATAAACGAGCTGAAAAATCAACATCCAAGGCCGGAGGGGGATTTGGCGTAGGATATGCCAAAAGTGGCGTAGCCTACGCCACTTGCGTAGGCAAGGGGTGACAGAGTGGCGTAGGGCAGCAGAATTTGGCGTAGGCAAACCAGGGTTGGCGTATCCTACGCCAAAACTGGCGTATCCTACGCCAACAGCAGGTCTTGCACAATGCTTTCCTTTTTCAACGCAATATCTTTCATGCCATTCTTACCCACAATTTCCGACATTCTAGCAACTCATTTACTACTCTCCCACCCATCATTCCACACATACCTTGATCAATTCTCGGATCGAATGCATGCCCCTACGAGCTTCCGGTTTGAGTTCAAGCACCTACTATACTTGATTTGCTCAAACCTTGTCTACACTAGTTACATTTACAAAGACAAAGTCCAAGTTAACTACCATGTAAATCCTTGACCCATAACCAAAACCATGTACTCCTTCAAGATTCCCATTCTATGTGAACATAATTCAATATCATAGATGCGAGTTAAGTTCGGGAATCACTTACCTCAAGTCCTCCAAGTTCATGCTTGTTTATTTGCCTCCTCTTGACCCATTAGCTTCCCATGGTTGAGTCCATCCTTCCTATCCTTTCATATCATCATGTTCACATCATTGTTAGCATACATGATCATAACACACTAACAACCATTCTCAACCAAATATCACATTGACTTTCATTAGTCAACTTCTATCATATCTACAACATACATTCACAACCACATTTATTCTCACATAGTAATACCACTTATTATCATATATGTCTCATAGTTTTAACATGTTATGCGTCACATAGTGTTTCTAATCACACAATCAAGTTTGGGAGCCTAACCATGTTATTCTACATTGTTGACTTTCTAGAAAGTCAACTTCCAACTATACCAACATCCTACTTAGAAACATATGTCCATATTGATGTACTAGATCATATAAAATTCACCATAGACATCATGTTCACATCTCATTTAAGATACAAGATCATTCGTCACACCAATTAATCAACACATCGCGTACATCATAATATTTAAGCATAGTGTACACACTACTAATGCATACTTCTAACCAAATCATAAAATCAACTAATTCCCACATGATTTCTCTCTAAGACGAAATCCCCATGTTAACCTACTATCACTTGCACCAACTATCACATTACTTTCATACTTGTCGAGTCTTGCATACAAATTCACACATTATAGAACACATATACAACCATAAGATCACTTATGTGCATACATACATACCTACATACAATCCATTTTAATTCACACATGGTTTCCATCAAAACACATCCTTTATATTAATTTCCTACAATCATCATATTCCATTCATACTCATAAATTACTTGCACGCAAGTTCATCTAAACATTTCATCGAACACATGGTGTGCGTACAATATTTTGAGCACATTGTACAAGCTCCTAATACACACATTCCACCAAAACACATAATCACCTTCAATCGTGATCAATTTCCAAATAAATATCATCAACTACACATTATTCCTAAAATTACATGGATTTACAACTACTTTTAGCAACATTTAGGCTACTAATGAAGACCTAAGATCATCATCTTTTGCAACCAAACAACTTCTAGTAATTAGCTCATCTCTAAACCATTAGAGATGATCAATATCACCTACAATCATGCAATAATATGAATTTAACATCATTTGCTCAAAACCCACATATAGGTTTCGAACCCTACAAGAATTTGGGGTTTAGGGTTCTTACCAAAGCTTATTCCTTGAAGATTAACCCTCTAGAACAACCACTTCATCCATTACTTCAGCCCCTTGCAACAATCTTCTTCAATTTGGTGAGATTGGGGTTTGTTTTAGCTCAATAAAACCCCCTTTGGGGCTGCCCACGTTTTTCACCCAAATGGGTGTTCTTGCCCAACTTATTTGACCCACATTAACACTAATGGTCCCCCAACATTTCCCCAATTGTCATTTTTTATAAAACTTAACTAACTAAGTTAGTTTCTATTATTATTTGCCCACTTATACAAATAATAGCATTTATTAGTTTATTCCCATATTAGAACATAACACTCATTCTTATGCTCTATTTTCCGTTTTATTATTTTGCTAATCGCGCCTAATGGCGAACTTAAGAAAAATGGATTTTTGGGGCGTTACAAGTCTACCCCCCTTAAAGAAGGTTTCGTCCCCGAAACCTCTTTCATTACTAGCAAACCCATTCCACCACTATCCTTAGGCATTAATTCTAGCCAATCAAAGCTAGTATTTCTACATAGCGCTAATCCCTTAACCAACATTATTTCTACTTATTTAACTACTCTTCTCTTACATTCAAGACTTCATGTCGTGCCACGAGCCCACCTTATAAGCTATACAACGACTCTAATCGAAAACAAACATAATTATGTGTCCATACCTCTTAAATTAACACAAGCTTTCATGCAATTATCAAACATACCAAACTATCACAACCTAACTACTGTTTCACCTTCTCTTATTCATACATACATTGAGAGTTCGACATCGTTCTACAGTCCCTACCGGACCAATGTATCTACCATACTCACCCAACCCCTTTTTGGTAGACTTTAGAGTCATTCTGTTCATACCTATTTGGTTGTGAGTTCATTTCATGCACTACCTACTGTAGACACGTATGTCCATTGCTTAACAACACCGAGTCTAAGCTAAGACTCATTCATCTTTTTGACCTTAAAAGTCAAACCTTCCGAGCTACCACATACGTAAGATATCATTCATTCATGCGTGAGTACCATTGGACATATTACCTTCCTAATTAACAATCACAAAATAACCAAATTCACTAACCTTCATTTCACAACGTTTACCAACCACCCATATGTCGGCTTGACTTGCTCCTTTACCAGTCCACGCCATACTTATCTTGCTTTAGTTCATTCGCAAGGAGTTCCAACTCATTGACTTCATATCACCTATCTTGTAGATTTCCTCCAATCCATAATTTTGACCATTCGTATCCACAAAATCATTGGTTAGGCATATACCTTTCATTCATGAAATTGACCTTCATTGGTCCATACAAGTTTCCTTTCACTTGTAATGTCTAATTATATACATTTTCTTCCTGATCTCCCGTTTACGTGCTATACTACATTACTTTTTGCATTTCCTATGCAAGATCCTTACAAATTATTCATTATCTTGCAAATTTTCTACAATTTGACTTTTCAAGGTACATGTGCCATATTCAACTACTTTAATAATAATTTCTACATTGCACTCTCGCAATTCATAATATCATTCATTTTCTGCATATAGAGGTACGAATCTTTCAGAAAATTAACCGTTCATTCGTTTTACATAGGTTTCTAGAAATGACTCACATTAATACCATGCCTTACTATCTTCCACTACATATATATGCATTTTTATATGCCACACAACATGCCTATCTAATTCAAGTTACTAACTTGTGCTTATCTTGGTTAGAGAGAATAGTGTATTCTCTCCTTCATTCCTACCCAAATGACTCACTTCATAGACTATTCTATATTTCTACAACTATCCAACAAATCTGACCCCTTACTTGGGTAATGCTATATTTTTACCTATCCACTATTTGACCCGTTCAAGGTCATTTTCACAATTTCTATAATTTCACCCCTTTTTACCCCTTTATGATCTTCCTAACCGTTTCACCTGCTAAGGTCTTTCCAGCCCATTTTACATGGTTTCAACCATATGACCCGTTAAGGTCTTTCCAACCTCTTGACCCATTGGGGCCTTTCCAACCATTGTGACCCATATGACCCGCTAACACGATAGATCAATTCTGTAACAGACTCCTTATAGTTTTTTCATCTGCCAAAATTAGAATAATGTTAACGTAGTAGAAGGCATCTTTTACTAGAAAATGCACTCCATGTAAATTTAGGTGTTGATTTAAAAATAGGAAGTTATCTTCTTTCTTCTAAACACCAAGTCCCTCAACTTTTTAGGGTAACAAAACAATTAGATATTATCAAGATTTATGGGTTATATATTTGTTGTAACTCTACTTGTACACATGGAATAAATTAGTTCTTTCCGGGTGTCACTTGTCTTAGAAGGAAATTTCTACCCTCGAGTCCTCGACCACTTAGTTAACATGCACCTATATCTACCCTTAGAATACCGCTAGGCCAAAGACCTATATATAGTTTACATGGTTTCAACACCTTCATCCTAATTTCTAGAAAGTGTGATGATTCTAACATCCAAATCACCATGGTTCTTTGTAAATAGTTTAACAATGGCATTTCCGAATTCATTTCAGCTACATAATAACACATTTCTGTTATAAGAAAATGAGTGTCTATACGTATTGTACTATTGTTTTATAGTATGATGTTTGCTTTTAATACTTCATGATGATATCTGCCTCATTTACATAGCCTACATATTGTTGTATACAGTGTTCATAACTCAAATCTATCCAACTTTAAATGGTTGATAATAAATTTCCCCATTGATGTGATACTTGTTGGGTTAATCTTGATTACGGGTTAATTACCGGTTGAGTACGGGTCAAGTTCGGGTTGTTTACGGGTCAACATGGTCTTTGGTTGTCCAAGAAAGTAGGAGTACGTTACATACCGTTGGAGAAGTGCATGTTGTGCGGATTGGAAGAATGGGTCCTCGATCTTGTAACGGCTCTATAGGAAGTATTAGTATTTTATTGTTTTTTTTATTGTTTTGCATGCAACGTTAGTTTATGTAGGTTTGCTTATATATAGCCCATGTAAGTTATTGAATGAAATAAGCTTTCACCAACTTTTCTTATACACATACATAATACGTGAGTTAGAGCATTGCGTAGAGTGTGTAGTGAGGGGCCTGAACCAACATTTGGTATCAGAGCGCAAGGTTGAAGACGGTGTTCGCCGGTTTGAGAGTCGGTTCCGAGTAAGAGCAGCCCCGTTGGCTGTGGGGCTGTGAAGCAAGAGAAATCAGCAAGAGGGTGTCGATCATCAAGTTTGATCAATTAATAGAAGGAAATCGAAAAGGTTATGGAAGAGGAAAAGAAAGAAGCGGATGCGACTAAAGAAGAAACAAAGTCGCAACCGGCTTGAGAAAGGAAGAGTCATCATGAATCGAAAGTAAAAGAATGATCGGTGGTGTTAGCAAGCAGTAGGTGAAGCAGGTTAGTGTGAAAGATGATCGGCACTTATAGGTGAGATTGGTTATATTGAACAAAAGAATTGAAAGCAAGGAAGAAGCCAAGCGTCTCTTATTGCTTCCACTGTTAAGAATGAAAGAAAAAAAAGTGAACAAGAGAAAGCATGAACATAAGTTTGATAGACCGTTTGATTGAAGAAAGGAGCAAGAAAGGAAGACCGCAACAGCGTCGCGAGAAAGAAGAGAATGGACGCCGCCAAATAGATCGAAAGAAAGCAGACCGAAAGAAGATCATACGAAAGAAAGAAAGAAGAGGCGCCACAAGAAAGTAAAAAGAATGAAAGAGGCCGGCGTCGCTTCGTAAGAAAGAAAGATGGCCTCGTAAGAAAGAAAGAAAGAGACCGGTGGTTGAAGGGATATGGTATTAAAACATTACAAATATCATACCATCGCCCACTTAGAACAGGCTTCGCCAGACGCTTACCCGCACGTTCTACGTCAGCGGATCGTTTCGCGCCCATCCGCCCGTTTTACGTCAGCAGAACGTCTGGCGTCCACAAACCCGTTCTACGTCAGCGATGCTTCTGCCGCCCGACGCGTGCATTTATATTCACGATCCACGTCGACGGAACACCTGGCGTCCACCCGCCCGTTTTACGTCAGCGGTGCACTCGACGCCAGGCGCATGAACACCCGCCCCTTTTACAGGGGCGGGCCAAATGTACCTCAAGGCTTCCTTGACAAGCGTCACTACAAGTGGAAGATACCTTTTGGGGCAGCCTTGGGACTCACCCCTGCCCCAAGCAAATATCTCTGACAGGACAGGCAGCCCGTCAGAGTTCCTCTCCAATCAAAGACTTTCCCCAGTCTGACGAGCAGAAAAGGCGATGACGTGGCAGCCTCTCAACCAAGATATCTTCCTGACAAAGCAGACTTTCTCTGTCCGTCTTGAAATCCTGGAAAAGTATAAAGTGTCTACCGCCTGGATCCACCAATGGGCGAGCACCACGTGTCAACCGCCCATCAGCGTCCACTTACTGGGCGCCACGTGTACATGCGTCAGGACGGTAACATCTCCCCTAGCATCCCACTTTACTAAAACCCACTTGCACCAAATGGGCCTAAAGGCTTGGGCCGGATTATGGAGACTCCTCTACCTGGGTCGGGCCCCATTAAAGGTAGAGGATGGGCTGAGAAAGTAGGGCATCTCGGTACTATAAAAGGAGGACTCTCTTCTCCTTTTATTGGCATCGAATATCCAATACACTTTCACTCAAGAAGAATACGAACTCTCGTACCTTCTTCACCCCCCTTGTTTATTATACTAACGATTAGAGGCTCGGCTCTTCTAATTGGTAGTCTCGTAAGTCCTTGGTCTTGCCTACAGACCCACACGTATTTTATAATCACACTCTCTTTATAAAATACAGTAGAACCACCATACGGATTGTTCTCCTTTGAACCACTCTTAACTACGTGTTTCTTCATTGGCGCCATCCGTGGCCTTACCACAACTGCTCCAACCCAATAAACTTTTACAGCCAAAATCATAAAAATGACCTCACCCCCACGAGTGTTCACTCCGTCCGGGGCCGTCGAAGATATCACCGACGCCACCCCATCCCACCCAACATCAGGGGACCATAACAACCAACAACAACCACTAATAACCCCCAGAAACCTGGAGCCCCAGCTCGCAGACACAACTCCTCCAACGGAGGAGGAAATCGAGGCACTAAACAATGACTGGTACGACCGCCAGAGACAAATCCTCGACGCACAATTCGAACGACGCCGACGCACCGGCAAAGCACTCATGGGCTCCTCCTCTAGCCAGCCCGCAAAAACACCAGCGCCCGCCCGTCACGGGGAAGGTCCAGGGCAAACCCCTGAGGACCAGGCCCGTGCAGAGCACAACCGGTTTGACGCCGAAGACTACGACGAAAGCTCGTGGGAGGACGACGCCTCTCGGGACTATCGTCATAGCCCATATTACAGGCGCGAGCGATTAAACCGCTACAACGACGACGCCACCAACAACCTGTCACTCCCATATAGACCAGCCGCATTCGCGGATAAGTCCAAATTCACTCGGCGCATTTCTCAAGCACCGATCCCACCAAGACAACGTCTACCAGCCAACGTCAAAATCTACGACGGACTATCCGACCCAGATGACCACCTCGGCATATTCAATCAAGCCGGGGCCGTCATCGGTTGGACCCTACCTGTTTGGTGCCACATGTTCGCCCAGACACTCACCGGAGCCGCCAGGGTCTGGTTCGATAACCTCCCCACCGGAAGCATCGACAGCTACGAACAGCTGATCGAAAAATTTTCTCTCCATTTCAGCCAACAGCGCCGCCACAAGCGCGACAAAAGCCAAATCTCCCTTTGCAAACGCAGAGACACCGAACCTCTCGAAGACTTCATCGTACGGTTCAACAAGGAGGCCCTCCAGTTGGGAACCGGCGACAAGGCAACACGAACCTCTTTTTTATCCAACGTCAACGATGACGGTCTACAACACACTCTGCAAGGGAAAGATGGCGTCCCAGACGCTTGGGAAGAGGTTGTCCGCATCTCAAAACTCTACGCGGGCAACCAGAAAACGATGCGCCAAAACCAGAGAGGGAGTTCCAGCAACAACCGCAGCCGCGGCAATAACCGACCATCCGTCTGGAACCGCATCTCCGGTTCCACCGATGAAGGACGTTACTCAACTTCCGGCGACGCCAGAAACATCATCGGCAACAAGCAAAACCGCGACCAACGCAACAGCGGCCGCCGAAACCAAGATTGGACACCCCTCACCAAAACGCCATCCCAAGTCTTATCACAAGTCCTCTCCACCGGAGAGGTAACTTTCAAAATCCCTAAACCCATGGGGGCAAAACGAAAAAATGTTGACACCACCAGGTTCTGCGAGTTCCACAAAGACGTGGGCCACGATACCGACAACTGTTATAGCCTCAAAATGGAAATCGAAGGGGCCCTACGCTCCGGGAAGCTCGCCAACCTAGTAAAAAACGTCCGCGCAGGGGCCCGCCGGCAAGACGAACCTGAAAAAGCCATCAAAGACATCAGGACACATTACATCCGCGGTACCCACAGCAGACAGTGCAACATGACGAGAAGCACCAAACGGAAAACCAGCTTCCCTAATGTTGCAACTACATCTAAAACCACAAACTGGCGGGAGGCCCAAGTCCTCCTCCCGATAATCCCAGGGGGTGCTCAATCAACGACCCCCCTCACCATTACAGCACTGTTCGGACACTACCGAACTTACAAAATGATGTGCGACGGCGGTAGCAGCTTCGACATCATGTACCAACAATGCTTTGACCAGCTAGACGAAGAAGACAAGACACGCCTACAGCCAGACGCGCCTATTGCTGGCTTCTTCAACGAGATAATTCATCCTATTGGCAAGTTCGACTTTACGGTCACACTTGATGACGGCACACACAGCCGCTCAGAGGTATGCACCTTCCACGTCATCCCAGCCACTTCCTCATATGATATACTGCTAGGAAAACAGGGTTTGGCGAACTTCAATTCCACCGCATCAACTCCTCACCAAACCATGGGCTTCCCAACGCCCACCGGGATCGCATACATCCGAGGCAATCAAGAATGCCTCATGACAAACCACCCGGCAGACGACACAGCAGCGCTTCCACCAAGCCCACCAACTGACGAAAACTGGGTCCTCAACCCAGCCTTCCCTGAACAGACCATCACCTTGGGCCGGACCTTATCCCCCCAGGTAAAAACACACCTAAAACAGCTACTGGTGGCGAACAAAGACATCTTCGCATGGCAATCATCAGACATGGTCGGCGTCCCAAGACACATCGCCGAGCACCGCCTCAACGCATACAAAGACGCGCGCCCAGTGGCCCAGAAAAAACGGCCACTCGGCCCCGACAGAGTCAAAGCCATGAACGAACAAGTTGACGATCTGCTAGAGGCGGGCATCATCAGAAAATGCAATCACCAAACCTGGGTGGCCAACCCAGTAATGGTACTAAAAAAGAATGGGTCCTGGCGCATGTGCGTCGACTACAAGGACCTAAACAAAGCATGCCCCAAAGATCACTACCCTCTCCCGGAGATGGATTTGAAGGTTGACTCACTCGCGCCATTCAAATACAAATGTTTCCTCGACGCATATCGAGGATACCATCAAATTCAAATGGCTTACGAAGACGAGGATCGAACGGCGTTCAGAACAGATCGAGGGGTGTACTGCTACACCAAAATGCCCTTCGGACTCAAAAACGCCGGCGCAACCTACCAACGCCTCATGGACCAGGCGTTCATCAACCAGATAGGCGTCAACCTCGAAGTCTACATCGACGACCTAGTCATCAAAAGCACTCAGGAAGACACAATGCTCATGGACATCAAGCGCACTTTCAAACAGTTGCGCAGCATCCAAATGAAACTAAATCCAGGCAAATGCTCCTTCGGAGCAGAAGAAGGGAAATTCCTAGGAGTCATTGTCACCAATGGCGGCTTCAAACCTAACCCTAAAAAAGTCCAAGCAATCCAGCGCATGCCGTCACCAAACTCGATAAAAGACGTGCAGACTCTGATGGGACGTTTGGTTGCTCTCAACTGCTTCCTATCAAACTACGCCTCCAAGTCTTTTCCTTTTGTTCACACTTTACGAAATGTACTCAAAAAAACACAGTTCCGCTGGACACCAGAAGCGGAGGTGGCTTTCCGTGAAATGAAGCAATGTTTGACCTACTTGCCAACTTTAACAGCACCCCTCCCAATGGAGCCCCTTACACTATATCTATCCGCGTCAGAAACGGCAATAGGCGCCGTCCTATTAGTAGAACGCAACAAGGTACAAACACTGATCTACTATATCAGCCGAACTCTAGCAGACGCAGAAACCAGATATTCGACAATGGAAAAACTCGTCCTAGCATTAGTCCACGCGTCAAGACGTCTGCGACAATACTTTCAAGGACATCCAATCAACGTCCTCACAGACTACAGAATAAACACAGTACTATCCAAACCAGAACTCTCCGGCCGCTTGGCCAAATGGGCAATTGAGTTGGGCGCACACACCATCGTCTACAAACCAAGACCCGCGATAAAAGGGCAGGTCCTGGCGGACTTCATCAACGAAATCCCCACCGACAAAATCCAAGACTGCAAAGACGAACAAGACCCCAAGCCCGTCCCAGACGACCGAATAACCTGGTCATTATACACCGACGGAGCTTCCAATGACCAAGGCTCGGGCGCCGGACTTCGCCTCGTCAGCCCCGACAAAACAGAATTCACGTACGCCGTGCGCCTAGAATTCCCAAGCACAAACAACGAGGCCGAATACGAAGCATTCTTGGCAGGCCTACGGCTGGCACACAAAATGGGCGCAAGGCACCTTAACGCTCATGTAGACTCCATGCTAATAGCAGGCCACATGAACGGCGTTTACGACGCCAAAGACCCCGTCATGGCCCAGTACGTCGACCAGGCCAAGCTCCTCACCAAGAAATTCGTTACTTGCACCATCCTCCACATAAACCGCAGCAGCAACAAGGAAGCTGTCACACTCAGCAAAATGGCCTCCACTGCTTGGCCGCATATGGCCAAAGAGGTACGCATCGAAACCTTACCTCAACCTTCGGTACCACTTAGACAGGTCAACATAACGCAGACAGGCGCCGGGTCATGGATGACCCCTATTCAAGCCTATCTAGCAACAGGCACGTTGCCACCTCAAAAAGCGGAGGCTCGAAAAATCCAATACAAATCCCAACATTACCAATTAATGAACGGGATCCTGTACCGACGCTCATACTTAGGGCCATTATTAAAATGCATAGACGCCGCGACAGCCACCTCACTTATAAGAGAAATCCACGAAGGCATATGCGGGATCCATGCAGGGCCGAGAATGGTCGTCGCCAAAATCATGAACGCAGGATATTATAGGCCGGGTATGCATCAAGACGCCGTCAAAATTCTACGCACCTGCTTCAATTGCCAACAACACGCGCCAAATACCCTGCGCCCCAAAAACGATTTGGTACCAGTCACAGCCGCCTGGCCATTTCAAAAGTGGGCCATGGACCTGGTCGGCCCGTTCCCAATGGCCCCCGGAAAGATACAATACCTCGTCGTCGCCGTTGACTACTTCACAAAATGGGTAGAGGCCAAGCCACTCACGTCGATAAGCGCGGAACAAATAAAAAAAATCATCTGGGAATTCATCATCTGCCGCTTTGGCTTACCCATGGAAATCTTCACCGACAATGGCACACAATTCACCGACAAAAAACTACAAGCTTGGCTAACACAACTAGGCGTCAGTCAGATTTTCTCATCCGTTGCCCATCCGCAAGGTAATGGCCAAGTGGAGCGCATCAACAGATCCCTAGTCGAAGGCATCAAGACTCGCCTAGGATCAAAGCGGACGGGCTGGGTGGAAGAGCTCCCACACGTGCTATGGGCGCATCGCACCCTCACGAAGACCAGCACTGGCGAAACTCCGTTCAGCCTAACCTACGGTTCCGAGGCCGTAATACCCGCGGAGATAACATTCCCATCACCACTGGTCCTCAATACAGACAACACGGATAATGACAAAGAGCTACGCCTCAATCTAGACCTCCTAGACGACAGGCGCGATATCGCCGCCATACGCGAAGCAAACTACAAAAAACAATTGGAACGCTACTATAATTCAAAGGTCAAAGTTTGCGAATTTGACATCGGCGACTATGTTCTCAGGGACAATTATGCCTCCCACGCAGAACGCCCGGGAAAGCTAGCACCTAACTGTGAAGGGCCTTACAAAGTCCAACAAGTGCTAGGAAAAGGCGCTTATGCGCTCGAAAAACTAGATGGAACACCCATACCTAGATCATGGAATGTAGCGCAGTTACGCAAATGCTACTTGTAAAGAAGTTTCGGTTCTTTTTTTTCTTTCTTTCTGTCTTTCATCTAAAACTTATGAAGTTAATTTACTCTTCATAAACCAAATTCGACGCACCACTCACTTGTGAAGTTAATCCACTCTTCACAAGTGGCACGGCGCACTACTCACTTGTGAAGCTAATCCACTCTTCACAAGTGGCTCGGCGCACTAATCACTTACAAAGTTAATTTACTCTTCGTAACTGATTCTGCGCAATAAACACTCACAAAGACACAACACCCCACTTACTTATTGAGCGCACTACTCACTTGTTAATCTACTCAACCAATGACGCACAAACATATCAGACAGATCAAACAAGACGCAGAACAGAAAGACAATTCATTTCATTTCAACAAGCAATACTTACAAACAAAAGAAAATTACAAAATAATCTACAGAGGAGGCTCATGAGCCGTCCCCGAGCTACCAGCCTTGGACTTCTCCTTCTCTGCACGCTCACGGCCCACGCGATCAGACTCCTCTACCCACCGCTTAAATTTGGCGATAGGATCAGGATCGGCCAGGCATTGCCGCACAACCTGCAGCACGGGGAACTCGATCTGCTCCAACTTTTGCAGCTGCTCCATCAGCAACTGATCCGTGTTGACGTCGCCAAACGGCTGCTCTTCCACGGGCGCGCCGTCCTTAGCGGCCAAGTATCCTTCCAACCACCCGGTATGGACACCCGTGGTGCGAGCAGCGTCAACCACTTCGGCAATTTGCTCGCCCATCTTGGGCGCATTCCAGCAGCGCTCATATACCTGCACATCAAACAAAGGTTAGAACAAACAAGAAATAAAAAGCGAAGAAAAAACTTAGAGAAAGATCTAGAAACTTACTGCGGAGATCCCGTCGGACATCACCCACAATGACTTCTCACAATAACCCCTTTGAGCATCCAGCAGAAGCGTCTTCTCCAACTCCCACGCTTCCCGCTCCCTCGACATCGCTGCAACCTGCCACTCCAGCTCGGACACCCGAGTGGTCATCTTCACCACATCGGCGTCCTTCGCCTTCAGATCATCAACAGCAGTAGCGTACTTCGAGGACAGCTCCTCTAACTCCTTTCCCTTAGCTGCCGAGACCTTCTTCTCGTCAGCTAGGGCAAGCTCGGCCTTTTGTATAAGCTGACGACGGCGCTCCAACTCCGTGTTCACAACAGCCGACGACTTGGCCCACGCCTTCTGCTTTTCAGCAGCATCAGCATCCTTCTGGCGCAACTCGGACTCCAGCTTCCGAACCTGCTCCAGAAGGCGTATACGAGCCGACTCGTACACTTCCTTCTCCCTGGCAAGACGCTCGGCCTCACCGGCAACCGATGCCCGCTCATCTAAAAATTCACCCTCTCCTCTGTGCAAGGCATAAAGATTGCCCAAAGTCTGCGTAAGGTTCATGCACATTTCGGAGAAGAGGGTGCCACGGTCCTGAGCCCGATGATGGGCACGCTCCGCCGGCGGCAGCGCATAGCTTACAAACTCCTCAGCCACGAAGGGATTGAGGAATCTGCAGCTTTCGGTTATACGCCACCCAGGCGTATAAACCGGAGCATCAAGACGAAAGGCAGGTCCACTGGAAGACGCCACCATGCCTTCGGCCCTTTGCGATTTTGGGGCCTCCGTCCCACCACCAGGGAAGGGTGCCTCAGCGACATCCTTCTCGCTCAGATCCACAAATACGGGCCCGCCCCGCTGGCCCTCTCCGCCCTGAGCACCCATACCCTCGGCCTGCTCCTTCTTCATATGCACCAAATCCTCGTGCTGCTTCAACAACACGAGGCGGCGCTCCTCTTCCTCCTTCTCTGCCGCCAGTTCGGCCAAGCGAGCCTCTTCAGCCCGCTTGCGTTCAGCCTCAGCTAAACGGGCATCTTCCGCCCGTTTGCGCTCCAGTTCCGACTGGCGGGCGGCAGACACCTCCTCCTGCTTCCTCTTCAACTCAGCTTCAGTTGCGCGCTTTTCCTCCTCCGCTTTTCGCGCAGCCTCAGTCTGTTGCGCCCCCTCAGCTAGGAGGCGCTCTTCCTCGAGCTTCTTCTTCCGCTCCTCCTGATATTGTCGAACAGAAGGAGGGATGGAACCTACAAGGAAAAACAAAGAGCAAATTAAGGCAACCATAAAGAAAACATCAAAAAAAAAAAAAGAAAAAGAAAAAGAAAAGGCCAGAGGGGCACTCACTGCTAAGCTTCTTCAACGCCTTCATGTAAAAAGGCTGACGCACCGGCGGCGGCTCAAGCTCTAGATCACTACGCTTATCCCCACCATGAGCCGCCCGCTTAGGCGACGATCCACCGGCTACGGTCTCCTCAACCGCCTCCGGTTCCTTGCGCTTGCGTGCTGCAAACAACATCAAATGTCAAAAAAAAAATAAAGAGAGAGAAAAGGAGGTAAAGAACACTTACTATCAACAGGCGCGTCCTCTGCTGGGCGACCTTCAGCAGTCGCAACACCGCCTTGCGCCGTGGCCGAAGAAGAGCCGCCTCCGGCGCCACCTGTAGACCGACGCGAACGATGGGCCAAATCAGACGATGGGTCACTCAGCTCATCGTCAGACAAGAACACATAATCAACCCCCTCCGTCGTCTTGACGGACAGCGGATCAGGGTTGATCAAAAAACCTACTTCAAGGTTAGAGGGCGCACCTTGAACAGAGGAAAGGAACAGGAAGTTCTCCGCCAACGCCTCCATCTCCCAGACACCGCCCTCTGGCACGGCCACATACACGGTCTTCACAGCCCGGGCGGCAAAGTAGTCGAAGAGTAGATCACCTGCGACGAAACACAAAGATATGAGACGCAAGACAACAAATAATAATAAAAAAATATAATAATAATAATACTTACCCTCCACAGAAAGCGCACCACCATCACCAGCAGGCGCTACATTATAGCCCTCCCTAACGCCTAGACGGCTCAGCCCCAGCAACCGCATAATCCCCTCATCCAACTTATCCAAGTCATCCAGACGACTCGGATGCGCAGAGAGCTCCTGAAACCACGCCTCCTCTTGGAAGTCCTTCACAACCTCGAAGGACGGTACCTTCTGCCCAGGGCGCAGTTCCAGCTTTGTCATCTCCACTGGGATGACCTCCTTCTTCACAAAGAAGAAGCACCTCTTCCAGTCCCGAAGAGTTTTTGGAGAACTCTTCGGTACAATCAGGCTCACGCTCTTGGATCTCTCCACAAAAGAGACCCAGCCCGACTCCTTAACCTCAAGCTTGTAAAACACATTAAAGTGTTCAAACTCCGGCTGCCTCCTCAGGGCCCGACAGGTGGCCTCGAAGTGCATCACCCTCATCACCCCGAAGGGGCTCATTTGAGAGACGTGCACTCCGTATCTCTGGAGGACAGAGATATAGAAGCGAGAAACCGGCAACGGGAATAACCCCTTCTGAAAATATGCCTCATATAGGCATATTTTTCCTTCCGGGCAGTCTACCGGAGTTTGCCCCTTCTCCGGCAACTCCGGGTCCCACTCCCGAAGAATGCAAAACCTCTTGACCAAAGATCTGAATTTGTCTTTGGACCAGGAGATTTGGGGGTCTTTCATGGCCAGCTCCGCCTTCTTATCTTCGGATGACATCTTCAACGACAAATAAGAAAAACCCAAATTTCTTATCGGAGAAACAGAGAGAAGAAGGGAACTCAGAAGAAAAATGAAGAAGATGAAAGAAATCCAAAGGAGTTGGACGACTATTTATACCCATCGCATTTAATGCAGGTAATTATGATGGGCAGGCTTTTTCACATAAAGGCCCAATCACAGGCAGACACGTCGCTCAGTCCACGTGCTAAAACGGCCCACGCGCCGCGCGTGCATCACTCGCGAGACGGTCTTCCTACCCCAACTGGCACTTGCTGCCGATGGCCGACACGTGTTCACCCACGTCCAAAAAAGGATGACGATGACTGACACGTGTACGCCCACGTTCAAAAACCGTCATCAACAGCTGTCCCCACTCACCAGATGTACGACACGTGGCGACCTAGCAACCCAACAGTCGTACTAATTGTCAGACACGATCTCCAAAGTAGGTCTACCAACCGTCAGGCACGTCTTTTCAAATTCAAAACATTCCCGCCTTTAATTCACACAAATCCCAAAGAGACAAATTCAATGCGGAGTAAATGCAGGCGCAGACCGCGACAAAAAATGACTTTTCACAACCTCTGGCCGCGCAAACAGGGCCAACGCCTATCTTGGCTCAACGCCTGCGCGCCAGAGCGAAAATTTTGAAAAAATCAAATTTCACAACCTTTGGCCGCGCAAACAGGCCCAACGCCTATCTTGGCTCAACGCCTGCGCGCCACAGCCAAAATTTTGAAAAAATCAAATTTCACAACTTTTGGCCGCGCAAACAGGCCCAACGCCCATCTTGGCTCAACGGCTGCGCACCAAACACAATCTATGCGCATCCCATCATACGCCCACAGTTTGATCTCTGTGCGCGCACCAGTTGACGAAGAATAAACAAAAACACACGTCCACTTCGGTACATAAAAACCCAGTGACGACTGGATGTCACTGAAAGTACACATGTGAAATCAAGTCCAGCACTCCCCAAAGATACAGGTCAGCACTGGACTGGGGGGACTTGAAGGGATATGGTATTAAAACATTACAAATATCATACCATCGCCCACTTAGAACAGGCTTCGCCAGACGCTTACCCGCACGTTCTACGTCAGCGGATCGTTTCGCGCCCATCCGCCCGTTTTACGTCAGCGGAACGTCTGGCGTCCACAAACCCGTTCTACGTCAGCGATGCTTCTGCCGCCCGACGCGTGCATTTATATTCACGATCCACGTCGACGGAACACCTGGCGTCCACCCGCCCGTTTTACGTCAGCGGTGCACTCGACGCCAGGCGCATGAACACCCGCCCCTTTTACAGGGGCGGGCCAAATGTACCTCAAGGCTTCCTTGACAAGCGTCACTACAAGTGGAAGATACCTTTTGGGGCAGCCTTGGGACTCACCCCTGCCCCAAGCAAATATCTCTGACACGACAGGCAGCCCGTCAGAGTTCCTCTCCAATCAAAGACTTTCCCCAGTCTGACGAGCTAGAAAAGGCGATGACGTGGCAGCCTCTCAACCAAGATATTTTCCTGACAAAGCAGACTTTCTCTGTCCGTCTTGAAATCCTGGAAAAGTATAAAGTGTCTACCGCCTGGATCCACCAATGGGCGAGCACCACGTGTCAACCGCCCATCAGCGTCCACTTACTGGGCGCCACGTGTACATGCGTCAGGACGGTAACATCTCCCCTAGCATCCCACTTTACTAAAACCCACTTGCACCAAATGGGCCTAAAGGCTTGGGCCGGATTATGGAGACTCCTCTACCTGGGCCGGGCCCCATTAAAGGTAGAGGATGGGCTGAGAAAGTAGGGCATCTCGGTACTATAAAAGGAGGACTCTCTTCTCCTTTTATTGGCATCGAATATCCAATACACTTTCACTCAAGAAGAATACGAACTCTCGTACCTTCTTCACCCCCCTTGTTTATTATACTAACGATTAGAGGCTCGGCTCTTCTAATTGGTAGTCTCGTAAGTCCTTGGTCTTGCCTACAGACCCACACGTATTTTATAATCACACTCTCTTTATAAAATACAGTAGAACCACCATACGGATTGTTCTTCTTTGAACCACTCTTAACTACGTGTTTCTTCAGTGGTATTGCAAGAAAGTAACAAGCCACAAGAAAGAAAGAACGGGTGTCGATGAGAAAGAAGAAAAAAAAATCGACAACCGAAAGAAAGAAAGAAAGAAAGTAAGAAAGAAACGGACACGTGTTTGTTCGTTGAGAAAGAGAAAGACCGTAGAACGCGCCAAGAAGACCGTAGGCGTGAGACCGTGGGTGTGACATTGACCGGAGGTTCACACCAAGATAGACCGAAAGAAGTTTTTATTGAAGATAGCTTAGACCGAAAGACCGAGCAAGTTGCCGAATGGTGAACCAAGACCGAGACCGAAGGTTCGTTGAGCATGAAGAAGATTGAACACATGTGATTCGGATAGCAAGAACGCAAGCAAGTAACACGAACGAAAGAAGAACGAATCATGAACCGAGATCAAGATTAAGGGGGTGAATGTTGGGTTAATCTTGATTACGGGTTAATTACCGGTTGAGTACGGGTCAAGTTCGGGTTGTTTACGGGTCAACATGGTCTTTGGTTGTCCAAGAATGTAGGAGTACGTTACATACCGTTGGAGAAGTGCATGTTGTGCGGATTGGAAGAATGGGTCCTCGATCTTGTAACGGCTCTATAGGAAGTATTAGTATTTTATTGTTTTTTTTATTGTTTTGCATGCAACGTTAGTTTATGTAGGTTTGCTTATATATAGCCCATGTAAGTTATTGAATGAAATAAGCTTTCACCAACTTTTCTTATATACATACATAATACGTGAGTTAGAGCATTGCGTAGAGTGTGTAGTGAGGGGCCTGAACCAACAATACTTATATTGATCACCAACTATTTCAGCAACAGAGAGGGTTGGCAGCAGACAAACAGTGACATAAATGACCTCACACACTCATCTACCTTGTTACCACAACAAAATGCCACTCATCTACTCGAGGTACTAATCATTAAAACTTATTACTACTTATCTGTTGTTTGTTACAACCCCTAGTCAATAAATAAATCAAACACACATCCTTAGTATAATCTCATTCATAAGAGCGCTAGGGTTGATGGAGCAAGCCTTTCCTTTATCCCGGAGAGAATAAAAGCCGCTCCCGCTGAGACCCCTGACTCTTAACCATCCAAAATTAGTGATATCCATATATAAGTATTGTTGGCAAATTAAAATACATATGAAAGAAATCATCACGAATATATTCAGGGACTTAATAACTTTGGTGTTTTCAAAGGTAGGCTCAACCTTGTTGGGGTCTAAATGAAATCTAAAATCATAGCCTTTTGTTAAAAGTAAAAATAAAAACTAATTTTGCTTATAATAGTAAAACGTGCAATTATATTACATACATCTTTTGCATATGATCTCTAAAAGACACATAATCACACATATTAATATAGTTTTAATCAGTTTTAGTGAAAAGAAAACTCTTTCAACTATACTTTGTTTTGCTCTCCTTGTTAAAATGTTACAATTAAACCGAGCCAAATCCGAAAATTTCAAAAAGCTGGAGAAAGAAAACTGCATAATTCTAGATGTTCATTTGTTATTTTCTGTATGTGCATCAAACTTTACTTTTTTTATAAAAGTGTCACCTTGTTTTTGTGGAGTTCTGGTAGGTGTTGTCACTATTCACTAGCTAGATTGGTTAGCTTGTGTATCAAGGCCGGGAAAATTTAATAATTGCTTCGAATTCGTCGTCATGCTAGCATAGTTGTATACTTAACAAATTGACTTAATGAATCGAATTAAAAATGGTTACATCATTGATAGTTAACTAGGTATTTCATTTGCTATATAGTTAAATAACTCACTACTAGTAACCTAAATGTTTTCAGGAATGTGACCCTTCAATATCAAAGAGCTGCTTAGGATTCAGTCTGGATCAAAAAAACCCAAGCTTAGAGTTCACCTTGGGCAGACCAGATTGGCTTCAAAAAGAACACAACTGATCTTTCACATTTTTCGCTCTACTTTCTTTTTGCGTTTTGAATTCCTGCTTCAGTTGGTCCATGTAACGGACGAACCAAAGAAGTAATTTCGGAAGGAAGAACAAGATGAAGAAAATGTTGAAGAAGGTTTAGGAAAGTATATTTTTCTAGTTATGTATGATCCCTAGTTTTCTATCATATAGCAGCCCGCTTCTTCATTTTCTTCTCTAGTGGTTTTGTAGTATTCGTTTATTTTTCCTTCATTTTCTCTTTGGTATTTCATGCCTCTTGTGTCTTAGGAAGGAGACCACAAAACCGAGTAGAAGAGTTTAGAAGATTAACTATATTGTATGTTGTGATTCGACATTTACCAAAGTAAAGGTTAGACATTTTATGAAAATAGGACTTCTTACTATAAGAGTATATGAATTTACTCAATGAATAATCACCATATACATTGTCATGTTTATAATACATCCATAGGCATGATCTAAGGGATTACAATTGACTAGCCTAAGACATAGCTACAAGTAAATGTTGTTTGACTAGAATTATTGACTAGAATTATAATTGCTATTACACCCCCGCAGTCGAATCGGGAGGCTGACGAACGTTGAGACTGGAGCGAAAATCATCGAACAGTATGCATGGTAAGCCTTTGGTGAAGATATCGGCAACCTGGTAGCGAGAAGGCACGTGTAGGACTCGAACACACCCCCGTTGTACTTGCTCCCTGACAAAGTGAATATCCAGTTCAATGTGTTTCGTCCGCTGGTGTTGAACTGGGTTACCCAAAAGATAAATGGCGCTGACATTGTCACAGTACACGAGGGTAGCTTTGAGAAGAGGCTGATTTAATTCTAGCATCAGGTTACGAAGCCAAGATATTTTAGAGACAACATTGGCAACTCCTCGGTATTCGGCTTCCGCACTAGAGCTTGAGACTGTCGGTTGTCGTTTGGATGACCAGGAAAGAAGGTTGTCACCAAGGTAGACACAGTAACCGGAGGTGGACCGACGGGTGTCAGGACAGCCGGCCCAGTCGGCGTCTGTATAGGCACGCAGAGAAATATTCGGGGCAGGGGTAAGATGAAGCCCGTGGTCGGACGTGCCTTGCAAATAGCGAATGATTCTCTTGAGAGCATTCCAATGATCGTCGGTGGGTGAATGCATATGCATGCAGATTTGTTGCACTGCATATGATATATCGGGCCACGTGAATGTAAGGTACTGTAATGCACCTGCCAAACTGCGGTAAGTAGTGGGATCATTAAATGGTGCGGAGGAGATTGCACCAAGCTTTGAACCAGTGTCAACTGGGGTAGCCACTGGTTTGCAGGAATCCATGGATGCTCGGTGGATGATGTCATTGGTATACGCCTGCTGAGATAAGAACATGGTGTCACCTGTACGCTTGACGGAGATGCCCAAAAAATGAGATAGCGAGCCCAAATCTTTCATAGCAAACTCACTGGACAATGATGTCATAATACGGCGGCGAAGGGTATCCGAAGATGTAGTAAGAATAATGTCATCCACATAAATAAGAAGATAAGCAGTGTCGTGACCATGATGATAAATAAATAATGAAGTGTCAGACTTGCTTTGTGTGAACCCCTGCAATAAGACAAAGTCAGTAAAACGTTGGTACCAGGCTCGTGGAGCCTCTTTCAGACCATAGAGGGACTTCTTCAATTTGCACACGTGACCAGGGAAACGGGAGTCCCGAAACCCCATGGGTTGATGCATAAAGACTGTTTCCTCCAAGTTTCCGTGAAGGAAAGCATTTGTGATATCAAGCTGGTTGATGGACCAAGAGCGAGAGAGCGCCAAAGTAAGTATGAGCCGAATCGTTTCCGGTTTGACAACCGGGCTAAAGGTGTCTCCACAGTCAATACCCACCTGTTGACTGCGACCATCACAAACTAACCGAGCTTTGTATCGTTCCAAGCTGCCATCGGAACGAAACTTGTGTTTAAATAACCACATACACCGTATAATATTCATGTCTGGTTGCCTTGGTACTAACTCCCAAGTCTCATTTTTAATAAGTGCACTAAATTCATTTGTCATGGCAGTAAGCCATTCGGGCGTGGTCAGGGCAACCTGAGGGGACTTGGGAATAGGTACAATGGTAGTGGTGTGGAGGTTAAAGTGGTGTTTTGGTTTAGATATACCGTCCATGGCGCGAGTGCGCATAGTACGAGCCGGTGGTTGTGGGTCAGAGGTGGTTGTGTGCTGGGTTGCTAGTTCAGAGGTGGTAGTGGGTTGTGGGTTTGATGGTTGGGAAGGAGGGGATGAGCTAGGTTGATGGGATTGAGTATGGGCTGGAGATGTGGGCTGGATGGGAGAAGAGGATTGGGCCAGGGGTGGCACGGTAGGAGGGTAGCTGGTAGATGGGCCAGGTGTGGGCCTGGGACGTCTTGAGTAGGTAATAGGTGGTGGGGAGTTGGGCTGTGGGGGAGCCGAAGGAGTGTGTTGGGTTGGCTGGGTCATGGGTGGTGAGTCTGGTGTGGGCCGTAGGTGATCCCAAAGTAGTGGATGAGGACCGCTATCAAGGAAGTCATAGGATGTGGGTTGTGTGGGGAGAGTAGTGGAAAAAGGGAATATTGTCTCTTCGAATTGAACATGTCGAGAGACAAATGTGGAATTTGTGGTAAGGTCTAGGCATCGGTAGCCACGGTGATTGGGTGGGTAACCAAGGAAGACACAAGGTTTGGAGCGATTGGCAAGTTTGTGAATGGTGGTGGAGGGTATGAGAGGGTAGCATAGGCACCCGAACACACGAAGGTGTTCATAGGTGGGATCACACTTGTAGAGATGGGAGGTGGGAGATAGAAATTTGGTGTGTTTGTTGGGAATGATGTTGAGGAGGTACGTGGTGGTTTCAAGGGCGTGATGCCAAAAGGATGGTGGCAAGGAGGATTGGGCAAGCAGAGAGCGTATCATATTATTTATTGTTCAAATTTTACGCTCCGCTTTACCATTTTGGGAAGACGTGTATGGGCAGGAGAAGCGAAAATGCATTCCCTGGAGATGACAGAAATTGTGAAACAACTTATTGTCATATTCCTTGCCGTTATCACATTGAAATTGTTTTATTTTGCCACCAAACTGGGTGGTGATGTAATTGTTAAAAATAGTGAAAATGGAAAATACACTGGATTTGTTTGTTAAGGGAAAAGTCCAAAGAAAATTTGTAAAGTCATCCAAAAACAATACATAATAACGGTGACCCCCGGTGCTAGGCACGGGGGATATCCAAAGGTCACTGTGAATTATATCAAAAGGTAAATGAGTACGATTACATGAATCAAAAAATGGCATGTGGACACTTTTGCCAAAAACGCACGCTTGACACAAAGTTTTGTCATGTTTATTACGTGTACTAGACACAGATAAAGGTAAAGAATGCAATGTAGATGAGCTCGGGTGCCCAAGGCGTTGATGCCAACGGTCTTGAGTGACAGTGACAAAAGCAGTGGAGGTTGATTTAGTGGGAAGTGGTGTTGTCAATGGGTAGAGATCACCCGAGCTATTGCATCAAAGGAGGTTCTCCTTGGTTTTGAGATCCTTCACAGTAAAACCGAAGGGGTCGAATTCAATGGATAATAAGTTATCAGTGGTAAGTTTTCGGACTGAAATAAGGTTTTTAACAAGTTGTGGGGAATAAAGGACATTGTTTAGTTTAAAAGGCGGGAAGGGCGGTGGAAGGGTTATGTTGCCTTGACCAATCACGGGAATAGTCATACCGTTACCCATGACAATAAACTTGCTAGTGCAAGTATTAAAAGAAGACGGGAAGTTATTACCTTGGGGGTTTTTCATGTGGCCAGAAGCCCCGGTATCCATGAATCCTTGCGGGTCCTGTTGAGAGAGGGACAAGGCATAGAGAGCCTGTTGAGTGATATCCATGAAGAAAGAAGAGGAGGTGGGTTCGAAGAAAGAAGAGGAAGGTGGCGGAATTGTGGTGGTGGCGGAATTGGTCAAGGAGCCAGGAACTCTCTTGATACCATATAAGAGTATATGAATTTACTCAATGAATAATCACCATGTACATTGTCCTATTTATAATACATCCATAGGCATGATCTAAGGGATTACAATTGACTAGCCTAAGACATAGCTACAAGTAAATGTTGTTTGACTAGAATTATAATTGCTACTACTTACCATCAAATTACATGCTTTGTTAGTTTACTTGTACCACCAATTTATAACTTCACGGGTTGTATATAAAAGTTTATAGCTATATGAATACGAATATGAAAATAGACTACACAGATTTTTCTAGAGAAAAAAATAAATAAATAAACTAGCATCAAACAAATAAAAGAAGAAAGAAAGGGCCATCTTAAAAAGAATATTTTGTAATAACTCTTACACTATTGCAACTATTGATAAATTCTTTTCCAACATAATATAAACAAGAAAATAATATCAAAAATTTGTATCTGATAATACATCAAATCCAATAACTTCCCCTGATGAGGAAAGTAGACGTCGTCTTTTGATCATAGTCGAGTTCCCCGTTAGGGTCTACAGTTCTAATGGATTTAGATGTTCTTTATTAACATGAAACTAAGAGCAAGAGTATGGATGAATTTTATGATGACGAGGTTATGATTAGTCTTTAACCTCTCTAGTTATCTCTTATTTATATATCTAATGTGAAACCCTATGTTTATCTGGTAAGTGGAATTTTAATATTTGTATAATCAAATATCATTAATTGACGACTACCTATCTTAGCCAACTGTTTCCTTGGATTGTGGATAGGGTTGTGGCTTGTGCCTAATCTAATCCCATAATTTTGTAGTGAGACTTCCCTTGGAATAATTTGAGATGGAAGTAGTACTTTTATTTTGTTTGTGAACCTTAGAAATATCCTCTTTTTTAAGGCTTAGTGGTAATAAAGTGAATAACATATGATAGTAAAAGTTGAATAACATTTGGTTTCGAGTTTCAGGCATTCCTCTTTTTGTACAAATGTTGTTATCAACATATTCATTTTCTTTTGATGCTTCTGATTGTTATATAGTTGACCTTAAGGCATCTTATTGTACTAGTGAAAATTTATATTGTAATGCACCAAAATCTTTGTTAATTTCTATGTATAAGCCCTCAGTTTTATGGGTCATGTTATTCAATACCATGATATGTTCACGGATGTCACTTAACCTTTTATTTTGAGTTAGATTTATTGCATGTTTCTTAAGAATTTTTTGATCCCTCCATAGAAAACCTAAATTAATATTAGGAATTCAGAATCTAGAACAGCTCCCCTGATAGCAGTAATTAATTAGAGTTCTTGAGTACCATAAGAAATCTTATGTTTGACTTATCCCAATTGTTTATGAAAATAACTTTTTTTGTTAGAAAATTAGCAGGAGTGCCATGTCTTAAGGGATGATCAAGACCTAATAATAAGAGAAAATTTATATACAACTCTAGGTTTTCTAATAAGAATGGATGATTTAGTTAAGATACGAATTTATAAAAGAATTTTATAGTGATGTATGTTATTGTTATTGGATGATTTAGGATCACTATATTAAAAAGAGTCCTTAATGTGAGGATCATTATTTGTAATGAAGGTGTGACGAGTTTATTACAAAAACAAAATTAGTTTTGCTAAAATAAAGATTTTTGCTTTGGCTATGTGCAATTATTTAAGTACAAATTTGAAAAATGAGTGTAACACATCACATTTTGGTAGGAGTGAGACATTCTAAGTTTTTAGGCAATACACAAAGTTCAAATGATATAAATGTAGCACGTCATCTTGGACAGAAGTGAAACATTTTGTGAAAGTAAGGTGAACTAAGTTACAATGCCTAAGCGGATTAACATAATTTAATAAGTGTAACACGTCACCTTTGTAGCACATCATCACGAGCATGTCATAAATGTAGCACATCATCTTAACACCTAAAATCCCGTCTTGAAACCAAAATATTAGCTTATCGATAATGAAACTTTTCGGAAGCCTTTGAATCATAATTGAGAAAATGATTTCAAAAAATATAACTTGTAGCTAAGACATCATTTCAATAGAAATGTTTAACTGAGACACCATCTACCATATGGTTCTTCACCGACTGATTCAACTTCCTCAAGTGGATATTACCCATTCATTTATTTCACATGATAGATTATTTTTAGTAGCTTTAAGTAGAAAACATCTTACTTGGGCTGACTTCGTAATCGCTTGACTCATATCCGACACATATAAGTTTACTCTACAGGAATGGGGAACCCAGGTTTCAGAATAAAGCAAGCTTTATCATTAAAGAACACACTAAAAAACTTCTCAGTACATATCTACGAGAGACTCGGAAAATTATGGTCTATCTACTTAATATAATATATCTTGTAAAAGCTCACAATTCCATTTGACATACTTTATTCATTATATAACCTCCATATCTTGTAAAACTTCTCGTCACATATCTACGAGAAACTCAGGAAATTATGGTCTATCTACTCAGCAAATTATGGTCTATCTACGTAACACAACAGAGGTTCTTCAAAATATGATAACCAACAGTGGTTCTCCAACGGTTGTTACATTCAACAGAATTTTATTTGGAGAAGCGTACCTTACACAATCTCTCTCTATCTCTTAAAAATGATATCTTATTGGAATGAAACTCAACAATGATAATGAATGTAAAAACGTTGATCCATCTTCGGAGCAGGATTCGAATCTTGACACACTCATTTATCATTTGGTGTCACATTAATTTTCATAGCCACTTTTATGAAAGGCCACATCGAGTTTCATTCTCATCTATTAATATATATAGATATATATTTCGAAGAATGGATGAGGACAAAATCCCAGAAATCTGGTGAACACTTAGAAAATTCTAAACAATATCCTAGAAATCTAGAACTTTTGTTCCATAACTAAAGTCTCAGATTTTGTTCCAGAAATCTGGACTTATGCTTGACTTCATTGCTAGTTGAGAAGAGTAGTGGCATAAAAGGTAGGACTAGTTTATCCACATGTCATCATATGATTGATTCAAGATCAAAAAGTCACTTTTTGTCCTTGAAAGGGGAAGATATTGGACATCATGGGACATGATGGATAGTATAGTAAAAATGGCAGTAGAAAAAGTAATCATTACACCATCAAGTGGGCTATATCAATTGAAGTTAGCATTAACATCCAATTAAGACACAAGTATCTAAAAAGTTTAAATTTGCAACAAACCTCAGATATATAATCCTATCTAATAATTACGAACAGTCCACAACACCAGAAACCAAATTCAGCCAAAAATCTCTCAACTTTCTTAAAATCCTACAACTCTTAAACATGTCTATCTCAAACACAAACCCTGAACCTTCAACCTTTGTTCCACCCCAGATTTTACCAAGAAACAGATGGATAGCCTACTGTGATGGGAAGGCAAACAACATAATTGCTGACCTTGATCACACCAAATATGATGAAAGGCACCATATCATGATTGAATACTTGAAACACTGCCCTCTTGCTAGAGCTCTGACAAACTCTAAGTCAGTACCGGTAAAAGTGTTGCAGCAACTATAGGAGACTATGAAGGTAGAAGAAGCAAAGGATGGCATTGAGGAGGTCCTAGTTGCTCATATCTGGGATAATCAGACACTGAAGATTCATCATCAAGGCATAAGAGAAGTTCTGGGATTACCAACTGAAACAGGGTATGATGGGTTACCAGATGTTGAAAGAATGGGTCAAACTCTAAGGAATATAGGCTACAAAGCTAACTTCAACAAGTTAGGAGATTTCAAGATAAGGAATCTATCTCCCTTCTAGAGTCTGTTGTTTATGATAATAAACAAATGTCTAACTTCAAAGATAGTTGTAATGGACCAAGGAAGCCAATATTAGTTGTAATGGACCAAGGAAGCCAATATTCTTTGAATATTTTGTATGGCTTAGTCACTAGGGCTAAACTCGATTATGCTGACTTGATCTGGAACTAGATCAAGAGGAGGAACCATGACTCAAAAACACCTAAGAAGGGAGATAAAGAAGCAAAAAACATCTTCACTATCCCAAATTCTTAGGACTTCTCATTGCAAGAAAAATTGAAGAAACACAGATGCAGTTTGAAGAATTTGAGCTCATGTTTAACTCCATCACCATGCCAGTTTGGAAAGCAAAGATTGCAAAATGGAATGAAGATGATCAACTGCCACATCTAACCAGAGGTATGATCTCTTTTGTACCCAAAGATTCCAAAATCTTAAAGAATCACTTGAAACTTATGAATAAACAAGATAGCAACAGCCTTAATGGTGCTCAATTTCTAAGTCTCAAGAAAATTCCCAAAATACCCCTCCAACAGAGCACTCCAGAACCACTAGTAGGGTGAGGACTCCTGATGAATCCTCATCTAGATCAACACCTATCCGTCACCCTAACCCACATACCACACCACCAAGGGTTTCATTTGACTTATCAGCAATTGAAGGTAACATCAATTTCAGTCCTAAATCTGATTCAGATGAGGAGACTGAAATCATAATAGGAAGATACCATGCAAGTGGTGGTATAAGCCTGGTTTATGGAAGAAGGCATATGTTTCCTACTTCAATAACTCGTGGAGGACAAGCCTCTGGGACTGTCCAAGGATGTGAGGAAAATCTAGCTTTGCTTTTGTCACAAAACTCTTGTAATCGAAGGACTGCGACACCATCCACTGATGATGTGACCCCTCCGTCCAAAACAAAAGCAAATGTGTTTACCTCTGGTCAATTAGCTAGAACATTTGTTGTTCTAAATTCCAGATTTTTGCTGAATCTATTCAGGATTCTCTTAAGAGCTTGCAGGAAGCTTTAGAGAGAAAAGAAGCAGAGAAAGAGAAAGAACTGGAAGAAAAGATGGAGACCATGTTGAATAATCAGGAGTCACAGAACTCTGACATTAAAAAATTGTCAGATTCTGTGAACCAGAACACCAGCAGAGTGGAAGAAACAACAACAACCAACAGACTCAAAAAGGCAACAACAACTTGTCAAGGGAACTACAGAAAACAGCACCAGAAAATGAACTGATCAAGAATCAGATCAATCAGCAAGCAGCAAAATGGGAAAGAACAGCTGATGAAATTAACAAAAATCTGGAACGTGCGAAACAAAAGGGGGATGCAACCATTGATCAAGCAAAGCAGACTTTAAACATGGTGCAAGGGGCAATAAAGAGATATATTGAACCAACCAGAAGGCCTTCTCCCACTGCTGGACAATAAAAAAACACTCAAGCTGCAGAATTTGACTCACCTAATATCCAAACAGCTGAAAGGGTTGCTGAGAATGTACAAGAACCACAAAAAATAATCTCACCATAGCCTCATAAAGGTAACATTCTTGCACTATATCAACCTGAATAAGAATCCAAAAAGAATAGAACTTGTATATAAATGTTAATGGAAGCCACAAGGGTTGATATAGCAGAGGAGGCCAAAAAGAAGATGAAGGCGTAGTATGTGATGCCATGATGGAAACTTCAGCATCTCAATGGGAAGTGGAGCCTAGAGTCACAAGACATAGGATCAAGCTGAAACCTAGTGACTATGTATTTCCTGAAACATACTATAGAGAAATCTACAGAGAAGAAAATGAAGAAATAGGAATACTAAGCCTACATTCCAGATTCAATCTCACCAGAAGAACAGAAGATGATCCAACTGTATTACCTGTGGAACAACTAGAGTTGTAAATCAAGAGGATTCTAAACATCAAAAGTAGAGAAATAATCTCTAGGGAAACTACACAATGGTTTAATGAATATGAGATTGAAAGAGGTGAAAAGGTGAACACAAAGATCACATATGAAGATTTGGAAGACCTACACCCTAAGGATCTGATAATAATGAGAAACAAATTTATGGATGATAAGTCTACAAACATCCAAGTCAGAAGAGCACTGGATGCAATTTCCAATGCAACCAAAAAATAGTTTATGAGAAATGCTCAAAATGACTTTGATCTTGCCTTAACCCATCTCAGCATGCTACAAAAGATCAATCTAACAGTACCTAATCAAGATATCCCAAAACAAGCCCAGATCTGGTATGATAGTACTGATACCAGAAAAAGGAATCATTTTTAGGGATGACAACTAGGCCAAAAGAATGTTCAGAAGTTTTGCAGCAAACCGATCTTGAAAAATTCAAAACATCATAGGTTTCCCAAACTTCTGATCCTGCAAAAGACCAACTTCCAAACCAACTGCCAAGAAACAAAAGAAGCCAGAAGAACATATTAAAACAGACTTCAAAATGATTCTACTTGAAGGCAATCAGATAGTAGATCAAGATAATGAATGGGAAGAAAAACCTCTGCTCACTTAACATAGGGATCCTACAACTTATGCTTATCAACTGACCCAAACCATCACAGATTAAACACAAACCAAGGTAATCACTGAACACCACATTCCTATTCCTAGTGATACACCTGGTGTTGTACAAGCTGAACAAAGAAGGAGATCCAACCTGATTTTTGCTGAAATTCAAGAACCACAAGCATCAGGTGAAAACTAAGAAAAGGGCATAGTTCCCTACACACTAGACTTTGACAGGTCTAAACGAAGATAGTGAAATGGTCCTTTACTCATAAATCAAACTCAATTGTGTTGACAAGAGGAGACTGTTCTTTCAAGATCTTCAAAAGCAAAGATAAGTTGAAAAACCTTTCAACAGAAGACTTTCTAACAGTTCAGCATCTTGAACCTGAACAAAGACCAATTCTCACTGAACAACAAGCTCACCAACTCAAGATCTCCATGGTTAGAGAAATTTGGAGAATTCTTAATTACAGAAGAAAAGAAAATAAAGTTTAGATAAGGTTTTGGCTTTATCAATCCAGGGGGATTGTTGGGTCAAAGAGGATTGACAAGCCAGTATAAACCTTAGTCTAAATCACTCTCTACATATTTTGCTAAGTATGGAATCTACTGAAGAAGAAGAAGAAGACAAAGTACTGAAGAAGCTGATACAAGTGCTGAAAGGTAAACCAGACAGAACACCTGAATAACAACTTTGTTATCAGAAGTTGTTTGGTATTCACCAGTTTTAGTAGAAGCTTCCCACCGCCCTTACTTCAGTAGTTTCTATATTATATTAGTTTTTGTTACTTTATGTACAAGTTCCAATACTACAACATGTTGTAGTATTATTATATTGTTTTCAATACTTCCAATGTACGTATTGTTTAGTCTATAAATAGATATGTTCACCCCTTCTATTTTAGACATCTTTTGCAGTAAACATTTCTAATTTATGAGAATCATTTCAAGCACTTATTACTATTTTATTAATTAACTGTTGGACTCTCATATTAACTGCTTTAGTTCTACTATTGAGGGGGAGTATTTACTCTTGTTAAAAGTGATACTTTAACCTTAGAACACTTATACTATTCCAATGTGCATTTACTTTGATATATCCTACAAGTGTTCTTAGAAGAAACTGTGATAAACTGTAAGAACTGATCCAACACATTGGTTGGGTGTACATTGAACATGCTAAAGTTTTTAGCATCAAGTGGAAGGAATGACTACTGTACTTCAACCGGTATACCAAGATCAAGAGCCTTCCTTTCTTGTATGTTCAAGATCAGGTACGTCTACATCCACTCTATTATGAGAAGTGTTCAGGTTTCGATTGTTTTTTCAGCATTCTGAAGAGGGGGAGCCGAGATAAATGGAAAACGTTCAGGCCTTAGTATCTGAAGTCTTACAAGACCGGGGAACTGCATTCGAGAACTGGCTGTCCTCTTTGGAAGCACAAGATCAAGCCCCCCAGATAGCATGTCAAGGATTCCAATCGCTCCAATGGAACAGAACTTTCATCCAAAGTTCTGGTTCTGGTATTACGATTTTGTCACGATGGAAGCAGTTATTGTACTTGACAATGCACTGAAGATATGCAGAAAAATCAGAGTCTGTGATCCTATGTGGCTGATAAATCTTTCAAAAGCTGACATTGCCACCTTATATCATTATCCGACTCAACACCTCCAATCAGAAGCCGATCAAGCCCTCAAGTTTCAACGGGTGATTCGTTTTTGATATGCGTTCATGATTCATGCAGGTTGTGACTGGACGAAGATAAGCAGGATTCGGACTGTGAAGCCTTAGAAGATTAAGTGATGCTGCTTGAAGTTTTTGAAGTTTTCGAAGACATACTAGCTAGGTCCAAGGGGGAGTCTGTTAGTACATCTATGTTAGATGTCCCTAGCCTAGTATAGGTGTCCGTGTAACGTTTTGTACGTGTTTGGATGTGTTTTGTATGTTAAAGGGGATGCTTGGTAGGCTGCACACGACTAGGTCCTTGTGGCACAACTAGCTTAGCTAGTCGTGTGTGCCTAAAGACGACTAGCAAGCTAGTCGCTCCACCTAGTCGTGTGGCAGATAGCTAGTCGCCCCTAGGGCCGAAGACAACTAGCAGCAGGTATAAATACTACTAATCATTGCCCTAATCATTTTAGCTGTCATTTCACACATTCCAAAGTGAGGTTTCATAGGTTTTCAGGCCTGGTGATTGTATTATACACTTGTGCTCTGTTATTAATACGATTACAACCTATAAACCATCTTGTGTGTTTTTTTGATAACTCATTCTTGTGTTTGTTGGCGTTTTTGTTATCCAACCATCGTCTAGAGGATTCCGGACCCTAAACGAACCAGCTCGTGATAGTCAGGTTGTCCGAAAATGTTCCTACACAACTAAATAACGGGTGTAACTTTCAGCCTTAATGGTTAACTTTCAATAATATTTCTAGTGCTTACTTGAATGTACTTACATCTCAATACATGGATGAACCGTAGCCTGATGCTGCTGATTGAAACAAGTCCTTAATCAATGAACTTTTGTGACGATGTCTGAACGGGCATTGAATTTTTATTTTCATTTACTTGTAGGATCGAGTTTTTATTCTACGAGAATGATCATTTAAAAACTCCTTGTAAAATTTGGATGGGAGTGATCATTCAAGTTTAAAATAGTAGTATTGTTAACTTGCCACCAATCACACCCCTTTTAGAACATTCTTTAAACTTTTTATGCGTTTTCATTTTTTTAAATCACACACTAAAATCGATCATTTTTTGTTTTTATTTTGATTATAGTCTTGCTATTAAAAACTAAAAACACAATAACCATGATGTAAGTTAATATTGCACATGTGTTATACGCAGGGGCGGAGCTAGCAACAAGCTAGGAGCCGCACCCGTTGCTTCTCAACGTCACGCGCGTAGTGAAAATTCTTTTTGTTTTACGATTTTTCAAAAATGTTACTACTGAAATAAAATTTATGTTGCTACTAAAATTTAATATACGTTACTACTAAATGAAATTATACGTTACGACATTATCAAACTCGAAAAAAATTACGTTGCTAATAACCCAAAAATATTAACTAATCTAATTAACTTTATAGTTTATAGTTATAATACAATAACTAAACAAGGCCACCCATTTATGTACTTAACCCAAGCCCACCCCACCCCCTTTAACCCAAATCCAACCACAAGAAGCCCATCCACGACCCACCTCTTTTCGCAAAACAAAAACAAAAAAAATGTATGTTGTAGCAGCCAAGCAAGAGCAGCATCCAACCTGAAATCTTACCCGTGCCCTGCGTCCGCCTTCCTCTGCCGGTCTGCCCTGCGTCCACCTTGTCTCCAGTCGGCGCCGCCCTCCACAGACTCCATATATCTTGATATCTTTGATTTACGCAATAGAATGGGTGAGGACTATTTGAGCAATACTTTGATTTGTGCGGTTGAAAGAGACACTTTGGATAAAGTAAAAGAAGATGACGTAATGGCTTGATTTCAAGCTTTCAAGAACCGAAGTGGCGAAATCTATTAGGTATGTGTCTAACTTTATCTATTATCATGTTGTTATATATATTTCCTTTACATTGTATGAATTAACTATGGTAAAAAAAATTGAACGTTGTTACTCAAAATTATTTATAGATAGGCCACTGGTTATAAGTCATATTACACATGTGTAATATGCTATATGACCCATCTGTAATGCGTTGTAACACACACATACATATATATATATATATATATATATATATATATATATATATATATATATATAAAGTACGTCATATTGCAAAGCGTACTTTTTTTTTGAAAAACCGAACCAAACCATTCTGTCACACCACGACAATGGCGGAAACACGTGGCGCGACGGTTCAAGAGCATAAAGTCAAGGTTAACGCAAATCACAAGTAATTTAAGAAAATGGGTCATTTATTAAGGCGTCAAATCTTATTCAAAATATTACATAAAAGTAAATTGTTTTATAACACAATGGAGAGGTTTCTCAAATATATCCCATAGTCTTGGGAAATAAAGGTGAAACCCCGCAAAATATTTAACGCCGCATCGGAGGATTCCATGACCCAGCTTGCCCCGGTTTGCCTTCATCTAATTACCTGAAAGATATGTTTAAAATTTCGTCAATATAAATATATTGGTGAGTTCACAGGTTTTTAGTTTCCAAAACTTGAATACTTGGGAAATACTATGTTATGACAATATATAGGAGTTGCAAATTCCTATAAATCTACTTGAGACTATAATCAAACCAAGACGTATAATAATAATGCCCCGCTCCAAGTCGTTAATCGGTATCCTACGACTTAAGTTCAGAATATATGCACCCCAGGCATACACTAATGCAAAATCGACGCTATCGATTAGGGGTGGGCCTTGTCAGGCACCAATAGTACTATCCAATATTCCACCGGTTTCATTTCCCTGAATAAATGATTATAGAGGCGAGGACTCAACCCCGAGTGGCGGTCACACCTCAAGTAGTAAATCCGTCAAACATTTTCCCTAACATATCTTTCCCCCGAAAACGTAAAAATAGTTTAAAATGGGGCCGTGAAACTCACCTGAATCACTGTCCGGCTCACTAAGCAGATAGCAAAAAGGGTCTCGCACCTACAAGCGTCCTAGACGTATAAGTCACTATCCCTATAGTGCATGTGCCTTGGCAAGTTGTACACCCAACTCCCGACCACAAGTTATTCCAAATCCCGTTTAATTAAGCGCGTATCCTAGGTTTCGTTGGCGTTAGATTACCCCTTTGTGTTACAAGTTATATATTACTCTTGTTAATATTTCCTTAACTTGTACCTTATTATTATCGACTCGACTTCACTTAACGTATAATTATTTTCCCATTTAAATAATTATACTTAAGATCGCATCGCTCGACATAATATATATTTCAACACTCGACCCGACTCACTTTGCCGCACATTTGTTTTCCCATTTAAACAAATATGCTAAGATCTTGTCGTTCGATTGTATATTCTCAACACCCGGTTCAACTCACCATACCGTATATTTATTTTCCCATTCAAATAAATATACTAGGATCTTGTCGGTACGGCATACACATATATATACCTTTGTCTACTCGTCTCGTTTTCCTTCCCGCATATCTACTTTCCCATTAAGTAGATATACTAGAATTTTGCCGAGACGAGCGTACATATATATAGATGTGTAATTTTTCTTGTTAAGTATATACGTTTGTTTAACGTCTTACTTGTTTACGTCATGTTTTTCTCCCACGAATAATTCCTTCAACACTTAGGAAAGTGTTTATTAGTTTTCACCCATGATGTATATATATTTTACTTCCTAAAAATATATATTTTCTTATCTTGCCGCAATGGCATTTTTCTCATGTTTTGTCCGTGTACGGTTCGTTAACGCGCCTTAGTTCGATATCTTAGCTCGAATAGTTAACTTTTCCAAGTTTTTCCCAACATGTGTTTTATAGCATTATTATTCATATTTCTTTCTCCTAACACATGTTACTTGGAAGGTTTAAAATACTTATGTATTTTTAACCCAACTTGTTAACTTAACTACAAAAATGTTTCCAATACTTTTATATTCCCATTTATATAAAAGTATTCATTTTTTGTATAAGTTTCTCAAGTTTGTTTAATATTTTTATAAAATCTCTATTTTATAAAAATCCTTATGTTAATACAATCCATATTTTTATAACTTTCAAAAATATACTTTTTATACAAAAATACCCAAGTATATCTACTAGTATTTACCCAAATCATCCTTAGAAATTTATTACTTACACTTTTGACACCAAACTTTCCATCCTTGCATTTTTGGACTAATAGTTTCTAAAATGTTCATTTTAGTCCTCTAACTTTCAAAGTTGCAATTTTAGTCCCTTAACTTCCAAATGTTGCATTTTTCCACTCTAACTTCCAAAGTTAGCATTTTTCACTCAAAATAGTGGACTTTGAAGATTCATCTTTTTATTGATAGGTTATTTTTGTATCAAAACACTTTTATTAGTCTTATATTTCATATATAAGGCTACTTGTATGTGTGTTTTATGTATTTGCCCATTATATCAAAATACCATTCTTCTAAGTAAGTAAACTTTAATTTTTCATCTTCTTTATTCATGACCTTCTAACATGTTCCATCATTTATTATGTCTTAGATGATCATATTAAGATGATTAAAGTTACTTTTTAACACATTCAAGTTTGTTCTACAAATCTTAATCAAATCATCATCCTACTTAGTGTATGTGTAGATTTTATACATTTTCAAGAACACTACTTTATCATCATCCAATCCATGATCCATTTACATATCTTTAATCATTTATTTTACTCATGTAAAACCTATTAAAGATTATGTTTCAAACCACATTTTAAACCCTTCATGTACAACTTGCTTCTAAGAACACATACATGAATAATAATAATCAAAAACAAGGTTAAGAAGCTTACTACTAGCACAAGGCTAGGGAAGACAAAACCTTGGATTTTGAGAGGGGTTTAGTGTGTTCTTCCTTAATGGTTAAGCTCCAAGCTTGAAACACACACTAGGGGTTTTGATGGATGGATGTTTTGAGTGATTTGGAGATGTAATAACTTGAAAGAAATGTGTATATGGGAGGGGTATAACTCACGGCTCAAAGAGAAGAAAAAGGAAGAAGAAAACTTGAATGTGTAAGTATCTAACACATGTTTATATAGTGCTATCACATGTAATCTTCCATGGATTGCATGTAATCTTGCTAATGATTCAAGAGATTTAAGAAGTACTAAAATGATCTTGAATGGATGGGGGAGGGGTGTGTGTGGCCGTGAGATAGAGAGGGATGGAGTGGATTTTTGTGTGTAAATCTTAGTCTAATATTTGATTGATCTTATACTTGATTCACTTACAAGCATGTGCATACACTTAGGTTATGATTACTAGCTTTTGTCTTGGATTTTAGTGGCCAAGGGCCGAAATTTTTCATGGAGGAGACAAAGTGTTGCATGCTTTTGTACTTGTGTATCTTACATCTTTGTCTTATCCCATGCATGCTTAATTCTAGAGTTGTAGATGATTATTATTAAAAACACATGCATGGACACAATGAGGCCATCTAGGCCGGCCACTTTTGTGGCTTGGGTGGGGTCCACAACTTCAAATATTTACCCAATACTTGTTAAGTTTAATTCTTCGTCGTTCGGGTGTCGTTCGGGTATTTTTCGGGTTTTTTAATCGCACGTTATTCGGACATTAAAAATACCTTTAATAACCCTTAAATATAGTCTAATTTAAGCGTTGATTGGTTATTTAGGCTTTTGCCGGGTGAAATTATGAGTTATACGCGTATCGGGTGCGGTATGCGCATTTTATTCGTTACCGGGAGATTTGTACAAGACGTTTCCACTCATGGTTTTGGAGTTCCAAAACTCATTATATTTTGTGAAAATACCCTTTATTTTATATCCTGGGTGTCCGGGATCCTTTTCGTTTATTTAATTATTACCGGGTAATTACCAACGTCCATACCGAATAGTTTATTCGCACATGATCCAATCATGTTTTACCATTAAACGTACGCATTCCTATGCACTATTTGGAAATTGCTATCTCCTAAGGCCTTGATAATTAAATCACACATAATTGCATTTAATTACGTTAATCATATATTAATTAATTTGTACGGAATTACCTTATTTTGCCGGTTGTTACACATTCTCATATGACCAAAACAGTTTAGAACGGTGGTATGGAAAGATACTAACCAAACATGACAGCCCAAACTAAACATACACCTACACAGTACAATAACCACTCAATACAGCCCAACACTCACTCAACCAAAGTTGATGCCTTCGAAGGCCCACCAATTCTGCAGATCAATTCTGGTAACCTTCGATCTCTTTTTCATCCACCAGTATGTATGTTCTTTAATATCTTGGACCATTTTGATGCCACTGTATTAACATTATTGAAAATCTTGTCGTTTCGCCCCAACTATATCCTCCAAAGGGACATTAGTAGCACCGCGTATATTATTGCCTTCCACTTCTTTGAACCCTGCATCGAATAAGCCCACTCCAACAGCTGTGTTACATAGGTAATGTGACTGGGATATTGAACCTTCAACCACCCGCAAATATGCCACAAGACAAGCCTGGCCCAGAAGCAATTGACCAACAGGCGATCGACCGTTTCCATATCCACTTCGCATCTTTTACACCTACCGTTCCCAAACATAATACCTCTAATCGCCAAAGCCTCATTAGTCGGAATTCCACTTTGAACAGCCCTCCAAACAAAACAGTTGACTTTTGGAATTGCAATTCTGCTCCATATGAACCTTAAACCCGAACCTAAATCTGTCGAAGCCGTAGATAGATCTGATCGAACTTCCTTCACCGAAAAATCAACCACTCAATCCTCCGACTTCCACTGCCACCTATCTCCCCTATCAAAAACTGTTTGGCCTTGAAGTAATTCCATCAGTCTATCTCGTTGTTCCATTTCTTCCATAGATGACGGCAAACGACTCCAATCCCAACCCTAGTTTATTGTAGCCCCTTCCGCTTTGTAACACATCTTGACTTTTACTTTCTTGTTTCTGCACAATGCGAATATATGTGGGAATCTGTCTTTTAACTTCCCTCCTGTGATCCAGATATCACCCAAAAAGATATACAACCCCATCCCCGATTGAACATACAATCTTTTTTTCAAGGTCCGGCCCTCTCATCATAAAATCGTTAGCTACCTTAGCAATGGTATTCCAAACACCCGAGTAAGCTTTCACATGCTGAAGAAAATTCAGTTTTCTTGCCCCACCATGAATGGCTTCAATAGTTTTAACCCAAAGATGATCTCTAGACATTATATACCTCCACCACCACTTAGTCAATAAACCCAAATTCATGTCTTCGAGCTTACCCACACCCAACCTTCCCAACCTTTTAGGTTTTACAATTTTTTCCCATGCCACCCATTTTATTTTTCTTACATTCGATATCCCACCCCAAAGGAACCTAAGCCAGAGACCTTCAAGAGTTTTCAATACCCCCATAGGAGCTTTAAAAAGTGATAAATAGTAAACCGGAAGGGCACCCAATACCGACTTAACTAGAACCAATCTCCCGGCAAAAGATAGTGTTCTAGCCTTCCATGATGAGAGTTTATTGTTGAATCTATCAATCACCACTTTCCAGCTACCAATCCTTTTCATGTTATCTCCAATTGGCAGCCCGAGATAGACAAACAGAAAGTTACCACTTCTACGTCTTAATGTCGCCGCAAGCCTTTCCACCTCATCCTGTTGAATCCCAACACCATATAAATAGCTTTTTTGAACATTAACTTTCGGCCCCGAAGCCACCTGAAAGCAGCGAAAAATCCGATTTAAGTTAATAATGTTTGCGTCCGACCATGTACCCATAAAGAGCGCATCGTCGGCGTAAAACAAGTGTGAGAACTCGAGGCCCCCGTTTGGCAGCTTAACGCCAGAGAAGGCCCCACTAACAACCGCTTTTGAAATCACTACATGTAGTGCTTCCATGACTATAGTAAATAGGAAAGGGGAGATTGGATCCCCTTGCCTCAAACCCCTATTCAATGCGAATTCATTAGTTGGTACGCCATTAACTAAGACCAAAGCCTTCCCGGTAAATAGAATACCCATTATCCAACCTCTCCACTTCGACAGAAAGCCCATGTGGTGCATAAAGTTAATCAAAAACTTCCATGAGATGCAATCGTAGGCCTTCTCGAAATCTTATTTGAAAAACATCACCTGCTTTTTCGTCTTTTTAGCCCAAGATAATACCTCGCTCGCGATCATCGGTCCGTCAAAAATGTTCCAACCCTGAACAAATGTTGATTGCTCCATAGAGATAATAATACCCTAGACTTTTTTTAGCCTTCCCGCAAGAACCTTTGGTATTACCTTACCGATACTCCCAATGAGAGATATTGGACGGAAATCGGACGTCATCGGATCGATTACTTTGGGATCAATGCAATGAAGGACGAGTTGCAAGAACTGTGGAGTGAGCCGTGTGTGAAAAACTCATCCATAATCAGCATTATATGGTCTTCAAGTTTGTCCCAAAATTTCTTAATGAAAGCAAACGTAAAGTCGTCCAGGCCCGATGATTTTTTGTCGCCACATTCCCGATGAATGACCTATCTTGGTAAGTCCATAAATAACCTATCTTTTCTTGCATCTCCTTCAACTTACGCACAATCCCGATGAATGACATCTTGATGATTTATCATGCCTATCTAAAACCCTAACCTTCAATTCATAAAAATAAATACGATATTACACAATTTACCTTCGACTATCACTGTTTCTATTTCTCTTTCAATTTTTGGCTTAATAATGACAGAACATAAAGCTCATAATCGATCAAAATGTAGTGATACTTAGGTGTTGTTTAACTTTTTTTTTTAAAAAGGTCTACGTAGGCTCTTCTGTCTGCGCCACGTAGACCACGCGCAAACATTGCCATCTATAGACTGTTTGTTTTTTCGAAGACATTTCATTAAAAAAAAATGTAAGACCCATTCCAAATAAAAGAATCGTATATTAAGATTTAGTCTAATTTGGCGTATTTGATTTAAGAGGAGATTTATAATTTTTCTGAAATCCCACTTGACAAAAGATACAAGGTGATTACACATCAAAATAAGACATACTTGGATAACATGTTCAAGTTTGATAATCAAAATGATCGCCGAGTTCATTTACAAATCAAGATTTGTGCGGAAGCGTAGAAAGGATTGTGTTCGGTTCTTCAAAACGGCCTACTTGATCACCATCCGGGCCTTGAGTACATTACCTAAGATCCATTACAAGATTCACACGTGTTAGGGACGTTAAACATAGGATAATATTCAAGAAACAAACAAGAGAGGAGGGGAGGAGATCCCCGCCATAGCCTATGGCTGATGCTGTTTCGTGATTCTGCGTTTGCCGTAACCTACGGCCAGGCGACCGTAGGTTACTGTTGGCGATGGTTGTTCTGGTTTGATTGTTTTGGCCGTAGCTTACGGTCTAGGGCCGTATGTTACGACCCGTAGCTGCTCAATGCTCCATGTTTTTCTATCCAACATGCTACCATGTCGCCTATACTTCCCATACACAATATGCAGGTCTAGAGAGGTTAGGACATGAATTACTTATCTTGTTTACTAAAAATGTTTCCCAATGACATATCCTCTAATCCGAATTCAACATTCAAGATCCATTCGAAGATCCAACATTTCAATTGTAATACCATAATCATATTTAAATTCCGAAATGGCTTACCTTATGCTTGATCTTTCCTTCGCGAGTCCTTTCCGCTCTGACTTGATGATGTTTCCGGCTCCTTGCCTATTGGTTTAGGTTCACCAAATCGTTATAACCATTATGATTTCTATTGCCCATGTTGTCTTATGCAAGACACTCGTAATTCTTGTGTTTATTTCCTATGTTACTCATAGGTTTATTTTAACATCGTTTTCAAGCATGAGTTTAGACACTAATATTATCACTTACTCATGAAATCATCATACAATGGCAATGACTTGACTTTCCATATTGCACCTAAACACACCAAGTTGACACTTTTTAAATGGCATTCGTTTCATTTGAGCATTTTGTCGAGTACTTGGTAGGCGTTTATGTTTCATATGAACAATGACCCTTCCAAGACATCATAATCTCACCCGCATTCAACACTATCAATCAAACATATTTTCCTACCATTTTCATAGCATAATTCATATACATACTAAACATACATTATTGTTTAGATAATGAAGATGATGGGTTTCATCAAATTCATGGAACCCACCTTCCACGTTTGGCGATACGAGTTGAATCGACTTTCGGTAACAATTCACACTGGCATGAAACACGGGATAGCCAATCCATCCCTATTACCACCTGGATTTCTCCTATCTTCATAGGAATCAGATCCACGAGGAACTTTTCCCCGTCGACCTCTATCTCACAGTCTCGGCAGATATCAAACACAATGAAATGGTTGTTGTCGCCTACTTCACCTCTAAGGGCATAGGTAATTTGGACATGATAAACGATGGGTAGCGAATAAGCTCGTGTGATACAAAGGACCTATTTGCGTTGTGTCAAACAGAATCTTTGCAAGCACATAAGCTATGATGAAAGTACCTATATGGCATAGACAATATAACTCGTTATTTTCCCTCATTTCAGTTCTCATGTGGAAAGGGCAACTCAAATGAATATTTTTAGCATAACGGTTATGTTAGGTAAATTCCCACCTACCCGTTCAATACATGTTCTCAATAATTAACGGAATTTAGATTTTTCGAATACCTGTGACCATCCCCGGGCCGGACTTAAATCAAAACATCTTAGGGAACAGTATCATTTTTTTGTCTTTTAGCCTACTTTTTCTTTTAGTGCTTTAAGGTTTTTTTAACATCTCTTGTAATTTAGTGTTTTGTCGTTTTTAAGTAGCATGGTTTTAAGCCTCTGATAAGAACCTGCTAATAGTGAGTCAAAGTCAATGTCAAAGTCATAAGTCAAAATGCTGAATTTAGGGGCTGAAGTTTAGGAAGTAACCCTTTTATTTTTCATTTAACTATTACATTTCATGTTCTAGTTTTTCATGTCTAAGATGTTTTGATTATTTTGTTCTAGTATTTGGAGATCTGACTATCTTGAATCAAGCCAACTCTCATATTATTTCAATAAAATCAGCCTTTTGATTTTTCTGGTTTCTATCATTTGGTTCCATTGCTGGGAAATCGAATGGCTCTTACACACAGGAATTTTGCGGATTAACTATCAGCCTTTGTAATCCAATTAGATGCCATCCAAACATCCATGAAGAATGAAATTGCAGAAATCAAAGAGGCTTGGTTGGAGGCCAAAGAACCTCTGGATGAACCTGAAGACCCACCAACAGATATGGTCACAGAGGAAACCGAAGAACAGAAAGAAATAGAGGATGCATAATCATCCGAGATCAAGGCTCAGATGGATGTCAAGGAGGTTCGGTCAGAAAAACAAGCAAATGTTGAAAAGGAAGAAAATCATGGCGAAAATCAAACAGACACATGTACCACAGGATTAACCTCTGAATCGGGCTCTGTTCAGGCTGCACCAGTATTTTGGCTAAAGAAAAACCAGGTTGACGGTCCCATTGGACATGGCAGGTCTAGTGAACCCCTCACAAGATCTCCATCTGCTGGTGTGCCTAGGAAGCATGTTACTTTGTTACTACCGAGGAGTTAACAAGCCCGTTTTCTGTTTTCAGTTGGTTCATGGACCTGTAATATGTTGGTTCAACACCCTACACCTATAGCTTCTCTTACGGTTATAAAAACACGGGGATGGCACCTGCAACCACATTTCATTTTAGCGCATAAATGAAGCAGGTCAGCCTACAATTGAATGGATGATTGGTTGGTAACAAGTTCCTTCTAGCCGACTTGAGGGCAAGTCATATTTTGGGGCCAGAAGTATTGATAAGAACCTACTAATAGTGAGTCAAACTCAAGGTCAAAGTCAAAAGTCAAAATGCTGGATTTAGGGGCTGAAGTTTAGGAAGTAACTCTTTTATTTTTCATTTAAGTATTCCATTTCATGTTCTAGTTTTTCATGTCTAAGATGTTTTGATTATTGTGTTCTTGTATTTGGAGATCTGGCTATCTCAAATCAGGCCAACTATCATATTATTTCAATAAAATCAGCCTTTTGATTTTCTGGTTTTGTATCAGCCTCCATCCTGCAACACTGGTAACTCGGTTTCACGCTCACCGCCCGCAATGCGGGGGCTTACGACTAGTTAGTATAAGAAAGTAACTAATATAAGCTTGTAAATTATGGGGAAAAATACACTTACGACACTCCAAACAAAATAGTGTGGTTTCGCCGTTGGCATAGAAATTGAACTAGTCCATTCTAAAAGGCCTAACTTTCTAGGTCTAGCTGAAAATATGTTATTGATACTTCATTACAAAAAACAATCAACAAACATGTGGTCGATATGGTGTTCATTGGTTGTTCAAAAGAAAAAAAAATGTGGTGTTCATTGGACACTGTTCTAATTCTCTCCAACCGGGTGGTGCGAGTTCGAGACTTCTCGACCACTCTCTGCGTGGTTTGCTAGATTAACCTTGCTTTCATCATCATCATGTGCAAGCAAATTACCTACGTTTCGATGGACACTGTTCTAATTCCCTACGTTTCAATGTGCAAGCAAATCAATACTGATCGAATTCCAATAGCGTATGTTTCACGTGTTCCAAAAGCTCGATGGATTAAAAGAAGTGCATGGATGTAATCTTATTTGCATAACATCAATTAGAAAGGATTTAAAGTTTGATCTTCCTTGTGTTTAAAATGGGTTAAAACAAAATGAAAAAAACTTATCAAGTTTTGGGTTGTTTCCTTTCATATTTCCTTGTTGGACCATTTCAAACTATACAGGTATTTTATTCTCTAAGCCCATTTCAAATTGTTACAGTCCGGTTCAGTTCTCAGAGTTTCAACTTTTAGGCATCGATCCGGTTTTGGACCTATTAACCCTACGTACATGTACATTACTAGGCTTTTTTGTTCAAATTTTTGGCATATTTTGTTTGAGAGATTAAAAAAAAAGGAATTATGGCTTTAAGATGCCCAAAGATGAAAATAACAACTAGTTGTGTTATTAGGGTGGATGGGGTGGTTAGTGATACCATCACCCCATCATACTATCATACCCAATAATATTATGCCATCTCATTCCATTACTAAACCCATGTGACGGTGTTCACATTCCATCACATTTTATCACTAAACTTTTTTTTAAAATAAACTAAAAACTTTACATTTTAAAAAAAAAAATGTTAAATTAAATAAAATAAAAAACATTACATTAAATTAAAAAAAAATAACACGCTACTACAAATAAAATAAAATAAAAGCTACTAAAAAAATACAAACATTAGTAAAAACCTAATAAAATTTTGGGCGTAACATTCGCCACGCCGAAACATGTTGAAAATCAACCCCGACCTCAGCCGCATAATCGATTTGAGCAAAACCAACATGCACATCTTCTGCTTCGTCGGGGTGATAATTAAACACACAATACTAACATTTTTTACTTTTACAAATAAGATACATTAATTAAAAACTTTAAAAATTTTAAGATAATGTTGAAAGGATATGTTTCTCAAAGTAAAAAAAAAAAAAAAAAAAAAAAAAAAAAAGTAAAATTAAACACTTTAATTCTCGGCCCAAGACCCGCTTGCTTTTCTTTCTTTTCCACCGTGAGGTATATCACGATTTTGTTGTTTCACGCCCCCGGTGCATCACGCTATCGCGGTCATCACCACCCCGTCCATAAGGCCTCAAAAACGAAAAACGAACCGTTTAATAGGTTGGGCGGACTCGCCTTTTTGGCATTTGAAGTGCTTTTTCATTTACGTTTTTCTTCAAAATTATTAGATTTAAAATGGTGATAAGGAGATTTCTTATATAAAACCTATACAAAACTGTATATTCTAAGAGATGAGTATAATAAATAGACAAAGGCTGAATGGTCACTAGTGCCATCGCTCGTTAGGTGGTTGAAGCCGATAGTGGGAATGATAGTCTAGGCCCATTAGGACTTGAATATTTCATAATTCTTCTATCTATTAATTTATAAATTGTTCAATCTATCCATTGTTTTGATACCCGGATCCGACCGGCGGAAACCGGACCGGTTGGATTGGGAACCAGGGGTTGGACCGGTGAACCAATCGGACCAGTGAACATGTAAGGAGACCGGTTTGACGTCCGGTCTGGTTCTAAAAACATTGCGTCTGTCTATTAATTTATAATTTTTTTAATGAATGGTATTTAGATAGGTGGTATGTTCTTATTGGACTATTCGGTGTGGGTTCATCAGCCAAACCATACACGCCCTCCACCATAAAATACCATACATGTGTCACTCCACCCATCAAACACAAATTCGAGAGGTAACGAGTTGTGACTTGACCTAGCAAGTTGAGAGACTTAAATTCTCAAATCAATAATTTATAAAAATATCTCAAATTAGCAAACCATGAATAACATAAAGCTATCAATTAGGATTACACGATCAATCCAAATAGAACATATAAACAAAACACAAGCAATTTGTACACAACATTTCCCACAATTCATCCAAGCTGGCTCTTGTGGGCCGCAATTTTTAATGCAGGATAAAAAAAAAAAAAAACAAGCAACAAATGCATTAACTTAGATTCCAATGACGCCCTTTGTAATGTCTACTTCACTATAGTGACTGGACAGGTTGCGTTCTCCACCACGTGGCTGCTTACACTCCCAAGCAACACCCTGTAATATTAGTTTATAAAATTTTAAAATTTTAAATCTACAAAACCATCGATCTTATTTACATTAATATGTTGGCTTAATGACCACCCAATTTTACTTTGAGACATGTGATTTAACTCTTTCATATTGTTGGCTGTCAGATCAATTGGTGAGAGACCCTAATGGTGATGTATGCCATATTTTTACCAACTTCTATCTATATATATAAAAAGAAAACGTATATGATGATGTGGCGTGCAATGGAGGCCTCAACTTCCCCTTGAGAATGCCACGTGGCATCATAATTGAAAGATTTTAGTGTTTTTGAACTATTTACGTTTTTAATTAAAAAAAAAAAGATAAACATAAAACCTTAAATTAAATTGAGTTATTTTAGGAAAAAAAAGAATTTAAAAATAAATTTAAAATTTTCTCTCTCATGTTTCCTCCCATAATTTTAAACGTTTATATCTTTTATATACGGGATTTTTTAAAGAAAAAAATTACACCAAATTAACGAGCGTTTTATTATCTTTCCAACGAATACAATAGTCCTATAGAAAAAACGGAGAAAAATCGACTATTTTTTGTGGGGTTTCGTTCATACAGGAAAAAAACACACAAAGTGTTCATGTTATTCATTAATCATGTTTTTTCTTTTAAACCAGGTTCTTATCTACGATGTTGAAAATCAGCCCAATCGCCATGTTATCATTGGAATTTTACTAGGTATACTTCATCAAGAGAAGTTAGGAGAAAGAATCGCGCAACACTGCAACACATGGTGTCACCTTATAGCAAGGTTATTTTTTTATTTATTTAATTACAAGAGTAATAATTATTACTATTAGTATTAGTATTATTAGAATGGTTATATTTTTCAACCCCGGGACGCTCCCGGAAAGAATTGATAATTGCTGACGTGCGTTCAATGGTGGCATCAACCATCTCTTGATTATGCCACGTGGCATAATGAGATGCAATGATTACAACTTCCAACTTAAGTGTTTGTTTAGTTGATTAGGTTAGGAATTATAAGAGCCATTAGAATGTGAGAAATTAGAAAGATGTGATGAGTTTTTTAATAGTTGCAGCTTACATAAATGATTCTTTAGATGATTACTGATTAGGTTTTAGATTAAGGAATATGAGGTATTACTGATTAGAATACTATGAACATGCAATGATTGAGAGATTTTGTGGTTAGTTAACTTGAGCTATTTGCAATAGGTTATCACGTAAAATTAGATTTTTCAACCCCGGGACCCTCCCGGGGTAATCAGCTAGTTAATATATATAATTTAAAGGAAAAATTAGCCAAATAGGCAAAAGTTAACAAAATAAAAATCAAATTTTAGCACTAGCAAAAACAGACATATCTAAGAAAAACCAATTAGGATTAGGAAAGGATTGAGAAGTATTGATGGCTAACATAATAAAAGTCGGCTAAACTTTAGCGGCACAAAACTTAAAAAAACCCAATCAAAATACACTCGAGTTAAGGGTAGGCCAGAATTAGTCAACCAATGATGGTGACAAACCCAGCAAAGCAAACCGGCCCGGATTCAATAGAATACACGGAGTTCGGCTAGCCTTAGCAGGGTGACGACTTCGATCGGCATCGTGACAATAGGTCACTCATAAGAAAGTCACCGTTAAAAAATAAATAAATACTAATAAAACTAGCCTACCTATTTTCGTAACCGGTAGTCTACAAACGTGCCACAAAAGTTTAGCCTTTAAAACCTGTGGTCCACAAGCATAGCGCAAACTATTTTTAGGCATCTTAGCCGGCGCTTTGTATTTTGGTGAGTAAAAGTTGATGTTTGTTTTGCTAACTTTTGTGTCAACTTATCTATTTTGGTAATTTCCCATAATTTAAAATTATAATATGAAGCAGATATGCAAGTAATAAAGCCAATACATGAGGTGTGAATTATGATCATGTTTTATTGGCCTTACTCAAAACTAAACCTTTACTGAAAACAAAAGGACTTTTGATGATTATACATGAGCATAAAGATTAGCGTGTCGTATAATATTGATGAAATTAGTTAATATTAAGAGGTTGTGTTATCTCGTGATTGTATCGCATTTTGCAAAAAAAAAAAAAAAAAATGGATTTAACAATGCGGTTCACAGTTTAAAATTTGAAATTTTTTGTTAATTTGTTGGAATATCTTGAAATATGCAGTTATGCATATGCGTAATATTCATCTTTATCATTTTTAAACATTTAATGCAAACTCATTTATAAGGGATTTAATCAAGTAATGTCATTTTTTAAATAAAAACTTAAATACAAAGTTTTCATAGGTTTTTATTATAAAAAATCAATTTAAATTGTTCAAATTTTATTTGGAAAATCCACTTAACCCAACCTGACTCAACCGATTGGTTTGGTTTAATTTGATGAATTTACATTGTGGCTATCATTCACCCGGAGTTATCAAAACCAATCGAACCAGGTAGGGGCGAAGCTTAGTGGAGGCGCGGGGGTGCCCCGGCCCGTGCCTTTTTTGGTGCAGTGATGGAATTTTGCAATTTCCGTATGTAATTTTGATATGGATTGAGTACGGTCCCCACCGATTTGGTCTCCCGCCCCCTACTGATTGGAAAAAAAATGAGTATGGCCCCCGCCGATTCGATCTCCAAGCTTCGCCACTGGAACCAGACTATGAACACCCATATGAAAACAATACGAGTCAAGACACATACATACCTTTTAAGGGTACCCAAACCTCTGCTGCCAACAACAATGCAATCAAGCTTGAGATGGTTTACAGCTTCACACAACTTCTCTCTTGGATCTCCCCAGTAAACCTTGGCCACCACATTAGCCTACACTCAACCATTTTACAAATAAAAAAACTTCGTTACTTTTTTATTATAAACGAAATAATCACAAAGCCAACTAGCAAAAGCGTCGCAAAATAACCTGAAACATGTACGAAAAAAATAGTATATGTCAATACAAAAATGTATTGGTGAGCATACCCTGATTTGAATACATATAGTAAGAAAAGTGTTTAGCAATTCATGTGCGGTACTATTTGCAATTATGTAATATGTAATTTCCTTTCAATGTAAAATTATTCAAATCAATGTATTCAAATTTACACTTTAGTACCATGAGCTATTGAACAATCGTCACTACGTGACACCTCGATGTTTCCGCCATCGGTTGGGGTGTTACAAACACCTCCAAAATCATCAAAAATGGAGTTCGGATAACGGATGTTCATATAAACCATATACACCGAAAGAACTGTCAAAACCGAAAACGATGGCCTGCCAGGTTGGAATATATGTGGTCTGGATAACGGTTTGGTTTTCATAGCTTGACGGTTTATGGTTCAATTTTTAATGTTTATGATTCGTAACAAGGGACTAACGCGTTTAGCATTTATTAACTTTTTCTCATTTTAATATAAAGCGGCGCAGCTTATTGTTCAGTTACCCAGTTTTCAAATGTAAATTGCTAACTTGGTTTTAGTTAAGTATGAATATGTTCCTTTATGTGCCAAAAAACAAAAATAAAAATATATATGTATATATACACAATACACAAAAAGTTACAATGCTCACCATTTAAAAAAATATATATATAAAATTATGTTTTCAAAAGAATAAAAAAACCTAAACAGCCTAAATCAAACCGTCAAGCCATCAAAACCTACCAATTTGGTTAATTTTTTCCCAAAATTAACCAAAGTTAACAATTGGCCTAGATTTTTCACCAAACCTAACTTAACCAAATCATGAACACCCCTACTATTTATAAACAATCTTCACCATCCTTAAAAATTTAAAACAAAATATCATTTTTTTAAAATTATTATCTTTCCAAAACCCTGACCCATCAAATCATAAAATCATCAAAACCATAAAGGGTCAACGGTCAACAAAAAAGGGATAGATCTATGATCTATCTCTATTTTTCCAAAACCTTACGGCCCAAAAATTTCACCAAACCCTAAACTACCCTGATTTCCGGTAGTCATCCAATTCAAAATCAAAATTATCAATCAATAAGCAAATCCTACAAACAATCTAATGCAATATTTAATATCATGCATACCTTCTTATCCACTGAAACACAATCAAGCATATCAAAAATCTCCGAATCCGGTGTAATCCCATACTTCTTACACACACCAATCTCCTTTAACTCCACCAACGGTATGTAAGCTGATCATTAAACATCCATAACCATAACTCATGATTAACAAAACAAAACCCTATTAGAATTATAATAACATGCATAAGTAAACTTTATAACTTACGTGACCCGGTATCCTCAAACAGTTGTTTGTTGGCGGGATCAGACTTTGGTGACAAAACAAGGAGGACGACAACTGTGTCACCGGCACCGATAAGGTTATCAACTGCCCATTTTAATGCAGTTTTGCTTGTTGTTGAGTAGTCCATTGCAATACCGATCGTACGAGCCTTAGCCATTTGTGGTTTTTGAATATTTGCAGTTGTTTTTTTTTAATTGAAAACCGTATGTGATTAGTTGTGGTATTTATAAGTGGTAAAGGGTTAATTTGGTGTTTAATTAAAGAATGGGGTGTGTTTATTTAATTGAAAACCGTATGTGATTAGTTGTGGTATTTATAAGTGGTAAAGGGTTAATTTGGTGTTTAATTAAAGAAAGGGGTGTGTTTATTTATTATTATATTTGATTGGATTTTGAGAGGAGGTTCGGGAATAAAGTGGAAGGAGTATTTTTATTTTTCAATGGTTTAATAATTAAACTGGTTGTCTTATTGTTTTGTGATGCGACTTGTTGATGGTTTTAAAAACCGGATAACGTTGTAAATAACTTAAGCTTTTAGAGTTTCTTAAAGGTCGTAGGGGGTGGGATATATAAAGCTCTTATTGGCTTTATTGTGTACGTATACGTCATCTATGAAGGATTATTGGATTAACCCTATTTGGAGTTAAATGGGTTTAAGATAATGCTAATGGCTCTAGATAAGTGTTAGTATTTTATTTAATTAGGATATGTTTATCTAGTTTGGCTTAATAATTAGTTAAGTGGTGTTTGAGTTATACTAGGTTTGGATTTAGTTTATTATAAATAGATCATTAGTGCTATTGTAATTTGTTTAATCAATAATAAAAGTCTTCTTTGTGTTAGTTTGGAGCCTGATTTTCCAACAATTGATATTAGATGGCGGTCTTGAGAGTCGTTTTTCGAGAACGGTGCAGCCCCTCACAGGGTTGCAACGGTGGGATGGTTGAAGACGAAGATAGAGAAAAAAATAAGGGGCAACAATATCAGTGTCGTTCATGATAGGAGGTGAGTGACAGTTTAGAGGTTTTTAAACAATGGGTTAAATCAAATATGGTCAAACTCAATTGGTTATGGCTTTAGAAAATTAAAGGCTGGATAAGAGAAGCACCATGCTAGTCACGTGCAAAACTTGTGTGGTCCAATTAAAAGGAAGGAACGAAGATGGAATTTTTTTTAGATAAGTTGGTAATTACCATGAGTTGATTTTCAAATGGGCAAAGACCTCGGGTGTGAGGTGTTGTAAGGTGGCGCCGGATATGTGAGTAAGCGTACGACAAAAATTAGGGGTGCAAACGAGCCGAGTGGCTCGCGAGCACTCGATATTGACTCGGTAAAAAGCTCGAACGAGCCGAGTCTTATCGAGCTCGAGCCTGAAATAAAGCTCATTTGGTTATCGAGCTCGAGCTCGAGCCTCGAATGTAAAGCTTGATTGGGCTCGTCGAGCCTTATTGAGCTTTGCTTATTTATGTCAACTAGCGGAAAAGCCCGCGCGTTGCCGCGGGTGTTAATTTATTTATTTTTTACAATTTACCATTGTTGAAATGAGAGCAAGAACACTCTCAAACTGCAAACAGACAATACCAAACATTGGACCTTCTCATGAACATCTCATGCAAAATCCATTCCAAACGATTCATTAGCAAGAGACAACACACGAGATCTTCACTTGTAACAGCTAGTGCAATCTACAACTAAACAAAATTGGAATGACAATATGAAGAAGGGACTACTGATGCCTTCACAGATAAATACAAGTTTAGACTTGCGAATCACCATCAATGCATAACTTCACGAAAACTATCTACATTTTATGTTGTCGATAGAGCATATCAATCGGTTGAACTTATGTTTTAAAATATTTATAGCATAACATATACTTTTATAAAAAAAAAAAAAAAAAGAGTAAATATAGTACAACTAATCTCTTAATACTATGTTTTTAGTTAGGATGGGCAAACGGGCCTAAGCTTTCGAAACCTTACTGAACCGATATGGAACCGATAGGATGGGCATCTTTCTCCCATGGTCGTTCACCAATGGACTCTTTCTAAATTACACATTCTCCCGAGCATTGATGACATGTCACCATACCCAACCATTAACATTTTCACCATCAACATTTTTCGTTGGGACCCACATAGAAACCCCTTTTAAGAACCAAGTAATTATGATTAGGCTTTCTTTAATGCATCCGTAAATTGCCATCCGAAGATGATGTGGAACTGTCCAAGAATTCAGGCCTAATAAATGTCCTAATTTCATATGAAATCCTTCTGCAAGGGCTCAAATTTTGGGTTATTGTGCCCATTTAAATTATTTATTTAATCATTAATTATTTAAATAAATTATATGATTGGAGGATATGTAAAGATGGGTGATGATATGGAAAATGTAAGGATATGTAAAGATGTTTGTATGGTTGGAGGTAAAAGTAAGGTTTTTAAGGATTTGTAAGGATATGATGTGGCAGGTGACTAGGCAACTAAGGGCGCCTAAGGGCACCCTTAGCATTAGAGATAGTCTTATTGTTGTGGAATAAAACATACCCTTGATATCAGTGAGATATTTGCTAGCTCTACAACCCTCTTGGCTATTAAAGACGATTAGCGCAACTAACTCAACCAATTATTGTTTATGTAATAGCACAATAGGCCAACCAATATAGATTTTAATAAACTTTTCCGGAAGCTAGTCTTACCGGCCCAACAAAAAAATATGCAGTCTTCTACCCTCTTTTTGAGAGCTTGTATGTCTTGTTCAACAAATTCAATTGCTTGCTCTAGAGAAAAAAGGGCAAAGAATAAAGAAATATATGAAGTATTTATAATTTCTTTATATAAATTCAGCCATGATTAGTGAAATTTAATTGATAATAGGATGTGAATTAAAAAAATTAACAGATGGTTAGGCACTTGGCAGAAAATAAATTACCTAGAACAGAAAATAAATTACCAGTAGTAGAGTTTCGTGGGCTTCAGTGCTCTAACACCTCTACTGCTCGTAGAGGCCTCTACGAGCAGTAGAGTTGTGTAAAACCCTAAATAAACCTCCGGTGCAAATAACATCACCCAAATGAAATGGGTTGATATCTATAAATTAAAACTTAATTCCTCATTTAAGGTTTGCATTACCGGATATATGAGAGATTATAATATGAGATTCAGGAGGATGTGAAACTATTAAAAATCAAGCAAAACAGCAGGGCACCTTACATGCATATCTCTATTCGTTTTTCTACCACTACCTTCAATTTTGTTTTTCAACCAATACCTCCACGTTTGTTTTTCATGGTTGATACAAAGTTACGTACGCATCACGTTTTCAACTCTTAATTAAGCCATCTATTCAAAGTTATAATCTCAAATGGACTTTGGTTAACATCTCTTTTAAATGAGACTGTTGACGGGAATAACATGTTATGTCAAACATTATGATTGCTTTACAATGTTGCTATTTTTATTCTGATAAACAACAGTTTTTCTCTCTCTTTTCAAATGCTAATTTTATATAAAAATATTATTCTGTTAATAGGAACTTGTTAACAATAAGTAAGACAATTCTTCTCAGTGTTGTTCTTTTTGAAGTCAAAGAATACCAAATTTGTTATAGAAGCTGCTTACTGTAGCACATTTCACCCTAACAAATGAGATTATGGTCTATATATGTATTGAAAGGTTCGCAGGACCGAATTGAGGGAAAAAAGATTGAGAGAGAATATGTGAAAAACTAGAAATCAATACATATATCAAATGAATACAATGTTGGGGTATTTATACTTGTGAAGGGATGTGTCCCCTTTGATACTAACCGACATACCGGTTGGATAATTAACTAACATACCTATTCTAACTTAGGATATAATAATATGTAACATATACTTAGGATAAATGTGGAAAACAAGAATTATATCTAACATTCTCCCCATTAATTCTTGATTTCCCCAAGGTCTTCAACTCCTATGAGACTTCGCATCTCGAGAAATTTTATTCTTGGTAGTGCCTTGGTGAGTATATCTGCTTTCTGCATCTCTCCACTGATGTGATCAACTTGTATCTGCTCGTTCTCTATGCATTCTCTGATAAAGTGATACCTTATGTTGATGTGCTTTGATCTTCCATGAAATACTGGATTCTTCATAAGTTGTATTGCTGACTTGTTGTCTACTAGTAGTGTTATCTTCTTTGGTTGTTCACCCGTGAGTTCGCTGAGTACTCCTTGTAGCCATATTGCTTGACATGCTGCTGATGTAGCTGCCATAAATTCTGATTCGCATGATGATAGTGCTACTGTACTTTGTTTCTGACTTGTCCATGTGATAGGTGAATCTCTGTAGTAGAATATTGTTCCTGTTGTTCCTTTTCCATCATCTTGGTCTCCATAACTGCTGTCGCTGTATCCAGTGATTTCTGCTTCTTTGCTTCTGCTGTATTGAATTCCATAATTCAATGTGCCTTTGATGTATCTTATCAAGTGCTTAACTGCCTTCATGTGAGTTGTTTTTGGCTTCTCCATAAATCTGCTAACGTATCCAACTGCGTAGGTGATATCTGGCCTGGTATGTGTGAGATACCTTAAGCTTCCAATTAGCTTTCTATATTCTGTTTCGTTGACTGGTTCACTTTCGTCTTCTTTAGTGAGCTTTAGACCTGATTCCATTGCATATTTTGTTGGATTGCAGTCTTCTAGTCTGGCTTCTTTAATGACTTTCTTCGCGTAGGCTGATTGCTTCAATTGTATCTTTCCTTGTGTTTGACATACTTCTATCCCTAGATAGTAAGTGAGTGGTCCTAAGTCACTCATTTCAAACTTGCCTTGCATTTCTTTCTTGAAGCTTGATATGTCCTTGATTGAACTTCTTGTCACTATTATATCATCGACATAAACTCCTATAATTATTGTTGACTGCTTTGAAGTTCTCTTGTATACTGCTTGCTCTTGTGGACATCTTATAAATCCAATCTCCTTTAGGATGTTATTCAGCCTTATGTTCCATGCTCTTGGTGCTTGCTTCAAACCATATAGAGCTTTCTTTAGCTTGTAGACTAGATTTTCTTTTCCTTTCTTTATGAATCCATCTGGTTGTGAAACGTAGACATCTTCCTTTAATTCACCATGTAAGAATGCTGATTTTACATCTAAGTGATGTACTTGCCATCCTTTCTGTGCTTCCAATGCTAGTAGTAGCCTGATTGTTTCTATTCTTGCAACTGGTGCAAAAACTTCATTGTAGTCTATTCCTTCTTGTTGTACGTATCCTTTTGCTACTAATCTGGCCTTATATTTGGTGATCTGTCCACTTGCGTCTCTCTTGACCTTGAATACCCATTTTAGACCTATTAGTTTCTGACTTGAGGGGAGTGTAGTCAGTGTCCAAGTATTGTTCTTCTCTATTGAGTCTATTTCGCTTTCCATTGCTTCTATCCATTGTGGGTACTCTGCTGCTTCTTTGTAATTTGCAGGTTCTTCATCATATGCTAGATATAGATGTTCATATTCTTCTGGTCTAAGAGGTTGTGTGGCTGCGTAGATGTCATTAAGTGATCTAAGGGCTCGAACTGGTCTATGTTGAGAGCCTGGTGAGTCTTCTAACTCTTGAGTACTTGTCTCAACTGCTGGATCACTTGTTGGCGTTTCTTGAATTGTTATTGGAGTTCGTGTAGCTGTGATTGGACTGCTAAAAAATTCATTATCACTTTCATCCTCTTGATCTTCATTGTCCTCATTACTTTGTTCTTGTACAGCTTCACTTTCGTGATCTCCATAAACTTCGAATCTTGTCCAAGATGGTTCGTCATTGCTTCCTTCTTTTAAGTAGTTGTTCCAATCCCATGGTTCGTTTTCTATGAATTGGACATCTCTGCTAATGTGTATCTTTTCTTCTACGGGATCATATAATCTATAGGCTTTTGAACCATTTTCATTTCCTAGATGTACCATTTTCTTGCTTCTGTCTTCTAACTTCTTTAAGTAAGGCGTTGTTACCTTTGCATATGCTGTGCATCCAAATACTCTAATGTGCTTGATATTGGGTGCTTTGCCATTTACTGCTTCGTAGGGCGTTATTCCCTTTAATGCTTTAGTAGGTAACCTATTCTGTATGTATATCGCTTGTCGTGTTGCTTCTGCCCATAAGTTCTGTGGTACGTTCATAGCCTTGCCTTTAACATGCTTCTGGTCATACTCATTACTGTACGGTTTTTTCTTTCTACTACACCATTTTGTTGTGGCGTGTAAGGTGCTGTAAGCTGTCTAAGGATTCCTTTATCCTCACAATATGCGGTAAGAGCTTTAGAAGTAAACTCTCCTCCACGATCCGTTCTTAATCTTTTGAGCTTGTGACTTGTCTCTGTCTGAGCTTCGCTTAGAAACTTCTTGAAATTTTCATAAACTTGATCTTTTGACTTAAGCATGTAGATCCACATATATCTTGAATAATCGTCAACTATCAGGAAGAAATAGTTGTTGCCTGCTAATGATGTGGGTGTAATCAGTCCACATAAGTCTGCATGTACGAGTTCTAGAGGTCTCGTGGCTCTAAAGCTTGCTTGAGAGGGAAACGGAAGTCTGCTTTACTTTCCCGTAATACATGCATCACATACTTGAGATGGGTGCTGAATCTTTGGCAGTCCACGTGCCATTCCTTTTGTGCTTAATTGTCTTAGTGATTAAAAATTCACATGTCCCATACGTGCATGCCATAGCCATGCAGGTGTATCTATTGTAGCTTGTAAACAAATCGGATTTGTTATTCTGAGCTTTACCTTGTAGAGTCTATTTTTAGCTCTTGGGACTTTCATCAATAGGTTGTTGTAGGCGTCATAGATCCATAGATGTTCATTCTCCATAATTACTTTACATCCTGATTCTGTAACTTGCCCGAGGCTTAAGATGTTGCTTTGGAGTGTTGGAATGTAATATACTTCTGTGACTAGTCTTTGTTCTCCATTGTTACATTCCAGTACTATTGAGCCTTTACCTTTGATGTTAACACACGATCCATCTCCAAATTTTACGCTGCCTGCTATCTTTTCGTCTAACTCTGTGAAATAGGAGCGTCTTCCTGTCATATGATTGCTTGCGCCATTGTCTAAATACCATACTTCATTTACATTTTCTTCATTGTGATAGCGTTATGATATTATCTTCTTTTCTTCGAGAACTACACTTCTTTCTTCACCAACTGCCATAAGTAATGTGGGATCCTCTTCTTCCATTACTAGGTGAGATTCTTCTTGCTTATTTCGAGGTTTAGGACATCTGGGAGCTATATGTCCTAATTCATTGCAATTGTAACATCTTACATTGCTGCCATCTCTTCTGGGCTTGTAACTACTGTTGTCATGACGATTCTTAGTGGGATTTCGATCACTTCTCTGATCTTGATGGCCATTTCTGTCAAAGTTCTTTCTCTCATTTCTTTGACTTCTATTGAACTTCCTAAAGTTCTGTCTACCTCGATTCTGATTGTAGTTCTTGTAATTGCTGTTAGGTCGTCTTTCTTGCCTTGTAAATAACAGCTTCTCTTGACCGGCTGGTCCATATTTCTTCTCATCTCTTGACTTAAGGCGTTCCTCATAAGCTTTAAGTCTACCAAGCGCTTCATCTAACGTCATGGTATCTATATCTGAATATTGCTCTATGGATGCAATAATCTGTAGGAACCTTTCTGGTACGGAGTCCAGCAATTTTCGTACCAACATCGACTCTTCAATTTTTGTTCCTAGGGTTTTTGACTTTGTACTAATCGCACTTAACCTACCAGCAAACTGTCTATGGTCTCTGTCTCTTTCATCGTAATCATCTCAAATTCTGTGCGTAATGATTGAAGTCTTGCTTTCTGGACTCGGTCAATTCCAATAAATCTTGTCTTTAATGCTTCCCAAATTTCTCTTGCTGTATTATGTGACGCCACCTGCATCACCATATCTTCTGGAATTGCCTGGAAGAGATAGGCAATCGTTGTCCTATCCTTCTTTACATCTACCGTTGACGTGCCTTCTATGGGTTCCACTACTTCCCAAAGACCATTTGCACTCAATATTGCTTTAACACGAACAGCCCAAATCGTGTAATTTGTAGATGTCAACATCGATGTTTGGAGGCTAAAAGTGAGAGTCTCCTTCGTGATCGTCTCCTTCGTTGTCATTGTGGGTTTAATGGGCGTCTTCTGCGGACTTTTGTTCTTTTTCTTCCCTATTGTCCAAATCTATATGGACTACCCACGCTTCTTTAGGAACTTTGTTCAACCACCTTTGTCAAACAAATTTTCGACTCCTTCTTAAAGTCGATAACGGTATTGATATTCAAAGAAAACTATATAGTTTAACAAATTTTTGATATTTTGTAAGGCCTTGAACAATAATACCAAAAGGTTTTGTCAAACTTATGTAGTTTTATAAGTTTTGATTATCAATAAATGTTCCTTTCAATATCTAAAAGTCAAATCCTTCTTGACTTAATAATCCTCCAACAATTTTGATTAGTGTTCTTCTAATAACACTAAATCTTTAAAACACCCTTCTAAATAAAACAAACTCACTTTGTTTTAACAATAATTTTATGAATTCAAAAATGTGTTTCAGATCAGTGAACAGAACCCCAAACTTTCACTGATTACACCTTCTTCTTATAATATTATCCCTCACTAATAATATTATTATTTTCTTATATGTTGACTTTCAAAAAGTCAACCAATACAACTTCTTGTTCGTAAAACTTACTGCCCACAAATACAGATTCTTTTCTTCAAGTCTGTATGATCCGATTATTCTTCTAGTAATATCGGATCCTTCTAACAAGTCCTATTAACTTGTTCCAATAATCGAATACGAATGATTTTTCAAAAAAAAATCCGGTTCTAGTTTCAAAAGAAAATTCTTAATCCTCAACAAATTTGATGTTTTGACAAAAGTTTTTGTAAAAACGTTTCTGTTTCTGTATCTTTAATGTTCGAAGATAGGTTTCAGATTATAAAACTTGATTTTGTTTATAAACGATTTTTGGCGGGAGAAAAAAAAACGAACGGGAAAACAGAGTACGGGGAAAAAAAATTTGATTTCTGATTCGGATTAAGTTTTAATGTATTCGATTATGATAAACTAATAGGGCAGGGATAGATATAACCGTTTTGATGTGATTAAACGATTCGTTTCTCGATTCCGGTGACTCGCCGGAAAGATTAAATTTCGCCGGAGACTTCTTCTTCGGTTCTGATTCTTTCTTTTAAACGGTTATACTGATGTGTATTGATCTTCTCTTGATCCTGATATGGCCTAAGATTGTTTGTTCCAACGTATGATGATCAAGTTGTATGTCTCTGTTTTTGAGACAAGAAACAGGGGATCGGACTTGATCGTCTTCTTCTTCTTCGTGTTCTTATGTAAACGATGGAATGATTGATAAACTCTTGCTCTGATACCAAATGAAAGGTTCGCAGGACCGAATTGAGGGAAAAAAGATTGAGAGAGAATATGTGAAAAACTAGAAATCAATACATATATCAAATGAATACAATGTTGGGGTATTTATACTTGTGAAGGGGTGTGTCCCCTTTGATACTAACCGACATACCGGTTGGATAATTAACTAACATACCTATTCTAACTTAGGATATAATAATATGTAACATATACTTAGGATAAATGTGGAAAACAAGAATTATATCTAACATGTATAACTAAAATAAGAGCTAAAATTTATAGAAATTAGTTTACCTCGACTACTCATCTCCCACTATGATCTTGCAATGTTGGTTTCATTCTGGCCATTCCTCGATATGTTTTGAGTTTTAATTGAAGTATTACAATAGCCTCGTCCACCCATCTAGATCTCTGTAAGAATATGCAAATATTATAATGCTTTCTAGACAATCCCATAAATAAAACAAACTCCAATCAGTGAAATCAATTTTGCCGCACTTAATAATCTACTAAAATCAATGAAATCAATTTCCCCTAAAAAATTACAGACTTTCAGCCTACAATTTCGCCATCAGTTGCAGAAATTTGATGCTACTTTGTAAAGCAGTTGAAAAAAGACAGTCTAGTAGGTGTAGTGTAGTCGATGGAAATACTTAAAAATAAACAGAAACATTAAAACACCAAATTTAACTATAAAACTACAAACTAGCAAACCGGCTAAACAACCCTACACACATTCAGTTGTCTTGGTCCTCATATTCATCTTCTTTGGAGTCATTTGTGACAATGACTTGCAAGAAATGTCCCAATTAAACCTACTACATAAGCCACCTGACCCGTACAACATAGATGCAAAGGATGTATTTATTATGGCAACAACATAAAGAAAGAATGAAAAGGTAAATCATATTTATTAACCGGTTATCCTCATATGGGCCATTTCTTTCATTTTTTTCCAAATGAAACACAATTGGTAGTCCCTTCAGAAAACACAAAAGAAACGCCAACATCGTATTCTTAAAAAAAGACATTGATGAACATAAAAATAAAAACATACAACGTGTTACCATGGCCTTATTCCACTTGATTAATGTACAACTAAATTTTATGAAGTCTTTAGCTAGAAACTTGATAGTTTTCCTTTATTTTTGCATCCTCGAAGTAAAGGTTAGGAGTGAAGTTTTGAAATATAATAAACTACAATAGTTATGCAATAACTTGAAATACGGTGACTCTAACATAATTTACATGTAATAAAACTCACAGGATCGATATACACCAGAAATCTAAATAAAGATATAATATAATAAATAAAATACAATTCCTTTTCGTTTAACAACTGCATCCGAAGTTTTTTTTCACAAAAATATATAGAATAGATATCAGCAACAAACTAACCATCCCCCAGATCATAAAAAACGTAAGAAAAATTCTAAATTGTAGTTAGTGGTCATCAGCTAAGATCCAAACTTGTACAAATTAGGTTCACAGTAGCATTTAAGTTAAAAATGATACACAGGAACTGAAAGAGATACAAAATCCAATTTTTTAGCTGATGGATCAATAGAAACGCACCTGTATTCTTATCGTATAATAAGCTACTGGATCACCGGACAGGTGGCTGGCTGACGATTCGCAGGAAGCTACAATCCAATCGGAAATAAAGAACAAACAAAGTAAAAAAACAAACGTGATTCCAAAAAAAATTCTAAGTTTACCTGGGAGGTCGGAGATTTCTAGAGGGATTGAATTGAATCATATTCAATAATACAAGTGGGTGGGGGCTACGAATTAAAGGGCTAATTGGTTTGTAACGGTTTTGTATAATTAAAAGGGGAGACTGATTGGGGTGAATCATTGAAGGATTATTAACTCAATAAATAAATAATAGTCGATTCATTGGTTACAACTTGTTCAACATGAGGTACAAAGGGTAGATATGGAAATTTGCTTTGATATTGTGAAGGAGGGGATGGGTGAAATGTCTAGATTACCCTTCAAAGTGTCTTAATTGTCACCAACATGCCTATAATACCCTTACTAAATAAGCTTTATCCTCTTATACTTGTTGCTTTAAAAGTTGTACCAATGACAAAATTACAATATGGTACATCACTCCTCCTTTATAATGTATATTATTATAGATTAATACTATATAGCCCAATTGTATTGCAACTCATGCATTAACTAAATTACTTTGGGCCTTGGGCTTCTTAATTGTCCAAAACGAGCTCATTAATGGTCCAAACAGTCTTTAATATTCAAAACGAGCTCCTTAATGGTCCAAAACGAGCTCGAGCCGAGCTTGGGCTCATTTAATCTCCTGCCACATACATTTTATCGAGCTTTCAAGCCGAGCTCGAGTTCTTAAATATACTATCGAGCCGAGCTCGAGCCCAAAATACAAGGCTCGAATCGAGCTCGAGCTCGAGCTCAAGCTTCTGAAAATTGTCACGAGCCTAGCTCGATAATGCAAGGCTCGAGCTCGGCTCGGCTCGTTTGCACCCCTAGACAAAATCATCGGTTAGGCAGAATGGTCTAGGTAGTGTTTGGCAGCTGGACGATGGTGGTTCAATCGAGGTCGGGTTCGAAAGCTTCTTAGCCGTGAAAGAAAACAACGGGTGTTTTTTCTCTAGTAGGTAACAAGCCAACGTATTTTGGTGCAACAGAAACGAGATCAGCAGTGGCTGAAGGAAGTTCGTTTAGCAACCAAATAAGACATAATAGCGGTGGCTCGTCGTGTTGACGGTCGATAGCAGCGGGTGCAGATCGATCAGGGAAGTTTTTTCGTGTAAAAATCTGATCAAGGTTATTTTCTTTTATGTTGTTCACAAGGGGAAAACGAGATGGTTTTGTTGTTCGGGTGAACCAGTGTTGCTGAGAGTATCGTTTGGGATGGCGATGGTGACAAGTGACGGGTTCAGAAGTGATGAAATGATCGTAGTAGCAACTTTCAACCCATGTTTGATCGTGTTTTATTGTTGTCAGTGACTATTACTTGCCAAGGAGGAAAATCGCAGCGCGATGCTCGAATTCTTTTGGCAGAAAAAACAACAGGCGTGTCGTGGGAAGAACGAAAGAGTGAGGGGCTTAGGAATTCTTTTGGCGAACGAGGGACAAATCAACAGGTGGTTGTTTTCTTTGTTGGTGGTTGATATTAGCGGGGGCATATCAAGGAGGAGTTTGGCATGGTGGTAAAACTACGATCATAGAAAAGTTCAACCGGTTTTAGTACCAAGTAAAGTGTAGTGGGCGTTCAAACTGTGAAAACTTTGGATGTGGTCGAGATAGAGGTCAGGCGGTCCGGGAAAGGTCAAGATTATCCAAGAGGAACTTGGAGTAACAGTGTGAATGTGAGCAAATGTGTCCAAATTAGGATTAAGGGGGTGAATGAATGATTAATCCTATTTGGAGTTAAATGGGTTCAAGATAATGCTATCTAGATAAGTATTAGTATTTTATTTAATTAGGATATGTTTATCTAGTTTGGCTTAATAATTAGTTAATTGGTGTTTGAGTTATACTAGGTTTGGGTTTAGTTTAGTATAAATAGATTATTAGTGCTATTGTAATTTGTGTGCTCAATAATAAAAGTCTTCATTGTGTTAGTTTGAAGTCTGATTTTCGAACAATCTAAGTTTTAGAGCAACAGTGGCATCGTTCTTAAACATTATTGGGGATGGTTTTTAGCACCCCTTTAAAGAAAAACAAAAGGAAAATAGCATGAGAAAAAAAAAAATCTTATTGTTTGAGATGGGTATGGGCCCTCCTTTTCAGGCTTTAAGGGGATCAATAGCACTCCTTTTTTAGACCATGTGTAGTGGGAGGGGGGAAAACTTAAGACCCCCTCTGTAATTGGTCCACGTGGCAGCTGAGTCAGCATGGGGCGTTAAGTCAAAATGAGGTGTAGTGGGAGGGGGGAAATGGGGCGCTATTATATGTAGAAAGAAAAAAAAACACAGCTTCTTCTTCATCATCACCACCACCTTTCACCTTCTTCTTCATCACCACCACCACCACCTTCTTCTTCTTCATCATCACCACCACCATTCACCCACCATCTCCGACGCCGCCTTCATAATCACCACCACCACCACCTTCTTCATCATCCTCACCACCACCATTCACCTTCTTCTTCATCATCACCCACCACCTCCGCCGCCGCCTTCATCATCACAACCACCACCACCTCCACCTTCTTCTTCATCATCACCACCACAACCACCTTTGGACGTTAAAAAATTTTCAAACGTTCATCCCTCCACGTGGCTTGTCTTGATTGGTCATTCATTTTGTCACACAACGTTATGGTTATAGCGCTTAGGGAAGTTTTGAGGAGATGGCGCCCCCTATAGCGGTGTTGGGGGCGCTATCTTTGCCATCACGCTGCTCTTCGCGCTGCACTACACTTGGTCTTATGGAGGGGGTGTTTTGTAACACCCCAACCGATGGCGGAATCATCGAGGTGTCACGTAGTGACGATTGTTCAAAAGCACATGGTACTAAAATGTAAATATATTATTGAATAATTTAAATTGTCTTACATAGATGAAATGGGAAAAAATACAAAAGTTTGAACGAAACATGAAAATTGAAATAACTTATTAAAAGAAAGCACGAAAATCCAATGCTATAGTACTAAGATCAAACTGCACCTGAAACATGTACAAAATAAGTTTTGTCAACATATGAAATGTTGGTGAGCATTCCTAGATTTAATACATATAGTAAGTTGTAAAATGTTATACAATTCAAGTGCAAAGCTACAGTGCATTTATGTAAACTATGTATCATACAAATGAGCGAAATCAATCCTGTGACTGTATAAATGTACTAAAATGAACGGCGGTGTACTTATCCAATAAATGGATAATAACTTAACAATGACCACAGATTCTCCGATGAAAAAGGGGGAGAATCAACCTAGGCAGGTTGTCAATCCAATAGCGCTATCCAATGTTAAGGTCGGCTTGTACATGGTTAATGATTTCACTAAGTACAAATGTATTCTACATGTAATGTCTAAGCATAAAGCACGTATGTAAGCAAATGCACAATGTACTAGAATTGTATTGTAAAAATGTGAACTTGTATGTGTATTTTGTATAAGTGTACATGTAACACCCCAAAAGTGACTAAAGACAAAAAGGGGATAGGAAATAGTCACAGTTCGCGTAATAACTTGAAACTCTACCGAACAACATGATGTGAATTAGGATTATCCCAAAGGATTAACCTAAAGAAATAAATAATTTGTAAGGGAATGAACTTAGAGTCTAAGTTATCTAGGATACAAAGTAGTCCTAGGGTTCCTAATTTGGGGATAAGTAATTGTTTTATTAATTAGGTAAATTGTTAATAAATAAAGAAATTTGGTAAATAATTAAATAAAAGACTTTTGTAGGTTTTTGATTTAGGATGATCATATTATAGGATTTTAAGTATGAAAATAATTTTTATAAAATTATTTCCTCAAAAATTGAATATGTAGTATATTTATTTCTATTTGTCAAAGATTAAATTTTAATATCTAAAAATATTAAAATTTGTGAAATTTCAAATTAAAATTTATATTTCTGTTCTAAATGAACAAAAATAATTTATGTAAAATTTTGGTATAAAAATATTGAAAAATGAATTTATTATGATTTATTTATGATTTAAAATAACAAAAATCAATTAAAAATATGAAACAAATGATTTTACTGGAATAAAATTTATTTCTGAAATACTTATTGACCTACAAGTTTAAAATAATTTTTGTGGGATTTTATAAAATCGTTTAGATATTTTTATAGAATTTTAAAATTATAAATGAATAAATTTGCAATATTTATAATATATATTAAATAAATTAATTTTGGAAATCTAAAATTTCTATGGTAAACTTTGTCATGAGATTTACCTAAAATAACTTTTATAGAATTTTTAAGACAATTATAGTATTTAAAATCTATTTTTAAAAGAATATCTAAAATATAAGTATAAAGAAAAACTAAAAAAAATGTATGTTTGTGCCAGGACTCGAACCCGAGTCTCTGGCCAGTTCGCGTCTTATATCACAAGCCTAGACCATCTGGTCTAGACCCTGAGAACGTTTAATATGGATTTTAATTAATTATATAGGCTATTTGTTTTGTTTATATAAATGATTTAGAAAAAGAAAACAAAAACTAAGTGTGTGGGAATCGAATCTTAGCCTTCGGCCGGTTCAGGTGTTTAAACACACACATGTTACCAACTGATCTGTCGATCAGTTTGTTAACTTTTCTGTTCTGCAATTAATTTAAAGGTTGTCTGCAGCAAGGTTTTATCCCCAAATCTAAGATGAAGAACCCTAGATTTCTAATAAACCACAATACGCGATTATAATCCAATTAACCATAGGGCTATTGGAGTATGATGGCCGACTAACATAATAAAAAGAATAATTGTTACTCACAGCGGGTTTAGAGGTGTGAACGAGCGGGTTAACGAACACGACAAAAGACTCAAAATTTGCAGATTTAGGAGGTGTTTTATGATCAATTGAGTAAGGGGATTTGATTATCAGTGTATTGAGCTCCTAGGGAAGGCCTCAATTTATACTATTAACCACGTATTGAAGATTTGGAATGTTTTGACTCGTCCCTTTAATAAAACGCGTATAATACATATAATTGGAAGGTTTTAACTGTTAATTGGCGTGAGAGTTAAGCTAATTAGGTCGGCCAAAGTCATTCCTCAAATAAACACGATCAAAAACGTTGATTGGAGTTGTATTTGGAAGGTATTGATTTGAATTTGACTTTCTAAAGTCAACTGCGACCATTTAATATGAGTTATCTATGTTTGTTTTCAATACAGATCACCAAACATGGGTGCAGCCCAGTTGGTTGAGTTGTTTGTGTAACTTGAGCTGGCCATGGACGCGGGTTCGAGTCCCGGTCCATGCGTTTTATTTTTTTTTAGCAATTCTATATTATTTTTAGATTATCATAAGTATATAATATGATTATATAAGTCCGAATATGTCACAAAATATTTTTTTTAAGTGTACTAGAAGGATAAATTCGGCGTTTTTGATTAAATATTAAACGTACAAGATAGAGTTGCGAAATGTTATAAAAAAAAAAAATGAAAAGTGACGGATGTCACATGTTTGACGCCAGAAACAGGTTATATGGCACGGGGCACCACTTCACACCCCATAGCCTAGTAACCAAACTTGCTACCTTAATTGTTACCTGACATGACTTATTTGGCCATTTTAAAAATCAGGTAATATTCTAAAGAGAGAACTACACGAATGGTCCCTATAGTTTATAGAAAGTAACATCTTAGGGTACTAACTTTTTTTTTTAACATGTTAAGTGTTTATGTTTTCAGTTTTGTAACATGTTAGGGTACGAATGCTAACTCCGTTAGTTTTTTCTAGTTAAGTTTTTATAAAATGACTAAAATGCCCAAAAATAACTAGATAGGCTATTCTTGTAATTAACTCTATTTGATTTACAAGATACTTTTTTGCAATTTATTGAACTTAATAGTATTAAATTTAAAATTTTAAAATTTTAATAATATACTAAATTAAATAATTATACACTACACATTTTAATATATTTTTTATAAAACAATACTTTTATCCATATAAACCACCGTCGATAAGCCTACGTGTATCTACCATCAAGCACCACGTCAACCCTCATCTTCACTGCCATTGCCGTCATGCGATATCTATATTTGATAAGGTCAACTATATTTTTTAATATATAGAATTATCTATTATTATTAATAAAACTTAGAAATTTTAAATTATAAAAATATAAAAAATTAAATAATTATAAGATATACGTTTTAGTATATATATATATATATATATTTTTATAAAACATTACTTCAATCCATGTAAACCATCACCAATAAGTCTAATTCGTATTTGCCAATAAGCACCACGTATACTCTCATCTCCACTGCGATTGTTGTCATATGTTATTTATATTTGACAAGGTCGTCTATATTTTTAATACATAGAATTATCGATTAATATTATTTAAAAACTTTAAATTATATAAATATATTAAATTAAATAATTATGCATACTCTATGCGCTTTAATAATATTAATAGCTAATTCTACATCAAGCAACACATCAACTCTATGCGTTTTAAATATAGATAGCGCATGGCAACAATGGAGGTGGAAATGAGAGGTGTTGTGGTGCTTGATGACAGATACGAGTTACGCTCATAGACGGTGGTTTATATGGATAAAATTAGTGTTTTATAAAAAGATACATACTAAGACGCAAAAAGTATAATTATTTAATTTAATGTATTTTTATAACTTCAAATTTTTATGTTTTAATAATATTAATAGATAATTCTAATTTCAATAAGTTGCAAAAATTATCCGTGTAATCAAATGGAGTTAATTGCAAGAATATCTATTTATAATAGGGCATTTTAGTTATTTTATCAAAACTTAACTAGAAAAACTAACATAGTTGGCCTTAGTACCCCAACATATTATAAAACTAGAACTATAAACTCTTAACATGTTAAAAAATAAAGTTAGTACCCTAAGATGTTATTTTCTATAAACCATAAGGACTATCCGTGTAGTTCTCTATTCTAAACAATTTAAAGTTTTAAAACTTGTAAAAAAGAAGAATGAATATTTTGCAAATGTTCTTGGTCGTTGTATGCAAGGCCTCTCAAACTAGATTAAAAAACTAGATAGCGTCTTAAATAATTCAAGATTTTGGATCTTCTTAAAGAAGTTAGCAAAGTATATTGTAATTGTTTTGATTACCACACTGGTTGTGTTGATTATTACGTGACCCAACATGTTAGATTGTTTTACAAAAAGGTGTGTACATAAATATATATGCATCATTATGTTTAATAAATTTTAGTTTAAAAATATGAAGCAATATAAATTTCTTTTGTGTTCATTAAAATGTTAACAAAATATATGAGGCAACGTAGATAAAATATGAAGGACAAATTAGTAAAAAAAAATTTGAAAGGTGTACTTCATTAGAAAAAACGCACCCGGCCCTCAAAAACAAGGATCGAAGCACACAGGATTACAACATATACAACGGGTACAAAGCCCAAGACTTCCAAACCAAGTTCTTGAACCTGGATCTAGACTTTAACCAAAGAAACGCTAAAGAGTTGATTCTAGAAACAACTTCAATTATTTTAGCTTCCTTACCTTTAAAAATCTTATCATTCCGAGTGCTCCAAATGGCCCACATCGAAACCATAACAATACCTTGGAGAATCTTTTTCGCTTCCTTGTTCCTATTCCCGTTCTCAAGCCGAAATAAATCAGTACTAACATCAAAAGCGAAAAATAGGACCAATTTTGCACAAGGACCCAATAGCCGCCCAAACCCCACCCGACCAGCCACACCCTGTAAAAACATGCGTATATGTTTCCTCGTCCACCTCATAGAAAGCGCAAGTAGGATTCTGAATATTAACCTGTCTCCTACGAAGAGCCACTCGAGTAGGAATTCTATCCAATTCAAGCCTTCAAGAAAACACTTTAATCTTTAATGGGACCCATTTAATGCATTGCATACATCACTGACGATGTTGACTGCTGTCCTGGATGAGAAGTTTCCGGAAAAACAGCAACCGAATAATAGCCATCAGCATTGTTTACCCATTTCCATCGATCTTCAGAATCAATAAGAACCAACCCTGCAGCCTAGCCAACAGCTGCACATATTCTTGATGCTCGTTGCTGGACATTGTTGAATTAATAAATGAGATTTAGAAGTATAAAAATAATAAAATAATAGTTTTTATTTAAGTTTGATAAATATATTTAGTTTTATCTAATTCTTAAACTCTAGAACTAGAATGCACCGAATGAATTTGACATTCCTTGATAGTGACACTATGCCTTTTTTCCTAGTAGTGATACACATTTTTTATTGTGACGTGGGTTTGGGCTGTATTGTGGGATGGATGGTATGCCTCTATCTATTTTTTATATGTAGATTACGTGGTTTTTCTTGGTGAATGGTCGGTGTCCAATGCATTGAATTTATGAGAAACTAATATTCATATTATCCTTCCCCATGATAAACCCACAAATGAGAAAAAGAAATACTCTGGAAAGAAACAAGATGAAGGGATGAACCTGAGTAAGAAGAAGCGAGTTGAAAATCTCAGTAAGTAAGCAAGGAAGGGTAGCAGGGAAGCAAGAGATCGATTTATGAGGAAAAAGTAAAAAAAGAAATGGAAAAAGCTGGTTTAAAGGATCCAAGGGGCTCGCTAGAAAAGGAAAGATTGTCATCATCAAAGTCGTCGAACTTTAAGGCTGCAAGCAGCGACATTTCTGCAAAAAAGATAAAAGTTAAAAATAAAATTCACAAGACAAAAAATTCAAGGATAAAGAACGAAGCTCACCTTTCTTCCTATACCGGATGACAGGCCATCGGTCAGGTTCGTCCCAAATCCTACTAACCCCCGCTAAAACCAGGATATGCTCCGGGTATTTCTTAATATTCGACTTATGAGTCACAAGCTTATTATACAAGGTTGAGTCGCACTCAAAGTTACCCGGAAGCTCCCACTCAGATGACACATAGTCCTTCCTCCATATACTCAACATCTCCTTAGGAAGACACGGATCGTCCAACCAGAAGAACTGCGTCTTCCAATTCTTCAGGCTGGAGGTGTCCTTTAAGTGACATTCAGGCTTCTTCCTCCTCTTCTCAAAGGTAAACCAATCACCGGCCTGGCTCAGCTTATAGAAAGCCCTAAATACTTCTAGGTCGGCCCTCGACTTCAAAGCCCGACACTTCAACTCAAAGTGACAGATTCGTCCCAAACCAAAAGGATTCACCTGGGAAAAGTGAACCCCATGGAACAGAAGGACCTTAAACAAAAATTTTGTTAAGGGAACTCTACAATTGGCAAAATCACATACTCGCGTGTAGAATGCGAACTTGCCGGAAAGGTGGGGGTAAATGGCTCGATCAGGGGCAGGGAGTTCAGGATGAAGGTCTAAAGGAATCCTATAATCAATTAGAAATTTGTCTAATTTCTTTTTGGTGAGGGTTGAGAAACTAACATTCATATTATCCTTCCCCATGATAAACCCACAAATGAGAAAAAGAAATACTCTGGAAAGAAACAAGATGAAGGGACGAACCTGAGTAAGAAGAAGCGAGTTGAAAATCTCAGTAAGCAAGGAAGGGTAGCAGGGAAGCAAGAGATCGATTTATGAGGAAAAAGTAAAAAAGAAATGGAAAAAGCTGGTTTAAATAACCGAGAAAAGAGGAATTCAAAACGGTGACACGTGTCGCAATCACTCACCAAAACAACCAAACGTCAACGGCTGAGATCGCCTGGGAATAACCGCCATAATACATGGCCTGGGGAACTACCACGTGCCGCGTCCGTCAAAACAGCTGGAAAGCATTACCTGGAGAACGATCAATTCCACTAAGTTATAAATTAACTTATGGACTTGAGGGGACATGAAGAGGTATAAAACCTCCCGTCCGAACCTCAACCTCCCCAGACGCGGCACGATGACAATATGACGCGACTCACAAAGACACGTGCTCACCACTAACGACCGGAGGTCACTAGGACGAAGGTTAGTACACCTGGACGAAGGATAGTACAACAAATTATGACTAGTATAAATACCCCCTCTTAAGTACAAGTAAAACACGTTCTGACACACTCCGAACCTCTCTCTCTCTCTCTCTCTCTCTCTCTCTCTATCTCTATTCTCTTTGCTTCTCCAAACAAATACTTATCCTCACGCCGGAGGGTGGTCACAGAGAGGCCCTCCCTGCCCCCCTTGTGACGAGCCTAACGGTTTGTCTAGTTTTGCAGGTTGATTACTCAAAGGTCTTATCAAGCTAGTCGTCTTCTACCTCTTCTCTGAGGTGCGTCCAGCTTTTGGATCTTCATTGGCGCCATCCTATTGCAGATCTACTCTCTCCACTCAGATCTGGAATGGCTATGGAAAATTCAAACATCGTTGACATCACCAACAAAGAAAGTGACGATATCACTGCTTCTGAACAACACACCGCTGGCTATTCCAGGGTGTTGTCAGATCTTATAACAGCTGTTGCCACTGAAACAGTCACTGCACCCAGCGGGATGCAAACTGTATCAGCAGAGTTTGACGAAACTTTTTTACAACGAAATCGTGATTTCTTGCTGAAGTTAAAAGAGCAACAGGATAAAGATGAAAAACTTCGCAGTGTACAGGTTAATTTGTTCCCTTCCGAAGGAACAACGTCTGCAGTAATGTCCACCCCTGCCAGTCTCCAAACATACTCCACTGTGGTTACGTCCGTCCCATTGCAAACACCGTACGGCTTCCTGATGCCCTACGGATATACCGGACCGTTGCCAACTGGACTCACATCTACGGGGCCAATGGCTACCGCGTCCGTGCAGTCAGCCAAGCAACAAACCAGCTCCGGTACGGTTGACGAAGAACTTACAGCTCCGTACAGACCAGCATACATGACTCAATACTCCAAGTTTGCACCTCGAATTGCTAGTGCTCCTTTGCCAGCAAAACTAAAAATGCCAACAACAATAAAAAGATATGAGGGTACTTCGGATCCGGATGATCACCTTCATGACTTCGGGGGGGGGGGGGGGGGGGGCGTAGAAATTGAGATGTGGCCCATGCCCGCCTGGTGTCACATGTTCGCCCAAACTCTTACAGGTGCAGCTAGAGTATGGTTCGACGGTCTACCAGCAGGGGAGATAGCAAATTGGACTGAACTTCGCCGTGCTTTTCTACAAAACTTCTCCCAACAACGGCGATGTTCAAAAGATATCACCGAAATACACAACATCCGTAGAAAAGACGGAGAGTCACTTGAAAGGTTCATCGACAGGTTTAACAAAGAGAGCATGCAAATACCCGGAGCTGTTGATCAGCTGCGGATATCTGGTTTCTGTCATGGGGTCCGAAACAATCAACTAGTTGAAAAATTGCACGAAGATCTACCAAAAACCATGGAGATATTAATGGAACGAGCACGAGCTTTTGCAAGAGGAAAAAGTGCTTGTGGTCAATCAGCAGAAAGCGACCACAAAGGTAGCTCCAGAGGCAACTCCTGGAAAAAAGGAGCCTCGGCTCCAGTAGAAAGAAACAGCTCATGGTCGAAGCATAGATCACAACCATACGGAAGAAGCGACAGAAATGAGAGGTCCAGCTCCGGACACTCTGCACGAAGTACCAGTTACCGCGACCTTAATAAACCCCCAAGTGAAATCTTAAGCACTGAACAAATACGTTTTCCAACCCCACTGAAACAGAAACCCACCTCCGACCAAAATACCAAAAAGTACTGTGAATATCACCAAGCAAGAGGCCACAACACGGATGATTGTTGGTCGCTAAAGCAAGAAATAGACAAAGCATGCAAAGCAGGGAAATTGTCCCACCTGATTCGAGAACTAAAAGAAGGAAAACCAGCCACGCCACAAATCTCCAATCCGAACAATCAAGCAGGAATCCACATGGTGCGGTCCATCCATGAACATGGGACCAAGCGAAGTAACGAACATATAGCACCATGGATGGAGAAATTGTTGTTCTTCCCACCGATCGACCCGAGAGATGCGAAAGAAGCTCCAATCATCGTCTCCGGGGTCGTGGCAGGACACAAAGTCCGACGGATTTACATAGACAACGGTAGTGCATCCGAAATCATGTACTACCAATGTTACCAACAGCTAGCTCCGGCCACCAAGGACAAGTTAGTCGCAGTCCAAATGCCGTTGATCAGTTTCTCCGGAGAAGTCATACACCCCTTGGGACAGTTAACTCTTCCAATCACTCTTGGGATAGAAGAGCACCAAAGAACAGTTGTGCTTACCTTCTTAGTGGTCGGGGCACCCTCAGTTCATAATATCATACTGGGAAGACCAGGTATGAAGGCTTTCAGCATGGTAACTTCCACAATTCACGGAGCTATCAAATTTCCTACCGAAACAGGAGTGGCAACGATGCACACCGAATCAGAAGTATATGTAGCTGAAGTACGACAGGCTTCAAGCTCTTCTCCCCCAGAAAACAAAGACTCCGAAGTCAATACGACAGAAGATTGGCCCATCAATCCGGCATTTCCAGAACAGAAAATAACCATCGGTACCCAATTACCCGACGCCATAAAGAGGTCCTTATGGAGACTGTTATCAACGTCCCTCGACGTATTTGCTTGGCAACAATCAGACATGACCGGAGTACCAAGAATCTTAGCCGAACATAGGCTTAACATTCGTCCGGACAAAAAGCCAGTGGCTCAAAAGAAGCGAAGTATGGCCCCGGATCGCATCAAGGCAATAGCACATGACGTGAATGTCCTGTTAGACGCAGACGTTATCAGAGAAGTAAAATACCACACCTGGGTCTCAAACCCGGTGATGGTTCGGAAGCATGATGGGTCATGGAGGATGTGCATCGATTTTAAAGATCTGAATGATGCATGCCCTAAAGATTGTTACCCCTTACCAGAGATAGACTTAAAAGTCGATGCCGTGGCAAACTTCAAACTGAAATGTTTTCTAGATGCTTACAAGGGATATCACCAGATCCAAATGGCCGAAGCTGACGAAGACAAAACAACCTTCGTCACCAGTCAAGGGTTGTATTGTTACAAGAGAATGCCATTTGGGTTAAAGAATGTCGGAGCCACATATCAGCGAGTCATGGACCAAGCTTTCAAGGGGCAAATAGGTCGGAACTTAGAGGTATATGTGGACGACCTAGTAATCAAAAGCTTCGATGAAGAAGTTTTACTGAAAGACATCAAAGAAACATTTGACAAGCTCCAAGAGATAAACATGAAGCTCAATCCAAAGAAATGTTCGTTCGGATTAGAAGAAGGAAAGTTCCTGGGCTTTCTAATGTCCAAGGAAGGAATTCGAGCCAATCCTGAGAAAGTGGAAGCTGTTACAAACATGAAGCCCCCGTCCAACTTAAAAGAAGTACAAACACTCAACGGACGGTTGGTCGCTCTACATAGGTTCTTGTCCAAAGCTGCAGAAAGAACGTTGCCCTTTATGGCAGTTCTAAAAAAGTATTTAAGCACAAAAGAATTCCGATGGACGAATGAAGCAGACGCAGCTTTCAATGATCTCAAAAAATGTTTGGCAGAATTACCATCATTAACTGCACCAGAGCCTGGGGAAACTCTCACCATATACTTGTCAGCCTCGGAGGCATCTATTAGTTCCGTACTAATGGTCACCAGGGGTAAAGCACAAGTACCCATCTTTTATGTAAGCCGCGCCCTCCGAGACTATGAGACGCGATACCCTGCTATGGAAAAGCTCGCCCTCTCTCTTGTACATGCTTCCCGAAGATTACGCCGATACTTCCAAGCTTTTGAAATTGAGGTACAAACTGATCAACCGATATTGGGCGTACTAAGAAAACCAGAAGTCTCCGGAAGACTCGCCAAATGGGCAATTGAGCTCGGAGCATTCGACATAACCTACAAGAGAAGAGGCCCGGTTAAGGGACAATTAGTCGCAGACTTCCTCACCGAACTAGCAATGAGTCCAGACGAAGTTGTTACACCGACAAAATCAAATGAATGGAGTATTTTCACCGATGGAGCATCCAGCTCCGAAGGTTCTGGAGCCGGAGTAGTCCTGAAAGATCCTAATGGACAAGAACTTGTATACTCGATCCGTCTAAACTTCAGAAGCTCCAATAATGAAGCCGAGTACGAAGCTTTTTTGGCTGGACTTCGACTGGCAAAAAAGATCGGAGCTCGAAAGGTATACACCTCGGCAAAACGAGGATGATCCTTTCTTAAAAACATTCGAGAAAGAATGCAATAATCTAATGCTCAAAATACCATGTTTTTGCAAACAGGTTATAGCACATGTAGATTCAATGTTGGTTGCACGCCAGATCAGTGGGGAATACGAAGCAAAAGAGGCAAACATGGTTCAATACCTCCAAAAGGTACGTACCTTACCTCTCAAAAAATACTTCATCTCCCACAAAAAAGGCATAGCTTCTAACTTTTATTTTCATTTGATACAGGCAAAAAGTTTGATCACAGAATTTGAAAAATGTGAGGTAAAACACGTGCCAGGATCAAAAAACAATCAGGTCGATGCTTTGAGCAAGCTCGCAGTCAACACACCGGACCATATGTCACAAGAGGTGAAGCTCGAGATATTGAATGCCCCATCTACAGCCGAGGCAGAAGTGTGTGCAGTGAGCACAAACACAGAGTCATGGATGTCCCCCATCATGGACTACATCATGAATGATGCATTGCCATCAGATAAGGCACAAGCCCGGAAGATTAAAGTCAAATCTTTGCAATACCAAGTGATCGATGGCATACTATACCGAAAGACTTTCTTAGGCCCCCTACTCCGATGCCTAGAATCAGAACAAGCAAAGTACGTCATAAAAGAAATTCATTGGGGGATCTGCGGTATTCATGCTGGGCCACGAATGGTAGTTACAAAGGCCATGAACGCACGGTATTTCTGGCCAGGCATGCATCAAGATGCAGTACACGAATTGCAGAAGTGTGATAACTATCAGCGGCACGCACCAATCAGTCTCCGAGCAAAGAACAAGCTGGTCCCGGTAACCGCAGCTTGGCCCTTCCAAAAGTGGGGCATTGACATAGTAGGTCCCTTCCCGGTGTCCTCCGGACAAGCAAAATTCCTACTAGTCGCAGTAGATTATTTCACCAAATGGGTGGAGGCCAAGCCCCTTGCAAAAATTTCAGGGGCTGAAGTAAAAAAGTTTGTCTGGGAAAACATTGTATGTAGGTTCGGCCTGCCCATGGTTATCATCAGTGATAACGGCAAGCAATTCGCCCACAACCCCTTCAAAAGATGGTGCTCCAGTCTCGGTATAGAACAAGCCTTTTCTTCCGTTGCCCATCCCCAAGCAAACGGGCAAGTTGAACGAGTGAACCGCAGCCTAGTAGAAGGCATTAAGAAACGTCTGGGGAAGAAAAGAAGCAGGTGGGTAGATGAACTGCCGAACGTCCTTTGGGCATACCGAACGATGAACAAGACAAGCACTGGTGAAACACCTTTTAGCTTGACATATGGGACCGAAGCAATGATTCCGGTCGAAATAGGCATGCCGACCCATAGTGTGGCTAACCCACAAGAAAATGAGAAAGAGCTCCGATGCAACCTCGATCTCCTGGACGAACGACGAGAGGCCGCAGCCATCCAGGAGGCAAAATACAAACGGACCTTGGAAAGATATTACAATTCAAGGGTCCGAGAACAAAAATTCAGAGTAGGAGAATATGTGATGCGGAATAATGAAGCAAGTGGTTCGGAAAAGCCGGGCAAAATGAGTCCTAAATGGGAAGGACCATATGTCATTACTTCGGTGGGAGAAAAAGGAGTCTACAGGCTCGCCACTCTTGATGGGGAAGAAATCCCCCAAACATGGAATGGAATACATCTCAAGAAATGCTACATCTGAAGAGAGGACCAAAATAATAAAGTGTTTAGTTCCTTTTCTTTTTCTATGTAAAAGTGGGATGTGAATACCCCACAAATTTTCAATTTCCAACAATGTACTGCGGAAGGAGAAATTCTCCGCACATATATATATATATATATGTATATATGTTAAAAATGAGATGCGACATACCTCATTTCACAAAAAGTGATCTTTACAAAATCATTCCATGTTAAATACTTATTTACATGAATACACAAGCTTCGATAGCCGAGGTAAAAGTATCTTGGCCTATAAAGGGGATAAGAATTAGGGCATGGGGGTATCGAAGGCCCTTTCTTCCGGACTTCTTGGTCAAACAGGCTCGAGGAACCAAAAATACCGAACCTAAAAGACACCCCATAAAGACTACGTAGCATCCTTGTTTATTAAAAAAACTAATTCGCGAAAAATGAACGTTCTACTTCGAATGTTATAGGCTGTTAAGGATAAAAAATTCTGAAACACTTAAAACATAATTTATTACCGAGGCTCAAAAATCATGGACGCATGATACAGTCTCCATACATACAAGCTGAAGCTATTAAAACTTCAGTAAAGCATACAACTAACTTCTACTTAAAAGTAAGTAAGAAAAAAGAGTATCCAAAACATGAAAGTAAAGGCATTCCCATCTATATATTGCCAAAACACAACTGTTCATGTCCGTCCCTAGGACAGACTTAACAAGAAATTGTTATAAGCCAAACACGGCTACATCCCTAAAAGGGTTTTCTACCAACTAAAACGCCGAACCTATGCTAAGGTACGGATGGAACAAGTGTTAAGAAAGCTCCACAAAAGTAAACTAAAAACCCCGAACCTATGTGGAGGAACGGGTGGTACTCAAACATTCAAACAAGAGGTTACTTCGGCAGACCTTGAGACGCGTCTTCCAGAATGGATAAATCTTGAAAACCCTTGATAACTACGTCCACAGGCTCGGAAGAGAGATCTTGCATCTTGGAGAGAGAAGGAAAGGAGACTTCATCATAAACTTTGACGGCGTCCATCAGCTGCTGTTTTGCATTGGGCACAAGCTTCGGCACAGCATTTACGGCCACTCCCTTAAGAGCCGCCCCATGCCCGGCTCGAACTCCAGTATTATAGCCTATCCCATGCATAGCGTTATTCACTCCAGCTACCGCAGCTTTCATGGATGAACAGCTCCGAACATACTTTGATACCAGCTCCACTCCCTCAGATAGCATGAATTGTTTGAAGCCAAACAATCCTTCAATCTCCTTCAGCAAATCCAGCCTCTCCGACTCTTTCCTCTCAAACTCCGCCTTCAAACTTGACACAAGCTTCAGAGCCTCCTTCTCCCGAGCCACGGCTTCATCCTTATCTGAAAAAAGAAACAACATAAAATTCACCAAGTACAAAAGAGGCATGAAGAAAATGAAAAGGGAAAGAAGAACGAACCTTTCACAAGTTGGTCTGCAGCAGTCTTGGTCTTCTCCATTACCTGCTCAAGCTCTTCAATAGTGTGGATATACTTCTTTTTCGAAGTCTCATGAGCTTGCTCGGAAGCCTGTAGCTTCTTCTTCAAATCCTCCATCTCCCCCTGGAGAGCATCCCTCTCTTCTCCAGCCGCGGCTAGAGAAGCCTGCACAGACCTTACTTGTTCTTGACTTGTCTTCAAAGACTCCAGCACATTCCCATGATTACACACACCCCTCTTCTCCAACTTGCCACGCTGAAACTCCGAATCAACCCACCGTCTATATACCTCCAACACCAAAAAGTTAGACTGAGCCTGGTTGATCATCAAAGCATCACCTAAGTCGGTATCCTTCAACTTCCGGTAATGAGCATGGTCAGCCGGAGTATGCAAGTTGAAAAGCATCATTTTCGATGACAAGGCATCAACCACACGAGAACCATTCTTCAAATCCCAATCAGGGATGAATACATCTTCGGCTGTAGCCGGATCAACTTCCATCGCATCATCAAGAGGGTCTACAAGATTAAACAGGATCAATGTCTCAGTCTCGAACCAATAAGGAGAATAGGACGCGCCAAACTCATTCTCCTCACTAGCACGAAAGTTAGATACACGACCAGTTGACTTACCCGGGGAAGCTATGGAAAAACCACCAGGAGCTTGGGCCACCGAAGTCCGGGGCGGACTATTAGCAATATCCCTAAACACATCGTCATCCTCCTTCTCACCTTCACCACCTAATTTATCCCCCGGAACATGCATATAAATCAAATCACCATCTCGAGGAGATTTCCCACCAGAAATGTGCAAATCAAATACATCTAATATGTTACCTTGAGTTGATTCGGAAATAGTAAGAGCCGGTGCTACAAACTTCACCTTTTTAGGACTCTTCTTAACCTTAGACGGTTCAGCCTTCCTCTTCCGGGCTTCCACATTTAAGTCCAAGGAAGCGTCTTCGGTAAGGTCATCCTCCGAAACATGAACACTTGAAGAACTCACAGACTGAAGAGGAGCAGGGTTAGGAAAAATCTTACCCACAGTCACATCATCGGCATCCCCCTCCGGAGCAAGTGCTCGCTCCTTCTCACCACCATCATCACCTCCATCCTTCCCACTACCTTCACCCACTACTTCTCCTTCCCCCGAAGGTTTCTCAGCATGCTTCGTCTCCTCTCCATCCGGTCGGATAGGTGCCTGTAGCTTAGTTACCTGCTCCAAGATTGGTTTGCTGGATCCAAGGGGCTCGCTAGAAAAGGAAAGATTGTCATCATCAAAGTCGTCGAACTTTAAGGCTGCAAGCAGCGACATTTCTGCAAAAAAAGATAAAAGTTAAAAATAAAATTCACAAGACAAAAAATTCAAGGATAAAGAACGAAGCTCACCTTTCTTCCTATACCGGATGACAGGCCATCGGTCAGGTTCGTCCCAAATCCTACTAACCCACGCTAAAACCAGGATATGCTCCGGGTATTTCTTAATATTCGACTTATGAGTCACAAGCTTATTATACAAGGTTGAGTCGCACTCAAAGTTACCCGGAAGCTCCTACTCAGATGACACATAGTCCTTCCTCCATATACTCAACATCTCCTTAGGAAGACACGGATCGTCCAACCAGAAGAACTGCGTCTTCCAGTTCTTCAGGCTGGAGGTGTCCTTTAAGTGACATTCAGGCTTCTTTCTCCTCTTCTCAAAGGTAAACCAATCACCGGCCTGGCTCAGCTTATAGAAAGCCCTAAATACTTCTAGGTCGGCCCTCGACTTCAAAGCCCGACACTTCAACTCAAAGTGACAGATTCGTCCCAAACCAAAAGGATTCACCTGGGAAAAGTGAACCCCATGGAACAGAAGGACCTTAAACAAAAATTTTGTTAAGGGAACCCTACAATTGGCAAAATCACATACTCGCGTGTAGAATGCGAACTTGCCGGAAAGGTGGGGGTAAATGGCTCGATCAGGGGCAGGGAGTTCAGGATGAAGGTCTAAAGGAATCCTATAATCAGTTAGAAATTTGTCTAATTTCTTTTTGGTGAGGGTTGAGAAACTAACATTCATATTATCCTTCCCCATGATAAACCCACAAATTAGAAAAAGAAATACTCTGGAAAGAAACAAGATGAAGGGACGAACCTGAGTAAGAAGAAGCGAGTTGAAAATCTCAGTAAGCAAGGAAGGGTAGCAGGGAAGCAAGAGATCGATTTATGAGGAAAAAGTAAAAAAGAAATGGAAAAAGCTGGTTTAAATAACCGAGAAAAGAGGAATTCAAAACGGTGACACGTGTCGCAATCACTCACCAAAACAACCAAACGTCAACGGCTGAGATCGCCTGGGAATAACCGCCATAATACATGGCCTGGGGAACTACCACGTGCCGCGTCCGTCAAAACAACTGGAAAGCATTACCTGGAGAACGATCAATTCCACTAAGTTATAAATTAACTTATGGACTTGAGGGGACATGAAGAGGTATAAAACCTCCCATCCGAACCTCAACCTCCCCAGACGCGGCACGATGACAATATGACGCGACTCACAAAGACACGTGCTCACCACTAACGACCGGAGGTCACTAGGACGAAGGTTAGTACACCTGGACAAAGGATAGTACAACAAATTCTGACTAGTATAAATACCCCCTCATAAGTACAAGTAAAACACGTTCTGACACACTCCAAACCTCTCTCTCTCTCTCTCTCTCTCTCTCTATCTCTATTCTCTTTGCTTCTCCAAACAAATACTTATCCTCACGCCGGAGGGTGGTCACAGAGAGGCCCTCCCTGCCCCCTTGTGACGAGCCTAACGGTTTGTCTAGTTTTGCAGGTTGATTACTCAAAGGTCTTATCAAGCTAGTCGTCTTCTACCTCTTCTCTTAGGTGCGTCCAGCTTTTGGATCTTCAGAATTTGAAGCGGATCATGAGATGTTTCTATCTAGCTTCAGGCCTCAAGGTTAATCTAGGAAAGAGTAGTGTGTTCGGTTTGGGCGTGGGTGATCAAGATATTCATAACATGGCTGGTGTTTTAAATTGTCATTCGGGGTCCTTTCCTTGTAAGTACTTGGGTTTATAAGTCGGCGCCAATATGAACCTTTCAGAAGCATTGGAAACCGGTGGTTGACGCTTTTCAAAATAAATTGTCCATATGGAAAGCAAAATCCCTCTCTTTTGGTGGTCGAGTTACACTACTTAAGTCGGTATTGAACGTCATTCCTACGTATTACTTCTCTTTGTATAAGGCTCCGATTAATGTTTGGACGAATTGGACAAGTTGAGAAGGGTGTTTTTTTGGGGCGGATCCGAAGAAAAGGCGAAAACTAATTGGGTGCAATGGCAAAAGGTTATAGCTCCGGTACAATATGGTGGACTCGGGTTTGGTTCTCTCCAAGATGCTAATTTGGCCATGATGGCGAAGTGGTGGTGGATATTCAAAGTCGACTCTAGTGCTCTTTGGAGGAAGGTTATTTGGGCGATTCACCATTCGGATAGGAAGTGGTGTCCTATTCCGGCTAAACTTGGTTTGTCGGTGCCGTGGAAACAGGTGTCGAATGTGGCGCAGACTATCAAACGGGCTGGGGTGGATTTGGGTTGGGCTATTAAAGGGGTTATTGGAATGGGTTGGGCATTCTGTTTTGGATTGACCGCTGGACCAGAGATACGCCTCTGGCCGTCTCTTTTCCAACGCTATTTGCTCTTGAGAAGAATAAACATGCTACTTTTGCGGATCGGGTTAGCCAAAATCGGTTGGGTTGGGCTTGGGATTGGAAGCGTGACAATTTAGACGGAGCTGAACTAAGCGAATTAACGGACTTTTTCCACCGGGTTCCTGTTCCTTCACTGTTAAACCGTGCAGATGAATGGGTCTGGGACTCGGGGTCTTTCGGTTCTTTCACCATGGGGGATTTGAAGCAAAGTCTACATCATCACAGGTTCGTGTGTGCTGCCTTTCTAAGGAATTGGAACTCGTGGGTTCCCAAGAAGGTGTCGGTATTAGCATGGAGGGCAGAAATGGACCGAATTCCGACGCGGACTGCACTACTTTGGAGGAAAATTAATATTGGGTCGGATATGTGTCCGTTTTGTGGGGATTGTTCGGAAACTGTGGGCCATATTTTTATATCCTGCGGCCTTGCTCAAACGATTTGGAGTCTAGTTTCTCAATGGTGTAAAGTGGGGGCGATCTTTGCGTTTCAGTTTCAAGACCTTCTCAACATGCACTCTTTCCTTCATGGATCTGCAGCCAAGAAAAAAGCTTTCTACGCTGTTTGTTTGACGACAGTTTGGGTCATTTGGCGTTGCAGAAATGAAACGGTGTTCGAGCATAAACAATGTTCTATACAGAAAGTTATGGAGGGATATAAAGGCCTTTTGTTTTCTTTGGGTGAAATCGAGGGCTAGGAAGTTTGCTCTCGAGTGGGAAGCCTAGTTCTATTCGATCTTCAAAGCATCGGCTGGTAACAATTCTGTTGGTTGTTTGTATGCTATGTAATTGCTGTTTAGTTGTTTTTTTCTCGTTGTTTCTTTTGGTGACTGTATCGGTGTTTCGCTAGCTCCCCGCTAGCGTGTTTGGTGAAATAAAATTTGTTGATCGTTCAAAAAAAAAGTGATACACATTTTTGGTCTCTTTTCTTCCCCTTTTATGAAAAGCATAAGATTCCAAATTATCAATCTATTAAATTCTCATGCTTGGGAATAGTAATTGCAGTAAGAACGTAAAAAAGTTTTACTCAATAGTAAAGGTATGGAAAGGTAAATGATTTTATGGATGGTGATAGTATTTAGGCCATGTTTGGCTCTCCTTCTCCTTATCTCCTTATCTCCTTCTACCTCCTTATCTCCTTAATCAAAAAGTTACAAATTCTAACTTATAACTTATCTCCTTTTCAACCCACAAAAACCTCCTTTTCAACCCATTACCCAAACAATATTTTCACCTTGTTAACTTTTTGATTAAGTCAATAAGTTATAAGGAGGCCAAATAAGGAGAGCCAAACATGCACTTAGTTTTATATTTTACTTTCTTTCCACCTGGGGGGACAGGTCATAGGCAAGTGATGATCATGATGAGGGTTTATTGCCATGTTTTCTTCCACCATCTTAAAAGGCACCTCACCTTCTTTTTTTGTGTTTAATAAAACCCCACAAAAGATTCATGATTGACACATACATTCACACATCTGCACTTCACCACCGTTTAACAGTACCTTATACGACACCGTAGCACTACATCCGTCGCCAACTCCAACCTCAAACTCCCCTTTGCGGTTTGCCTACCTGCTGACGTACACACACGCCGCCATAGCCTTGAGATTCGATAATGTTTTTATGTTGCTTTGAAGGTTAGACAAGCTTATTTGCATCATTGTTTGATATGTTTTCAGGTAATTCAGCTGCAATTGTTACGCACGCATATATAATTGTTATTGTACAAGATCTAATATATCTTTTAAAGTTGTTACTATGTCTTCTTTTTTGTTTTATGGTTGTAGCTTAATGTGATCGTTTTTTTTTTTTTGTTTTTTTGTAGATATTGGATTTGAAAGGGGGATATTAGTAGATGAAGCTTGGAAAGGAGATGATATTTTCACCAGAATTACTTGCAATGAATGATTATTCCTCAGGTGCTTATTCTTCTCAAACAACAAGTGAGGTTCAAATATTGTGGTAGCCATATCCCCTGTTTATACGTGAACGAATAAAAACGAGTTGTTGTTTATTGATAACGGCCAAACATTAGAAAATATCGTTCAATTTCTTACATTTTATATATGATTCTTCCAGGTTCTAATTAACCAATAGATCCAACAATCTCCCACTTGGACAATTTTAATTAAATGAGTCAACATGCATAGAGTTGGAGGCCTAGCTGCATCGCACTGCTCCTGACACAGTATGACACTTTACAGTCGTAAACTAGTTCTTTGAGTTCAAGTGACACTTTACTTAACCATATACTATAGCCCTGATAATTCTATCAATGAGTCCTTTCTGTATAGAACATTCATTGATCATAAGACTTGATCATTCATTCTTATATAGTGATCAACTATTATGCGTTTATTCCAGTTTGAGTTAACGAGGGCGTCAAAATGTCTAAACTTCTAGTCCTATAGAAGTACTGAATTCCATCAGCATCATACAACTCCCACTTAGCCTTGGATTTCTCCTAACGCTACCCGGATTACTATCCATGTTTCAGGACAGTGTTAGATAACATCAAAGATTGTCCTTGATCAATGTAATATAATATATGCCTAAGGAAAAAGGACACATTGAACATATCAATATCAAAACATCTCATGACATAGATCCATGGAGATTGTTTTTAAGCGAGTTACATCCAATATAATTCCCTAGTGATATCTATGAATTTTGATTCTCAAACCCTTGAGTTATTCATCTCATGAATCCAATCAATTCAATTCACAATAGTCTAAGGGTGTTTAGAATTCGATTCGGATTCGAAAAATTCGAATTTCGACTTAGTTCGATTCGATTACCAAGAATTCGATTCGATTATTAATAATTCGAATTCGATTCAATTCAAATTCGAGTCCAGTAAATCGAATACGAATTTATGATTTTAAATTCGATTCGATTCGAAATTCGAATAAAAACTGTACATGTACATTTTTTTAAATATATATACACACATACACATAATTATATACACAAATTTACACATTGAAAAAAAAAGAACTTCTAAATTTTGGTCAAACTCTAAGAACCCATGGTGTTTACAACTTTTACCATAACCATATTTTACAAGTTTACCATATACATCACAAAACTCTAACAAACTATACTCTCTACTATTTTTACTATTCCTGTATTTGACATATTGTTGTTTATCAGTTTTGTAAATTTGTATTTTATATGTTAACAATAATGAGTTTGTATTAGTTTTAAAACTAAAAATAAAACAATTTATAATTTATCGTGAATTTGAACTAAATCGAATAAATTGAATTTTAAATGAATACGAATCGAATACGAATTCAGGTAAAAATATTAAAAATTTGAGAAATTCGAAACGAATAATTCGAAAATTCGTTATTCGATTCGTTGAACATCCCTACAATAATCTTACATTCAAATTCATTCCCATGTAAATTGATCAACTACGAATATTTAGAATACATTTATTCAAGGATTTAAACATACAAATAACGAACACAATAACAAAATATTTAAAATTTGTATTTAACCAATAAATCAAATAAATATTCAAATGTAATTGTTATAGTTCAAAATAAAACACCAATACTAACTACAAATCATGCGCAGTGTCAAGCAAATCTAAGTCATATCTTTCCAGCACGTTCCTCATGTTTAGCTTGAGGTAGAGGCTTAGTAAGGGGTAAGCCAGATTTAGATCTGTATGAACATTGTTTATTATGAAGTCTACGCTCTATTATATCTCTAATATAGTGGAATTTTCTGAGTATATGCCTTGTGGTTTGATGTGACCTTGGCTCATTTGCAAGAGAAATGGCACCAGTGTTGTCACACAGTATCTCAATCGGTTTCTTTATGCTAGGCACAACGTCGAGATCAGCAATGAACTTCTTCATCCATGCAGCCTTCTTAGCAGTATCTGATGTAGCATTATATTCTAATTCACAGGTGGATTAAGTAACCACACTCTGCTTAGAGCTCTTTCAAGTAACAGCCCCACCATTCAGAATGAAAACATATCCCATCTGTGACCTTGAATTATCACGATTAGTCTGGAAGATTAACACTTAACTGACAACTCCTCATCCAGTCCTCCGTATATTAAGAACATGTCTTTAGTCCTTCTCGAGTACTTAAGAATGTTCTTCACTGCAGTCTAGTCACTCTCTCCTGGATTTTGTTGATATCTACTCATCATGCTAAGAGCATACGAGACACCAGGTCTAGTACATAACATGGCATACATGATGGAACCAAATAGCAGAAGCATATGGAACATTTTCCATTTTCTTCTTTTCCTCTTCAGTGTTAGCACACTACTTGCTATTAAGAATGGTTCCATGTTTCATGGGCAATAGCCCCATTTTTTAGTCTTGCATTGAGGAGCGTGATATGACCTTATCAATATATGTACTTTGACTCAAACCTAATAACCGCTTTGATCTATCTCTGTAGATTTTTATTCCTAGAATGTAAGCATCCTCACAAAGATCTTTCATTGCGAAACATTTACTCAACCATGCCTTGGCATTTTTTAGCATAGGGATGTTATTTCCGATGATTAATATGTCATCTGCATATAGAATGAGAAAAGTGATATAGCTCCTACTAGATTTCTTGTAGACACACGGTTCATCTTTGTTTTTGAGAAAACTAAACTCTTTGATTTTCTGATCAAAACGGGGATTCCAAACATGAGATGCTTGCTTTAATCGATAGATGGATTTATTCATCTTGCACACCTTATTAGGATTCTTTGGATCGACAAAACCTTCAGGTTGTACCATATATACATCTTCAAGTAAGTGTCCATTAGGGAACACGGTCTTGACATCCATTTGCCATCTCTCTTAGTCATAATACGCGGCAATGGTAAGTAGAATTCTAATAGACTTGAGCATGGCTACTGGCGAAAAAGATTCCTCATAATCAATTCCTTGAGTGTGAGTAAAATCTTTCACTACAAGCATAGCTTTGTAGGTCTACACATTTCCATCCATGTCGGTCTTCTTCTTGAAGATCCATTTGTTTCCTACAGTCCGACTTTTGGCAGGAAGATCAACCAAATCCTAGACTTAGTTGTCATACACGGATTACATCTCTGCATTCATGGCTCCTTGCCATCTCTTAGGTTCTGAATCCAAGAATATAACTTTATAAGTAGTAGGTTCAACTTCATCAATCATGAAGATATCATCATACCTTTTAGGTGCGCGACGATCCCTAATACTTCTTCGAACACTTGGTGTTTCTGTTGTTTCTTGAGTCCTCTCAAGCTCAATTTCAACAACTGGATTAGTTACTTCTGGTTCTGACTGAACAACTGTTTCAGTTTCTTGTGTTTCTCAAATTTCTTCAATATCCACATGGTTTTCTCCAATCCCTAGCGACAGAAGTTCTTACTCCAAGAAAGTGACTCTGCGTTTAGTGAAAATCCACTTTTCAGTGGGCTAGTAGAAAAGGTAACCAATCTTTTTAGCATATCCGACGAAAACCACTTTTTCACCTCTGAGATCTAGTTTATCTGAAGATTCTAGAGTGAAAAAAGCGTTACATCCCAAGACTTTAAGATAGGATACTTTGCGTTTCTTTCCATGCCATATCTCATAAGGCGTTTTATCAACCTTCTTTGTTGGAGCTATATTCACAAGTCTTGCGACAGTTTCCAGAGCATAACTCCAAAAGGAGCGTGGCAGGGTTGTACGACACATCATGGATTGAATCATATCTAATAGTGTTCGATTTCTCCGCTCAGACACACCATTATGTTGTGGGGTTCCAGGTGGAGTGAGTTGTGAAACTGTTCCACAATTCTGTAGAAGGTCGATGAATTCCTGACTAAGATATTTACCGCCTCGATCTGATCAAAGCGTCTTAATGGTTCTATTTAGCTGATTCCTACTTCGTTTTGGTACTCTTTAAACTTTTCAAGAGTTTCATGTTTATGTTTCATAAGATAAACATAACCATATATACTGAAATCATCAATAAATGTAAGTGTGTAACAAAGTAGCTTTCTCCACATCTTGACATTGTTCTGAATGGACCATATACATCTGTATGCACAAGTCCTGACAAATCATTAGCTCTTTCTCCAACATTTGAAAAAAGGTGATTTTGTTAACTTTCCACTTAAGTATGATTCGCATTTGTGAAATGTCTCTGAACCCTTGGAATCTAGGATCCCTACTGTTTTGAGTTATTTAACACGATTCTCGCTTATGTGACCAAGTCTACAATGCCACATATACGTATCCTTAAAGTCTAACTTATTACGTTTATGGGAGATGCTGCATAATATGTTATTATTTTGCATTTCTATCTCATAGATTCCATTGTTAGGTTTTGCATTAAAGTAAAATACATCATTAAAATAAGAACAAAAAAATTCATCAATAAAATGATAATTAAAACTTTGTCCATGCAAAGTAGAAACCGAAACACGTACAATATTTCTAGTAACACTAGGAATAAAATAAACTTTGTTCAAAACAAGTTCTAAACTAGAAGGTAATAAAAGAACATATTCTCTGATAGCCTTCACGGCAACTCTTTGTCCATTGCCAACATGGACCTCCAAGTCATCATGTTTCAGCTTCCTAATCTTTCTTAGCCCCTGCAAAACATTACAAATTTGAAAACCACATCATGTGTCAAACACCCATGTCCTGCTAGAAAAAGTAAAGATTTCAATAACATACAAACCTGAGGACTCTCCACCTGAAGCCTTGGCTTGCTTCAGTTCAACTAAATACTTAGCACAGTTCATCTTTTAGTGCCCAGTCTAACCACAATGAAAACATTTGGCATCCTTTTGAGACTTCTTGTTTGCAACAGTTTTGCCTTTTCCCTTCCCTTCGCCCTGATTGCCCTTTTCTTGGTGTTAGGTTTCTTCACATGACCCTCCCTAATCATTGGCACTGGTGCAGTCTTGTTATGTATATTCACCTCAGCAGTTTTAAGCACCTGATGCAGCTCTGCAAGTGTTTTCTCCATCCCATTCATATTGTAGTTCATGAGTTGAGGATAATATCCCCAGCTAACTCTTCACTCAAGGGGGATTCCAGACGAGCCAAGTGATCAACATATGCCTTCATTTTTAGCACATGAGCGCTAACTGATGTACCCTCTTACATACAAGTGGTTATGAGTGATCTCATCACATCAAACCTCTCATGACGAGCCTTCTGTTGGAACATTTCCACCAGGTGCACATTCATCTTGTATGCCATAATCTCATCCATTGTCCTTTGAAGTTCAGGGATCATGGATGCTAACCTCAGACATGGGACTTTCACAGAGTCATCAAAGTGCTTAGTATAGTTTCTATACGTAGCAGTTTGCTGATTGATGGGTTCATCAGGGCGTTTCAAGAACATACAATTTGTTTTCCGCCTTGAAAACAATTTTCAAATTGCGGTGCCAGTCCATGAAATTGGAGTGGTTCAGTTTGTTAATCTCCAAGATGGACTTGAGAGAGAATTGGGACGTGAAATTGTTTTCAGATGACATCTACAAAATTCAAAATTAATTTATTAGTATTTTATGTTTTAAATGTAACACCCCAACCGATGGCGGAAACATCGGGGTGCCACGTATTGATGATTGTTTTCAGTAGCACATGGTATAATATAAATTTTAAATAATTTATTCAAACATAATATCCAAAATATGAAATGATGTCTAAGAATTCAAATACATGATATCAAATAACAAACTTCAATAACTTCAAATAAAACTTCAATAAAATCCTCATGCTAACTCAAGCCTCACCTTCATTGTTACCTGAAACATGTTAGTTTTGAAAGTATTTTGGGTCAACATAAGTTGGTGAGAATTACATAGGTTTTTGATAATAAAATGAATAAAATGTTGTGCAATTCATGTGTCATGTCAATCTAGCCCATATGTGAGAACATACTAGAAATAAATCGAGTGCATAATCAACCCTGATGACTGTTATAAAATGATACATACCATACACTTATGGTCCAATTGAATATGTTATGCGATAACAAACACCCACGTAACCTTTGTAGGAGGCACGTATCCGGGTGGGATTGTCAGTCCAATAGATCTATCAATGTATACCGTCGGCTTGTACGGAGTTAATGATTATGCTAGAATGGTGCTTACTCTAATCATGCTCAAGACATAATGCAACATAGAAAATACATAGACACATTGATGATTGAATTGCAATGATAATGTTATAACATGTTTCACCCCAAAAATGGTGATAAATAAAAGGGGCTATGTAAAACTCACCTTAGCAAATGTTAAACTTGTTGAAAAGATGAAATAATAGTGTTGCCCAAAATGATTCCAAATATCACCCTATAATAAGGTAATATATAATAAGTCTAAGTCTAATTAACTTATAAGTGTATCCTAGGGTTTCGATTTGGGGATAACCAATTGTTGAATTTAAATTAAAATGTTAATTAATAAAGGAAAATTTGATAATTAATAAAAGAAAGTCTTTTTATAAAATTTGAATTTTGAATGTACACATTAAAGTGTTTGAAGTATAAAAATAATTTTTATAAAATTATTTAATTTAAAATAGATTTTTAAATCTATTTATTACAAATTGCCAACAATTAACTTTAATATTCAAAAATACTAAAATTAAAGAATTTCTATTTTAAAAATCATATTTCTGTTCTAAATAATTAAAAATAATTTGTATAAAATTTTGGTGCAAAATGATGAAAATTGGATTTATTATGATTTAATTATGATTAAATCTAACAAAAATTGATTAAAAATATAAAATAAATGATTTTACTGAATTAAAAATTATTTCAGTAAAGTTTAACTTTATAAAAAGTCAGGATAATTTTTGGAGAATTTAACAAAATTGTTTTGATATATAAATGGATTTTTATAAATATAATAGTATAAAAATGATTTAATTATTATAAATATTAAATAAATGAATTTTTGAAAAACAAAAATTGTAAATAAAACTTTTGACTCATATTTAATAAATATAATTTTTTTTAGAATTTATAAAATAGTTTTGATATTTAAAAATGAATTTATAAGTTTTAAATATAATATATATATATATATATATATATTTGTTGTTTTAAAAAGAAAAGAAAAGAAAAAAAGGAAGTCAGAGCCGGGACTCGAACCCGGGTGACTGCTGTGGCAAGCCTTGGTCACAACCACTTGGCCTAGGCCAGTGGTTGTGATGAAAGCCGTTTAACATTAAATAAATACACAAGATCAAACTCAGTTTATCCCCAAATTTATATTACGAACCCTAGATTTTACAATCAAACAATTCAGACATATTGAACCCGATTAAAGTTAGGGTTTTTGTTGTTTGATTGCCGACTAACAAAACCCACAAAAGAACAAGAACTCACAGTGATGAATTGTGCACGTTTGCCCGGTCAAAGCCAAAGTCAAACGTTTGATCAAAAGAAGCTAATTATCTGTGTTAGAGAATAATTGGAGGTTGAGAGAGAGTTGTGAGCGAGTTGTGAATGATCGTAGGTGATCAATTTATAGGGAGGATCAGTGGGTTGGGTTAATTGGTAAGTTGACCATGATTAATATCATACGCGTAGGGTTTTCAAATTAGGTCAACAATTGGTTATAATCAACGTGTAATCGAGTCATACTGGGCCGGAAAACACCTAAATTTGCCATATATAGATCAATCACGAGTTAATTCCTTGGATTGAATCACACGCTAACCCACAGTTGACTTTCTGTGTCAACTGTGAAGGTTTTAAATGCGCATATAATTATAATGCATCCGGGTTTATTACAAGTTGAAAGCCAGCCCAGCTGGTTAAGTGTGTTGTGTTGTGTGACCCGGTCTTGGCGCGGGTTCGATTCCCGGCCAAGACATGTAATTTTTTTGATATAGTTTCAATGTTATAACATATATAATATATATATATATAGTATTAGGGTTCCACAAATGCGACAAAAATAATAAATGCAACGTATAAGATGAAACTTGACGTTTTTATTAAAGACGAACGTGTAACGTACAAGTTTTAAATGCGTAATGTTACAGTCTCCCCTACTTTTAGGAACTTCGTCCCGAAGTTGGAGTTGGAGAGTCTGGTGGGAAAAGATGTGGATACTTTGACTTCATCTGGTCTTTACGTTCCCAAGTGAACTCTGGGCCTCGTTTAGATTCCCAACGAACCTTAACGATTGGAATACGACTGCGCTTGAGTTTCTTGACTCCAGTGTCAACAATCTCGACGGGTTTCTCGATAATGTGCATGCTTTCATCGATTTGCACATCCTCAAGAGGAACATGAAGGTTCTCATCTGCTAAGCATTTCTTGAGATTCGAAACATGGAAGGTCGGATGAACATTGCTTAGCTCAGGTGGAAGTTCAAGTTTGTAAGCCACTTTTCCAACTCTGTCAAGAATTTTGAAGGGGCCTACGTATCGAGGAGCTAGTTTTCCCTTTCTACCGAAACGAATTACTCCTTTCCAAGGGGATACCTTAAGCAGTACAAGGTCCCCAACTTGAAATTCCAAGGGTTTACGACGTTTATCAGCATAACTCTTTTGGCGACTTCTAGCCTTGAGAAGATTATCCTGAATAAGCTGAATTTTGTCTGTGGTTTCCTGGATTAGTTCGGGTCCAGTAATACGAGCTTCACCAACCTCAGTCCAACAGACAGGTGAACGACATTTCCGACCATAGAGTGCCTCAAAAGGAGCCATGTTAATGCTGGCATGATAACTGTTGTTGTATGAAAACTCAACCAAAGGAAGATGAGAATCCCATGCGCCACCAAAATCGATGACACATGCCCTGAGCATGTCCTCAAGTGTCTGGATGGTTCGTTCAGTCTGACCATCCGTTTGAGGATGATAAGCAGTGCTCAGGTTCAACTTGGTACCCAAAGCATCTTGTAGAGATTCCCAAAAGTGAGAGGTGAAACGCCCATCGCGATCAGAAATAATGTCTAAAGGTATACCGTGACGACATACGATTTCACTTACGTACATCTTTGCCAACCTTTCCACAGAATACTTCTCACGAATAGGTAGGAAGTGAGCTGACTTGGTCAAACGATCGACGATTACCCAAATACTATCAAAACCTTTGGGTGTACGAGGGAGTTTGGTGATGAAATCCATAGCTATGCTTTCCCATTTCCAGACAGGAATCTCTGGTTGTTCAAGCATACCAGATGGTCGTTGATGTTCAGCCTTGACCTTGGAACAAGTGAGGCATTTTGCGACGAAAAGAGCAATGTCTTTCTTCATACCAGGCCACCAATAAGAATAACGAAGATCTTGGTACATCTTGTCAGCTCCAGGATGAATAGAATAACGAGACTTATGAGCCTCGTTCATGAGAAAAGTACGAAGATCATCACGGTCGGGAATCCACAGTCGATTAAGGAAATAAAGAAGACCATCGGGTTTGGTTTCAAGTTGAGTCTCAGCACCATAAGACATTTCATCGTACATGTTACCTTGGGTGACTGATGTGTGTTGAGCCTGGAGAATGCGATCTTGAAGATCAGTACGAACTCTCGCACATTGTAGTTTGACACGCTCTTTACGACTAAGTGCGTCGACCACAACATTCGCCTTGCCAGGATGGTAGCGAATTTCGCAATCATAGTCGTTAAGTAATTCAACCCAACGTCGTTGCCTCATGTTAAGATTCTTTTGATCGAAGACATGTTGGAGACTTTTGTGGTCCGTGAACACCACACATTTGGTCCCATAAAGATAATGTCTCCAAATCTTGAGTGCAAAGACAACAGCGCCCAATTCAAGATCATGGGTGGTATAATTCTTTTCGTGAGTCTTGAGTTGTCGAGACGCATAAGCAATAACCTTTCCTCGTTGCATGAGAACACAACCAAGACCTTGGTTCGATGCATCACAGTAGACCACGAAATCATCATTACCATCAGGTAGAGACAAGATAGGAGCTTCACAGAGTTTCAGCTTAAGAGTTTCGAATGCTTCCTCTTGCTTAGGTCCCCACTCATAGGGTTTACCCTTGTGAGTTAAGGTAGTGAGAGGAACAGCGATCTTGGAGAAATTGGCGATGAACCGACGATAATAACCAGCCAAACCAAGAAAAGAACGGACTTCCGTTGGAGTGGTAGGAACACTCCAATTCTTCACAGCTTCGATCTTTGCAGGGTCAACATGAATTCCGTTCATATCAATGACATGTCCCAAAAATTGAACTTCCTTAAGCCAAAATTCGCATTTTGAGAACTTGGCGTACAGTTGTTCTTTCTTTAGGAGATTCAAGATAGAGTGAAGATGTTGCTCGTGATCGGATTTTGATTTAGAGTAAATCAAAATATCATCGATGAAAACGATCACGAATTTGTCGAGATAGGGTCTACAAACCCGATTCATCAAATCCATAAATACTGCGGGAGCATTGGTCAACCCAAAAGGCATAACCATGAATTCATAGTGACCGTAGCGAGTGCGAAAAGCTGTCTTGGGAATATCTTCTTCGTGGACTCTAAGCTGATGATAACCAGAACGGAGATCAATCTTTGAGAAGTGGGTTGCTCCTTGAAGCTGATCGAAGAGATCGTCAATCCTAGGAAGTGGATAAAGATTTTTGATGGTGAGTTTGTTGAGTTCACGGTAGTCAATACACATCCTAAGAGAACCATCCTTCTTTTTAACGAACAAGACAGGGGCTCCCCATGGAGAAGAACTAGGGCGAATGAACCCTTTATCAGAAAGTTCCTGTAATTGACTGGCAAGTTCTTGCATTTCAGAGGGTGCAAGACGATAAGGAGCTTTAGCGACAGGATTAGCACCAGGAACAAGATCAATACGAAATTCCACTTGTCGAGCAGGAGGCAAACCAGGTAAATCCTCTGGAAAGACTTCAGGATAGTCCCGAATAATAGGAATGTCTTGGATACTTTTGCCTTTGTCCTTCTTCTCTATCACGTTAGCGAAGAAGGCTGTATACCCCTTTCGTAAGTATTTTTGGGCAGTAGTACAAGACATAAGCTTAAGCTCACCACAGGGTTTCTCACCATAGATCTTCAAAATCTCACCAGATTCGAGAGGAATGCATATGACTTTCTCGAAGCATAGAATTTCGGCACGATGAGTTGACAACCAGTCCATGCCTACTATAACATCAAAACTACCAAGATGCATAGGGATGAGATCGATAGGGAAGGTATGATCGTCGAGGTTCAACAAGCAGTTACGAATAATAGAGTCGATCGAAATAGACTTCCCGTTAGCTACCTCTACCACGAAAGGTTCTTCTAGATTAGTGCGGGGTAAGTTAAGTAAAGGTTCAAACTTCAGTGACACAAATGATTTATCAGCTCCCGAATCAAATAATATGGATGCATAGTGATTATTAATGAGAAACGTACCATTCACCACTTCGTTGTTGTCACGAGCCTGGTTAGCGTTGAGATTGTAGGCGCGACCTCGAGCACCTTGGTTCTGGTTGCGGTTCTGGTTTTGGTTTTGGTTCTAATTTTGGTTTTGGTTACGGTTACGATTAGGGCAGTTGTTGATGTAGTGATTAGGGTTGCCACACTCGTAGCATTGACCACGAGTAGGCCTGTTGTTTTGTTGGTTGGGAGCTGGGTTGTTGTTGTCTTGGGTAGTAGGAGATCGACAGACGTTCACCAGGTGACCATATCTTTGACACTTAGTACAAAAACGACATGGCACCTGCGTTGGATGATGGTACTTGCAAGTGTTGCACAAAGGGTGAGGTCCGGTGTATGGTTTCTTGGCTGGGTTTTGGGCAGCAGGTGGAGTAGCAGCAACCATATAGTTTCTAGCCTTGCGCTTTTTGTTGCTTGAGGTCTCAGGCTTGACTTCAATTGCAGGCTGTGGAGTGTCTTTGGCAACAGTCTTCTTAGTGCCCTTGCGGACAAGAGTACCGTTCTTCACGTGATTATCAGTAAGAGTGGCCGCTAGACGTTTGGCCTCTTCCAAAGTTGCAAGATTTCTACCCCAAACGGTGTCCTGGATTTGCATGGGCAGACCACCGATGTACTTCTCGATGGCTACCGGCAGAGGAGTAACTTTGTGGGGCAGCAATAAGCTAAGCTCATGAAAGCGGGTGTTGTAGGCAAGGTTTTCCCCACTATCTTGAGCTAAGGTGTGGAACTCATCCTCAAGTTTCTTAACTTCATTGCGAGGACAAAACTCTTCCTTCATGATCTCTTTGACTTGGTCCCATGTCATAGCAAGAGCAGCCTCGGCCCCACGAGTACGCTTTTCTTCATTCCACCAAGTGAGTGCTCGTTTATGGAGAACACTCATGGCGTAACGAACCTTGAAGTTGTTGGGGCACTCACTGTTGATGAAGGTATTCTCAATACCCTCAAACCATTGGAGGAGTCCAGTAGCTCCTTCTTCACCACTAAACTTTGGAGGGTTACAAGAGTTGAAATGCTTAAGGGTGCAGGCTTGGGGTCCATTTCCATTGCCATTGCCGTTCCCGTTCCCGTTGTTGTGACCATTCCCGTTGCCGTTCAATTGGATGACCTGAGCGAGTAAATTGGGAACCAGAGTTGCGATTTGCTGCGCCATTTGTTGAGAAATGATTGCAGCCAGTTGAGCATCGACCCCATTGTTGTTGTGGTTAGGAACTTGGTCATGGTTATGGTTGTGGTTATGGTTATCACCACCTTCTTCGTGGTTCTCACCGTTGCTGTTGCGAGTGCTGCGACGAGGGGGCATGATCTGTAATAGACACAATGAAATGAATGAGAGTTTATATAAGGAATGTAATCACTTATTCATTAATTAAAACGAATAAACGAAAACGTTGACTTATCAAAGATTCTAAATTCTAATAACATATGAAGACATGCTTTAGCCTATAAGTGAACACTCATCCCGAGAATTCCCAGGTAGGCATCCGGGTCCCTCGTCTGATTGGGATATATGCGCAATGCCAGCCTAGACAGAAGACTCAGAATACAGGCGTTCACCCTTCCAGATTGCACGTGTTCGTTATTAAAATCTAGAACTTCGACGAGATCTCAAGGGGGTTCAGGTTAAACCTGAGGATTTTGTCCTATTAATCTAATGGTGGATCAGGATTGCAGCAGACGAATAAGAGTAATCATATGTAGGTTTAGGGTTATAAGGCATAGGATAAGGATAGGATTAGGGAAGCAATTAGGGTTACAAGTAGGAGAAGCAAGTACTGTTTAAGTCCCTAAGGTTATAGTCTAGATTATTTCTAATAACCTAATTCCCTATAACCAAGGCTCTGATACCAATCTGTAACACCCCAACCGATGGCGGAAACATCGGGGTGCCACGTATTGATGATTGTTTTCAGTAGCACATGGTATAATATAAATTTTAAATAATTTATTCAAACATAATATCCAAAATATGAAATGATGTCTAAGAATTCAAATACATGATATCAAATAACAAACTTCAATAACTTCAAATAAAACTTCAAGTAAAATCCTCATGCTAACTCAAGCCTCACCTTCATTGTTACCTGAAACATGTTAGTTTTGAAAGTATTTTGGGTCAACATAAGTTGGTGAGAATTACATAGGTTTTTGATAATAAAATGAATAAAATGTTGTGCAATTCATGTGTCATGTCAATCTCGCCCATATGTGAGAACATACTAGAAATAAATCGAGTGCATAATCAACCCTGATGACTGTTATAAAATGATACATACCATACACTTATGGTCCAATTGAATATGTTATGCGATAACAAACACCCACGTAACCTTTGTAGGAGGCACGTATCCGGGTGGGATTGTCAGTCCAATAGATCTATCAATGTATACCGTCGGCTTGTACGGAGTTAATGATTATGCTAGAATGGTGCTTACTCTAATCATGCTCAAGACATAATGCAACATAGAAAATACATAGACACATTGATGATTGAATTGCAATGATAATGTTATAACATGTTTCACCCCAAAAATGGTGATAAATAAAAGGGGCTATGTAAAACTCACCTTAGCAAATGTTAAACTTGTTGAAAAGATGAAATAATAGTGTTGCCCAAAATGATTCCAAATATCACCCTATAATAAGGTAATATATAATAAGTCTAAGTCTAATTAACTTATAAGTGTATCCTAGGGTTTCGATTTGGGGATAACCAATTGTTGAATTTAAATTAAAATGTTAATTAATAAAGGAAAATTTGATAATTAATAAAAGAAAGTCTTTTTATAAAATTTGAATTTTGAATGTACACATTAAAGTGTTTGAAGTATAAAAATAATTTTTATAAAATTATTTAATTTAAAATAGATTTTTAAATCTATTTATTACAAATTGCCAACAATTAACTTTAATATTCAAAAATACTAAAATTAAATAATTTCTATTTTAAAAATCATATTTCTGTTCTAAATAATTAAAAATAATTTGTATAAAATTTTGGTGCAAAAATGATGAAAATTGGATTTATTATGATTTAATTATGATTAAATCTAACAAAAATTGATTAAAAATATAAAATAAATGATTTTACTGAATTAAAAATTATTTCAGTAAAGTTTAACTTTATAAAAAGTCAGGATAATTTTTGGAGAATTTAACAAAATTGTTTTGATATATAAATGGATTTTTATAAATATAATAGAATAAAAATGATTTAATTATTATAAATATTAAATAAATGAATTTTTGAAAAACAAAAATTGTAAATAAAACTTTTGACTCAGATTTAATAAATATAATTTTTTTTAGAATTTATAAAATAGTTTTGATATTTAAAAATGAATTTATAAGTTTTAAATATAATATATATATATATATATATATATATATATATATATATTTGTTGTTTTAAAAAGAAAAGAAAAGAAAAAAAGGAAGTCAGAGCCGGGACTCGAACCCGGGTGACTGCTGTGGCAAGCCTTGGTCACAACCACTTGGCCTAGGCCAGTGGTTGTGATGAAAGCCGTTTAACATTAAATAAATACACAAGATCAAACTCAGTTTATCCCCAAATTAATATTACGAACCCTAGATTTTACAATCAAACAATTCAGACATATTGAACCCGATTAAAGTTAGGGTTTTTGTTGTTTGATTGCCGACTAACAAAACCCACAAAAGAACAAGAACTCACAGTGATGAATTGTGCACGTTTGCCCGGTCAAAGCCAAAGTCAAACGTTTGATCAAAAGAAGCTAATTATCTGTGTTAGAGAATAATTGGAGGTTGAGAGAGAGTTGTGAGCGAGTTGTGAATGATCGTAGGTGATCAATTTATAGGGAGGATCAGTGGGTTGGGTTAATTGGTAAGTTGACCATGATTAATATCATACGCGTAGGGTTTTCAAATTAGGTCAACAATTGGTTATAATCAACGTGTAATCGAGTCATACTGGGCCGGAAAACACCTAAATTTGCCATATATAGATCAATCACGAGTTAATTCCTTGGATTGAATCACACGCTAACCCACAGTTGACTTTCTGTGTCAACTGTGAAGGTTTTAAATGCGTATATAATTATAATGCATCCGGGTTTATTACAAGTTGAAAGCCAGCCCAGCTGGTTAAGTGTGTTGTGTTGTGTGACCCGGTCTTGGCGCGGGTTCGATTCCCGGCCAAGACATGTAATTTTTTTGATATAATTTCAATGTTATAACATATATAATATATATATATATAGTATTAGGGTTCCACAAATGCGACAAAAATAATAAATGCAACGTATAAGATGAAACTTGACGTTTTTATTAAAGACGAACGTGTAACGTACAAGTTTTAAATGCGTAATGTTACATTAAATATCCTAATATAATTTTATGACCCAAAATCAAAATTTTAATTAGGATGAGACCCCGATTCATCAAGTCACATTGAATTGGCTTAAGCACTATCCACTAGTATGATTATGTATGTAAACAACGATTGTTAATTGTGTCGACTACACAACTCTCCATTTGGGGTTATCACTTAAAAGTGATGTATGTTTAACCCCAACTATGCCCACTCGATGAACAAGCGATGTTTTGTCATTTATTGTTAACTGTAACACCGGCCTATATTACACAGGAAACACGATGATTACCTTCTTTCATGATAGACTCCTAGATGCAGGGTACAACACTAACATTTGGATTCGATTTAGAATGAAGTGTTAACTTGTTAAGGGTGGCATAAAACATCAATTTAAAATTGGGAGTTATTTTAATATTTACCAAAAATATTTTGAATAACGCATGAGGCGAGTTACACAATATTTTATAAAATCCAATTTTATATAATTTGTGATAATAGAAACATCTTTCCACACTCGACACGGTATAGTTTTAAATATCTTATTAAACTATGTTGGTCATTTTATTGTGAATAAACCTGTTTTAAATATTCATAAAACTCTTTTATTAAATATAAAACCGTTGTCTTGATTGGGAACAAATTTATTTATTTTGGGTTATCTAGATTATTTACAATAAATAAAACACAACCACAAAACATAATAATAAAATAACGAATCGGGTCCCTAATAGGTCACCCGTTTCGTTTTAGCCAGAAACGAAACAGACTAGTCTAAAGGGTTTGAAAAAAACTATTTTGATAACTCTCACTGGACCCGCGATCTCTATCTTCATGATACATGTTCGCCTTTTATCTTGATCTTGATCGTGATATTGTACTTCAGGATTACAATAATAAATTTAAAAAATAAAACAAATCTATTCCAATCCTATTTATTCAATCGGACCCAATATCCGTAATATAAATAAAAACCAATAAACAAAATAAACCATAAACATAACAAACACAACCATGACAAGGGTCAAAACGTAGGGCTCAATTCACATCACAATCCATAAACAACAAAAAGCTTTTGATCTTTAATCAAAATAAATATTTTTTGACAAATAAAACATAGATCAAAAATTATAATTTTACTATCTATACGCGCGTAACCGTGGCTCTGATAGCAGTTGGAAATCATGGTATCAAAACTAAGCGGAAGCGTTTATATATTTTAACCAAAACTGTGATACCCCGCAATTTCAGGTTCTCACTTTAACTAAAATCTGGTTACATTCTAGGAATTATAGTTAACTAGAGTTAGCTATATAAGTTACACATTGCACGGTTATAGGTTAATAACTGCATGAGGTGGTAATTCGAGGAATTACCAAACTATTTACATGAGTAGTGAACCCCGGACGTTGGTGAATTGTTAAACAAAATGATTGTGAAGTAATTGTTTGAGATTGATTGCAATTACGTGCTTCTATGATACTCTGTGAAACTATGTGAAAACTGTATGTGATTACGTGAACATAAACCGAATACGTTAATAAAAACCATAATGGACGGACCATTAGGATGATTGGGGTCTTAACACCTGGGGTTACACTTATTACTGTCCGAAATAGCGAAAACGTCGAAGGAAAATACGTCGGGTGACGAAACGGGCCACCCACGCGGGCCAAGGCCCTGTGAGCGGCCGCTCACAGGGAGCGAGCGCCCGCTCGCCGGTACCTGACGTTTCTAAACCGCCTTAAACACCTATTTAAGCAACCTTAAGCCTCTTGTATCACCTAAACTCAAACCCTAATCGTCCCTACTGCCTCACTTACGAAATATTAACCCCAAACAACCTGCTAAGGCGCAAGAACATCGATTGGGAAGCTCAAAAGGCGTTCGGTTGATTGTATTGAAGAGCTAGGGGTATAATCTTTAATCCTTTACGCTTTAATCTTATTTTTATGTTATAAAAATCATATAACAAGGTTTGTCCAGGTCTGAAAGCTTTTGATAATTATTAAAACTTGAGGTTTTTGAGGATTAAACGAATTAAACATGATGATAGGCGATTAGTAATATCATAGGTTACTTGTTGCGCAAGTTGTTGAAGTTTTGATCGTTAAAGTTGTAATCCTTGCATGAATAGTGATAGAATCTGATCACAATAAGTATTAGGAATGTTTGGTAATGGTTATTGATGATTATTAGGTGTTATTGGTTGATAATATGCAACTAGGGTTTGATATAATTGATAATATTGCATGATTAGAATCTGGACAGAATCTGAATGTCGACTTGTAGGGTCTGTTTCGTGGCTTGAAAATAATTGTTTTGATTGATTCTTTGCATGAATAGATTGTACATTGTCTTAGCTTTTTAGAATGGGCAAAATCATCTGATTTGGATGTCGTTTGATATGTTTTTGGAATTTTCTTTGATTAAAGGTCATGTCAGATTTTCGGAATAACAAACTGAGTCAACTTTAAACAATCATAACTCGAGTTTTACAAGGAATTAAGTTATGAAATTTTGACAGTAGGTTAACATTGGAAAAACTTGGCTTTTCCAAGTGGATTCATCCCGTTTGGATGAATACACGATTTTCGAGAATTTTTCTACTAACCTGACCTGCTGTAGAAACTTTCTGGACATATCTGTGATGTACGATTTTTCATGATTTTTGTGTTTGGTTTTGAGACAAAACAAAATATGGGTTATCAAATGAATCCCAAATAATATTCAGTAAAAATTTGGGAGTTTAACTCACTGATTAACTATTTTAAATAAATTGGTTATGATGACGCACAATCTGTCCTAAAAACACAGATTGTGTATTATGTGTTTATGTGATTAATTGAGGTCTTAGGTGGTATGTAATTGATGTGTAACTGAACGGACACTTGTATGGGACGCATATGGAATGTAAAAACTAATTATAACCAACACATTCACCAACGGGTCCGTAGGATTTACTTATGCATGTAGAATCACTAGGTGTCACTTACACGCTTTTGAACGTTTAAACGTCTTGGACAAACGGATTATATGGTGTAATGGTATTACACATATACTCACTTAGTGACACATGTACTTGGGAGTCGGTAGCACACCCTACTTTGGAGTTGGATTTATTTGCTTGCATTCTAAGGTGAGTTTCACTACTCTTTTCTCAAAAGCATGCGTCTCGGGTTGAGACACCTTACTTAACTTTTCTAGTCCAGTTTGGGACTACTCAGGTTTTTGACTCCTTGTGTGGGTCGGGTTTACGATTCCTTGTGTGGATCAGGTTTTTGATCAGTTTAAAACTTATTGGTCCTTTGTGAACTAAACACTCTATCATTTGGAAAGTCCTTGCATATTATTGGGTTAATCGCTGGAGGCGAGCGGGGTATTAGTTGATAGCGCTATTAGGTTGTGCAGCAACCTCATGTCTGAGGTGCTTGAGGCACGGGCATGAACTTCTGACCACAATTGAGAACTGGTGTTGATAGACACCAGTTATTGAGGCAAATTACTATTTTACTGAAGGTGTCCCAATAATCCTGTTTAGTTACATTGAGTGGGCTAGCTACCCCTGACACGCTTAAACTGATAACTCTTGAACATTTTGGTCTGGAGGACCTACGCTTTTACTTGGTTACGTGGTTTTGGAAACCAGCGCATTTACTTACTCACCTTCTTACTTAGTGAACTCACCAACATTGTTTGTTGACCCACGATTTACATGCTTTTGCAGGTAGTTAGCTTCCTGTGCCAGGATTAGAAAGCACTGCACACTTCACTGCATTTGGGGTCTTGGGCATACACCTAAATTTCATATTATACTTTTACATTTTCTTTCATATGGTTTAATTTGGGCGCGTTGTATTGCGCTTGGTTTTAAAAGGTTTAAATTTGGTTTACGCTTCCGCAGCTTAACTAAACTTGGTTTTTGAAAACGAACTAAATAGGTTGGGCATTTAGAGTTCGTTCATATGACTTATGGCTATGGGATCCTGCTATGTCATCCGCCTCGCGGTATAAACCCCGCAGTGGAAATTTGAGGGTGTGACAGATTGGTATCAGAGCCATTGGTTATAGTGAACTAGGACTGCATGCTGAGTCTAGTCTATAATCATCATAGCATAAGTACACTCACAACTTAAGTGCACAACTAGCTTTTAGCTACATATATCTACAACACATGGTTTCGGGAGATATGAAATCTTCTAGTTCTAGACCTAATTCTGAACACGTCACTGGTGGGAACGCAGGGTTACACCAGGTGGCGCAATACTGGGATTGGTATCCTAACAAACCTCATGGATGAGGAAACAACAATAGTACAAGGGAGGGAGCCCTTGCGAGCGTTGTGGCGCACGTACACAGGAAGCTGCACGATGCTTATCCTTTTTTCTTTGAGCAAGGAGACAATTAGTTCCTGTTCCTTGTCGTTTGATATTCCTTACTCTCATTTTGAAACTCAGACGAGACTGGGTTACACATATAGAATTCATTTCTTACTTTAGCACCTTACGCCTAGTGCGAGCGGGCGAACGTATGACTGCATATCCTTGTTCCTCATAAGTATATGGTAGATTCATGGGAACACATTAGATCGGGGCTTGTTACACACACTCTTGGGGAGTTATGTAAAGCCTGCGACGTAGTGCAACATTACAAGGGAAGATGAAACCTACTAATGGCTGATAGCCACGATTGGAGGAACGAGTGGTACAGCTTACCACTAAACTGGCTTGCATAGGACTAGAGAAGGAAACTGTACGTGATGAGAACCATATAACACTGACACCGAGGAAGAGGAAGAAGAGGGGATGGATGGGGAACCTGAGCAGGACGAGCACATGGAAAGTGATGATGAAGGCTCTACTATCCAGACAGAGCGTGGCGACGATTGGCTCTTACCTTTTCTTACCTGTATTTTCTTTTCTTTTCCCTTGTTAACTTAGATAAGACTGAGTTTTTATGATCAACGATAGGGTGGTTGAAGCCCTCGCCTCTTTCCAATCTATTAAAGATCTATTTGCTAAATCACTCTTTTCCCCTGACTTCCACATTTGAACTTTCTTATACCTTGAACGCACATGCCACAATAACAACCTGCCATCATATTTTCAAGCCTTTTTATTGGTCGTAAACCTCTATAACTCCAACAGAACTGAAAGAGGCCATCTGATTACTTCGATAGTATAAGTCATTTCCATGTGCATTTGCCCTAGGCAGGATGGGGTAATGTATGCTACATGCACACTCGATGAGTTACAGATACTTGGATGGAGAACGTAGCACCCTATGATGAAATCTAGAAATTTGACGGATGGGTCTGAGATCGACGCCTACACTACCAAGCTACAGGAGTTGGATACTTTGTGCTCGAATATAATTAACCAACTTTGCCAGCGGATCAAATTTCAGACCAAAAGGGTGGGTCCCATAGATTCGTGGCTTGGCCACTGTAGCTCACCTACCCAGAATCTAACAAATTGTTCATTCTGGCTCGTAAACACACGGATTAGGCTGTTGAGCATGGTACTTTTCCGAAGCATGGAACTTCATCTTCTACTTTTGGTGATAGCAAGAGAACGTGGGATAGTGTGAGGTATAAGTCCTTCAACAACAACTACCACAACGGTAACAACAACAATAGGGCTCGTGGAATAGCAATTGTGATTGGCTCTGGGGAAGCTAGGACAGATAACAATGTCGTGACGGGTACGGCACTCTTGCTTCTATTTTATATGATACAGGTGCGGACTATAGTTTTGTGTCGTCAAAACTTAGTAAATAATTAGGGATGGTTCCTACTCTTCTTGATACCCCGTACTCTATTGAATTGGCTGATGGGAGGCCTGCCGAGGTAACCCATATGCATCGTGACTGTAAGCTCGAGTTGAGTGGGCAATTGTTTGCCATCAACCTCTTACCTATCACCCTTGGTAGCTTTGACCTCGTGGTTGGCATGGACTGGTTGTCCAAGCAGCATGCTGAAATTCTCTGTCAGGAGAAGATCGTTCGTATTCCCCTCCCAAGTGGAGAACTTTTATCTATACAGGGTGATCGAGGTGGTGCCATGGTGGGCATCATCTCCTATCTGAAGGCCCAGAAGTGTATTCATAAGGGCTGTCCAGCCATTTTGGCTAACATATCTGACACTCGAGCTGAAACTGAAACCAAGATTGAGGACATCCCAGTAGTCCGAGATTTCCCAGATGTTTTCCCAGAGGAACTACCTGGACTTCCACCTGTTTGTCAAGAGGAGTTTCAAATTGATCTTGTACCTGGAGCAGCTCCAGTTGCACGCGCACCATACCGCTTAGCACCAGGCGAACTTCAAGAACTATCTACCCAACTCCAAGAGCTATTGGATAGGGGTTTCATTAAACCTAGTTCTTTGCCATGGGGAACTCCAGTTCTGTTTGTTAAGAAGAAAGACGGGAGCTTTCGCATGTGCATAGATTATCGGGAGTTGAACAAAGTGACGATTAAGAACCGTTACCCTTTGCCTCGTATTGATGACTTGTTTGACCAACTGCAAGGTTCGAGTTTCTACTCTAAGATTGACTTGAGGTCAGGATACCATCAGCTGAGAGTCCGAGAGGAGGATGTGGCAAAGACGGCGTTTCGAACTCTTTATGGACATTATGAGTTTTTAGTAATGCCATTCGGGCTAACTAATGCACCGGCTGTGTTCATGGACCTAATGAACCGTGTGTGCAAGCCTTATTTGGACAAATTCATCATAGTGTTCATAGATAACATATTGATTTATTCCAAGAGCAGGGAAGAGCACGAGCAACACCTGCGGTTAATCTTGGAACTATTGAGAAATGAGCAGTTGTATGCATAATTCTCTTAGTGTGATTTTTGGATTCGAGAAGTCCAATTTCTTGGGCATGTGGTCAACGAGGCAGGAATACATGTTGACCCCGCCAAGATTGACGCTGTCAAAAAGTGGGATACTCCTAGGACCCCTACTGAGGTGCGTCAATTCCTTGGTCTCGCGGGGTACTATCACAAATTTATTGAGGGATTCTCTAAGATCGCTCAACCTCTCACCGCCCTAACACAGAAAGGTATTACTTATAGGTGGGGAGATGCCCAAGAATCTGCCTTTCAGCTACTAAAGTCAAAACATTGCAGTGCACCGATACTATCATTACCTGAAGGTACAGAGGACTTTGTAGTGTACTGTGATGCGTCTATCCAAGGCTTAGGGTGTATGCTGATGCAACGTGATAAGGTAATCGCGTATGCATCACGGCAATTAAAGGTCCATGAGAAGAATTACCCCACTCATGACTTGGAACTAGGAGCAGTGGTTTTGCTCTAGAGATCTGGAGGCATTATCTCTATGGAACGAAGTGTACGATCTTCACTGACTACAAGAGCCTCCAATACATATTCGATCAAAAGGAGCTGAACATGCGACATCATCAATGGGTCGAGCTTCTAAATGATTATGACTGTGCCATCAAGTATCATCCAGGGAAAGCTAACGTAGTAGCTGATGCCCTCAGTCGAAAGGAAACGAAACCTAAACGGGTGCGAGCCTTACAACTTACCATTCATTCTAATCTTCCTGATAAGATACGTGAAGCTCAGGGCGAGGCCTTGAAAGGAGAAAACATCGGGCTAGAAACATTACAGGGTGCTGATAAGCACTTGGAACTAAAGACTGATGGTCTTCAATACTTTATGGATCGAGTCTGGATACCACGTTTTGGGGATCTCAGACAACTGGTGCTCGGTGAAGCTCACACCTCTCGATACTCGGTACATCCTGGTTCGGACAAGATGTACCACGATCTTAAAACTCTTTACTGGTGGCCAAACATGAAAGCTGAAATAACCACTTATCTTAGTAAGTGCTTGACTTGTGCGAAGGTTAAGATTGAATATCAGAAACCTTCAGGCCTACTCCAGCAACCAGAAATCCCTATGTGGAATGGGATGGGATTTCCATGGATTTTATTACAAAGCTTCCTAGAACGCCAACGGGCCATAACATGATTTGGGTTATCGTGGATCGTTTAACCAAATCGGCACACTTTCTGGCAATAAAGGAAACAGACTCGCTGGAGAAACTAGAAAATCTATACATCAAGGAGGTAGTCTCTAGGCATAGGGTGCCTACTTCTATGATATCTGATCGCGATGCGCGATTCACTTCTCATTTCTGGACTACTCTCCAAGATGCTTTGGGAACTCGCCTAGATATGAGCACAGCCTATCACCCACAGACGGATGGACAGAGTGAACGTACCATCCAAACATTGGAAGATCTGCCACGAGTGTGCGTGGTGGATTTTGGCAACAGTTGGGATAAGCACTTGCCTTTGATTCAATTCTCTTATAGCAACAGCTACCACGCTTCGATACAGTGTGTGCCTTTTGAGGCACTTTATGGACGCAAGTGTAGGTCTCCCATCTGCTGGACTGAGGTTGGGGATAGCCAGCTAACAGGTCCCGAACTCGTGCACGAAACTTCTGAGAAGATAGTGTAAATCAGAAACCGGATGGCTGCTGCTCGTGATCGACAGAAAAGTTACGCTGATAAGCGTAGGATACCTTTGGAGTTCCAGGTTGGGGACATGGTCCTATTGAAGGTGTCACCTTGGAGGGGGTGATACGCTTTGGAAAATGGGGAGAGTTGAACCCGCGATACGTTGGACCGTTCGAGATTGTCGAAAGGATTGGTCCAGTAACTTACAGGTTGAACCTGCCTAATGAACTTAATGGGGTACACGATGTACTCCACATATCAAATATAAAGAAATGCCTGTTGGATACAACACTGATGGTGCCACTGGAGGAGATCCAGGTGGACCAACGGCTACGGTTCATGGAAGAACCAATGGAGATTCTTGAGCGGGGCGTCAAGAAACTTAAACAGAACACTATACCCATTGTTATGGTATGATGGAATTCCCGTCTAGGACCGGAATACGCGTGGGGACGCAATGATCAAATGCGGCTTAAATACCCACATCTCTTTACTGAACCTAGAACTATGCATAAACCAAACACTAAACATAAAGCAGCTTTTTCAAAGTGAATTTCGGGGCGAAATTCTTTTCAACTTGGGGATGATGTGACATCCGGGAACTAAGCGCGCATTTTTACGCTGGCTTTACTGTTTACTTACTGAATTTCGGGACGAAATTCTTTTCTACTTGGGGATGATGTGATACCCCGCAGTTTCAGGTTCTCACTTTAACTAAAATCTGGTTACATTCTAGGAATTATAGTTAACTAGAGTTAGCTATATAAGTTACACATTGCACGGTTATAGGTTAATAACTGCATGAGGTGGTAATTCGAGGAATTACCAAACTATTTACATGAGTAGTGAACCCCGGACGTTGGTGAATTGTTAAACAAAATGATTGTGAAGTAATTGTTTGAGATTGATTGCAATTACGTGCTTCTATGATACTCTGTGAAACTATGTGAAAACTGTATGTGATTACGTGAACATAAACCGAATACGTTAATAAAAACCATAATGGACGGACCATTAGGATGATTGGGGTCTTAACACCTGGGGTTACACTTATTACTGTCCGAAATAGCGAAAACGTCGAAGGAAAATACGTCAGGTGACGAAACGGGCCACCCACGCGGGCCAAGGCCCTGTGAGCGGCCGCTCACAGGGAGCGAGCGCCCGCTCGCCGGTACCTGACGTTTCTAAACCGCCTTAAACACCTATTTAAGCAACCTTAAGCCTCTTGTATCACCTAAACTCAAACCCTAATCGTCCCTACTGCCTCACTTACGAAATATTAACCCCAAACAACCTGCTAAGGCGCAAGAACATCGATTGGGAAGCTCAAAAGGCGTTCGGTTGATTGTATTGAAGATCTAGGGGTATAATCTTTAATCCTTTACGCTTTAATCTTATTTTTATGTTATAAAAATCATATAACAAGGTTTGTCCAGGTCTGAAAGCTTTTGATAATTATTAAAACTTGAGGTTTTTGAGGATTAAACGAATTAAACATGATGATAGGCGATTAGTAATATCATAGGTTACTTGTTGCGCAAGTTGTTGAAGTTTTGATCGTTAAAGTTGTAATCCTTGCATGAATAGTGATAGAATCTGATCACAATAAGTATTAGGAATGTTTGGTAATGGTTATTGATGATTATTAGGTGTTATTGATTGATAATATGCAACTAGGGTTTGATATAATTGATAATATTGCATGATTAGAATCTGGACAAAATCTGAATGTTGACTTGTAGGGTCTGTTTCGTGGCTTGAAAATAATTGTTTTGATCGATTCTTTGCATGAATAGATTGTATATGGTCTTAGCTTTTTAGAATGGGCAAAATCATCTGATTTGGATGTCGTTTGATATGTTTTTGGAATTTTCTTTGATTAAAGGTCATGTCAGATTTTCGGAATAACAAACTGAGTCAACTTTAAACAATCATAACTCGAGTTTTACAAGGAATTAAGTTATGAAATTTTGATAGTAGGTTAACATTGGAATAACTTGGCTTTTCCAAGTGGATTCATCTTGTTTGGATGAATCACGATTTTTGGGAATTTTTCTACTAACCTGACCTGCTGTAGAAACTTTCTGGACATATCTGTGATGTACGATTTTTCATGATTTTTGTGTTTGGTTTTGAGACAAAACAAAATATGGGTTATCAAATGAATCCCAAATAATATTCAGTAAAAATTTGGGAGTTTAACTCACTGATTAACTATTTTAAATAAATTGGTTTTGAAGACGCACAATCTGTCCTAAAAACACAGATTGTGTATTATGTGTTTATGTGATTAATTGAGGTCTTAGGTGGTATGTAATCGATGTGTAACTGAACGGACACTTGTATGGGACGCATATGGAATGTAAAAACTAAATATAACAAACACATTCACCAACGGGTCCGTAGGATTTACTTATGCATGTAGAATCACTAGGTGTCACTTACACGCTTTTGAACGTTTAAACGTCTAGGACAAACGGATTATATGGTGTAATGGTATTACACATATACTCACTTAGTGACACATGTACTAGGGAGTCGGTAGCACACCCTACTTTGGAGTTGGATTTATTTGCTTGCATTCTAAGGTGAGTTTCACTACTCTTTTCTCAAAAGCATGTGTCTCGGGTTGAGACAACTTACTTAACTTTTCTAGTCCAGTTTGGGACTACTCAGGTTTTTGACTCCTTGTGTGGGTCGGGTTTACGATTCCTTGTGTGGATCGGGTTTTTGATCAGTTTAAAACTTATTGGTCCTTTGTGAACTAAACACTCTATCATTTGGAAAGTCCTTGCATATTATTGGGTTAATCGCTGGAGGCGAGCGGGGTATTAGTTGATAGCGCTATTAGGTTGTGCAGCAACCTCATGTCTGAGGTGCTTGAGGCACGGGCATGAACTTCTGACCACAATTAAGAACTGGTGTTGATAGACACCAGATATTGAGGCAAATTACTATTTTACTGAAGGTGTCCCTATAATCTTGTTTAGTTACATTGAGTGGGCTAGCTACCCCTAACACGCTTAAACTGATAACTCTTGAACATTTTGGTCTAGAGGATCTATGCTTTTACTTGGTTACGTGGTTTTGGAAACCAGCGTATTTACTTACTCACCTTCTTACTTAGTGAACTAACCAACATTGTTTGTTGACCCACGATTTACATGCTTTTGCAGGTAGTTAGCTTCCGGTGCCAGGATTAGAAAGCACTGCACACTTCACTGCATTTGAGGTCTTGGGCATACACCTAAATTTCATATTATACTTTTACATTTTCTTTCATATGGTTTAATTTGGGCGCGTTGTTTTGCGCATGGTTTTAAAAGGTTTAAATTTGGTTTACGCTTCCGCAGCTTAACTAAACTTGGTTTTTGAAAACGAACTAAATGGGTTGGGCATTTAGAGTTCGTTCATATGACTTATGGCTATGGGATCCTGGTATGTCATGCGCCTCGCGGTATAAACCCCGCAGTGGAAATTTGAGGGTGTGACAAAAACCAATTATAAATTCTTATATATTATGGCCAATTTTTATACATATATATTATATGTTTAATTTTATTAATCTAATTAATAATATACTCCAAATTAGGATTAAGGTTATACGCGTATAAACAAATAAATAATTAACAGCCATAAGGGGGTTTTAGTAATCAACCTTTGACGGCTACACCGGGATTATAACACATGGGTTACTGTTAGTTGCATTTTTTGACATATTTTATCATTTATTAAGTAGCTAGTTTAGGCGCTTTTATGCATTTAGGTTGTACATATTGCATTGTTTTCGTGTATTGCATATTTTTTTGTGGGCGGAATCTACTTTGGTTTGTTTTTGGTTGATTTTGTAGGGGTGGAGAATTGAAAGAGGAAATGACGAGCATTGACGAGGCGAGGTCGCAATTTACTTGGATTTCGTTGGACGTTTAAAAGAAGTTTAGATCAAAGTAGAATGGCAAGAACTAGAGGGGGTTGAATTGAAAATATGATTTAAAATAATGCTAACAAACTTTGAGATGAGTTGGGGAAGGATTTCGAAAAAAGAAAAGAAAAGTAGCAGAGGAAATTTTGATTTATCATCATTATGATTTTTTGAAGTGGATTTATTTTCATCTTTTTGGGCTGTGCATCATCGAAGAGGAGACAAGAAAAGAAACAGGGCTTGAAGGCATATTGAATGTTTTGAAGCATTAAGGACAATTTGGTTTTTCTTTTACTTTTCGTAAGCTTTATTTTTAGATGTTTAGTCTCATATTTGCTTTGATTGAACTAGCCGCCATGTCCGGCTAGAACCTTTTAATTCCGGCACTTTGGTATGATTTCTTAATTTTGATTCTAAAACTTATGTGAAACTCTTATGAGATCCGATTTTTGAATGGTTTGTTTGGTTGGTTCTTGATTTAATACCTTTAGGTAAAATATTAGTTGGTTGATAAAATTGGCCACTTTGTTAGTCACTCTAATAGTGTTCATCAATTTATAACACTTTAACCGGTTTTATATATTTGATAAAAAGGAACAAATAACGGTTTAGGTTTGTCTATGAATTTAAATTTGTTATAGAATTAAACAATATAATTAAGCACTCCGAACGGCGTGAGTGTTTGATTGTAATCGATACTTCTATCATTGCAACCCGCACGCTAAGATCCGAACGGCGTGAGCTTGGAGTAGCGGGTTGGCTCTAATCAACGAACGGCGTTTGGTTAGACATTAGATAGAGTGGATGTCCGAACGGCGTGACGTCTAGTATTGATACAAACCGTTTAATTAAAGGGTCATTGCACCATAATTGTTAATGATCATAAGTCCGGGTCAAATTAAGAAACTGCCTTAGTGTTGGAATTAGCTTTAACATTTGAATTTATTTCACAATTTAATTAACATTTTTTTAGTTATTCGTCTTATTAATTTTAGTTTTATTTTCATCAACTTAAAATACACCAACCCTCCCCCTTTTTTTATAGTAGTATTTGTGCGAAAACGCTTTTGGTATAATCATTTGGTCTGTATCCCTGAGGACACGAACTCTACTTTCACTTATACTAAGTAGAATATTTTTATTTATTTGCTGGATTCGACACCCAACAAATTGGCGCCGTTGCCGGGGATACGACAATTCTAATTGTTTTATGCCAAGATCTTCTCGTACAGGTACACCACTTGAAGTTGATCCGGAAATAGAGAAAACTGCAAGGAGATTAAGGAAGCAAGCAAAACAACGAAAGAAGTTAGCAAGCTCCCCAACCTCTATCACTTCACCTCCGATCACTAACATTTGGCAAGACATACTCTTGTCAAGTGAATCCGAAGCTGAAACCGAATCTCTCTCACATCCACAAACACTCATTACTCCACCACACTCACCCACCCATACCCATCAAGAACCAAACTCACCCGAACCAACAATGGCAGCTGAACAAACCCTTAGACAGTGGGCGAATCGTGATGTCCCACAACAACCACTTTGCATCAACTACCCTGCAATGGAAAACTTTGAACTGAAATCTGGGTTGATCCATCTGTTACCCGTTTTCAGAGGCTTAGAGAATGAGGACCCACACAAGTTCCTTAAAGAGTTTCATGTTGTGTGTTCAGGTATGAAGCCACACGACATTACTGAAGACCAAATCAAACTAAGGGCATTCCCCTTCTCTCTTCAAGATTCAGCTAAAGAGTGGTTATATTACCTGCCACCGGGGTCGATAACCACATGGAATGAACTTGCAACACTGTTCCTTGACAAATACTTCCCGGAAGTCAAAGCTTCAATACTCCGTAAAGAGATCATCGGGATCAAGCAAATCAAAAGGGAAGCATTGCACACTTATTGGGACAGGTTCAAGAAGCTTTGTGCTCGATGCCCACAACATGGCATATCTGAGCATCAACTCCTTCAGTACTTCTGTGAAGGATTGGCACCGATGGAGAGGCGTTTGATAAAGGCCTCTAGTGGAGGAGCTCTACTTGATAAAACTCCTACTCAAATTCGAGCTCTAATCACATCAATTGCTGAAGACTCGAAGCATTCAGCACATGAGGAAGAATGGTATGTTGATCCGCCAAGGGGTGTCAAAGAAGTGAATACTCCTCATCTTGAAATCCAAATCGCTGAATTGACAAAAGCTGTGATGCTACTTACCAAAGAGAAGGGAGTTGACCAAAAATCAAAAGCTTGTGGGATATGCTTGCAACATGGACACCCCACGGATATGTGTCTGTTGGATCAGTTTGCTCTTGTTTGCTAAGTAAGAACTTGCTATCTTGACACTTAAGTGTTTAGCAAGTCCTAGTAAATCAGATTATAAGCACAGCGGAATGTTATAAGTTAAAGCAACACTTTTTATGCAAAGGCAGAGTTGTAACTCCCCCTTGATGTTTGAAACAAGATAAATGACAAAGTATTTATTATGAATCTAAGTTGTAAATGAGAATTAGATACTTAGCAAGATTCACAATAAATACAGAAATGGAATAATAACAATGAGAGTGTTTGAAGGATTTTTCTGTTAAAAATCAATGTCTAAAATAGAAGGTTGAAGCCTTCTATTTATAGACGATTACATGCATGTATCTTGCCTGAAAAGCAAGCACAGAAAGTCCAGTTACAAGTTGCACAAGTTGCAACATTGAAAGAAACAAATAAAGCTAAAAGTAATATTAAACAACAAACTACTGATGCAAAAGGGCGGTGGCAAATATCTTCTGCTAAGTGCTGATGAAGGACAACTACTGAAGAGTAGTTTTGTCTTCAGTACTTCTGAAGTGAACTTGTCTGGTTTGGACTTCAGAACTTCTGCAACTTCAGCACTTCTTCATATCTTCTAATCAGCAGTTTCTTGTCTTCTATTCAGTACTTCTATTTAGCCAAAAATGACAGAAGTGAATTAGACTAAGGTTTACAAAAGTGGTTTCACCAATCCTCTTTGTCCTAACAATCTCCCCCTGGATTGATGAAGCCAAAACCTTACTAATTCCTTATGTGTTTCTTCTGTCTTGAACAATCTTCCATATCTCTTTGTACATGGTGTTCTTGAGCTGGTTGTACAGATCATCAGACAGAGATCCTCTCTGTGGATCTAGATGTTGAATTGTGAGCAGGTCTTGTGTTGACAGTTTCTTCAGATCACTGATCTTTTTGTAAACCCTGCTTGAGAAGTCTCTTCTTGTCAACAGTACTGAGTTGTTATCAGTAAGTGACCATCTGATGATAGGTATCTTTGACTTGTTAAAGTCAGAAGAATAGGGAACCAGACTTGTCCCTTGGGTTGATGGTCCTGAGTGCTGGATGTCTTCAGTTTCAGATAGCCTCAGGTGGGATTCTCTTCCTTGTTGATGTTGTTGCATACCAGGCATCTGAACAGTTGGGAGATGGTGTTCAGTCACTACTTTGGTATGCAGCTTTTCTGTGATGGTCTTTTGTATTTGATAAGCAAAAGTGGAAGGATCCCTGAACTGTGTTAACAGAGGTTTCTCTTCAATGTCAAAATCTGAATGGACTATTGAGCTTCCCTCAAGTAGTACCATTTTGAAATCAGTTTTGACATTGTCCTCTGCCTTCTTCTTTTGAGCAGCAGATCTTCTAGATACACCAGAAGTTCTAACTACTGATCTTGAAGGATCAGCAGTTTGAAACTTCTCAGGATTTGCAGCCTTGGCAGCCAAATATTTTCTATATGTATCCATTAGTCTTTCTTCTTTCCATCTGGATACAGAGGCTTTTGAACCATATCCTTCTGCTACTAGCTCTTCTATTATCTGGGCTCTCTTGGCCTTTCCTTCTTTGCTTGTGGCCATTTTGTCTGCAAGCAGTTGTGCTCTTCTTGTCAGCTCTTGCATAGAGAGTCCTTTGAGTGTAAAGGCTTTAGTCTTGCTGTTCTTGGTGATATAAGACACCAGTTGTTGTCTTTTATCCTGTTCAGCAATCTCATCAAGGCTAGCCTGCCTTTGTAGTTCAGCTGCATAAGCCTGAAGTTTTTCTTCATGGCTTAAGTCCAAATCATCCCTTTCTTCCAGAGATTTCCAAATCTGATCTTCTCTGGCCTTCTTGTTGGCTGCAATTAAACTCTTCTCTAATAGTTCAGCTGATTGAGAGATGGGAGAAGGGTTTAATACAGTCATTGTTGTAACAGATGTAGGCCTGATGGGATCAGATGTTGGTTGAGTGGGAGCAGTGGTTCTGGAAGGTTCAGTTGTTTGAGGTTGGGAAGTGTTGACTTCTGATGTGCTGACAACTGCTGATGGTTTGTCAGCTACTGAAGGATTGTCTTCAGTACTTTCTGATTCTTCATCAGAAGTTTGGTAATCAGAAGTTTCTTCATTACACCTTAGGGAATCATCAGAACTTTGGGTCTCATCTTCTTTCTCAGCAGCTTCAATTTCTTCAATAGAGACACCAAACTGTTTGGCCAATTTTTCTTTTCTGGCCTGATCTTTCTGATCTCTTTCAAGGAGTGCCACTCGTGCCTTTACTCTGGCTTGGAATGACTCCTTAGGTTCCCTGATCTTCTCCCCCTTTTTGGATTCATCAATTCTAACCCTTGAAGCAGAGGGTTGGGAGAAGTGTCCTTGAAGATGAGCAATCTGTTGACTGTTGAAGTCTATTTTGTTTGACAGATCGTTCATCTTGGTCTTGATCACTCCAAATTGGTTCTTGATTGACAGCTCCAAGTCAGCTGTATATGTTTGGAAGTGATTTCTGATGAGTGTGTTCATCATGTGGTACAGGGGACCCTCTGGGCTGCATAGCTGGTTCAGGTCTATGCTTGTTTGCCCAGGGAATTGGGTAGGCATTTGCTGTGAAGGGGGTGTTTTTGGGAGATCCTCATGTTGTACAGAGGATGCCACTCTAGGGGTTTTAGGGATTGAGTGGACTTTAACCTGTGCAGAGGTGACTGGCCTCTTGAGCCTGGATACCTTTGCAGCAGGACCTTCAGAAAGTGCCGTCAATTCAGTAGTTGGAGTTTTTGAAACATCATCCAAATTAATGGAATCATCTGTATCCCTGATGTTGCCCTCAGAGAGGACTGTCTCAGTTAAATCATGAGCTGAGCCCAACTCAGTTCTCTCATGAACCTCTGTTTCTTGGTACTGAGGATTTCCTACCTCAGGCATTAAGCCTTCATCAGTAGTTGCCACATCTGAGGTCTTAGCTATGTTACTTCTGTCCTCAGATCCACCACTGGGTGGTAACTGAGTAGTAGCAGCCTCAGATGCCCCAAGAGTCTCTAAATTTGGGCTTAAAGACTCTGGTCCACCCTCATCTCTTGGGATAGGGCTAATGATGTCCACATCCATGTCTAAAGTAGTAGTTATGTCCCCTGTTTGTTGTGGTTGATGGGGACTGACATGATCAGATGGGACAGTCTCTCTTAGCCCAGAGAGAAGTTTGGCAATTTCAATTGCCTCTTGTTCAGAAATTTGTGGGGAAGGTTCAGTAGTTTGGGCAATAGTTTGTTGTTCAGCAGTTTCAAAAGAAGAGTGTGTTTGATATGTTTTTCTAAGTCTTTTTCTTTTGAAATGAACAGATATGGGTGCTCTTGGTGGGGTTTGAGATGGATGAGACTGAGAGGGTGTTTCAGTCTCAACAGTTTGAAGAGCAGAATGCTCAAGAGCATGTTCAGGCATCTCAACCTCCTGAACAGCTTTTCTTTTGGGTTGGTGGGTTACAGTTTTTGTTGGCTTGGGCTTTTTGGCTTTTGGTGGTGTGGGTGTGGAAGATGTGGGCTTCAGGGGGACTTGTTGTTGTTCTCCCTGATCATCTTCTGGCCAGGCAGCCGGTTTGTTCAGTCTTGAGTATGCTTGTGATGTTAAAGGGTTTAAAGTTGAAACTTTTCCCACAAGCACCTCATTACCCAGTTCCCCTATTATGCATTGCATAATGAACCTTGGGTACAACAAAAACTTTTTCTTGGTATTATTATGATGTAACACCAACTCATGGAAAAACAGTTTTGATGCCCTGTATTTGGTTTCATTCACAATGGAATGAAATATTGGTTGAAAAGTGGAGGGCATCTGGTCATATGACCCTGTTTTTGGACTCAAACACATAATTATATAATGAAACAAAAGTTTGTATTTTGGTTCAAAATATTTTTTGAATATTGTTGCATGGGAGAGAGTACCTTGATAACCACACTCAGTCATGGTTAGATGAATATCTTTGTTAGCAACATGGTCAGGGGCAGCTACATCATCCAGACCCAGTCTTGTTGCTAGTGTGGCTGGTGTGATGGTCAGTTGTTTCCCTTTTATCTTTGAGTTGAGGGAAATGACCTCACCACCCATTGTAACCGTCTCAGCATTTGCCCAGAACTCATTCAGAGTTTCAGTATGAATTGGTGGGTTAATTGTGAGAGCAGTAAAGTATTGGGATTTGACGACAAGATCAATGATCTCATCGTATTGGGACCAGCCTTCTTGTTTTTCAAGAAAAGCTCTTTGATTGTGTCCCTGTTTTAGAACAAGATCCATTGTGGTTTGGGTGTTTTGATCGAACAGTGAATTTTCAGGTGTAGGTTTTGAGAGAGTTTTGAGAGAGAAGGAGGGATATTTTGTGAGTTTAAAAGGATAAGTGTGTGAAAAAGGTATTTATTAGGAGTTTTAACCGCTTGAATCTTCTTTATTAGAAGTTTTAAAACCGCCTTTGGTTAAAAATCTCTTTATCAGAGGTTTTAAACTTATTAGGTCAAACCTCTGATGATGGGAAAAGTCAGATTTGCCCTTTTGACTTAAACTGCTGATGAAGGATTACTTCATCAGTAGTTCCCATTTTCTCTTCAGTAGTTTTAACATCTGATGAGAAATGTTTTTATAAATACTTTGTTCATAACTTCTGAAGTTTATTTTATCAGAAGTTACACACTTTTTCAGAAAGTTATCCCCATACTGATGATTTTTGTTCATCAGTAGTTTCTCTCAAACTGTTTTTGTTTTTCAGAAGTTTTGTTTCAGACTTTTGACATTTGTAAGTGAAAACCAGAAAAAAAGATGGAAAAGGTTAACCTGAAATCCACCAAGGTAAACAGGATGGAATCAGGGGTGGAAAAAGGAAAAATAAATTTTTCATTTTGATTCCACCATGGTAAACAGGATGGAATCAAGGATGGAAAAAGGAAAAATAAAAATTTTGATGCATATCAGTAGTGATTGATGTAGAAGTTTGCTGTAGAGTTGGGTAGAATCAAGTGTTAACTTGGATTCTAACTGATATGCAGAAAAAAAATAAAATAAACACTTACAAATTTAGCATTCCAAGCATGGAAACTAACTTCTGAAATGTTGATGTGTCAAGGGGCTTAGTGAAGATGTCAGCTATCTGATTAGCTGTTGCTACATGCTTCACCTCAATCTTGCCTTTTTCATAGCAATCTCTTATGAAATGGTACCTGATCTCAATATGTTTAGTTTTTGAGAACTGTACCGGATTTTGAATGATGCTAATGGCAGATTTGCTGTCTACAAACAAAGGTGTCTTGGTCTCTTTGATTCCATAATCAAGAAGTTGATATTGGAGCCATTGTATCTGTGATGTACAACTTGCAGCTGCAATGTATTCAGCTTCAGCAGTTGAAGTTGCAACAGATGTTTGCTTCTTTGATTGCCATGACACTAGACAGTTACCCAGGAATTGACAACCACCAGATGTTGACTTTCTAGTCATTTTACACCCTGCATAGTCACTATCTGAAAATGCTGATAACTTGGTATTGCTTGAAGCAGGATACCAAATTCCCAGTGTTGGAGTTCCTTTCAGATATCTAAAAATTCTTTTGACTGCAATAAGGTGTGATTCCCTTGGTGCTGATTGATATCTAGCACAGACACATGTTGAAAACATAATATCTGGTCTAGAAGCAGTTAAGTATAAAAGGGAACCTATCATGCATCTGTACATGGTCTGATCAACCTGTTTTCCTTGATCATCAGGTTCAACTTGTGTGATAGGTGTCATGGGAGTGGAACATGATTTACAGTCATTTAAAGAAAATTTGTTCAATAATTCTTTAACATATTTTGATTGATGTATAAAAGTTCCATTTGTTTGTTGTTTGATCTGCAGTCCTAGAAAGTACTGCAGTTCTCCCATGGTACTCATCTCAAATTTTGATTGCATGAGTTTCTTAAAATCATCACACAATTTTGTGTTTGTTGAACCAAAGATGATATCATCAACATAAATTTGAACAAGTAAGACATGATTTCCAACATGTTTAATGAAAAGTGTTTTATCAATGGCACCTCTTGTAAAGTTATTTTTGAGTAAAAAGGTGGAGAGTGTATCATACCAGGCTCTTGGAGCCTGTTTGAGCCCATAAAGAGCTTTATCCAGTCTGTACACCCACTCAGGATGAGTAGGATCCTCAAACCCAGGTGGCTGACAGACATACACCTCCTCCTTGATTTTACCATATAAAAATGCACTTTTCACATCCATTTGATAAACTTTTATTTTGTTGGAAATGGCATAGGCCAGAAATAACCTGATGGCCTCAAGCCTTGCAACTGGAGCAAAGGTTTCATCATAGTCAATTCCCTCTTCTTGAGAGTACCCTTGAACTACCAGTCTTGCCTTGTTCTTGATTATCATACCAGCTTCATCTTGTTTGTTCCTGAAAACCCATCTTGTACCAATTGGTTGCTTGTTTTGAGGTAAGGGACAGATTTCCCAGACCTGTTGCTTGTTGAACTGTAGTAGTTCATCTTGCATAGCCTGCACCCAATTGTTGTCTTTGAGGGCTTCCTGGTACTTCTTTGGTTCCAACTGTGAAATAAAGGCTGAGAATAGGCAAAAGTTGGAGAGCTGGTTTCTGGTCAGAACACCTGTAGCTATATCACCCATGATTTGATCAAGTGGATGATCTCTGTGTTCAATCAGTTGTTGTAAACCACTGACAGGTGTAGGTGGCTCTGTTTCTTCAAACAAACTACTGAGGTCTATGATATCTGGTTCAGCAGTTGCAGCTTCTTCAGTAGTTGCAGGTGCTGGGGCAGATGTTTGAGTTTGGCCTTCAGTATTTGTTTGATCAGAAGTTTGGAAAACTTCTGATGGTGTTGTAGTTGACTTAATGACTGTTTGAGGAGTCCATGGTGCAGGATCCTCATCTTCAAACCTTTGATCACCATAATAAGTAGGTTTGGAAGAAGTAACAGCCTTTTCAGGTCCAAAGTGAAAGTTGTCAAGGTCAAAGAGTTCAGCAGGATGTGCTGGAATAAGAGTGTGTTTTGACTCATTGAACTTGACATTCAATGTTTCTTCTACTATCTTGGTGTGAGAATTAAAAACCTTGTAGGCTTTTCTAGTTGAAGAGTAACCAAGAAAGTAACCTGAGTCAACTTTGGCAGCAAACTTTGAGATAGATTCTTTGATGTTCAAGATGAAACATTGACACCCAAAAGCCCTGAAAAAGGAGATAAGGGGCTTCATGCCATGAAGAACTTCATAGGCAGTCTTGGAATGTCTCTTGACCACAAGAACTCTATTCTGAACATAACATGCTGTGTTAACTGCTTCTGCCCAAAAGTACAATGGCAGTCCAGAATCAGCTAACATTGTTCTTGCTCCTTCTATCAGTGTTCTGTTCTTCCTTTCTACTACACCATTTTGTTCAGGAGTTCTGGGAACACTGTATTGTCTAATAATCCCTTTAGACAAACAGAATTCATCCAGAGTTTTGTTCCTGAACTCTGTCCCATTGTCACTTCTAATGGTTTTGACAGATAGAGAATATTGTTTCTCTACTTGTAGAATGAAGAACTTGATGATTTCAGCAGCCTCATCCTTGGAAAATAAGAAGAATACCCATGTGAATCTTGAGTAGTCATCAATGATGACTAAGCAGTACTTCTTTTTACCAAGGCTCATAATCTTGACAGGCCCAAATAAGTCCATATGGAGTAGTTGAAGACATGCAGTTGTTTTTGATTCTTCAATAGACTTATAGGAGGACTTATGCTGTTTTCCCTTTAAACAGGATACACAGTGTTCTTGACACTGGTATACTTTCAAAGGTAGACCTCTGACCAAGCCCATTTTTGTGACTTTATTTATGGTTTTAAAGTTCACATGGCCAAGTCTCCTGTGCCAGAGATCTGTTTCTGAAGTTGATGCCCTTGAGAAGAAACAGGCAGTGTTGTTCAATACTTTGTCTTTTTCAATGTCCACTGCATAGACATTGCCACATCTTTTGGCAATCAGCAAAGTATGATCTTCTATAATCTTCTCAATCAACTTCTGGCCTTCTGGTGAGATGATCTTGCAAGCTGTCTTTGTGAAAAAGGAAGAATATCCTTTATCACACATTTGTGACACACTCAGCAAGTTGTATTCAAGGTTCTCCACCAGATTGACCTTGTCAAACTGTATTTTGCCAGAGGAGACATTGCCATGTCCTAGCACATATCCCTTGGCATTGTTCCCAAAGGACACAGATCCTTCTCTTTGGCTGATAAAGTTGTTTATCAGGTATCTGCATCCAGTCATGTGCATAGAGCCTCCACTATCAACATACCATATGCTGTTTAAGCCCCTGGAAACTCTCTGCACATAAAAGCAAATTAGTTAGATTTGGAAACCCAAGCCTGTTTGGCTTTGGGTTTGCTCTTGGGAACAGTTACAATTTGTTCTTGACCAGGTTGAGAAATCCATGTCTTTTTGGCAATGGATTTTTCATGAAGAACTATGGTGGTATCCTTTTTAGGACCACCATCAACCTTGGTCATCAGTAGTTCTACCATGTTCTTTAGATTTTGAATCTCAGCAGTTTGTGAAACTGCTGATGATTCTGGTCTAACTACTGACAGGGAATTTTGAGAAAAAGATTTTGGTTGAGATTTTATCTTTTTCTGAGAAAAGGTGTTTTCAGGTTGTTTCTTGGGTTTAAAGACTTTTTCATAATCATTTCTGATTTGATTTCCCACAACCTGTTGTTTAAATTTTTGATTGAACTGAATTCCTTTTCTGTATCTACAAAATTCAGTTTTGTGGTTGAACAGGCCACAAATTTCACATGCTTTTGCCTTCTGTTTTTGTTCTGAAGGCAAATTTCTGACAGTAAAAAGATTTTGCTCATCAGTAGTTTTCAGGGTCTCAACTCCTGAAGTAGATGAAACTACTGATGGCTTGTTGTCAGTTTTTGTAAATACTTCTGAAGTACTTTCTTTAAAAATGCCAGGATTTCTATTTAGAAAGTTTTCATGGAAAGATGTGCATTCTTTCCCTTCAGAAGTTTCATTTGAAACAATTCTTCTCCCATCTTCAGTAGTTTTGGGAGAAAAATCTGTTGGTGTTTCAACATGATGGTATCCTATGCCAAACTTCACATTTGAAGCACTTTGTTTGTTTAGCAGTAGTTGATACCCCCTACAAGATTCAACCCATTTTTCACAAGTGATCCTGGTGTCAGCAAGCTCTTGTCTGACATCTCCCAGGTCATTTAGCATCATTTTGATTTGTGCTTGGGTTTCAATGGCAGAGTCAGTTAATTTAGAAACCTCTTTTGTTTTAGCACACAGTTTTCTTTCTAAATCACATTTTATCTGTGTGTATTTTCTTTCTAAATCATTGGCTTTGCCTTGTAGGTGCACGTTTGTCTCTCTTATGAGAGCAAAAGTTTCTTTGCAAGAGTTTGAACATAGTTTTGTCAAAGATTCTTTTGATACCTGAGACAATGCAGATTTTGAGGTAGAGCCTTCAAATGCCATTAAGGCAAAGTTCTTTCTGCCATTGTCTGGTTCTCCCCAGTTGATGTCAAACACTTTGTTGTCTGCATCAGGATTACACTCTGTGGTGTCATATGGGAGACTGCTCCAGTCAACATACCCCGAGGTAAAGAGGCTTTGTTGAGGGGGTTGTTGAGGCTGTGGAGGAAGTTGAGCAGCTGGAAAGGGAGGGATTGATTGTTGGCTCTGCATCTGTTGAGCAGGCACTTGAACATATTGTACTTGAGGCATATATTGCTGTTGAGGAGCTTGTGCCTGTACAAAATGAGCACTCCCTTGAGTTCCATTGTTCCTATTATAATTGGGGTTATAGTTATTTCCAGATTGTGATTGGTTAAAGCTAGAGCTTCTACACTCTCTAGCAAAGTGTCCCAACTTCTGACACTTGTGACATCTCAGTTTAGATTTGTCAAAACCAATTTTTGTATTACTGGTCAATCCTGGAAATTTCCTTCCTGACCTTTTATAAAACTTGTTAGTTTTAATGCTTAGCATGGCCAGTTGGTGAAGTATGTCCATTTCTTCCAAGTCATCACTGCTAAAATTTTTCAAATCATCCATGATAAAACATAGATTATCAGCAGTTTGACTTTGGTCATCATTGTCATAACCTGGGAAAGATCTTTCTGATGAGATCCCAGTGGTTATGTCAATATTGTCATAAGATCCATAGGAACAAGTTGGTGAATCTTGTCCCAAAAGTGCTGTACTACCTGGTAGGTAGTCATCAGCAGTTTTACCAGAAGTTTGTAATTTCTTCTTTTGATCGATTTCTCTTTCAAAAGTGAGTAATCTCCCATGGAGTTTTGTAAGAGTGAGGGAGCTAAAATCTGGTGAGGATCTTAAGACAATGGAGTAAGTTTCCCATTTGTCAGGCAGAGACCTTAAAAATCTATGTAACATAGATACTGTTGTATAGGTCTGCCCATTTAACTTTAGCTCAGAGATTAATGAGGAGAATCTTTCAAATTGTTGTGTCAAAGTCTCCCCATTAATATAAGCAAATGTTTCATATTGTTGAGCCAAAATTTCTCTGGTGTTGGCAATCACCTCTTCAGTTCCTCCAAACTGTTCTTTAAGACAGTCCCAAAGTTCTTTGGCACTTTCACAATGTAAAAGGCCAGAGTATATTTCATTTGGGAGAGCCATTGCCAACATAGAGAATGCCTTAGCATCTAGCTCAAGTTTTAGGAAATCTTCATCTGTATAGTCTTTGGGATCCTTAGGAATCCCTTCTTTTGTTTCAAGGTTTATGTTTACTGGTTTGTGTGGACCATAAATCACAGATCTCCAACAACCAGTGTTGGTTTGTGACAAGGTATGTGCCATTCTTTTCTGCCATATATTGTACTCATTTCTCACAAGCATGGCAGGTTTGGTGGCAGAACCAGTATTATGTGGATCCATTTTTAAAGAGTTATAGATTTGTCTGATGACTCTTTTAAGTGATGGATATTGATAAAAAGTGAACTTTTGATCTTTTTATTGAATATCAATAAGAGCTTTGTGTCTGATTCTCAATTTGTTAGATTGATATGTGATCAGATAAACCAATGCTCTGATACCAATTGTTGGATCAGTTTGCTCTTGTTTGCTAAGTAAGAACTTGCTATCTTGACACTTAAGTGTTTAGCAAGTCCTAGTAAATCAGATTATAAGCACAGCGGAATGTTATAAGTTAAAGCAACACTTTTTATGCAAAGGCAGAGTTGTAACTCCCCCTTGATGTTTGAAACAAGATAAATGACAAAGTATTTATTATGAATCTAAGTTGTAAATGAGAATTAGATACTTAGCAAGATTCACAATAAATACAGAAATGGAATAATAACAATGAGAGTGTTTGAAGGATTTTTCTGTTAAAAATCAATGTCTAAAATAGAAGGTTGAAGCCTTCTATTTATAGACGATTACATGCATGTATCTTGCCTGAAAAGCAAGCACAGAAAGTCCAGTTACAAGTTGCACAAGTTGCAACATTGAAAGAAACAAATAAAGCTAAAAGTAATATTAAACAACAAACTACTGATGCAAAAGGGCGGTGGCAAATATCTTCTGCTAAGTGCTGATGAAGGACAACTACTGAAGAGTAGTTTTGTCTTCAGTACTTCTGAAGTGAACTTGTCTGGTTTGGACTTCAGAACTTCTGCAACTTCAGCACTTCTTCATATCTTCTAATCAGCAGTTTCTTGTCTTCTATTCAGTACTTCTATTTAGCCAAAAATGACAAAAGTGAATTAGACTAAGGTTTACAAAAGTGGTTTCACCAATCCTCTTTTTCCTAACAGTGTCCTACATTGCAAGAGGATGTTGAAGATGCAAATGCAATTGGTTACTCGGGACAGAATTTGAGACAGTATGAACAACCACGAGGCAACCAAAATTGGGGACATCCCTCCAATATGGGTTATCAACAGAGGCCGCCACCATTTCAACAACGCCAGTCCTCTCAAGGCAATCAACAACAGCAAAACTATCAGTCTAGGCAACAACCACCTGCACAACAACAAGCGGGAAGCTCAGGGCCATCTTTAGAAGACATTGTGAAGAGCTTAGCCACTAGTACTCACTCATTCCAACAAGAGACTAGATCCAGCATCAAGAATTTGGAGCAACAAATGGCACAACTCGCTAGCTCGGTCAGCAAGATAGAATCTCAAGGCAAGTTACCCCCACAAACCGAAGCAAATCCCAAACACAATGCTTGTGCCATCACCTTGAGAAATGGAAAGAGTTATGATGCTCCCGAATTGCAAGAGGAAGAGGAAGAAGTTGTTGTTGAGAAAAAGGGCAATGGCAAGCAAGAGATGCCCAAATCTGATGAAGTGAAGGCAAAGTTCACTACTCCTCCCCCATTCCCTTCTAGACTGCGAAGCACACAAAAGCAAAGGGAAGAGCAAGAGATCATGGAGACCTTTCGAAAGGTAGAGGTAAACATTCCTTTACTTGATGCTATTAAACAGGTTCCACGATATGCAAAGTTTTTAAAAGAGCTTTGCACATCGAAGAAGAAGCTGAAAGGTAATGAAACTGTTAAGGTTGGTGAAAATATTTCAGCGGTTTTACAAAAAAGATTACCTCAAAAGTGCAAGGACCCGGGTGTTTTCACGGTTCCTTGCAAATTGGGGAATCTAACTATACCACGAGCCATGCTCGACCTTGGGGCCTCTATTAATGTCCTACCAAATTCTATTTTCAAAACACTAAATGTAGGACCATTAAAAAGGACCGGGGTGGCCATTCAGTTGGCCGATCGATCCTTAGTATACCCAAAAGGTGTATTAGAGGATGTTTTGGTTCAAGTGAATGAATTGGTATTTCCCGCTGATTTTTATGTGTTGGATATGGAGGATGATGACACTCCAAGCTCAAGTTCCATTTTGTTAGGGAGACCATTTTTGAAAACTGCTAAAACAAAAATTGATGTCTATAGTGGTACCCTATCAATGGAATTTGATGGGGAAGTTATCAATTTTAATATCTATGATGCTATGCGTTACCCAAGTGATGTTTCATCTTTGAATTGGTTAGAGGTTATTGAACCCTTGTCTGATGATTGTTTTGAGTTATCTAACCTTGATGTTTTAGCATTAGTCTTAAACAGAAGCATTGATGAAGTTGCAGCAAAAGAACTAACTGAAAAGTTCAAGCTTGGGGAGGATCTTATGGAACTTGTGACTTTTATGGATGCACAAGGAAAAGCCAGGTACGAAGCTCCAAAAATACAACTACCAATTACTAACCAAAAGCTTCTTCCATCTATTGTGCAGGCACCGGATTTGGAGTTGAAAGCTCTCCCCGAACACTTAAAGTATGCATACCTTGGGGAGAAGGAAACTTTACCGGTGATTATATCCAACAAGTTGTCAAGGGAGCAAGAAAGTGAGTTGGTTGAGACTCTGAAGCACTATAAGGAAGCAATAGGATGGACTATAGCCGACATCAAAGGCTTAAGTCCAACACTTTGTATGCATAAGATCCTTATGGAGGAAGATTACAAGCCAACAAGGGAAGCACAAAGAAGGTTAAATCCTCCTATGATGGAAGTTGTGAAAAAGGAGATTCTCAAGTTGTTGAATGCAGGTATGATCTACCCAATATCTGATAGCAAGTGGGTGAGCCCCGTACAGGTAGTGCCAAAGAAATCAGGTATTACTGTCACTGAAAATGAACAAGGTGAGTTGGTCCCCACCCGTGTACAAAACGGGTGGAGAGTGTGCATAGATTATAGAAGGCTGAATGCCTCGACCCGAAAGGACCATTTCCCGCTACCATTTATTGACCAAATGTTAGAGAGGTTAGCGGGAAAGACCCATTATTGTTGCTTGGACGGGTACTCCGGTTTTCACCAAATACCCGTCGCACCGGAAGACCAAGAGAAAACCACGTTTACGTGCCCCTTTGGAACGTTTGCATATAGGCGGATGCCTTTTGGGCTTTGCAATGCTCCCGCCACATTCCAAAGGTGCATGGTAAGCATTTTTTCAGAATATGTTGAAGAGATCATTGAAGTTTTCATGGACGATTTTACTGTTTATGGAAACTCTTTTAAAGAATGTTTAACAAATTTGACCAAAATTTTGAAAAGATGCATTGAGACCAACCTTGTTTTGAATTATGAAAAATGTCATTTTATGGTTGATCAAGGTCTCATTCTAGGGCATGTTGTTTCTGAAAAAGGTCTGGAAGTTGACAAGGCAAAGATAGACATTATTAAATCTTTACCTTATCCTAACTCTGTCCGCGAGGTACGTTCTTTTCTTGGTCATGCAGGTTTTTACCGAAGGTTTATCAAATATTTTTCAAAGATAGCAAGACCAATGTGTGAGCTTTTACAAAAAGATGTTGAATTCAACTTCTCCGAAGCATGCAAGAAAGCCTTTGACACCTTGAAAGAATTGCTAGTTACCGCACCCATAATCCAACCGCCCGATTGGGAGTTACCGTTCGAGATCATGTGCGATGCAAGCAATCATGCAGTAGGGGCGGTGTTGGGTCAAAGGAAGGATCGAGTACCACACGTGATCTACTATGCTTCGAGGACATTGGACCATGCTCAAAGCAATTACTCGACTACAGAAAAGGAGCTCTTAGCTATTGTTTTTGCTTTAGAGAAATTTAGACAATACTTATTAGGTACTAAAGTAATTGTTTATTCTGATCATGTAGCTTTGAGATATCTCATGACAAAGAAGGATGCAAAACCGAGACTGATTCGGTGGGTGCTTTTACTCCAAGAATTCGATTTGGAGATTAGAGATAAAAGTGGGAAGCATAACTTAGTAGCAGACCATCTGAGTAGGATCATCAACAATGAGGATCCGATGCCTTTGAATGATTCATTTCCGGATGAACAGCTATTCGCTACTGAAGTGACGACTCCTTGGTATGCGGACATCGTCAATTACTTGGTGACGCACACTCTTCCTTTCGATCTTTCACGTGCTCAGAAGGATAAAATCAAGAAGGAAGCAAGGCGATATGTTTGGGACGATCCATACCTTTGGAAAATCTGTGCCGATCAAGTCATAAGAAGGTGTGTCAACAAAAGTGAGGTACCTTCAATTTTAGATTTTTGTCATTCACAAGCTTGTGGAGGACATTTTGGTCCAAAACCAACAGCACACAAGATACTCGAATCCGGTTTCTTTTGGCCAACGATATTTCTTGATTCATACATGTTTTGTAAATCTTGTGAAAGGTGCCAGAAAACCGGTAACTTGAGGTCTAAAGATCAAATGCCCCTCCAACCCATTTTAGTGTGTGAAATTTTTGACGTATGGGGCATTGATTTTATGGGTCCATTCCCATCGTCGTTTGGTAATGTTTATATTCTTTTGGCCGTGGACTATGTCTCCAAATGGGTGGAGGCAAAAGCCACGAGAACTAACGATGCTAAAGTTGTTTCAGATTTTGTGAAGGCTAATATTTTTAGCAGGTTCGGTACACCAAGAGCATTCATAAGCGACAGAGGATCACATTTCTGCAATAGAACCATTGAAGCACTTTTCAAGAAATATGGTGTTGCGCATCGAGTTTCGACAGCATACCATCCACAGACGAATGGTCAAGCAGAGGTATCAAATCGAGAAATCAAATCGATCCTTGAAAAGACGGTTAACCCAAACCGTAAGGACTGGAGCTTACGCTTGGATGATGCATTGTGGGCATATCGCACTGCCTACAAAACACCTATAGGTATGTCGCCGTTTCGCCTGGTCTTTGGAAAAGCTTGTCATCTTCCTGTTGAATTGGAACACAAGGCTTATTGGGCCGTGAAGCAGTTCAACTTGAAGATTGACGAAGCGGGAATTTATCGTAAGCTACAAATTCAAGAGTTAGAAGAAATCCGTAACGATGCTTACGAAAATTCCCGGATTTATAAAGAAAAAACTAAAGCTTTCCATGATAAGGTAAACACGCGAAAAACTTTTAGTGTGGGCCAGAAGGTATTGTAATTCTCATCTAGACTTAAATTATTTCCTGGCAAATTACGGTCACGATGGGTCGGACCGTTTGTAGTTACTAACGTTTATCCTCATGGTGCAGTAGAAGTAACAAGTGAACAAACAGGAAAAACGTTTAAGGTGAACGGCCATCGTTTGAAAGTGTTTTATGAAACATTCCAACACGAAGAAGAGTGTGCAATGGAGTTGGAATGCGTGCATTACCAAAATTAGACTCGGTCTAAGTCTAGCCTAAAGACGTGAAAGAGAGGCGCTGCACGGGAGGCAACCAGTGGTTCCATATTTACTTATTTCTTTATGTTAAAAAAAAACAGACCCGGGCGAGTGTCATGTTTACCCGGGCAAGTTGCCAAAGTGACCCGGGCATGTCAAAGTTGATTGAATTCAGAAAAAATCTCAACATCGTTTACCCGGGCGGGTGTCACGAATGACCCGGGCGGGTCTTGGTTCTGAATATACTTGAAATAAACTCCAAAAAATGACCCGGGCGGGTGTCACGTCTGACCCGGGCGGGTTAAGGTTCTGATGTAAATATAATAAAATCTCTAAAACAAAAGACCCGGGCGGGTCAACCCCTTACCTGACCGGGTAAGGGTTCTGACTTACTTGGTGCTAATGTTTGAAAGAAAAAAAAATTTTAACTGATAACAATAATAATAAACATCAACATATCTGCTCTTTCTCAAATCTCATCATCATCTTCATACAAACCCTAGAAGAACACTACACCTCCTCCAATATCAACCATCATCTCCTTCTCCCATACCCCTTCTACACCACAATCCTTCATAAAACCCTAGAAGAAGACTGCACCCCTGTTCACCCACCGCCCGCCGCCCCTGTTTCTTCTCCCTCAGCCAGCCACCCGTCGCCAACCACTCGTCGCCGCCAGTCAGGTATGTCTTTCTTTCTTCCCTCTCTTCCTTTCTTCGTTCTTCATCTCACCCCGGCTCCTTCCACTCGTCGCCCTCCTCCACCAACCACCATGAACCATCACCACCCGACCACCTTCACACCACTCCGCCCCTGACCCACCATTCCTCCCTGTACAACCACCACCTCCGGCCACAACGCCGCTGCTAACTACCCACAGCCACCATCTCTACCACTGACCACAGCCACCACCACCCGACCACCTTCCTCCACCCCCCTCCCCTGCTCGCGTCCCTTCCACTCCACGGCCACCACATCCGTCGCTACCCACCATCACCTCCGCCCCCCTGACCACCCGCTGCCGCCCACTGCCACCATGACCCCTAGACCCGATCCTCCTTCACAAGGCCTGAATGTGTGACAAATGAGTACCACATTTGAATGTATTAGGTAACTTGGGTATACCTAAAAGCATAAGTGCCAATCTTCTGTGAAAGATAATGGTTCTCGAACCATGTTATCAGCCAATTCTATTTTTTTATTTTTTAATTTTTAACTATCTTATTTTGTTGCTGAATCCTATTATTATTATTATTATTATTATTATTATTATTATTATTATTATTATTATTATTATTATTATTATTATTATTATTATTATTATTTTGATTGGCAACTTGAGTAAGTGAGTTTGTTAATGCTATTGAAATTAATTGGTTGTGTTGATGTTTGTCGAATCTCATGGATTTTTGAGAAAACGCACCAGGTATGATGGTTTAATTTTTTTTTTTAAGAAACCCGGTGCGCATACGACACTAGCGAGCACTGTTGGTATTCATCTTTTGTTTAGTTGGTGCCAATTTCCTTATTGCTCATTGTTTTATCAATTTCAATTGCAGGTTTTGAGATGCGGATATCAGCAAAGCGTGGCTCAACCGCGCCATCACAACCATTGGCAAAGCGGCCAAAGACAAAGCCAAATCAAGAGCAAGCATCCAGCAGTGCCAAGACGCCTAACAAACTCAAAGAAGGTGATAAGCTTGAAATGTTAAGAAGGCGTGGACTATGCAGCACCAAGTTCGCCCACGAAGAGTCACTAAAGGATTTAGGCGTCTATGAAGAAGTGAAGAAGTTGTTTGAGAACATAGGATGGGGCAAGCTTCTAACATGGTTTGGCATCGGTTTTGAAAGGGTCACATTGGAGTTTTTGAGTTCCCTGTCTCTTGAAGAAGATAAAATACATTTCCGACTTTTTAAGAAGACTTATGCGCTCTCTATGGCTGATATTTGTGGTATGATAAATGCTCCAACTGAAGGAACATTTAGCCCTGGTGATCCTGTTCATGAAGACTTCAAGCCTAAAAAATTTTGGAGAGCTATAACCTCTGATGAATCCTATTTAAGTAGCAAGCTCAAGGCCTCGCAGATCATCCATCCTGTCCTACGGGTTACGCACCGTGTGCTGTCAAACATCATCGATAGCAGGCAAGATACGGGTTTAGTTACACAAAGTGAGCTCTACTTATTATGGAACATGATACACCCGCAACCTGCCAGGCCCAATTTTGGGAAATACTTGAGCACTCGACTGTTACAGGTGTCGAAGGCGACAAAGGGACTGATCTGTTGTGGCTCGGTAATCACTATATTAGCCCGCCATCGATCCCTGAAGATTCACTTCCCAACACCACTGGAAGAACTAAAGGGTGTTCAGTATCTGGATATGGTTCAGTTGGCGAGAATGAAGTTATATGAGCTCCCAAAAAGTGGCGATGGTGTTAGGTGGTTAAAAGGGTCAAAGAAAACAGTTACTATATCAAAGAAGGAACATCACAAGTTGTCCTTAGCCGACCCCGTATCCGAGACTAATTGGGCAGTGTTTTATGACCGATTCCGAGTTTATGAGCCAGAGGTTTCAAGTGAAACTTCCGAAGATTCACTCCAGGAGACCACGACCCACTCCACCGCTGTCGAGAGCGAGCTTGCCGCCATACGAGGTGAATTAGGTCATCTCCACACCGAGATGTCTGATCAGAGGAAAATGCTTCGCCTGGTTTATGCATATCAGCGGGAGATGGGTCGTGCCATTGTTGCTATTCGCGATCGACTCGGGCCTCAGCCACCTCCACCGCCGCATTAGATGCCTTCCGCCCTCGTCTCTGAGCATTGAGGACACTGCTTTATTCAAGCTTGGGGAGAGGTATTTTCTATTTCTTTTGTTTGCATTAGTTTGTATATATTTCATGCATTATTAGTATCCATTTTGCATTAAAAAAAATTGCATTTAAAAAAAAAATCCCAAGGTTTTCTGATTGCACACGAAAGGCACGTCTCATTCATTGTAAAACGTAAGCTGAAGGCGGGTCGGTATGGGCTTACACGCTTTAGGACGCAAATTCTTTAAGTTGCGGGATAAAGTAGGCCCAGCATAGTCAATTTTTTTTTTAGAAAATATAAAATGTTTGGGGTACTTAGGATGGTGTAGTTGACTAGATAGTTGATAGCTATGCATAGCTTGTATCGGCAACCCAATTCCATACGTTCAGTGAGTTTTGAGCCTTTAAATTTCCATACATATATTCATTGTTTCGTTTGATGAGTGTATACCGACATGATTCATCGTTTTAGAACTTGTGCATTACATACATTTTGAGACCTTAGGTTGAGATTTGACATAGAAGTGACAGAGGCATTAGGATTACCCATATGTTGAGCCCTTTTCATCATCTTTATTTTTGCTTATTTTGTTTGTAACCCAATTGAAGCATTCCCAATAGTAGCCCCTTTGAGCCTTGACATTTTCTTTTGATTTAACCCATGATTCGTTTTCTACATCCGGTTTAACTTGTGCTTACTTCGTGACTTTACTGAAGTATATAAATAAGACAGAAGAGTATGTTATGTGAAAAAAAAATGAAAAAAAAGGAGAAAAAAAATAGAATAAATTGTTGAGTCGAAAAGATTAAGTTGTGCTATGTGTTTAGAAGTTTTGTTTATTAGACCGGATTGTCTTTTGTTTTCGCCACTTCCCCAAATTTTCCTACCTTTAGCCCTTGCCAACCCAAAAAGCCCTCTTGATCTATGTTAAGTTTTAACAATTAGGTGTAGATTTGATTAATGTACAAGCTTATGTTAACGATGTTTTTATTGTCCAGTTTTGAGAGAATCACTCCAAATTGCATATATATAACCGAGTGTTGAGTGATTATTGTGAGGGGTACATGCTATGTATGGTTAGATTCTTGAAGGGAGGCGAAACTTGAATAGGTACGCCCATGGTTTTAAAAATGGCACCATCTAGACTTGTTGGGTCGTAAATCTATTGATCGTTGTTAGTCTTGTGAATTAATGTGTTCCTACGGTTTGTGGCTTACATTCGACTCCGTTTGATGTTAGTCGTCTATGTTTTGGGAATGTGTTGGACGTGTTTAGCATGAAGTTTTGCCAAGGGACAAAAAGAAAAAAAATCATTTCAAGCATGCATATGTGTTTTGTTTGTTTTCGTGTTCGCTTCTCGGTTTAATTTTATTCTTGACTTCCTTGAGGACAAGGAAAGGTTTAAGCATGGGGAGATTTATTAGTTGCATTTTTTGGCATATTTTATCATTTATTAAGTAGCTAGTTTAGGCGCTTTTATGCATTTAGGTTGTACATATTGCATTGTTTTCGTGTATTGCATATTTTTTTGTGGGCGGAATCTACTTTGGTTTGTTTTTGGTTGATTTTGTAGGGGTGGAGAATTGAAAGAGGAAATGACGAGCATTGACGAGGCGAGGTCGCAATTTACTTGGATTTCGTTAGACGTTTAAAAGAAGTTTAGATCAAAGTAGAATGGCAAGAACTAGAGGGGGTTGAATTGAAAATATGATTTAAAATAATGCTAACAAACTTTGAGATGAGTTGGGGAAGGATTTCAAAAAAAGAAAAGAAAAGTAGCAGAGGAAATTTTGATTTATCATCATTATGATTTTTTGAAGTGGATTTATTTTCATCTTTTTGGGCTGTGCATCATCGGCGAGGAGACAAGAAAAGAAACAGGGCTTGAAGGCATATTGAATGTTTTGAAGCATTAAGGACAATTTGGTTTTTCTTTTACTTTTCGTAAGCTTTATTTTTAGATGTTTAGTCTCATATTTGCTTTGATTGAACTAGCCGCCATGTCCGGCTAGAACCTTTTAATTCCGGCACTTTGGTATGATTTCTTAATTTTGATTCTAAAACTTATGTGAAACTCTTATGAGATCCGATTTTTGAATGGTTTGTTTGGTTGGTTCTTGATTTAATACCTTTAGGTAAAATATTAGTTGGTTGATAAAATTGGCCACTTTGTTAGTCACTCTAATAGTGTTCATCAATTTATAACACTTTAACCGGTTTTATATATTTGATAAAAAGGAACAAATAACGGTTTAGGTTTGTCTATGAATTTAAATTTGTTATAGAATTAAACAATATAATTAAGCACTCCGAACGGCGTGAGTGTTTGATTGTAATCGATACTTCTATCATTGCAACCCGCACGCTAAGATCCGAACGGCGTGAGCTTGGAGTAGCGGGTTGGCTCTAATCAACGAACGGCGTTTGGTTAGACATTAGATAGAGTGGATGTCCGAACGGCGTGACGTCTAGTATTGATACAAACCGTTTAATTAAAGGGTCATTGCACCATAATTGTTAATGATCATAAGTCCGAGTCAAATTAAGAAACTGCCTTAGTGTTGGAATTAGCTTTAACATTTGAATTTATTTCACAATTTAATTAACATTTTTTAGTTATTCGTCTTATTAATTTTAGTTTTATTTTCATCAACGTAAAATACACCAACCCCCCCCCCCTTTTTTTATAGTAGTATTTGTGCGAAAACGCTTTTGGTATAATCATTTGGTCTGTATCCCTGAGGACACGAACTCTACTTTCACTTATACTAAGTAGAATATTTTTATTTATTTGCTGGATTCGACACCCAACAGTTACAACGAATCCTCACTAGTAGAAAGTTCACAAACCAAGCACAAACCACACAAATGAGTAGCGACCAAGAGAAGGCGGTGACGATTTGGGTACGACCGCAAGGAGAGGGAAGGAGGCAAGGGGTTTATGTTTTTTATTAAAAGTGTGTGATTAGGGTTTGCACCTTAATCCTCTTTTTATAAAACTAGAACTTACATTAAGCCCCTTATGTTATTTATTAAAACCTCCTTAATAATAAACTAATTTATTATTAAGTCCCTAACTTATTATTTCATAAATAATATTCCTCCTTAACGTGAATTTATCTGATTCGTGTACCAACGTGTAACTCTTCAGATCAGATCGTTCCGAATTACTTAACGTTGACTTTTACTTTAATTAACTATGGAACTTATAGGGTTAGGATCAAATACATAGTGCAAAAAAAAATAGGAAGGGTGAGAAGGAATAGGATTTTGACACATGGCTTTTTTTAATCTGACTTTAATTTAGAGTTGAAGGGTAGTTTTGGAACACTCCCCTATTTTTCCAATCCCCTGTTTCTTTAGAATAGAAAACTTTCACGATCATATACACTAATCGAAGCTATCAGAAGATTCTAATCGAAGCTAGCAGAAGATCCTAATCGAAGCTATCAGAAGATCATATATGTTTTTCTATTGAATTGATTGATAACGATGAATGATGATGATGCATCTGGTACGTTTTTTGTTTTCGTTTTTTTCCTGATTCGTATTTGTTTTGCGATTGATTCTTTTTCTATTGAATCGATTCAATGTTTTGAAGTAATTACATAATTCGTATTCTACTGAATAAGTTTTTATTGTATTTGATTGAATTCTTTGAATCAATTAGAGATTTCGTATTTTATATTGAATTGCATTGTGTCTAACTGACGATACACGTTTTAGTGTTTTACAACAATATATTGTGCCATATTGTGTGTCATGTTGTATTTGATTAAATTCTTTCAATCAATTAGAGATTTCGTATTTTATATTATATTTGATTGAATTCTTTGAATCAGTTAGAGATTTCGTATTTTATATTGAATTGCATTGTGTCTAACTGACGATACACGTTTTAGTGTTTTACAACAATATATTGTGTCATATTATGTGTCATGTTGTCTTGTAATGTGTAACTTAGTGTATATCTTTATGTGACGTTGTTTTTAATTCACGCAGATGTTAGAATTTACAAGGAAGTTGGTGTTCAACGTGTATCACCAAATTTTGGAAAAAAAATATTTCACACCTCTTGTGGACCAATCAATTAAACCTGTTCTTGGTATGGTGTTTGGTTCTGTTGACCATGCCTATGCTTTTTGTCTTAAGTATGCTCTTTTGAGTGGTTTCTCGGTTAGGAAGAACACCTCATACAAGAATAATGGTATCGTTAAGTTGAAGTATTTTGTCTGTTCTAAACAAGGTTTTAAAAAAGGACGTGTGTTCAATACTTTAGATGATGGTAAAGTAAAGCGTAGGAAATCATCTAAGAGAATCGGATGCGATGTGCATATTAAGCTGCGTTTAAATGATGATTACAAGTATGGGATATATGTTTTTCAAGAAGAACATAACCACAGTTTTGTGCATCAAGAAGACATTCAGTTTTTAACATCTGCAAGAAGGGTTGATTATGTAAAAGAAAGTGCTATTCAAGCGTTGACTAGCATGAATCTCGGGCCTGTAAGGGCATTTAATATTCTGAAAAGTTTGTATGGTGGTTATGAGGACCTAGGTGCAACGAAGACTGATTTTAAGAATTGGAAGAGGGACCTAAATGAATTCATTGGTGACCATGATGCGGACATGGTCATTAGACGCCTTGCTAAGAAAAAGGAGTATTGTCCCAATTTTTCATTTGAATATACTATTAATAAAGATGGAACTTTAGGTGGTCTTTTTTGGGCTGATGAGGATTCCAAAATGAATTACTCGGTGTTTGGAGATGTTGTAGGATTTGATGCCACATATCGATCAAATAAGTAAGCTTAAAAACTTCATTGTGTTTTCTTAATAATTGTGTTATGTATGATATTTGTCTTAACTTTTAAACTTTTGTTTTTAGGTATGATATGGTGTTTGTTCCTTTCACTGGTATAGATAACCATAATAGGAATGTTACACTTGGTGCTGCACTTCTTGGAAATGAAACTGCTGAGTCGTATAGATGGTTATTGACATCCTATGTCAAAGTGTTTGGTTTTGCACATAAGGTAATTGTTACTGACCAAGATGCAGCCATGAAGAGGGCTATCAAAGATGTTTTACCCAATAGCCGTCATAGATTATGTATGTGGCACATATGGGAGAAATTGACTGAGAAGGTATCATTCTATATTGTGTCTTTATTATGTTTATTTACTATTGTGTCTTTTTAAGCTGATGTATTTTTTTCATTATAGTTATGTGTGATGTAGGTTATACAAATATTTGGTGTGTATTGTGTTATTTATGTCATTACTATGCTCCATTAGTTTAATTTTTTCATTTTTTAATTTTTGTAGGTTGGTCCAGTTTTATGTAATACCACAAATTTCAAAATAGATTTGGCTCAAATTGTGTGGTCAGATTCAATTACGCGTGTTGAGTTTGAGGAGAAATGGCATTCAATTCTTTCTGATTATGGCTTAAGTGATCATGTTTTGTTATCTGATATATATAATATTAGACAAGATTGGATACCCGCGTATTATCTCGAAGAAAATTTGTCTGGACTTATGCGCACCACGTCAAGATCAGAAAGCGAGAACCATTTTTTCAATCAATTTTGTAATCCAAAGTCAACCTTAGTTGAGTTTTTTTAGTCACTTTGAGACAGCAATCGAGGGCCAAAGGTATCTTCATACAAAAAATGACCATGAAACTAGATACGCTGATCCAGAGATTTAGAGTAATTTCATACTTGAAAATCAAGCCGCACAATTGTATACTCGTATACTCGAACAATTTTTTTAGATCAGCAGTTGGAGATAGATGATTCCATTCACAATTGTGCTTCTATGCACAAACAACCAGTTGGTGATTTTATGAAGTATGACATTGAGGATTTGTTGCAGCCATACCCTTTAATTTTTGAGGTACGCATTGTGTCTTATGTTCCTATAATTCTGTATTGTGTCTTATGTTCCTGTGATTTTGTATTATGTCTTTGTGTTTCTGTATTTGCATTGTGTCTTATTTTTCTAGCATATACACCGTGTCTTATGTTTATGTATCTGCATTGTGTCTTATGCCTCTGATGTTGTTTATGTTACTATTTCTTTTCTTCGTTGTTGTCTTGACTTACTTTATCTGCATTGTGTCTTTTTGTTTATCCTTGGTTCTTTATTCTTTCTTTTCTTTTGTTTTGAGTTTGTGTTTTTGTGTAGGTTATGTTTCGAAATGAAGATCAAACTATATCATGCAACTGCAGAAGGTTTGAACAGTTTGGATTGCTATGTCGACATATTTTCTGTGTTCTTAGACTTTGTAAGATAAAAGAGTTCCCAAAGAAGTATGTGGTTAGGCGTTGGAGCAGGGAAGTTGTTCTAAATAGCTCACTCCGATCTGTTAGGTCTGACAATGGTGACAATGTTGAAGATGTTCTTCGTGAGATTAGGTTTGCAAATGAATATGCTATCAATCGCTTGATTAGGGACAAAGACCAGTTGTGTCTTTATAAAGATTATGTTAAAGGTTACATGTCTAAGGTTGATGAGGTTCAAGTTGTCGACCCGCCTACTAGCAGAAGAGAGAGATTTGCAGAACTAACCGGAGGGAGCGAAGCATGTGGTGTTACAATCCAAAATCCTATTAGATCAAGAACAAAAGGTTGTGGTAGTCATAAACGTTTGAAGTCAGCTCGTGAGATAGCAATTGGTCAAGCAGGGAAGAAGCAAAGGGGATGCAGTTTTTGCAAAGTTGTTGGTCACAATAAACGCACGTGCGAGTCATACATACAAAGTATTAAACAGAAAGAAGCATCAACAAGTTCAGGATTTACTTCTTTGCAAGATTAGAGGGTCTACTATTTCTATTTTAGAAATGTACTTTAAGCTTTCTATGCTTCTAGCCATTGTGTCATAATGAGTAATTGAGTCTAGACGGAAAGATTTTTTTAAGAACAGTTGATTTTTACCATATATTCTGTTATCAAATAAAATACATATTCTATTACAAAATAATGTCATCAGAATGTATAATATTCTATCCACCGTGTTATATATACCATGCCAATTTAGCCATTCTGTTATATTTCTTACATTGTGTTATATATAATCACAATGCGTAGTATTTCTTCCCGCTATGTTATATATACACAATAAAAAGAAATATACAAAGTCGTAGGAAGGGTATCAAACAAACTCTAATTGAAACCATTCAGAGGCATTGGAACCGTCTCATTGAACCCTACGATCTTAGTTTTTAGGTTTCGATTTTTTGGATTTTTAGCTTTTAGTTTTAGAATTTACGTTATGATTGTGTCATTTTTTCGATTCATTGTATCTTTTTTTCATCATTGTGTCATATTTTCGGGCTCATTGTGTCATATTTCGTGATCTATTGTGTTTTTTATATCCTTTCACCCTTCTCATTTTTGTTACACCTTGTATAATAACTTGACTCATTCAAAGAAACTTGGATTGAACCTATTCAAGCGGCATTGGAACCGCCTCATCGAACCCTACAATCTTAGTTTTTAGGTTTTCACTTTTTTTTGTTTTTAGCTTATAGTTTATAGAATTTACGTTATATCATTGTGTCTTTTTCATAGCATTGTGTCTTTTTTCTATAACATTGTGTCATATTTTGTGATCTATTGTGTTTTTTATATCATTCTCACCCTTCTCATTTTTGTTACACTGTGAAGTATAAATTGACCTCACGTTATCCTAAGTACATGTTCTTATAATTTGTCATGCAACCTATAATTTTCATACATTACGTCACCATCTCCAATTTTCATCTAACTTTTCATTGTGTTATATGAATCATACATTGTATGTGTCCATGTTAACAATACACACTTCTTCAAATCAAACTTCATATTGTACTAAATGCATCAAGTTTATATTGTTTTCAAACATACAAGCATCAAGTTTAACAAAACATCAAAAGAGATTTTAAAACATACAAGCATCAAGTTTAACAAAACACCAAAAGAGATTCTAAATTTTCATTCTGATTCATCAAACCAACTAAACCTTTGTTAATTTTGCTTCTTCATTCAATCTTTTCATGATTCTCTCTTTTGCATTTTTTTGTAGCTTCCGTTTTTCTGCAGCTGGCTATTTCAAATATTTCTTCACCATTTCGATAACAAATGCTTTGTTTTCATTTACGTCATGCAAAAGAATCTTTGTGGTGTACTTTCGGCGTAAATCTGTGATTTGTGCTTCCTGCTTGTTGGATTTCTCATCTGCAAATCCACATGCTCAATTCTTTGCTTCCTCTCCCATATAAGTCTCCATGTGCCTCATTAGAAATATTCCACTATCAATATCATTACTTGACATTCTCCATGGCATTTCTAGTATGTTTATGGATGTGCCTTTCATGCTTTTTGCCTTTGCATGTGACATATCATCAAGGTATCCTTCAAAAGCATGTTTCTTGCAAAAAAAAAAAAAAAAAAAAAAAAAAAAGCAATTGTGTTATTTCTCAAACTATGAATTGTGATTTATTAATTATAAAATTTTCATACACTTACCGTTTTTTCGGGCCAGCCATTGTACATATCTTCAAAATTCCCTGATGCAATGTTGTCAATTAGGATTGTCTTTGTTTCTTTGATGTTGAAACACATGAGATAATAGTGTTTTGACTGAATGATTGGTACAAAGACAAGGTCAAAGTCTTTGATAGTTTTCAAATTTTCTTTTCTTAAAACGTCAGTCATATTTTTTGTGAACTCATCAACCCTGGGCTGCTCATCTTTATCGTGGGTGTCCTTTTCCTATACAGAGTGAATTAGTAAGTTTATGTTATGCAACATAGCACAATATAATAATATGTATTCCATTGTGTCATAATTTGTTGTGTCATATTCTGTGTATGACACAATGATATTATGTTACAAAGAAAATCTTTATTGTGTTTTTGTTGTTAACTTACAATCATAGGAGCAGTGCAAAACAACCGGTAGTCAGACTCTCTTGACTTTTTCTTCTCTCCTTTGTTTAAAATATGAGACCATGCATTGATAACATCTTCATGAATTTCAACTCATGGTATCAAGCTTTCCAATTTAACTCTTGACACAAGGATAACATCTGAAATAAGAAATAAAGCATCCCTACAAAAAAAATTATGACAATGTAGCGCTTATTAAAGTAATAGTTTTAATATTGTGTAATAAAATTTTAGAATGCCATGTACCGAATGTTTTCATTCCCTGTAAACAAATATGTTGAAACATTATTCTCAGCTACGGTCCTTTTTTCAGCCATTGCAACCTCCCTTAGAAAGTAAGGAGAACATAAGGCGTTTGCTAAATTCTTATTTCTTTGAGGTCTTTTAGTTTTGTTTTCTTCAAATTGTTGTGGCTTTACACTTGAAATTGGTTCCACAAAGTGCACAATGTTCTTATCTGGTGTGGTGTAGCCATCTTCTTGTTGTAAATTTGGCAATTCCTTTATGACAGTATCAACATCCACCTTTTCATTGTGTCTTATCCCTTCCATTGTGCTTTCCTTCACATTATGTTCTTCCACTTCATTATTTCCATTTCCAGCTTCCTCATTGTGTACTTCCACCACTTCTTCTGGTGTTAGTTGAGATAAACCTAATTCAAAGCTTGGTGGTTCAAACAAATTAACAATGGTTTCTTTTTGCGTTTCTGTTTTCTTTGTTGAGGTGGCTTCTTGTTCCAAGCGAATCAACTCAATTATTTCAGATTCGCTTACTTCACAGACTTGAATATCCAAGTTATCTTGAATACCTTTCACTACGGCACAATGTTTGTAAAAATGTGAGACATAATATATAATATGATATAACACAGTAGAATATTATATGTACCTTGGTTATGAGCTTCATCTTGATGAGTTGGAATAACACTATCATTCTCTTTTAGCCCTTCCATTGTTTTTTCATCAACAATATCTTCTCCCACCTTATCTTGAATACCTATCATTAAGACACAAATATCTTAGATTGTGAGACATAATATACAATAAGATATGACACAATAGCTTATGTTACAATGGAATATTATATCTACCTTGGTTATGAACTTCAACTTGATGAATTGGAACATTTTCATTCTGTTTTGGCCCTTCCATTGTGCTTTCCTTCTCATTTTTTGATCCTTCTTTTACCAGGTCTTCTTTTCTTTTAACCACACAAACATTCTCAGCAACCTTTTTCATTTTTTGTTCCTCAATAGTCTGTTCTCCTGCTTTTGCTTGAATACCTTCATTTTGTTCTGTTGTGTCAAGTGTAATTCCTTCAGTTTGTCCGATTTTTTGATATTTCTTGACCAACAATGCCCATTCTCTTTCTTTCTGTCTAACTAGTTTACCGTCTGGGAAATCATTGATTGCCTTTTGTAATAACCTCTCAATTTTTTTTCCATGTTCATCAAATATCATCAGCTCTTTTTTTAACATCTGGGCCCTAATCTGTTAAACGAAAATAAACTTTAATTATCATCTGATATGTTCCATTCAATGCACATGTATAATTAATGTTTAATTTTCATACCTCTTCTGTCTCCATTGTGTCATCTTTAGCCGATTCAATTTCAAGTACATCATCACCTTCTCACAAAACAGAATATTACACAATCTTGTTAGTATGAAACAATGTAACATGACACAACGCTGTAACATCCGGTAAATTATGACACAATAGCATATGACACAATATATTTTGAAACAATATAATATGACAAAATATAGTATTTTACCTTTGTTAGGACAAAAAGGATTGGTGAAACCACTTTTGCAAACCTTAGTCTAATTCACTTCTGTCAAAATACTCTAAGTATAGAACTGCTGAAGAAGAAGGATCAAACTGCTGAAGAAGAGATTCAGAAGTGCTGAAGAAGAAAAGTCATCAAAAGTTCTGAAGTTCAAACCAGACACTTCTACTGAAGAACTACTGAAGACAAACTACTCATCAGTAATTTGCCATTCATCAGTACTTACATGAAGATCTTTTCCACCGCCTCTTGTATCAGTAGTTTATTACTTTAGTATTTCTTTTTGCTTTATGTACAAGTTCCAAGACTGCAACTTGTTGCAACTTGTTTCTGAACTTGCTTTTGGCAAGGTTCATGTATTTGTAAAGTCTATAAATAGAAGGGTTCATCCCTCTGTTTTAGACATTGATTTTAATACAGAAATCCTTCAACACTTATTATTGTTATTTCCATTTCATGTTTATTGAGAATCTGTCAAAGTGTTTCATTCTCATTCAATACTTAGATTCTCAATAAATACTTATCATTTATTAGTTCTTGAATCCAGGGGGAGTAATAACTCCTGTTGATAAGTGTAGCTTTAAACTTATAACATTCCGCTGTGCTATCACTGATTGATGTGTTGCAAAACACATCTCTTTTCCTATGTATTTTGTATATTATTTGGTCAAGTTTTTATTTGTTTTGTGTCGTTTTTTATTATTTATTTATTTATTTTATTATTTTATAGGTGTTTGGAGAAAATGAGCACAAAATGAAAGAATTTTAATCGAGACACCAACACTTGAGAGCCGGTGTTCATGAACGTTGGAACGTAAACGAGGAATTTTGGTCGAGCCAAGAACACCCGACATGAGAGCATGAAGTTATAATAATAATAATAATAATAATAATAATAATAATAATAATAATAATAATAATAATAATAATGTGACATGAGGTTATATCTCACGCCAAAAAGAAAAAGAAGAACATGGGCTAAGCCCAATTTATATAATATTATCTTTAGTAGAGTATTTTCGTGGGGGAAGGTTATATTTTACGAACAGAAGAGAACGAAAAGTCTTGGCAGCCGCCAAAGTCAACCAAAGAGACCAAGAGGTAATCGCAGAGCTTTAGAGCAAAAAAAATTAGAGGGGAGGAAGGCTCGGGTTGAAGATTGAAGGCTCGGGTTCGGTCACTAAAAGTCTTAATTTTTATATTTATTTACTTTGTGTCTATGAATATTATTACTATGACTTTTATTTTTCTTGAACCCATGTTTTTATTGTTTACCCTAATTATGTTTGGCTAAAACATTAGTGGCCACCTAGGTTTGACATGACGACTTTTTAATTTTGGGTTTATGTTTCGGTATTGGATTTTATAGTTGGATTTATGTTTTAGTAAGAAACTTGTTTATGATTCTATGATGTGTGTGCGTACTTTTTACTAATTTATGATCTTTTGATGTTCCACGAGTGTCTTAGTGAATGTCTTTCATGTTTGGATACTTGTTAGAATTACTTGCTTTGTGCTTGTAGTTTACTTTATGGTTTTAGGCCTAAATTCCATAGGAACATTAATTGGGAGTTTAGAGGTGATTAGTATTCTTCCTACTCTTGAGACCGAGAGGTGATAGGTAGTCAGGTTTGTCTTTGGTGCTAGAGGTTTAGGCTAGAAACGCTGAGAGATCAGGTTTTCCTAGGTTCTCTAGTATTATTTGCTTATCTGTGTCATAGATTGACTTTACAGGTTACTCCTTGCACTTTAGGGTGTATTGTGATTGGAGAGTGAGAAATCTAAACCAGTCTAGCGAGTACTTTAGCATAGTTAGTGAGACCGAGAGGTGATCTAATCAATCAGTGAGATCAGTAACCTTTAGGATTCCTTTTCGGTCAGTCTTGGTAAATGATCCGGGAGCCACTAGGATACTAGGGGTGAATATTATAAGATCCTGATTGCCAACATAGTTTCCAAAGCCGAGGCAGTTCCAATTTCATTAGTAGGATTCGATACCTAGGTGGTTGCCTTTCCCATCTCTGATTTCCTCCTTAGTGATCCTCTCCTATCTTTTAATTTAAGTCTTTTTATTTATTTACTTTAGTAGTTAATTAATATAAAAAAAATCTCAAAAATCCAATTTGCTAGGCTAGGAGTCGATAGAGGTCTAGTACCGAGAGTCGCCACATTGTGTCCACGGATTGATATTCCGGACTTACTTGCTCTGCTACACTGCGACCGGTGCACTTGCCGTTAGTGTGTGGTTTAGCGGGTTTATCCATTTTTAAAACTTGACCCGAATTTATTTAATACACATTTTCACACATCACTGATCAAGAACTTGCTAAACACTTAAGTGTCAACTAGCAAGTTCAAACAAAAGAGCAATATACTGATCCAACAATTGGTATCAGAGCACTGGTTTATCTGATCACATATCAATCAAACACATTGAGAATCAGACACAGGCTCTTATTGATATTCAATAAAGGATTATAAGCTCACTTTTATCAACATCCATCACTTTAAGAGATATTTGACAAATCAATACTCTTTAAAATGGATCCTCATAATACTGGTTCTGCCACTAAACCTGTCATGCTTGTGAGAAATGAATATAACATATGGCAAAAGATAATGGCACATACCTTATCACAGACCAACACAGGTTGTTGGAGATCTGTGATATATGGTCCTCATAAACCAGTAAATATAAATCTTGAAACTAAAGAAGAGATTCCAAAAGAACCAAAAGACTATACTGATGATGATTTCCTAAAACTTGAGCTTGATGCAAAAGCTTTCTCTATGTTGGCAATGGCACTCCCAAATGAAATCTACTCTGGCCTATTACATTGTGATAGTGCCAAAGAGCTTTGGGACTGCCTAAAAGAACAGTTTGGAGGAACTGAAGAGGTGATTGCCAACACCAGAGAAATCTTGGCTCAACAATATGAAACTTTTGCTCACATTAATGGGGAAACTTTAACACAGCAATTTGAAAGATTTTCCTCATTAATATCTGAGCTAAAACTAAATGGTCAGACCTACACAACTGTATCTATGCTTCATAGATTTTTAAGGTCTTTACCTGATAAATGGGAAACATACTCTATAGTCTTAAGATCTTCACCAGACTTTAGCTCCCTCACTCTTACAAAACTTCATGGGAGATTACTTACTTTTGAGAGAGAAATTGATCAAAAGAAAAAGTTACAAAATTCTGGCAAAACTGCTGATGACTATCTACCAGGTAGTACAGCACTATTGGGACAAGACGCACCAACTTGTTCTAATAGTTTTGGATCTTTTGACCACATTGACATAACTGCCGGGATCTCATCTGAAAGATCATTCCCAGGTTATGACAATAATGACTTTGGTCAAACTGCTGATAATATGTGTTTTATCATGGATGATTTAAATAGTTTCAGCAGTGATGACCTAGAAGAAATGGATATTTTGCACCAACTGGCCATGTTAAGTTTAAAAACAAATAAATTTTACAAAAGGTCAGGAAGGAAGTTTCCAGGACTTAACAGTTCTACAAAAATTGGTTTTGACAAATCTAAACTTAGATGTCACAAGTGTCAAAAGTTGGGACACTTTGCTAGAGAGTGTAGAAGCTCTGGCTTTAACCAATCTCAGTCTGGAAACAATTTTAACCCCAATTATAACAGGAATAATGGAACACAAGGGAGTGCACATTTTGTACAGGCACAAGCTCCACAACACCAATATGTGCCACAAGTACAATATGTACAGATGCCTGCTCAACAGATGCAGAGCCAACAATCAATCCCTCCCTTTCCAGCTGCTCAACAACCTCCACAGCAACAACAACCCTCTCAACAAAGTTTATTTACTTCAGGGTATGTTGACTGGAGCAGTCTTCCTTTTGACACCATAGAGTGCAATCCTGATGCAGACAACAAAATGTTTGACATCAACTGGGGAGAGCCTGACAATGGCAGAAAGAACTTTGCCTTAATGGCATTTGAGGAATGCTCCTCAAAATCTGCATTGTCACAGGTATCAAAAGAATCTTTGACAAAACTATGTTCAAATTCATGCAAAGAATCTTTTGCTCTCATAAGAGAGACAAATGTGCACTTACAAGGAAAAGCAAATGATTCTGAGAGAAAATTCACTCAAATGAAATGTGATTTAGAAAGAAAACTTTCTGCAAAAACAAAAGAAGTTTCTAAATTAACTAACACTGCTATTGAAACCCAAGCACAAATTAAAATCATGATAAATGACCTAGGAAATGTCAGACAAGAGCTTGCTGACACCAAGGTCACATGTGAAAAATGGGTGGAATCTTGTAAGGGGTACCAATTATTGCTAAACAAACAAAGTGCTTCAAATGTTAGGTTTGGCATAGGGTACAATCACACTGAAACACCTACAGATTTCTCTCCCAAAACTACTGAAGATGGGAGAAAAATTGTTTCAGGTGAAACTTCTGAAGAGGAAGAATGCACATCTTTCCATGAAAATTTTCTAAAATCACACAAAGAAAGTTCTTCAGAAGTACTAATTAAATCTGACTTTAAGCCATCAGTAGTTTCAATTACATCAGGAGTTGAGAACCTGAAAACTACTGATGACCTAAAACCAATCAAAACAGTCAGAAACTTGTCTTTGAAAGAAAAGACAAAAGAATGTGAAATTTGTGGTCTGTTCAACCACAAAACAGAATTTTGCAGATATAGAAAAGGTATTCATTTCAACAAGAAAAATTAACAGCTGGTTGTGGGAAAACAAATCAAAAATGATTATGTAAAAACTTTTTCTCCCAAGAAACAACAACCAGCAAACACCTTTTCTCAGAAAAAGACAAAATCTCAACAAAAGTCTTTTTCTCAAAATTCTCTTTTAGTAGTTAGACCTGAATCATCAGCAGTTTCACAAACTGCTGAGATTAAAGATCTTATGAACTTGGTACAACTACTAATGACCAAAGTTGATGGTGGTCCTCAAAAGGATACCACCATTGTTCTTAATGCAAAATCCATTGCCAAAAAGACATGGATTTCTAAACTTGGTCAAGAACAAACTGTAAATGTTCTCAAGAGCAAACCCAAAGCCAAACTGGCTTGGGTTCCTAAATCTAACTGATTTGCTATCTTGTGCAGAGAGTTTCCAGAGGCTTAAACAGCATTTGGTATGTAGACAGTGGAGGCTCAATGCACATGACAGGATGCAGATACCTGATAAACAATTTTATCAGTCAAAGAGATGGATCTGTATCCTTTGGGAACAATGCTAAGGGATATGTGCTAGGACATGGCAATGTCTCCTCTGGCAAAATACAGTTTGACAAGGTCAATCTGGTTGAAAACCTTGAGTACAACTTGCTAAGTGTGTCACAAATGTGTGATAAAGGATATTCTTCCTTTTTCACAGGGACAGTATGCAAGATCATATCACCAGAAGGCCAGAAGTTGATAGAGAAGATCATTGAAGATCACACTTTGTTAATAGCCAAAAGATGTGGCAATGTCTATGCAGTGGACATTGAAAAAGACAAAGTACTGAACAACACTGCCTGTTTCTTCTCAAGGGCATCAACTTCAGAAACTGATCTCTGGCACAGGAGACTTGGCCATGTGAACTTTAAAACCATAAATAAAGTCACAAAAATGGGCTTGGTCAGAGGTCTACCCTTAAAAGTATACCAGTGTCAAGAACACTGTGTATCCTGTTTAAAGGGAAAACAGCATAAGTCCTCTTATAAGTCTATTGAAGAATCAAAAACAACTGCATGTCTTCAACTACTCCATATGGACTTATTTGGGCCTGTAAAAATCATGAGCCTTGGCAAGAAGAAGTACTGCTTAGTCATCATTGATGACTACTCAAGATTTACATGGATATTCTTCTTATTTTCCAAGGATGAGGCTGCTGAAATCATCAAGTTCTTCATTCTACAAGTAGAGAAGCAATACTCTCTACCTATCAAAACCATTAGAAGTGATAATGGGACAGAGTTCAGGAACAAAACTCTGGATGAATTCTGTTTGTCTAAAGGGATTATTAGACAATTTAGTGTTGCCAGAACTCCTGAACAAAATGGTGTGGTAGAAAGGAAGAACGGAACTTTAATAGAAGGAGCAAGAACAATGTTAGCTGATTCTGGCCTACCTTTATACTTTTGGGCAGAAGCAGTTAACACATCATGTTATGTTCAGAATAGAGTTCTTATTGTCAAGAGACATTCAAAGACTGCCTATGAAGTTCTTCATGGCATGAAGCCCCTTATCTCCTTTTTCAGGGCTTTTGGGTGTCAATGTTTCATCTTGAACATCAAGGAATCTATTTCAAAGTTTGCTGCCAAAGTTGACTCAGGTTACTTTCTTGGTTATTCCTCAACTAGAAAAGCCTACAAGGTTTTTAACTCAAGAACCAGGATAGTAGAAGAAACACTGAATGTCAAGTTCAATGAGTCAAAACACACTCTCATTCCAGCACATCCTGCTGAACTTTTTGACCTTGACAGCTTCCATTTTGGACCTGAAAAGACTGTCACTTCATCCAAACCTACTTATTATGGTGATCAAAGGTTTGATGATGAGGATCCAGCACCATGGACTCCTTAAACAGTCATTAAGTCAACTTCAAAACCATCAGAAGTTTCACAAACTTCTGATTCAACAAATACTGAAGGACAAAATCAAACATCTGCTTCAGCACCTGCAACTACTGAAGACACTGAAACTGCTGAACCAGATATAATAGACCTAAGTAGTTTGTTTGAAGAACATGAGCCACCAACACCTGTCAGTGGTTTACAACAACTGATCGAACACAGAGACCATCCACTTGATCAAATCATGGGTGATATTGCATCAGGTGTTCTTACAAGAAACCAGCTTTCCAACTTTTGTCTATTCTCAGCATTTATTTCACAGTTGGAACCAAAGAAGTACCAGGAAGCCCTCAAAGACAACAATTGGGTGCAGGCAATGCAAGATGAATTGCTTCAATTCAACAAGCAACAGGTTTGGGAAATCTGTCCCTTACCACCAAACAAGCAACCAATTGGCACAAAATGGGTTTTCAGGAACAAACAAGATGAAGCTGGTGTTATAATAAAGAACAAGGCAAGACTGGTAGTACAAGGTTACTCTCAAGAAGAAGGAATTGACTATGATGAAACCTTTGCTCCAGTTGCAAGGCTTGAAGCCATCAGGTTATTTCTGGCCTATGCCATTTCCAACAAAATAAAAGTTTATCAAATGGATGTCAAGAGTGCATTTTTGTATGGAAAAATAAAAGAGGAAGTGTATGTTTATCAGCCACCTGGGTTTGAGGATCCTTCTCATCCTGAGTGGGTGTACAAACTAGACAAAGCTCTTTATGGGCTCAAACAGGCTTCAAGAGCCTGGTATGATACACTTTCAACCTTTTTACTCAAAAATAACTTCACAAGAGGTGCCATTGATAAAACTCTTTTCATAAAACATGTTGGAAATCATGTCTTACTTGTTCAAATATATGTTGATGATATCATTTTTGGTTCAACAAACACAAAATTGTGTGATGAATTTAAGAAACTCATGCAATCAAAATTTGAGATGAGTACAATGGGAGAACTGCAGTACTTTCTGGGACTGCAGATTAAACAACAAACAAATGGAACTTTTATACATCAATCAAAATATGTTAAAGAATTATTAAACAAATTTTCTTTACAAGACTGTAAATCATGTTCCACTCCCATGACACCAACCACACAAGTTGAACCAGATGATCAAGGAAAACAGGTTGATCAAACCATGTATAGATGTATGATAGGTTCCCTTTTATATCTAACTGCTTCTAGACCAGATATTATGTTTTCAACATGTGTCTGTGCTAGATATCAATCAGCTCCTAGGGAATCACACCTTATTGCCATCAAAAGAATCTTCAGATATCTGAAAGGAACTCCCACACTTGGAATTTGGTATCCTGCTTCAAGCAATACCAAGTTATCAGCTTTTTCAGATAGTGACTATGCAGGGTGTAAGATGTCAATTCTTGGGAAACTGTCTAGTGTCCTGGCAATCAAAGAAACAAACATCTGTTGCAACTTCAACTGCTGAAGCTGAATACATTGCAGCTGCAAGTTGTACATCACAGATACAATGGCTCCAATATCAACTTCTTGATTATGGAATCAAAAAGACCAAGACACCATTGCTTGTAGACAACAAATCTGCCATTAGCATCATTCAAAATCCTGTTCAGTTTTCAAAGACTAAACACATTGAAATCAGGTATCATTTCATAAGAGATTGCTATGAAAAAGGCAAGATTGAAGTGAAGCATGTAGCAACAGCTAATCAAATAGCTGACATATTCACTAAACCCCTTGACACATCAACATTTCAGAAGTTAGTATCCATGCTAGGGATGCTAAATTTGTAAGTGTTTCTCTTTATTTTTCTGCACAACTTTTTTATGTTTCACTTACATCTGTTTTCAAAAACTTGAAAAACTTCTGAAAAGAGAGAAACTACTGATGAACAAAACATCAGTATGGGGATATTTTCTGAAAAGTGATTAACTTCTGATAAAACAACCTTCAGAAGTTATGAATAAAGTATTTATAAAGTATTTCTCATCAGCTGTTCAAAACTGCTGAAGAGAAAGTGGGAACTACTGATGAAGATAATCCTTCATCAGCAGTTTAGTCAAAAAGGGCAAATCAGACTTTTCCCATCATCAGAAGTTTGACCTAGTCGGTTAAAAACTTCTGATAAAGAGGTTTTTAACCTAGGCGGTTTAAAACTTCTAATAAAGAAGTTCCAAGCGGTTAAAAACTTTTGATAAATATCTTTTTTCAACACTTATCCATTCAAAACATAAAATTCCCTCCTTCTCTCTCAAGAAAGCTCTCAAACCCCTGAACCTGCAACAAAAACACTGTTCGATTTCCACACACACAAAACCACATGGCTTTAGTTCTTAAACAGGGACACAATCTCAGAGCCTACTTAGAAAAACAAGAAGGCTGGTCCCAATACGATGAGATCATTGATCTCGTCGTCAAATCCCAATATTTCACCGCTCTCACAATAGACCCACCAATACATCCTGAAACTCTCAATGAGTTCTGGGCTAATGCTGAGACAGTGTTGGTGGATGATGAAGTTATCTCTCTCAACTCAACAATTAAAGGGAGACAAATGGCCATCACACCGGCCATACTTGCAAACAGACTGGGGTTGAATGATGTGAATGCCCCTGAAAAGTTTGACAACTCTGCAATCCACCTAACCATGACTGAGTGTGGTTATCAAGGTACTCTCTCACAAGCTACTATCTTTAAAAAGTATTTTGAACCAAAATATAAACTTTTGTTTCATTATATGCTTGAGTCCTAAAACAGGGTCTTATGACCAGATGCCCTCAACCTTTCAACCAATTTTTCATTCCATTGTGAATGAAACAAATTTCAGGGCATCAAAACTTTTCTTTAATGAGTTGGTGTTACATCACAATAACACTAAGAAAAAGTTTTTGTTATATCCAAGGTTCATTATGCAATGCATAATAAAAGAACTGGGTGATGAGGTGCTTGTCGGTAAAACTGAAATTTTAAAACCCTTAACCTCACAAGCATACTCAAGGCACAACAAACAGGTTGCCTGGCCAGAAGATGACCAAGGGGAACCAGAACCAGTCCCCATGGAACCCTCATCTTCCAAACCTACTCCACCAAAGGCCAAGAAACCCAAGGTACAAAAACAAAAACCCACCAGACCTAAAAGAAAAGCTGTTCAGGAGGTTGAGATGCCTGAACAAACTATTGTGCAATCTGCACTTCTTAAAGATGTGACTGAAACATCCTCTCAGTCTCATCCATCTCAAACCCCACCAAGAGCACCTATCACAATCCTTTTCAAAAGAAAAAGACTTAAGAAAACTATTCCCATTGATTCTTCTTTTGAAACTGCTGAACCCACTGCCCAAACTACTGAACCAGCACCCCAAATTTCTGAACCAGACATTGAAATAGCCAAACTTCTCTCTGGGCTAAAAGAGAAAGTCCCATCTACACATGTCAGTCCCCATCAACCACATAAAACAGGGGACATAGCCTCAGAAATTGACATGGATGTGGACACTCAAAGCCCTAACCAAAGAGATGAGGATGAACCAGAGTCTCTAAGCCCAAACTTAGAAACTTTTGGTACTTTTGAGGCTGCTACTACTCATTTACCACCCAGTGGTGGACCTGAGGATAGAAGTAACATAGCTAAAACCTCAACTGTGGCAACTACTGATGAAGGCTTAATGCCTGAGGTAGGAAATCCTCTGAACCAAGAAAAAGAGGTACATGAGACAACTGAGTTGGGCTCAGCTCATGATGTAACTGATACAGTCCTCATTGAGGATGTAATCAGGGATTCAGATGATTCCATTGACTTGGATGATGTTTCAAAACACCAAACTACTGAATTGACGGCTACAAGTGAAGGTCCTGCACCTGGTGTATCTAAGCTCAAGAAGCTAGTCACACCAGCTCAGGTTAAAGCCCACTCAATCCATGATTCCCCTAGAGTGGCATCTTCTGTACAACAAGAAGATCACCCAAAAACACACCCCTCACTACAAATGCCTACTCAATTCCCTGGGCAAACAAGCATAGACATGAACCAGCTATGCAGCCCAGATGGTCCCTTATACCACATGATGAACACCCTCATCAAGAATCACTTCCAAACATACACAGCTAACTTGGAGCTGTCCATGAAGAACCAATTTGGAGTGATACAGACGAAGATGAATGATCTGTCCAACAAGATTGACTACAACAGCAAACAGATTGCTCATCTTACAGGTCAGTTCTCCCAAGCTTCAACTTCAAAAGCTGATGAAGCCAAAAAGGGGGAGAAAATCAAGGTACCTATGGATACACTTGAAGCCAGAAGAAAGGCAAGAGTGGCTATCCTAGCAAGAGATCAAAAAGATCAAGCCAGAAAAGAAAAACTGGCCCAACAATTTGGTATCTCTATTCAAGAAGTAGAAGATGCTGAAAAGACTGATGAATCCCAAGGGCACAATGAAGAAACCTCTGATGGCCAAACTTCTGATGAAGAATCAGAAAGTACTGAAGACAATCCTTCAGTAGTTGACAAACTTCAGTTGTTGTCAACCCATCAAAGGTTAACACTTCCAAGACTCAAACTGTTGACCCTTCCAGATCAACTGCTCCTATTCAACCAACTTCTGTTCCTACTAGGCCTATTACAACAGTTACCACAATGACTGTGCTAAACCCTTCTCCAATCTCTCAATCAGCAGAACTACTTGAGAAGAGTTTAGTGGCAGCCCAAAAGAAGGCCAGAGAAGATCAAATCTGGAAAACACTGGAAGAAAGGGATGACTTGGATCTAAGCCATGAAGAAAAACTTCAGGCTTATGAAGCTGAACTCCAAAGGCAGGCTAGCCTAGACCAGATTGCTGAGGAAGATAAAAGACATCAACTGATGTCTTACATTACAAAGAACAGCAAAATCAAAGCCCACACATTGAAGAGACTCTCCATTGAAGAGCTGACAAGAAGAGCTCAACTTATTGCAGATAAACTTGCAACAAGTAAAGACACAAAGGCCAAGAGAGCTCAGATGATAGAAGAATTGGTAGCTAATGGTTATAGTTCAAAAGCCTTAGTGTCCAAATGGAAAGAAGAAAGATTAGTGGACACATATAGAAAATATAAGGCTGGAAGGGCTGCAAATCCAGAGAAGTTTCAAACTGCTGAAGTTTCAACTTCAGTAGTTAGAACTTCTGGTGTTCAAAGAAGACCAGCTACTCAGAGAAAGAAATCAGAGGAGAATGTGAAGACTGATTTCAGAATGGTACTACTAGAAGGTAGTACAGTAGTCCATTCTGATTTTGATATAGAAGAAAAGCCTCTGATCACACAATTCAGGGATCCTTCCACCTTTGCATATCAAATCCAGAAGACCATCACAGACAAACTGCACACTAAGGTAGTAACTGAACATCATTTGCCAACATTTCAGATACCTAATGTGATGCAACAAGAACAAGGAAGTGAATCCCACCTGAGAGTCACTGAAGTTGAAAACATCCAACACTCAGGAGAAACCCAGGGTACCACCATGGTTCCCTACACTTTAGACTTTGACAAGTCTAAAGAACCAATCATCAGATGGTCCTTTACTGATAGAAACTTGGTACTTGTGACAAGGAGAGATCAGACAAGCAGGGCCTATAGGTCGATGAATGATCTGAAGAAACTATCAACCAAAGACCTGCTTACAATCCAACACTTAGAACTACAGAAAGGGTCTCTTACTGATAAACAGCTGAACCAGCTCAAGAATTCCATGTTCAAAGGAATATGGAAAATTGTGAAGGACAGAAAAGAACAATAAGGAATTAGTAAGGTTTTGGCTTCATCAATCTAGGGGGAGATTGTTAGGACAAAAAGGATTGGTGAAACCACTTTTGCAAACCTTAGTCTAATTCACTTCTGTCAAAATACTCTAAGTATAGAACTGCTGAAGAAGAAAAGTCATCAGAAGTTCTGAAGTTCAAACCAGACACTTCTACTGAAGAACTACTGAAGACAAACTACTCATCAGTAATTTGTCATTCATCAGTACTTACATGAAGATCTTTTCCACCGCCTCTTGTATCAGTAGTTTATTACTTTAGTATTTCTTTTTGCTTTATGTACAAGTTCCAAGACTGCAACTTGTTGCAACTTGTTTCTGAACTTGCTTTTGGCAAGGTTCATGTATTTGTAAAGTCTATAAATAGAAGGGTTCATCCCTCTGTTTTAGACATTGATTTTAATACAGAAATCCTTCAACACTTATTATTGTTATTTCCATTTCATGTTTATTGAGAATCTGTCAAAGTGTTTCATTCTCATTCAATACTTAGATTCTCAATAAATACTTATCATTTATTAGTTCTTGAATCCAGGGGGAGTAATAACTCCTGTTGATAAGTGTAGCTTTAAACTTATAACATTCCGCTGTGCTATCACTGATCAAGAACTTGCTAAACACTTAAGTGTCAACTAGCAAGTTCAAACAAAAGAGCAATATACTGATCCAACAACCTTGATTATGAGCTTCTTCTTGTTGAGGTAAGACATCAGTGTCTTTCTGTTTCTTTATAACAACTTTCAGTGATCTTTTAGATTCTTTAACCTCTTTAACCACCTTATATGTTTCTTCCTTTGTCTTTGTTCCCTTGTTAATCAAAAAATTTTCTTCAAACTCTGCTAGTGTTGTGTAGTCAATCTTCTCAAGCATGTTAGCCCTTTTACGCCATTTTCCCTTTGAACAAATTTGTTGTCTCTTGTAGTGTAACGATCCCACATCGGTTGGGAAGGAGAACTAACACTTCTTTATAAGAGGTGGGATACCTTCCCTATCGTGACGCGTTTTGGCGTGGGAATTGCCCATGACCAATTCAAAATCGGGACATGCCCGGACAATATCGCGGTACGGGAGTGGGCTGTTACAAATGGTATCAGAGCCAGGCTCGGGCCATTGTGCCAGCGAGGACGCTGGGCTCCTTAAGGGGGTGGATTGTAACGATCCCACATCGGTTGGGATGGAGAACTAACACTTCTTTATAAGAGGTGGGATACCTTCCCTATCGTGACGCATTTTGGCGTGGGAATTGCCCATGACCAATTCAAAATCGGGACATGCCCGGACAATATCGCGGTACGGGAGTGGGACCAAACTGTTACTAAGAAATGTCAACTGTTGGGTAGCTGCACGCCAAGAGGTAATCCTTATATTTTTTTTTTGGACGTATGTCTGTATATATATATATATACATACTTACATACATACATACATCTATATATATATACACTTCATTGGATGCTTAATAGCATGAAGTCATAAATGGGCGGTTAGTGCCTTTACATTTTGATGTAGTATGGGAAGTTTATTATGTAGTGAGTAATGCATGACACATAGGTTGGGATGCTTCTCGTTGAACACTTTACATAAAGTGTTAGAAGGAAACCCAATAACTATAATTGTTTTAAGTATGTTATGATGGCTCTTATTGAGTGGTTAATTGTAATAATTCATGGTGGGTGTATGCTCTTGTGTTTTGAGGTAGGGTAGAATTACCTTCTTCGTTTGTTAATTGCAAACCTTTTAAGGTTTAATAGCTAAATACCATGTGTATTTGTGTTAATGTGTAGGCAAAATTGTTAATGTGGTCGTAACTTGTCGTGTTTAGGGTGACTAAAGTAAAGTAAACAGCTAATCACACTTGATCAACGTTATTAGAAGTTTACCCTTACTTTACACATCCTGAACATGTCTTGTGACGGATCATGTGACGGCTTTGTCGTGAATGTTTTGTATGGATTGTGTCTATCACCTTTTGCATTAGGTTAGATAAGATCCCAAGGATACTAGACATTTAATCGAGTACAAGGTTGCTGTAGGAAATTCATTCCTTGTGACCAAGGCTATAGATAATTGTCAGATCGAGTTATCGGGCCATAGCCTTCCTATTCTCTTGTACTTAATGTCATTGAGTTGCTTTGATGTTATTCTTGGGATGGACTGGCTGGCTACCGTGGATGCTTACTTTGTGTGCAGGCAGAGACTCGTGTGACTTACAGCTCCTGGTGGGAATCATATTACTGTTCATGGGCTTGATGGTTGCTCATTACCTCGGGTTATTTCTATGCTAAAGGCGGGGGAGATGTTTCAGGATTGGTGTATGGCGTACCTGGCGCAGGTCTTGGATGTGGGGACTGATATCCCTAAACTATGGGATGTCCCCGTAGTGCGGGATTACTCGGATGCATTTCATGAGGATTTGACGGAATCACCATCGGACTGAGAGGTTGAGTTCCAAATAGAACTCGTGCCGGAAGCTAAACATGTAGCCAGAGACCTTACCTCCTAGCCCTGCGTAAATGAAATAACTCTCATCTTCGTTGGAGGATTTGCTCGAGAAAGGATTCATTAAACCGAGTATCCCACCAAGGGGTGCGTCGGTTTTAATTTTGAAAAGAAAGATGGTAGCATACGGATGTGTATCAATTGATGGTGAAGAATAGATACTATACCAAGAATCGATGGTTTATTTCGATAAGTTCCAAGGAGCTAGTTGGCTCTCGAGAATTGATCTTAACTCGGGTTATCATCAGCTGAAAATACGAGAGGACGGCACTTTCCGTACTCGTTATGGACATGATGAGTTTTGGTAATGTCTTTTGGCCTTACTAACGTGTTGCGACATTCATGGATTTGATGAACTGGGTGCGCAGCCCGATGCCCAACTGTTTTGCTATTGTTTCCATTAATTACATGCCCATATACTCCGAAAGAGAAGAAAACCATATTCTACATCGCAAGAAGGTTCTTCAAACTCTAAGGAATGAGAAGCTTTGCGCTAAAATTCTCAAAGGTGCTTTCTGATTTCATGAGGGTCAGTATTCTGGCCCATGTCTTCAATTCCGTCAGTACCACGGCAGATTCCATGAAGGTGCAGGCAGTGATGAACTAAGTGACACCAAAATCATCGTCTGGTATTAATAGCTTCTTGGGTTGGCAAGTTGTTATCGGAGGTGCGTACAGGATTTCTCTAGGATAGCTCAAAGACTAAACTGACCAAGAATGAGGTGAGGTTTGCTTGGGACTTGGACCAAGAGAACGCGTTTCTTGAAACTAAAGATAAGTTTGGCACCAGATTTGCGGGTCTTACAAGTTTGACACAAGCACCGATCCTAGCCTTACCAGGTTGGACGGAGGTTGTAGTGGTTTTTGGACGCATCACTTGGGGGTGTTATGTGTGTACTTATGCAGCGTGGTAAGGTGATAGCTTATGCCCCACACCAATCAAAACCCCACGAGTTTAATTACCCGACTCATGATTGGGAGTTGGCAGCTGTTGTTTCTGCGCTTAAACTGTGGTTACATCACTTATATGGGGATCCTTGCACTATGTATACCGACCATAAGAGTTGGAATATTTCTTTGAGCAGAAGGACCTTAGTAGGAGGCAACGCAGGTGGTTGGAATTAATCAAGAACTATGATGTGGAGATTACGTATCACCTAGGAAAGGCTAACGTGGTGGCAGACACGTTGAGCAGAAAGGAGAGGCCTAAACCCATTCGGGTGAAATCTTGTCAGCTTATTTTGAAACCGGATATAGTGAAGAGATCTCTAGTGCCTAGATTGAAGCCTTACAGGTGAAGCGAATTATGACAGAGCGTATGTGGGGGCAGCAATGAAGTATGAGGTAGCAACTTATGTGCGAAGGTGTTTGACTTGTTTACAGGTTAAAGCAAAACATCAGAAACCGTTTGGAAAAAAAAAATTCCACCTTTGGAGGTACCGGAACAGAAGTGGGAGCATCTTACTATGTATTTCATCATTAAACTACCCCGTACGCCCAAGGGGTTGACACCCATTTGGTTGGTGGTGGATAGGTTGACAAAGAGTGCTTGCTTCTTGCCTATACGGGGGGACCCTTAACTCTAAAAGGTTGGCAGAATTGTTCCTTCAGGAGATTGTGTTGAGGCACGGTCAGTGTCTATTGTTTTCGATAGAGACATTCGTTCTACGTGAATGGGTACTAGGTTACACATCAGCACCGCGTATCACCCGTAGACGGATGGTTAATCGAAAAGAACCATCCAAACTCTCGAAGATTGTGCTTCGGGCATGCATTATTTAATTCGGCGGTAGCTGGGATTATCACCTACTCTTGGCGGAGTTTTCATATAACAATAGACATCACCCCACTATTGGGGTGCCACCGTATGAGAAGTTGCTACGTTTGGCGACTACCTGACTAAACTGGGCTATGATAGAAGTGGGATATGCCTGCTCTGATCTATAGTATTGGTTTTGTGTAATGATTGTTACTTTACTGTTCTGATTTGTAACCTAAAATGATCAAATGAATGTTTTATCTTTGGGTAGGCATATATTTATAGGCATGTATTGAAATTATTTGTCCAATGCCCTATAGAGTGACGTAGACCTCCTTTATGCTATAATACTATATGCTACGTAAGGTTATGCGGTCCATAGACTATGCCTAAGCTTTGAATTGTCGTCTAGGCCAGCTCTTTTAACATAAAGGGGCCAATAACGTGACAAGGCGATTAGTTTCTTCTGATATGACTTTTTGTGAGGGTCTCCACGTTAAAGGTTGCGAGAGGTCAGTCAGTATTAATAGTGGAGTATAGATGTGATTCACGAATCGGAGATCAAATTTTGATGCCAAGGTGATGATCTATAAATTGGTGACCGAGTATCGCATAGTGATGTGGAAATGTATACATTAAATTGGGGATGTGTATAGCCTTTGATGAGCCGGATTCGAGGACGAATCCTCTTCTAAGGGGGTTAGACTTGTAACATCCAGAAATTTTACAAACCTCTAAAAAGAGTACATAAACCATTCGGATTTTTTTAATCATATTTATTCAATTAACAACTCTTGGTGCAAGAGGTACGATTTAACAGAGTTACAAGTCCAAAGGCTTAATCATCTTTTTATAAACTATCTTATATGACTTTGGGATCCACCTACAACAAGTTGATTGTGGAAGGGCCTAAGTGCAAATCTTCAACCTAGAACTGGTTTAAATACAAAAAAAAACCTAGGATCATTCAACCTGGATTATGATTCTGCCGCACATCAAAGAGGTAGCGAGAGAGAGTAAATCGAAGACGGGAAAGGAAGTCACTACGGGAAAAGACAACGCGATATTAATTTCCATTCGTTCTCAGGTTAAACCTTATACACTTGCTAGTCGTTTTTGTTTCATCCTGAGTCTAAAGTTATGGGTTCGGTTGTGAATATGGTGATCGTTTAATTGTGGTTTGAGGGTGGGGGCGTAACGGTGGTTGTTAGCGACGACGCAAGTGGTGGCCATGGTGGTTAATTATGACGCAAAGCGTGATGTTGGGGTTAAGTATAGCGGTAGTGGTAAAGATGGTTACAACGAGTAAGGACGTATGATGTTGTGAGACAACGATGATGATGTTCGGTGAGGATGGTGGTCGCGGTTGGGTGATGACGGATCACGTGGTGGTTATGGTTTCGGTGCAGGCCTAGTTGTGGTTGCACGGGTGAGAACGGAGGGTCGATGGTGGACGGTTAATACGAATGATATTCAATTGTATGTATCTAAAAGATTATGATAATATCAATAGCACCTTCTTGATAGTACTCTACCTTTCTGTTTGGATCGGTTGGGTGATATGATTCATAAACATAGAGGTTTTTTTTTTTTTAGAAGTAGTCAACGTATACATGAAGATGATGTTGTAGTGCTCCTGTGGTGAATTGGTTTTGAACTAAAAAGGTGTCTATTTTTTTCTTAATGGAATTTCCATGGGATTTGGGCAATAATTTAATGGGAATAAATTCCATGGGTTTAAACAATGAGTGGGGATGTTTTGTTGGTGTTGATGAAGATTATAACATGTGCATGGAAGTCATGGTTTACCGTAGATCTTTGGGTCGAGTTAGCGAGCCAGAAAGCAAGTCATCGTTGTTAAGGTGAGTTCTTGTACCCACTCTTTTAGTTATTATTTTCCTAAATATTTTGGGCTAACGTGCATGTTAAACCAATATGATTATTTTATGAAGTCACAAAATATTTTTATAATGTTATAAATATTTTTGTGTACGAACGAAATCCATATTAACTCATACATATTATTTTGGTATGAAACATGAGTAGGCGGAATGCGTCTAATGTGTTATTATACGACTTGAGTTATATGTGTTTCTATATTTATCTAAACTGTGTTTGGCGACTACCAGACCTTATAAACTGGGCTATGACAAAAGTGGGAAATGTCTGCTTTGATCTAAGGTAAATTGGTTTTGTGTCATGGTTCTTGCTTAATTTATGTTATACTTGTTATTATATATAACAGACTATGTTGAGATCTACCTGATATGTCGAACTGGGCTATGACAGTAGTGGGATATGCCTGCTCTGGTCTTGGTTTTGAGTCAGGATTGTTACATAGTTCATTTATATGTATTCTTATAAATCGAGCTATGACAGAGATGGGATATGCCTGCTTTGATCTCTAGCTTTAGTTTAAATTATGTTATGTGTATTTTTATAAACTGAGTTATGAAAGAGGTGGGATATGCCTACTTTAATCTCTAGCTTTGGTTTGGCTTAAATAGACTAGATTGTACTTTGTGTTGATAAGCGGGATGCGCTTATTATATATTTGGTAAGTGAAGTCCTAAGGTAATTAGGCAGAGTATGCCTATCCTAGACTTTGATTTTGTTTTGCTTGGGGAAAAAAATAAATTAGCGATTTGCGCTTATTGTTAACTCTAAGACTGAGGTATTTTGTTAAATCTTATTTTGACAAATTACTTGTTTATATAAATTTATAAAACTTGAACTCACTCAGCGTAGCTGACTTTTGCATACACGTTAGTTTGATTTCAGGTTGTTGATGAATAAAAGACGCCTTGGCATGCAGTGGAGCTACTTAGTTGCGGTTGGCATTTCAATTAAGAAGACGTCTACGAGATTGCTCTAACGTTATTTACATTATTTTTTAAAGATTTTAGTTGTTTACTAAATATTCTTTGACCCATCTTGGGAAACCATGTTTGGAAATTTAATAACTTATTTTAACATTCCGTTGCGTATTTTCTGAAATAAAATAAGATTTCTTTTGAATTGTTAACATGGTTTTAGTCTTTGAATGCCAACTGTTTGACCTGTCGGTCTTGAGGGCCTTACATGTAGATATATAAAATCTGCTCAACATAAAAGAAACAATAATTAAGAAAATATGTAAGTTCAGTTGTGTAATTGTAATTGTGTAATATTTATCTTACCGCAAGAGCCAGCATAGGGCCACTGTATAATTCATTTACACCACCAGACCATGTAAGTCGTGTTCTTACGAGACAACCTAACATGTAGTCACACCAATTTAGGCTTCTTACATCAGTTTTTGTTGTTACTGATCTAAGAAATCTTTGGTTGACTGTGTTACTCATCATTGCCTCCCCCATTACTGTGAAAAACATTACTAGAAAGTTCAACTTGAACATCCTCCCCGAGTCTGCTAACTCTAACACATATTCACTGAAATCTTTAATAAAAATCTTCTTAGGTACATTATCACCAAACTGACTTCGCCACTCATTTATAACTGGATCATTTGAATTGGGTATAAACTTTGTTTCCACTTTCAACCCACCGTTTGGTATTCCAAAAACTTCATTGATCAAAGAAGTTATTTTGAAATTATGAGTTCCATCATTCACTATGTTTGTTGTCGGATCATAGTTTTCAAGCAGCCAAAAACCAAAAGCAGTTGGTATCGTGTGTATATTTATACACAATGTTTCTCCGAATCCCATTTCAATAACTGCTTTTTTCTGATCTTCATTTAAGCTTTCAATAAAAGTAGTTAGATTTCCTGGTGAACACCTCAGGTTCATTTTTTGATGTGTAAAAGGAAAATATTTCAGTTCAGCCTTTTCTTTTGGTTTTCTAGTCACTGCCACTGATGCTATTTTCATTCTCTTTTCCTCTGGTATTATGTCTTCATGTTCTTTGCTTTTCTTCCGTTTTTGTTGATTGGTCTCTTTCTTTGACACATTTGCTTTACCAAACTCTTTAGTAGCCTTCCTCAAATCATCATTGTCAACTACACAATTATTATTACCCAATGAATTCAAATGTATAATGCTACATTGTGCTATATACTATTACCAACTATGACACAATCATGTTAGTAAAATACACAATAAAATATTACAAAACTGTTTGTCTTTTGTGTTATATACCATTACCAACTATGACACAATCATGTTAGTAAAATACACAATAAAATATTACAAAACTGTTTCTCTATTGTGTTGTCCTAGGCATATACCTAACTAATTTACAGTTTTAAAAAATGACACAATACATTTCCACTATTTGTGTTATCTTAACTGTTTATAAACATTCAATGTATTGTTTTAAAAAATGACACAATGTTCTACAAACAAACAAAAGGCAACTTAGTTTAAAACAAGCAATAATACACAATCACTTTAGCTTCTTTTCAAGCTGTTGTGTCACATTCTAAATCAAGCATAAACACATTAAGGAATACAGACATATAGCGTCACTTACACATGCAACAATACAACAATTCAACATATTCTAACTAGCACTAATCAACTCTACATACCTGACCATAACGATTCAGTCAGCATATACAAATAACTATATGCGATCATATCTTTCGGTCAGTAATTCAAAAGGCTAAACAAGTTTCCAAACTCCTACAGATCTAGAAAAAATTAAAACGATCATAATGCCTCGTTGCATATTAATTTGATGAATAAACAGCAAACAATCGTATAATCATAATCAACTATAACTATTGTTTCAAAACGATTCAATCAGCAAATATAAAACAATGTGTGATCCTATCTTTCAATCAGTAACTCAAACTTCTAGTTCTAAACACCTACAGATCTAGAAAACCTTAAACCGATCGTAATGCAGATTAATTACACAAACAAACAAGTAAACAAACCTATAATCATAATCATAATCAAGTAATCAACTATAACTACCTGTTCAAAACAATTCAATCAGCCTAAAACAAAATCACGTTCAATCATATCTTCCAGTCAGCAATTCTAACACCAAAACAAGTCACCAAACTCCTACAGATCTATAAAACCTTAAGCTATTGTGTCATATTTAAGCTATTGTGTCATACTCAAAGTTACTAACCTAAAACGAGAAAAAATACACAATACGTTTTCACTATTGTGTTATCGCAGTAATAGGCTTAAATAATGTTCATTTTACTACTCTTAAACGAATAATTTAATTTAACACAATGATGATACATTAGACACAATGTTGAACAAAACCTAAATTTAAAGTAATGTACCAAAAATTGAAGTTTCCTCTTGCGTATTCTGTGATCGTTTAACTTTTTTGTTACTTTTTTCCGTCGTTGGTTGCTGTTCTTCGGTGGAAACCACGGTTGTGCCTTTTTTCTGGAAATCTTCTTTGACGATGGAATTAGTGAAGAAAGAGGTTGAATCGATGGAGAAGGAAGTTGAATTATTGAAGAAATAGGTTCAATCGTTGAAGACAGAGCTTCCATTATTGAAGACGCCATAGATTTTTTGTTAGTGTGTGTTATGTAGATGGTAGGTGGTATAGTGATAATGAGGGTTTTTGTTGAATCGATGAACTGATGAAGAGAACTGATGAAGAGAGTGAATGTTTTTTCCAGTTTCCGTCTTTACCCTTGGAGCCTTCTAATATTACAAAATTGCCACCGCCTCATTTAGAGCCATTGATGATGTATAAAATCTGATCCAAAGGCTATAAATCCTTCTCACCTTTCTCATTTTTTTTATCCCTTTGTAAATAACCCAATAGATAGGGGTATGAAATTAATAGAACTTTGGTGTTATAATGGTTAGAATATACTTTTGGGAGATGTTCTTTATGTTTCAACCACATCACATGGCATAATATAGTTGTTGTGGGTTGCTTATGTTTTTAAAACTGTGCTTCCATTCATAGTTTATGATGATATCATAAGTTAACAAACCATACAATAAAAAATCCAACTACAAACAAAAGTCAGTTACAAATGGATTACTTACCAATTACCAATAAAGATAACAAAAAAGGGGAAAACCAGAAACCAAAAAAGGACCATATATTCCCTTCCCTTTATACACTTGTTCTTTCTCATCCCCTATTCATCCAATGCCATGTTAAAGTATAGCAAACAAAGAGGCCAATGCCTCCAAAAAGGGTAGGCTACAAGTAAACTCTTACTCTTTGCTCCTTTCTCTCTTCGCCATCCGAATGAGACTCCCTCTGCTCTATACATCGCTTATACGGAACAAATCCCTTTATACACGCTTCTTTTTTGTCGTTGTCGCTTCTCTGTTGCTTTGTAAACGCTGATCTTTCGCTTGCTACAAGCAAAAACGGCTTCTTTTCCTTCTGCTCCTCGTCTTTCACTTTACTTTCAGCGTCACACGCGTTTGAACTCGTTAATGAACCGTCAATTTGCATTTCTGAACCACTTCGCTTTATGGGTTTGACTGGAGTACAAGGCTGGAACGGAGGGTAAGGTAGACCCCACCAAGGTGCTATGGAAGTGGAAGATCCTGAACACTCATCAAGAAACTGCATGTAGTACACAGGCGCTCCACACGGTAAAGGGCTAACTGGTATCAAGTTCTGTGGAACCAAAGTTACAACATTGCCCTCACATGGGTTAACCATGTCACTTGGGCGGGTTTCGGTTACCACAACCGTCTTCCCGAAAAGCTTCAAACATTGAGCGGATCCAACATCAGGTGAACTCTCTTTTTCTTCACCGCAAGATTCAAGTTTCTGAAACAATTACCCAAAAACAAGCATAATGCTTCTATTGTGCGTAATTTTACAAAACAATTTAGCCATAGAATGGAAACAAATTATACCGTTGGAGGTGAAGATTCATTTTCTTCCGGCGAAAGATCAGGTTTCACACCATTAGCAGATGAAACAGGGGAGGAACCCGTGTTCGGTGAACCAGAATCACCAAGCCCAAAAATACTCGAACCACCTGTGGGTAAAACCGAAGTTGGGGACTGGTTTTCTTGATCCAATCCTGATGAATTTGGTGAACTTGACCTCTCCTGTTGACCACCCATTTTAAGTGGGGTTGAAAGCTTGCGAGGGTAAGGGTGCATCGGCTTCCTTTTGGGTCTAGGAGGTGGGATCTCAATAGGTTTCACCTCACACGCATCACCACTAGTCGACTCACGAACGACCTAAACATATAGAAATATATCAAGATAAGCGAAACGTCACCAAAAAGCACAAAAAAATCCAGTTTTGATGCCAAGGAATTATCAGCGACGTATAGAACTGTAGACCTTAGAGAAAAACTTTTGGGCATGACTTCTAATTTGAACCGCAGTTTTCGTGCCCACATGTTCTGCAAATAAGGTAGTGTTTGATTTCAAGTTTCCATGTTTGAGTTCCTACTAAAACTAACAAATGAATAAAGATGAACCATAAATACCTTCAATTCGTCGCCAAGCTCGGCCATGGAGCTTTAAAGCTTCAAGAAATCTCTTGTGCTCTTCTTCAGTCCACCTTTCCCTTTGTTTAGTTATCGTGTACGGTTTCCTAACCTATTTGACAGTAAAACCAACAACATAAAAACACAAAACCGTAAAAAGGGCATATAAAGCGATCTACGTTTAGAGTCACAAGAAGCAAACAAACCTTGGGGGAGTAATCCTCAGCTGACGTAAACTGGTTGTTCTTAATGGTATTTGACACCGAACCTTCACTAAGATCCTACATTCAACAAGAAACAATACATCAACATCAAAACTAGATTAGTTTCAACTTTAAAATTAACCTCTTCCCTTTCTTACAACCACCATAAATCCACCTAACAAAATTACACTTCTACCCCTAACATACATTCCTCTACACTTCCAGATCAAATATATCATCATAAACTATGAAGGGAAGCACAGTTTTACCCTATTCTTATGTATCTAAGTATCTTTCATCACTAAACTAAACTAACAACCAAATCTTATTGGCAATAATAATTAATTTAACATACATATCTTAAAATCATTAAACTACCATAACAATCCGTAAACTATTAAACTACCAAATATTACTTTAACCAAACATCTACCCCCAATAAAAAAACTATGAACATAACCAACATGAATATATTTATACTTTAATAACAAATTTACATTTTTATTTGTCAACTTTTTATATTACCTTCGCATAAGTCAAACTCTTTCAACAACTACTCTATTTTTTCCCTTTTCTTTTTTTTTTTATTTTTTTATTGTGGCATAGTAAATTAATTACTCTCTTACAACTATTTAATTACTAAAACTAACTAAACTAAAATCAATAGCAAAAACTAAACAAATAATAATAATAATAAATAAACAAACAAACCTCGGCCATAGAAAAAATTCCAACAATTTCACCAATGACCCAGCTTCTTTTACAAACAAAATTATAGACCCAACACCTTCTCTGGATCTAAACAAATCATCAAAAAAATCTAATAGAGAGAGAAAGAAAGAGAAGAAGATCTACGGTGAAAGAATAGGAAAATCTAGAGAGAGAAGACTCTAGAGAGAGAGAAGAACAGAACAGAACAGGGTTGGAGTTGTGTACTGTTGTTTGTGTTGAAACTAGAAATCTAAGATATGTACGTGATGAAGTGCCACGTCGGATAACAATTTAATATTTGTTTTACTTTTTTTTATTTTTTCAGTTTTCTTTTTTTCGGAATGGTCTAGAACTGAAGGACTTTTGTGGCTCACAATGAAGGAGGGAGTGGAACACGTGGCGGTTGTTGGTCACTTGTAAAAACGACGGCGTTTTGTGGGAGGTGCGTACAGGATTTTATTTAGGGTGTACACTACCACATGTTGCTTTTGTAGAGGGCGTCCACAAGTGAAAATGTTTCGCCTAGCGTTACTATAAATAAACCGGGTTCATATTATAAGATAATAATCAACCATATTTTATTCATTTATACAAGATATATATACAATGAAGAAAATTCATAACCTACAAATATTAAATACTACGTACTAGTAACAACTTTGACTATGACCTTGACCAAGACTTTAACTATGACTTTGACATGGAAATACATATTCAAAATTTATAATTATAACAATGAGAATTTTGTGCATCTCTAATATGCCCCCGCAAGATGGACGACCTTGGAATAAGTCCAATCTTGTATAGAAGTAGATGATGTTGTTTGAGTAAGAGAAGAAGTTGATGAAGTTGGAAATGTAAGAAAGAGAAGTTGATTAAGCAGCTGAATCAAGAGAAAATAAATTTTGTGTTTTTTTTTTAAATATTACAGGTGGAGAACATGAATAAAAGAGAATTTTGTGCATCTCTTATATGGATGAAATAGAGATGGTTAAAAGCCATAAAAGAGAAATAGAGAAGAATGATCAAAGGATAAATGAAATAGGTGGTGATAGAAGATTAAAGGTAGAGTTGGCCGGAAACATAAAGGTTATGGCACAAAAATGATTGTAGATTTTTAGATTTTGCAAAACCAGACATAAGGAGAATGAGTTTTGTTTGAACTTTAAAGGAGTAACAAAGTGTAATAGTGTGAGGTAGATAGAGCCTGTTGAGGGGATGAAATCGGAGTTTGAAGATGTTGGTAGTCATGTGATTTTTAGAAATGTTAGAAAGGTGATAAAAATGGAAGGAGATGGTTTAAAGAACTTTAGAGTGGTGGTGATCACGGAATAGTTGAAGAAAGGAAGCTTTAGGTAGACATGGTGGGGATCACATGAGTAGCCTATAAAGAAATTTAGGAGTGATGGGCAACAGTTCCCATGTTGATAGGATCAAGAGCTTTCTCGTTGGAGATGATGCTCTGATATCATATAAGATAATGATCAACCACATTTTATTCATTTATACAAGATATATATACAATGAAGAAAATTCATAACCTACAAATATTAAATACTACGTACTAGTAACAACTTTGACTATGACCTTAACCAAGACTTTGACTATGACTTTGACATGGAAATACATATTCAAAATTTATAATTATAACAATGAGAATTTCGTGCATCTCTAATACATATAACTTGATTTTTTTAGCAGTTTAGTGTTATAGTGCAATTTTTTTGTGCAATAAGTGAGTGTCTGAGTGAAATTTTGGTTTTTGGTGAACCCGCAAATTCAACTTGCGGGTTATGCATACGTGGCTCGATGGCACATGACCCAGGTGATGACTAGGAGGGAAGTTGATTAATCCGCAAGTTGAACTTGCGGATTTCTGGTTCTCTCTCTGACCCCCTGCACACAAAGTACTAAATTTGTTTGTTTGTTAATCGGAAAAATGGTTCAGAGAACAGAAAAAGAAGAAACGGAGTTCAAAGCCATACCTGAAACCCTAACGCTGTTGGTCAAAAACTGCGGCGTCATCGGAGCTCTGGCGACGAACAACGTGTGTTAGAACTGCTTCAATGCCACCACAACGACGTCACAACACAACCAAACCAGGTCTATTTCCGTGACGTCACCATCTCATCACAACATACCTTTAGATGTTATTGTAGATGAAGAGTTAAAGGATGTCATGAAGAACGAGGTTGTTATGGTGAAGAATGTGGTGAATTGGTGCTCCAGTTGCCGAAAAAGAGTCGGTCTGGCCGGGTTTAGGTGTGGTCAGTTGTTTTGTTCGGAGCATCGATATTCTGATCGGCATGATTGTAGTTATGATTATAAAGGTGTTGGTTGTCGGATGATTGCTAGGGATAATCCAATGGTTAAGGCGGCTAAAATTGTTAGAATACATAAAATAATCCTTAATGTTTTTCAGAACAATGTTTGTCAGCTTGAAGTATATCCGCATGTTTAACTTGCGGATTAGTTACCTCTCTCCTAATCACCACCTTCCTTCCCTCCTACTCAGCATCCAAGTAAGCATAACCCGCAAGTTGAACTTGCGGGTTCACCAGAAACCAAAATTTCACTCTAACACCCACTTGTTACACAAAAAAATTGTATTGTAGAACTAAATTGCTAAAAAAAATCCATATAACTTAAACCTAATCATATATAAAAAAAAATCCTATGTGAAATCCCGTGTGAAAACACGGGAAGTCTATATCATTTTTTAATGTGGGCCCCTTACATATTAGGCCCACACCCTACAAAATTCCTATGTGGGCCACTCACATATTAGGCCCACACCCTACAAAATTGTTTATAGGTTCTTTAAATTTCAATTTGAATTGGGTTTGTTTTGATGGGTTTAAAACTTTTAGTGATTTTGGGTCTTATTCGATGGGTTGATGTTTAAAAACTAATAACAATAGCCCACAACATATATATATATATATATATATATATATATGATTTGGATCATTTGAGAACCACCATTTAGAGAGAGAACCAAGGAACCAGTGTGAACATGTGTCATTTTTGTAAATATGAAGTGTGTCTACAAAAACTTCTTCATCAAAAAATAAAAAAATAATAATAATAAAAAAATTATATAACCTAAAATATTAAAAAAATAAAAACACCAAAATGATTATTTAGTATTAATAATTTGAAAAAAATAAAAAAATAAAATAAAAATAAAAAATGGCTGATATGACGTCATCCCTAATGCACATGTGCAATTCGCTGTTATATATACAGAAATATACCGTATACACATGTGCATTTCACTATTAAATCACACTTTTGAAGGAATTGCCAATTGCCATAATTAAATGATTATTAAATGGACGCGATACAGATATATAAGGGGTCACAAATTTTATTCAATGATCATTAAATGGACGCAAAGTAAGATATAAAATACACTCGAACTCGTCAAGTGTTTAGTAATGCGTATTATAACATATATTGAAAATAAAACATGTGTATGACAACAAACATTAATAAACTTAAAACACCTCTATATAAGAACTATAAAATAAGAAACGTGTACTGCATGCACATGTGCATTGCACTAATATAGTTAGATTTTTTTAGTTATCTTCTTTCAACACTCTTCACACTTCATTGATCCCTCATCTAACATCTCCCTTGTTTTTCATCTGTCAACCTGAACATCGTATACTTCTCAAATTTATCACAATGTTCGTTTGTTTAAACAGCTAACAATTAACATTTATTAGTTAACATGAAAAATATACATATATGCACATATGCATATATACTTAAATTGCTTAAATAAATAATAACGATCTTTTTTAACTTCCTGATCAATGATTATGTCATCATCTTCAATCGCATCCGATAGCTTTTTTTTACCATTTCTCCCTCGATTATAACACAAAAGTTACATTCTTTTATGTTTATCCAATCTTTGTCTACAAAAAATAAACAACACATAAGTAAACTAGTTTTTCAATCTTAATGCACATGTGCATTAACATTACTTTTTTCATTACCACATAATATATGAACATGATTGTTAGAGCGAAAGTCATTAATGATATCAGTATAAATGCACATATGCATTAACATTACTTTTATCAGTAGCAACTACATTATGCACATGTGCATTAGCATTTTTAATTCACATGTACATAAAAACAATCATTAACCACATTCTGTAACAAAATAATAATGCTAAAACTAAAAATAATAAACAATTCAACTAATTAGATTCACCAAACACACACATAAAAACAATCATTAGCCACATGGATGACCCTTAGCCACATTCTATAACAAAATAACAATCCTAAAACTAACAAAAACACATCTATATTGCTCTAACTTCTTAGTTATATCATAAACTGTTGCAAATAATAATAAACAATATACACAAGACATATCGTCGAACACCTCCATTGCATGACAAAAAAAACACTAAAAACATATCATCAACGCAAAAAACCATCATTCAAATTACTACATCATGAATTACAAAGCATCTACATCATGAATTGAAAACCTAACACACGATCAAGCACCTACATCTATCACCAAGGAGCTAAAACATCAAACAATAATAATAACAACTACGAGTACATAATCTTCATCTCAACATCAATGTGCTTTATTATACTTATACACATCCTGAACGACATAGTATCTACATCAATAACACAAGATCGAACACCCACATCTATCAATAAGGAGCTAAAACATCAAACTGTTACAATTTTGATAGCCTAAATTTAAAGGTTAAATAAATTTAAGAAGAGCAGATGATCACATTTGTAAATATGATAGATACGTTCAAGCTAATAGAAGTGGACTAGATATATCATAGATATAGGATAGGATACGTCATTTCTCTACAGTGAACTTGTCAAATGTTTTTTTAGTGTTAGCTGTTGTAGTGCAGTATGCATCTCCATGTCTTACTAACAGATAATAATAATAATAATACCTTGATCATATCGATAGGTTGGATGACATAGCTAGCAAGCATACCGGAAGCTCCGCCGTTAACAAACGGCTTAACGGTTGGCCAAACGCCGCCGATTGGCTTTGGTTTATCCTCTCAGATTTTTTGACGAGATTTGTGTAGGGAGGAGAGAGAGAGTATATTGTAGAGATAGGTGCAAATGTAGTGCAGACAGAGGATATGCAATGGAACAACAACATGTATTTATACCTTGATATTATTCTCAACTACCTCTGAATCTCTTATGTGCTTTTCTTGTAATGTAGTGCAAACAGAGGAGATGCAATGCAATGGTTTTTTTTTCTATAGAGAACGAGATAGAGGATGAAGATGTGTTTGTTTTATTTTGGGTTGAGAGTTATTTACAATAATGCCCTCTGTTCACATTGGTTCCTTGGTTCTCTCCCTAAAGTTGGTTCTCGTATGATCCCTACCATATATATATATATATAATTTTTTTAAAAACAAAACCTTCGGGATCTCAGGGTTTCAGGCCCAGGGGAGGCGCGGGGCCAACCATGCTTTTGGGAGTTCGGTTAGCTAGGAAGAATGATAGATGGAGTTGGCAAGCTGACCCATAAGGATTGTTCTCAGTTGCTTCTATTAAGAAGAGCTTTCCGCTTCAATCTGCAAATACGAGACAGAATAATGTGGTGTTAAATTGGTGCAAATTGCTTCCTATTAAATGCAATATTTTTATGTGGAATGTGATCTTGAATAGGATCCCAACTAGAGAGGCTCTTCATAGGAGGAATATCGTGGCTGACAATAGTTTGTGTTTTTTGTAGTGATGGTGAAAAGTCTACAGATCATATTTTTTCGACTTGTGCTCTCATGAACGGGATGTGGCAAGGGATAGTGGCGTGTTGTGGTGTTCCTCATGTCTTCATGTTCTCGGTTAAGGATGTTGCAGTGTTACACGAGCACATAGCTGGGTCTACTCTCAAGAAGAAGATTTTCCATGACATTGTATTGTTGACATGCTGGCGGATATAGAAGGCAATGAACGAGTATGTTTTTAGAGCAAGAAAAGGAAGGTGATCGAGATTGTTTCGAACGTTAAAGCTTTGGGTTTCCTTTGGCATAGGAGTAGATTTAAGTCGTATTTTTTAGATTGGAAGGGTTGATGTAATTTCGAATTGATGTAAGCTTGTATGTTGTTGGGGGTCCTATTTCTGCCTTAGAAAGAGGTCGCCTTGGTATTACTTTTTAATGAAATTAGCTTTTTAAAAAAATGTTATTAGACTATCCGGAGTGGTGGGGGGGGGGGGGGGGGAAAGGGGGATGAAGCGTCATGTGGCACTTGTGGGACCCTTGTGGGGGGGGGGGGGGGGGGGGAATAATTGTGGGGAGTGGAAGGGGGGGGGGAGGGAAGTGACATGTGGCATTTCTTTTTTCTTTTTTTTTTTTATAAAAAAACTTTCATATAATAATAATAATAATAATAGAAACCGAAAATATATTAAAGTAATAAAAAAATAATTAATATTATTTGAAACTTTGAATTTCTTACTTTGAATTTCCCACCTAAACGTTTAAATTTCAAAGTTTAAATTTGAAACTTTGAATTTCAAAGTCCCCCCCCCCCCCCCCCCCAACGTTTAAATTTCAAAGTTTAAATTTGAAACTTTGAATTTCAAAGTCCCCCCCCCCCCCCAAACGGTCATATTTCTAACCCTATAAATACATCACCAAACCCAATTCTCAGTCACACCTATTCCTCCTCCTCAAAGCAATGAATAACATGGGTGCCGGTTTTCAACCAGGAGCTGCCGGACCGTCTAATATCCGGCAGTACTCTCGCCAGGTCCGGAGACTACCATTCACCTCCTCTACTCCTCCTACTGCTGCACAACCTCCTCTTTCTCCTCCTCCTCCTCCTCTTCCACAACATTGGTTATATCCCCCTCATCCTGCTGCTGTTGCACACCCAACCTTTCCTCCTCCTGAAGCCGATGATGACTGGACGGATGAAGAAATGGTCAGGGCCATGGATTATGTCATTGCCCAGAAAGAAATGGAGCGTCTAATGTTGTCGGCCCCTACCCCCCGGACTGCTGCTATCCCCAACCCCACCCCCACCCCCACCCCCTACCATCAGACTACCCCCACCCCCCATCCCCTACCATCAGACTACCCCCCACCCCCATCCCCTACCACCAGACTACCCCCACCCATTACCACGAGACTTCCCCAACTTAGGGGGACTTGGAAGCCCTCAGGGAAATTGAGGAGGAAGAACGCCTCTGGAGCCTTCCTTCCCCTCCTCGTGAGTACTGTTATTTCCCCTCGGATGCGAGATCCGATGGACGGGATATCTCACGTTCCGTGTCCCCCAAGTACCCCACACTCGAGGACTGAGACAACTATTCTCCATAGTGGAGAAAATTAGGATTAAATAAGTAATTTAGGATTTATTTATGTTTAAATAAGTAATTTAAGAATTAGGATTATGTAATGGTTGTTTAAGTAATTATGTAATGGTTATTCAGTAATTTAATTATGTAATGTTTGTTTATTTAATTTTTTTTATTTAATTTCTTTTTTTTACTAACCGGCCAAAACTAAAAATAAAGTATATGATTGTTTTTTTTACATATATACAAGACCCTACCAATCAAAAAGTGCCACATATACACCCACATTTGCCCCACGCCAACTAGTTGCCCCCCGCCCCCACTCTGGATAGCCTTATATATTTTGGGTAGTGAGTTGGGAGATTAAAAAAAAACTGGCGCGTGGTTAGGAGATAAGGTATGGGTCCCACCAGAGGTGTTGGTATATGTGTCAAGATTCTTGTGGTTTGTACGAGTTTTTACAAAGATCTAACTGATTGCTTTATGGATTGCATTGGCGATTTTTTTTTCTAGCTATTTTTTTCTTGATCGTTATAGATTGATTTGTCTTAAAAACAAACCATGATTATATAAAAAGATTTTATTTTATAATGTAACTTAATAAATAAATTAAAAAATTCATTCATAAGTCACAACAGATTGATTGTTGTCTAAAAGTTTTTTGTATTTTTGTTTATAATAGAATGAATATTTGTGTTATTTACTCATTAAAAGCTTGTAGTTTATAAGAGTTTTTTCTTAGACCATGTGTAATGACATTATAGGGGCATAAAACATGAGGGTCATTTCTAGTATAATGCCCAAATAGGAAAAAAATAGGAAAAGTAGTGATTAAAGGAGCATTAAAATGGGTTATGACCATTAGAACATAGGTAATGGTTAATGCCTCTAAGGGGCATTTTTTGACACATCATTATTATAATGCCTCTTTAAAAGATGTGTAATGGTTATAACCCATTTTAATGCCCTTTTAATCACTACTTTCCTTATTTTTTTTTCCCTCTTTGGGCATTATACTAGAAATGCTCCTTCTTTTTCATGCCCCTATAATACCCACATAATGTCCATTACACATGGACTTACATATCTTTTAAAGGAGCATTATAATGATAATGTGTTGAAAAAAAATGCCCCTTAGGGGCATTAACCACATTACCTATGGTCTTAAACGCTAGTACTAGTAGTTTTTTAATATACAACTTTTTCCCATAACCTAAAAGCTTTAAGTTCTTTCAACCAAACAAGACTTTTTATTAAGTATGAGTTTTTTCTTAAAAGTTTTAAAAGCTCATTGTTAAACATACCTAATATTTAAGTTATAAATGATAACAACAAAATGATGATCAACACATAATAGGATAAAAAACGAACGATAACTATCGATAGATAATGTGAGTGAAAGTTTTAAAGACACTTTAGATGATTTTCCCAACTGGCAGGAAGTACATAAAGAAGATGAGAGATGTGTTGAACCAAGTAAAGAGCAACTAGAAATAAGAGACTGAAAAACATACTGATGTGAGTGTCCAAGACGATGATGTCAGATGATGAATGACTCTTTAGTAGCAATAAAAGCAACTTTTGGAAGAGACTTGAGCTGAGGAAAGCACATGGAGTATAGACTTTGTTCACTTGGACCCATAAGGAGAGTAGAGCGTGTACACTACTAGAAAACTTTGCTTTTGTCACCAAAAGTTGCTACCTATAAAAATGGTAGCAAATTTAGCAACCGATTTTACAGCAAAATATGTATTGTAAGATAAGGTAACTAATCGGTTGCAAAATTTGACACCATTTATTTTTGGTGATTAATTCGTGAGAAAAATAATAAGAAAGAATTAAAAAATAATAATTTATAAGAAAAAACAACAAACCTATTGAATTGTGACCACCTTAGCGGTAGCAAATTTACGAACCTATTTCGAAGCTAAATTGCTACCATATTAGCCACGATAAAACTGGGCTATTGTCACTAAAAGTTGCTACCTTGAAAAATGGTAGCAAATTTAGCAACCGATTTTACACCAAAATATGTATTATAAGATAAGGTAACTAATCGGTCGCAAATTTTGACACCGTTTATTTTTGGTGATAAATTCGTGAGAAAAATAATAATTTATAAGAAAAAACAACAAACCTATTGAATTGTGACCACCTTAGCGGTAGCAAATTTACGGACCTATTTTGAAACTAAATTGCTACCATATAAGCCACGATAAAACTGGGTTATTGTCACCAAAAGTTGCTACCTTGAAAAATGGTAGCAAATTTAGCAACCGATTTTACACCAAAATATGTATTATAAGATAAGGTAAATAATCGGTTGCAAATTTTGACACCATTTATTTTTGGTGGTAAATTCATGAGAAAAATGATAAGAAAGAATTGAAAAATAAAAATTTATAAAAAAAAAAAACATCAAATGAAGTAAACAAAAACACGATCTTTTGGATTTTTTTATTTATGTGACAAAAACACATCTTTTGAAAACCTTTAGCCACACTTTACCGAAAAAAATATGTCATTTAGTATCCACCCTTAATAAAAGAAACAAAACTAATAACTATAAATATTTTATTGTCAATTACATCTAGATCCAATGATGATCAATTGGATCTAATGATGGTCAGTTAGGCCCAAAGACGGCTAGTTAGATTGAATCATTGTCACTTAGACCCTCCCGTTAATCAAACTGCTCATGATGCAAGAAAACCGAATGTGAATGACTAAAAGATAAGCAATTGCACAAACGTGACTTGTTTAAATAACTTAAACCACAAATATCTTTCAAATGATTAAAAGACAATACATAAACCAAAGTAAACAAGAGTTAAAGTTTCACAAATAAACCTTACACCCGGAGGTGATTACAAAGATGTTTAGCCGCTCATCTCCATTGCAAGATCTTCAATTGATGTGTTGTTGGAGATTGAATGCATGATTGATGATTAAGATGATGAAGAGGAATGATTAATTGAGGGAAAAACACCTTGGGAATGATTAAAAACGGCTAGGGTTCGGTCTCCTCGTTTGGGAGAATAATTATCTATTTATAGGGTTTAAACCATTAAATTCGTGACATAAATGACCAGGGGCGCAAGGTCAGATTTGCACACCTAAAGCTCCCTTGAGCCAACCGACCCATCACAGCTTTCGACAGCCTTCTGTCTGCAGCCCACACAACCCTTTCATCTTTTTTTTTTCTTCTGATTTGCAGCCTCAGTGACTCCCTTTTTTGTTCATCAATCGAACCGTAACTACAATCGGAACCCTTGTTCCTCAGCCTCAAACCCCTCATTACAAAACCGACCCTCCTCGTGGTCAAATAAATCCGCAACCCAAACTCAAAACAACCTGACCCACAACAACCAAACTAACGTTTTTTTGTTATTTTTGCAGCATACCCGGTCATGTAACGAAAGACTGTCGCAAACTTAGTCGCTTCCTACGCGACCATCAAGTCTCTACTCATGATTCCTACTCATACCCGGTTGTGAACAATACATCTTCACACACCGTGGTTCCAAACACTCCATGGATGTGGGATACAGGCGCTTCCAATCACACTAACAACAACAACAACAACCAAATGCATGTTCTTTCCGAATATGGTGGCCCGGATGAGATTGTTTTAGGTGACGGTAAAACCCTTCCTATCACACATATTGGTCAAACAACCCTTCACACCAACTCACGACCGCTTTTCTTAAACGATGTCTTAATCGTTCCATTTCTTCGTAATAGTCTTATTTCTATTGCAAAACTTAGTCGTACAAATCAAGTTTCTGTTGAATTTTTTCCATATCGTTTATTGGTTAAGGATCTACGCACGGGGGCGCATCTCATGCGGGGCGTGAACGTCAATGACGTTTACTACGGACCAACCACACTCTCTCCTCAAATCAATGCAACAACAACAAGATCTCTACTTGCGTGGCACCATATCCTTGGACATCCTTCGTTTCAAGTCTTCAAGTCCTTAATTTCTAAATTAGGACTTAATGGTAATAAAGTGTCACCCAAGTCTTTTCATTGCAAATCTTGTTCGTTAAATAAAAGCCACAAAATTCCTTTTGGTAAAAACTCATTTGTTGCAAATAAATCGTTGCAACTCGTTTACTCAGATGTATGGGGTCCAGTCCAAACATCCATTGACGGCTTTAAGTACTATGTCATATTTGTCGATTATTTTTCTAAATACATTTGGTTATATCTGATACAAAGAAAATCCGACGTCTCCATCCTTTTCCACAAATTCAAATCACTAGTGGAAAAAAATTTTCAAACACCTCTTATCTCTCTATTTACCGACAGTGGTGGTGAATATATTGGTCTTAAACCATTTCTCACAACTCATGGAATTTCTCACTACACCACACCCCTTCATACACTAGAACAAAACGGGGTGGCCGAACGTCGTCATCGACACGTTGTTGAAACGGGCCTTGAACTCCTTCACTATGCTCAACTCCCATCACAATTTTGGTCACATGCCTTTCAAGCCGCCACTTATCTCATCAACCGTCTACCCACCACCATCCCGAACAACAAATCACCTTATGACATGTTATTCAATGTTGCTCCCACCTACTCCAAACTAAAATCGTTTGGATGTCTTTGCTATCCTTGTCTCCGCCCATACAACACCTCCAAGTTACAATCTCGCTCCGCATCATGTATCTTTCTTGGATACTCCTCTTCCAGATCAACATACAAATGCTTTGATCCATCCACCAACAAGCTATATCACTCTCGTCATGTTAAATTCATACAACATATCTTCCCATCCCAGACCAATAACCCCACCTCTCCCACTGTCACCTATGAATCATTTCTTCACAACATACCAAATCATCCAAAGCCTTCACACCCTACACAACCTCCCATCGATCCCACACCCCAACCCATACCTCCTACACACCCCTCTCCTGACCCTACACAACCTTCTGCTGCACCTACACAACAGTTGTCTGATACTACACAACACTCATCTGACCCTACACAACCTTCTACTACACCTACACAACATTCCCCTAACCCTATATAACTCTTGTCCTCCTACACGGTCCTCCACTCCTACACAACCTAATTCACCTACACAGCCTTCCAATGACTCTACCACCTCCTCATCTCAAACTCCTTCAACTAACCCCTCTCCTACCACCTCTCCTCGCACACAACGGTCTCGCAAATCCTAACCCAAAATATTACAATTCCAACTTCATCAACTCCACCACACTTCACCCACTTCCTACATCCATTGAGCCCTCTACACCCGTCCTTCACAACAAAAAGTGAAGAGTGAAATTCAAAGAAAACACCATTACCGGTACTCGTAAGGAACCGATACATTCAGTATGATATTTGGTACTCACTTGTCTTCAATTTTGATACCGATACCGGTACGATACCGGTGTATATCTATCTCATCCATAAAATGTATGTAGTGTCTTTATAACCCTACATATAATATACATTATTTTATTTTTCAATAAAATATAAGCAACCACGAAATATAAATTCAATTATTTTAGCAAAAGCTACGAAATTCATTAATATGTGCTGTATTTTTTGTTGATTCCAAAATAATGGCAAAGATGATAATCTCTTTATGCTTTATCTCAGTAATGTTTTCGTTTCTGTTTTAGCTAGTCTATTTTGAAAATTACCATAATTAATATTTGTCTTTCACATATAACTAACTACAAACTATTTGTAGCACTAATTTTTTTTTTTTTTTTTTTGAACGATTTGTAGCACTAATTAGCTATCAAAGATTGAAAGAAAAAAATGGGAAAGATGAAATGGAAAATGCTAAAATCGACAATCTTGAACTACAAAGAAAATTAACAGAATCCAGAATATAGTGGGAGAAAATGGCTGCTAGAACTTGAAAATACAAAAACAATAGATTTAAAACAGAACACTAGACTAAGATGGACCTGAAGATGAACGAAAATTTAGCTTTTTTTTTTATGGTATAATCAGAAACAATATTAAGATAAGTCAATGCAAATGATATGATATAATGATATGTATGAGACTAGTCAAACTCAATATATGAAGCCCGAGCTCAAGGTCGTTTATTAAATGAGTTTCAATTTAGGCCCCGATTCATGTTCAAGCTTAACGGCTCGAGTTTTTCCAATCTTAAGTAATTTACCAACAACTCGTTTTGTTTGGAATCTATGCCACAATATCACAATCTCATCTCCTCTATCTCTATGGCCCCTTCCCCACATTTTCAGAAAAAAAATATTAAGCCACCCGTAGTGGCACAATTATTAGCGCCCCTCCACTTCAAATGTGGCATAATCATTGGCTCTAAAAAATGGGAAAAAAACATCCCAATTTCACTTGTGAAAAAAATCACGTCCAAGGCAATTTTGCCCATTTCAAACCCAAAGCGGCGTACACCCAATACATGAGGCGCTAAATGCCCCTTTCCCGCCTATTAACTCACCATTACACATGGGAAGATTTACCTCCCCATTTTATAAGGTCGAGTCCTTGCTTAATCTTTAACGAATTGGGGACTCGAGTTATCTCGTTAGCCGACTATGTGAATGGGTCTTACGGAGAGGACAAGATTATTGGCCGATCTAGTCATCTCCCTACCACATGTGTTAGAAACATAAAAATAAATAAGAAAACAAAACCCCACTAACGTATGAATCGATAAACCATCTCAGATGTCAATTCAACAATCTTCGATTTTAAAACATCAAACGAGATTGGTCTACATTTGCAAGGCGGAGAATGAAAGGTAGAAAGAGCATGAGAAGATGTTGATGGCGACTAGGGCTAAAAATAGCCTGGGTTGGAGTTACCATTATGATCATGATATTTATTTTTTTAATCATTTAATGATTAACAATAAATAAATAAATAAATAATATTTAGATTATTTGTTTGAAATATAACCATAAACTAGTTTTTAACCCGGGAGCGTCCCGGGTTGAAATATCTAACATCTATACATCTAATAAAACAAACTCAATTATGACACTTGACACTCCCTCATTTCACCTCAATTCCTCTCTCTTCCCATATTGTGCCACGTGTCCTCCTCTTGTAATTTATAAAATTTTTCTTTTTTAAAAAATAAAAATTAGAGTATAATATATAAATATGGTCAAAATTGGTCAATTAATACTTTCCTAATATCATTAACCTACCCAATCAATACCCTAAACCAAAACATACGCTCTCTTTCTTCTCCTCATTCTCTCTCAGTCGCTCTCTCTCATCTGAAGAAGAAGATTGCGATCGTTTCTTCTTCATCAAACCAAGGCTTCTATCTCCGATCATTGGTAACGATTCTTTCTTTCTTTTTCATAATATTCCTGTTACATATTGTTCTTTGTTATACTTATTTTCAGATTTAATAGATTGTTTAACATCAGTCTGTTTGTTTTGTGTGTGTTCGTCGGCTCCGATCATTCATCTTCTTCGTGTCACTCATTCAAGGTAACCATTGTTTCTATTTTTTTAAAACGATTCCTGTTATATATTGTTTGTTGGTTATAATGATTTTCATAGTTAGGCGATTGTTTGTTTCTTATAATGATTTTCATATTTAATGATTTTCAGGGATAATCGATTGTTGATATTAACCTATTTTTTTTGTATTGTTGATTGCTTTTAAATAATTTTGAAGATTTGGGGGTTTAGGTTTCATGTTCTTCGTCTCTCTCCTTCAAGATAACGATTGTTTCTTGATTTTTCATACGATTCCTGTTATATATTGTTGTTTCGTTATAATTATTTTCAGATTTTTCCAATTGTTGATGTTTCTCCATGTCATGTTTCTTTGTCTATGTTCGTCGCCTGTTAACATTGTGTCTTTCTTTTTTCTCTAATCATCGCCTATTCATATTCTAATATTTCATTCAGGTGGTTCATAGGTCGTCTCAGAATGGTCTCCGGATTTTGGGTCAAATCAGAGGGCAAAGAACGTGTATGTATGGTAAGCGACCTTTGTTATGCGTAAAAAAATCCGTTGGTTGTTAATATATGTTCATTGATCAGTGCACTGTGTTTGATCTGTATGATAAATCATTCAACAAACTTATTTGTTGGATTTCAGTTTATGGTCATAAATTTGCTCATCGGATGGAGAACACCAAACTGAAAATCCAATACATTATAATCAACTGTATTTTGTATTGATGTGTAGGCCTTGCCTGACGAATATAAAGAATGGATTACGAAGTATGGCTTCCCTACTGGCATGACCAGAATTCACACTTTAGATGAGAGATCATTTGAAGTTAAAGTCATGAATATAGCTGGGAAATGGTTTTTTTACAACGGCTGGAAGCATATGATAACCACGCTAAATTACCCAAGTGGTTGTAACTTTGTTTTTGAGTTCGAAGAAATGCTCAACTGTTTTAATATGTACACTTTTCATCAGGATGCCATAGCTGCACCAGGCAAGTATTTCTACTACAAACTTGATGACCCACTCAGTGATGATAATCGCCTGGTATGTGTTTTTAACTGCTGTGTAGAAACATGACATAACAAATTAAATAAATTAATATGTAGTAATGTTTCAACATTGTTTTTCAACTTTTCAGCATATAAGTTGCTTCGGTTATCATGGTTTGTACAACCGAAACCCTCCAATGGAACCGATTATGGTTAGATCATTTCCAGGTAATGTGATGTATATAATTATTTATTAAATAATGATTTACCAATAAATGAGAGTTTTTTACATATTGATGTTCATAATGATAACAGTTTTTACATATTGATCTTTGGGCAGGGCATGTTTTCCAGATACAGCTTCAATACGATGGTGATGATGTTTTCATTACTCAAGGATGGCCGTACATGAAAGAGAGGTTTAAGATAACAAAAGATCATCTGATGGTCTTTGAAATTTACAATGAGGTTTATTTCTCGATTCTAAATTTCAATAACTATCATTAATTTTCTTTGAAATTTACATCATTAATTTGTACACTTTTCATGTTTTTCCTTGTAAAACTTAACAGAAAACATTGGAGTTGTCCATCTTTGAGAAAAACAAGCTCACTCTGCCTCCCGAGTTGTGGGAGGACGCTGAACAGCCCGAGGATGATCACCATAATGATGAGAAAATAATTGTTGTTTCCGATGATAATGGAGAAGAGGAATCAGAGGGAGATGATATGGAAGCTCAGGATGATGAAGCTAATTCGGATGAAGATGTATCTGATACAGAAGATTGGGCCGTTCCAGTTGTGTTTGTGGTTGACAAGCATTTTGTAAGTCTTATATGTTAAACCAATATATTATAATCGTATTGATGCTAAATAAACCTTTTTTAACAAATTTCAATTTATTGTTATTGTTTTAGCGAATGAAGGCAGAATGGGCTAGGGCCAATGGCTTGAACAGGTCAAGGGCATTGACAATTAAGGATGGTGAGGAAAATAGTTGGGGTGTTTCTGTTGGTATTGAAGACAGGGGATCCAGTAAGCGTTACTACATCAAAGGTATGTCTGTGTTTGTTGCTGATAAGGATTTGCAGGCTGGTGATCAGGTGCATTTCCATTGGTTTGAAAAACGAGGCCTGTTCAAGCTCTCTAAAGTAGTTAGGGTTGATGGTAATTAGTTATCTTACTGGTGGTAGTTTTTTGGATCTGAATCACATACTTTTGCTCCTAACTGGTGGTGGTTTTTTGATGAATATAGTGGTGGTGGGTAACTGTTAGCACCTTGGTTATGGTGGTTTTTGGGAAGATGATTAACTGTTAGTGGTCACATACATTGGTGTGTTTTTTATGTTGATATGGCTTTTGAAAAATACATTTGTGATATGTTTTGTGTTTAAGACATATGATCTTCTATGGCTTAATAGTTGTTAGCAATGATTTGGGAAGTATGTTTTTTTTAGAATCAGGTAAATATGCTTAATATGATGTGATTGCTATAATGAGAATGATTAAAATTTAGACAAGTTTAGATGTTAACCTTTGACTTTGTTAATATTGTTGATACAACTTAAATTTGGTAAATTAAATGACATTAACATTAATCATTCTCATTATTAAAAAAACGTAAATTTCGTACAAAAACATTTTGTATCAAAGGCTTAACAAACTAAACACGATCCATGTATGAATGATTATGTAAAATTTTAACATTTATTTGAAAATTTTCCAAATGTTTATATGTACCATTTTAAAAGAAATATATATTTTTTTAAATATTTTAAAGTCAAACCTAATTAATAATTTACAAATTCAAACCGTTTTAGGTTGACAAACAAGATTTTTGGAAAGACAATAAATTAAGGATATCTAATTGAATACTTTTTATGGTTACAATCACGCTATAATTTAGCTTTTTGACATCCTAATTTAAGTCGTTGACTTTTTTTGCTGAATATAGTGGTGGTGTGTAACTGTTAGCACCTTGGTATGGTGGTTTTTGGGAAGGTGATTAACTGTTAGTGGTCACATACATTGGTGTGTTTTTTGGGTTGATATGTCTTTTGAAAAATACATTTGTGATATGGTTTGTGTTTAAGACATATGAATGCTTATGAAAAATTTTAACATTTATTTGAAAATGTTAAATGTTTTCTACTACCATTTTAAAAAAAAAATATATGTTTTTTAATATTTTAAAGTCAAAACTAATTAATAATTTACAAATTAAAACCGTTTTAATTTGACAAACAAGATTTTTGGAAAGACAATAAATTAAGGATATCTAATTGATTACTTTTTATGGTTATAATATAATCACGCTATAATTTAGGTGTTTGACATCCTAATATAAGTCGTTGACTTTTTTTACAATAAAATTTTTGAAGTTTATTTTGTAAATGTAATTATATACTTTCTAAAAAACTATATACTAAATGTCATTTCTTACTAATTCAACAACATTATTTACTACAATTATAACATATATATTTTTTAGAATTTTTTATTAGTATGATAACATTTTACTTTTGACCTACACCTTTCGTATAGTTTACTAAATAAAATTAGATTTACATAATTTCGGAAACTTTGACCATTTAAGTTGATTGAAAATGTATTATGGAAAGCTTTAAACTTAATCAATTAGATTGCCATTTCATATTTCGTTTCCTAATTCTATAATCTATACTAAAAATACAAAATTGCTTCCTTATGTATGATAGCTATACGAAATTATAAATAGATGTACAATTCAATCCATAATCATTCAATCTTTTTCTTCTACACTTGCTCAGGTAGAATCTACTACTTAACATTCTTACATTGTTTATTTATATATCACAAAAGTACTAACATTTTTTAGTTCGCGGTTATTTGTGATACATATTACACACGTGCAGGATTATGGATCCAAATAATGTAACATTTTTTAATGACATAACATGGCGGCTGAGTCAGTACACAATCAAAGTTAAGGTACTTAGACTTTGGAAGAGAGCAAATCGAAAGATACCAGGTGAAACTCTTGCTATTGATATGGTTGTTATGGATGAACAGGTTAGATTTGATATCATCATTTCCTTTGTCACATATATGTTACACGACTTTGATTAATATTATTTCTGATCAAACTTTGTTTTCTAATTATATATTTTTCACGCAGGGTTCTAAAATGCAAGCGATTGTGTGGAATAGATACATGAAGAAGCATGAAAAATTTCTACGTGAAAATGAAGCATATTATATCTATAGACCACAACTAGCGGATAACAAATCTGTTAAACACTTTTCTAAAAATGACATATTATCGTTTACTTTTGAAACAAATCTTACAAAGTGTAACAGATTTGATGGAAGCCAATATGGTTTTAATTTCTCTTCTTTTGAGTCTATTAAGTCTGGTAACCTTTCTCAGGAACAGAGGATTGGTAGTTTTCCAAACCTCAATCTTTTATATATCTTTATTTATAATTTTGCTTCTTATATATTAGTTGAAATAACCTTTTAAATATTTTAGATTTCATTGGGTTTGTTGAAGAATGGAGTCCACCAAAGCCAGTAGAAACAAAAGCTGGGTTGAAAATGAAAATGAACCTTATCTTGATTGATCTAGAGTATGTGTTTCATTTGTTCGAATCATAATTTATTATTTCATAATCTTTGATGTTATATTCATGTGTCATTTATACGATCAATACTTAGGAAGACATGTTTGAAATTTATGAATGATCTAATAAAAAATGTATTGTATGTAGTGGGGTAAAAATGTCCTGTTCTTTGTGGGATGAATATAGTGAGCAGATGTTCGAGTACATCAAGCAGAATGAAGCCGAAGTCCATGTTGTTCTCATTGTTCAATTTGGTAGCTTTACCAATTATAAAGGTTTGTCATTTCTTACAGTTTGTATTACATTATAAATTTTTATTACTTTTTAAAAAAAAATAACGCTTGCTTATTTTTTATATTTAAAGGTAATATAAGTGTGCAAAACGGGTTCAATATAACTCGACTGTTTATCAATGAAGATATTGAGGATATTCGTGCTTTTAAGAAAAGGTGATATATTTAAATTATCCTGTTATTATTTACATATATCTATATATTTGAGTTATGATATATATGTTATATTAATTTTTTTTTACTTACAGTTATATTGAAAAGTTTTTTTCTACGGAATCATCTTCTGTACAACGATCTCTTGGATCGTCTGGTAGCATGAATATTAATGATGAATTCTTGAATAAAACCCCTTTCAGCACTATTCGTGATCTTCCTTTGATAACAGAGGTAAGACTCAATTGATTTATCATATCATTATATACAAGTTTTATTTAAAATACATTTTTAACCGATTCCTGTTTCTTTTGTAGGTTAACAAACAGGTCATTGTTCTTGGAACCATTAAGGGTGTCGATGATAAGGATGAGTGGTATTATCTGGGATGTGAGCACTGTAATCACAAGGTTGAGCCTACTTTAAGTTTACCTGATGATAATGAAGAAACAGATGTTACTTCGTTTAAACAGGTGTTGGTCTGCCCCAATAAAGAATGTCCAAAGCACATCGTCTCTGCTGATCCAGTGTAGGCTTTATCTTAAATATATAGACCTTAAAGTAAAACAATATTAAATTTTTTTAATAATATTTTGTAATTTGTAAATGTAGGTTTAGAATTCCAATAAGGGTGCAGGATTTTACTGGTATAACATCCCTTACATTGTTTGATCGTGAAGCAAAGAAATTGCTGGGAATGTCAGCAATGCAGCTTTTAGAAAAATCTAAGCAGGTAAGTTGTTTATATTCAGTCCTAAACAAGTTACTTATTTTACTTTATATTATCCATGTCATTTGTTATTAAGGTTTCTGGTGAAGAAAAAACAACTCCAACTGAGTTTCATGCTCTTGAAGACAAAAAGTTTGCGTTCAAAATTAAAGTTGGTCAATTCAACATTGATAAGCACCTAGACGGATATAGTATACGTAAGCTTACAAATGAGTCATCGATAGTTTCTTCACTTGAAGAAAGGTTCTCCGATATTCAGGTTTTCATTCCCGTCCTATATTCCTTTATAAGTTGTGTTTATAAATAATTCTTATTGTTTTACTTTAAAATCTGACACATACAAATCCTTTAATGTTTTTAGGTGGATCAACCTGGATTTGAAAACTTGGATGGAGTTGAATCGTCTACACAAAATGCAGTCTCTCTTAAGGTTGTTTTCACCTCTTAAATCACTCACGCAATTAAATTTAAATTGCTATTATTATCAAAGTTTTTACCTTTCATTTACTTTTGTAGGATTCTGTTGGAGATAACAACACTCCAGAATCATCTTGCAGAGTTAGTTTTGTACATGACGAGCAGGAAGTGAAGCGTAGCCTCGACAAAGTTTACGGTCTAGAAGATGATGCAAGTGAGTCTACTACCAAAGTGCGTAAGGGTGATAAGAAAGTTTGCACTGACAAATCAGCTGAGATCCCCCTGTTGATCCCAAAGCTTGAAAAATAAGAACATTTATCCGTTTGTTTACTATTTTTTTTTTAATTTTCCGGATGTTTGTTTACGGTGTGAGACAATTTGTTTTTTATTATGGTTTGTTTGATGTTTGCTACTATTTTTCATTTCAATAAATTGTTGGTTTGAACTTTATGTTTTTTTCCTTACCTTTGCCAAATAATTGTTACGTTGTTGAATAAATTTTTATGATTTATACCTTATGTTGGATTGTTTATAAGAAGAATAACATTATTTTTAAGTCCACCTATATATAATTCACATTTTTTGATCATATTTATATTATTTACAAACAAGTTATCAAACATAAAGTTCTAATACATTCAATAACATTATTCAACAAAATTTTACTAAAATTTAATTATATCCGTTTATACATTTTTTATTTAGATAAATGTTTTTAAATTACTTTAATATAAAATTGTAAGTACTAAAACGAAAGATTATGTTAAAATTACAAAGTTGCTATACTACAATTAAATTAAACAAATGTATTGTAATTACACACTTACTAAAAAAAACATAAAAAAATAAATATAATTAAGTTCAATTTTTCGAAAAATTTAAAATATAATTACACCAAAAATTCAAATAGTAACATTTCTTTAATAATGGTAAGTAATTAAGCATATTAATTAACATTTTTAATTACAAATTGATTGTAATTACACACTTACTAAAAATAAAAAACTTGAAATCTGCATAAATTCAAATTTTCGGAAAATTTGAATTATACTTACACCAAAAATTCAAATCCTGAGATTTCTTTAATAATGGTAAGTAATTAAGCATATTAATTAACATTTTTAACTACAAATTTAATTTTGAAAAATCTATAAAACCCTACTACTCTAAATCAAAACAACATGTTTCTCCTAAAGTAATCCATTCAGTCTTACAAACAAATCAGAACACTCAAATATTCAAGAGTTCGTCTTTGCTTTTTTCTGCTTTCTCTACTGTTCTATCATACAAGTTGAAGGTATGTAATTCTTTTATTTCAATATTACATATTTTCGCATAACATGATTATCTACATGTTTTGTTTAGTTTGCTGTATTATATATTTCTTAGTAATACTTGATTATTTGTAGTTTACGTTGATTTATAATATATTGTTAGTTAAGTATTATGTATCGTTGAATGTTTACATATATATAAACTTATCATCCATAATTTTAAGTTTGTTTATATTTTGTTAAACTCTTATGATGCATTTTATGTAGAATTGCCTCCTTTTAGTTGAAATGGGACGTAAAAGACTATCTAACAGTTCGAATGGTAATTTTTTTGGCATAAATATACAATGTATTTCTATTTGTATTATTTTTGGTTTGTCATCTAATTTTTCGATTTTTTATAAGGTGATGACAAACGAACGCCGTTATCTAATATCTCAAACGGTACACATATTTCGTAGTTATATATGTCTTTATTTATATTAGCGTTTAGTTATGTAACTAATACATAATTCTTCACAGTTGTCTCCCATGAAGAAAAAGTTAAGAACGCGGCCGAGTGTCGTAAATATAGAAAATTACAACTGGATGCAAAGAGATGCAAGGTGAACAATCATAATAATGGAATTCAAAATGTGCCGCCAACTACAATATTTAATCATTACTCCGTTGAACGTTCCAACCATTATATTCAGCAAAGCTCAACTTTCCAAAGTACATTGAATGTTTCTACACCCGGTAAACCAACGAATAACACTTTTTACTTTTAAATCTTTCTATACAGTCTGAACTTCCAATCCACATTTATAATATAAGTCAATTTTATTTGTTCGTCTATTTTTATAGGACAATTGCAACAAAATCCTTTGTCTACTTTATCAAATGGTATTTTTATTTATTTAAACTACATGTTTTACTGTATAAGAATATCCTAATTTCTTATTGACTGCATTATAAAAACTAATAGTATTTCATACGTTGTTTCTATGCTTGAAGTCAATAAAAATATTGCATCGGAGTGTCGAAAATCCAGAAAACTACAAATGGATGCTAAGAGACTCAATGCTAAACAATGTCAAAATTCAAACTCATCAACATCCAGAAGTACTTTAGTTTCAATCGATATGTCATCCTTTAGATCAAGCTTCAACAACCCATTTAACGCATCCTTTTCTGGTAATAAATTTGTATAACATTTAATAATTCGAAAGCTTTGCTTTTTAAATTGATGACAGATTTTTTACTCTAACACTGTCTTTTTGTTATTTCATTATGTATTATCAGGTTCTACACAACGAACTCCTTTGTCCAATATTACAAACGGTATCATAGTTCTATCTTATACAAGTTTTTTTTTTATATTAGTCTTTTATTTTAACACTAAACGTTCATTTAATATACAAACTGATATTATTTTTATCCATAGTTTCCGTGCCTAAAGTCCAAAGACACAATTCTGCAGAGTTACGAAACTTTAGAAAATCACAACTTGATTCAAAAAGACGTAAAGTTGGTTCTGTTAGTAGAGCTCGAAAACAACCCACTGTTGCACATGAGTCTTCAAATAATAACACGCTTAGAACTCCTACTTATCCAACCCCATCTGGTACAATTTGCTTTGTGTCGATTAATCTAATGAATTTCTGAATCTTATTAATACTAACCTTGAAATGTTATGATTAATTACAGGTGGACTTACTGATGTTAATACGGTCTCACTTGCATCATCTTCTGCTCAAAGAGAACCGATTAATACATCAAGGAATAATCGACGTTGCATCTCACCTGTCCGAATGGTTAGTTTGTCTGACGAAGAAAATGTGGAACCTCAAACAATTGAAGGCTTGCAATATAAGGGTGTCTCTAAAGGTAAATATTAAATTTACAAAACATTTAAAAGCTTTTTTTTTTCCTTTTATAAGTTAATGTTATTTTATTTATTCTGTTTGCAAGATTATCTGGATCATGGTGATCAAACGGTTGTATGTCAAATGTGTAATGCAAAATTGTGGAGATCAGAAGCTCCTAGAAGCGTAAATGTTGGTGGAAGAACAAGCTATATGCTATGTTGTGGTTATGGAAAGGTACAACTTCCAGATTTCAAAGAGAGCAATTTAGATTATCAGAACCTTTTCAAGAACATAGAATTAAAGAGCAAATATTTCTTAAAGCACATTCGCCGCTTCAATTCAATGTTTTGTTTTACTTCAATGGGAGGGAAGGTTGATTCAAATATCAATAGTGGAAAGGCTCCCTTCATATACAGAATAAGTGGTGAGAATTATCACATGATGGGTGGTCTTCTTCCTTATGATGGTTCGAAACCGAAGTTTTCTCAGTTATATATATATGACACTGAAAATGAAGTTTCAAACCGAAAAAACATTTATAGGTAATATTCTAAAAATTTTATTCTACTTTTTTTAGCCCTGTATATAAATTTTAATTTATTAAAATTTATTTTTACATTCATTACAGTAAGGAAAAGGAAAAGTGTAAGGATATTTCTGACCGCCTTGACATTGAAATCATTCAGTACCTGAAGTCAATGTTAGACTCAAATAATCAGCTTGTGAAAAGCTATAGGAGTGTACGGGATCGATTTCATGAAAATCTGGAAGTTACCCTTAAGTTGCGTCTTATTGGTAGGAGAACTAAAGATGGCCGAACATACAACCTACCAACTTCATCAGAAATCGCCGCTCTTATTTTTTCAGACAATGATGACCAGCTTGACAATAGAGATATTGTCGTGGAGTCAAGATCAGAGGGACTTCAGCGTATATCTGAACTTCATCCGTCGTATCTAGCCCTGCAGTATCCATTGCTTATTCCATTTGGAGAAGATTGTTATAGGGTTGATATACCACACAGGGAAGAGAGGAAATCTAAAAAGAAAGTAGATTCAAAGTGTTCAATGAGAGAGTATTTTGCATATCATATTCAGGACAGAGTTGGTAAGTTCTCATTGATTTTGAATGCAAGGCGGCTTCTTCAACAGTTTTTGGTTGACGTTTATACAATGATTGAGAGTGAGCGCTTATTTTATGTCCGTTTCCAGCAAAGTAAACTTAGGTGTGAAAGTTATACTAATCTTCAAACGTTGAACCAAAATGGACCTACTGACTTGGCAAAAGTAGGGACACCTGTGATTTTACCCTCTTCTTTTACTGGTGGTGCACGCTACATGAGGGAAAATTATCTTGATGCAATGGCTATTTGTAAAAGGCATGGATACCCTGATTTTTTTATTACAATCACATGCAATCCAAAATGGCCTGAAATTAGACGGTTTCTTAAAGACAAGAAGACAAATCCAGAAGACAAGCCAGATATTTTAGCTAGACTATTCAAAGTTAAGCTAGACTCAATCATGAAAGATTTACGTGAAAAAGCACTATTGGGCAAAACTTCAGCAGGTAAAATTCATTACGAAAAAAAAAACTTCCAATATATATTCATAGATTATCATCTTTATTCACTTATACTAATACAATTTTTATTTGTTGTTTCTAAATAGTACCGTGTTTTTATTAATTAACTTTCTAACTATATTGTTTTACTTTATATTGCAGCGGTCTATACTATAGAGTTCCAAAAACGTGGACTGCCCCATGCTCATATCTGTCTGTTTCTTAAAGAAGCCAGTAAGCTACCCACAATTGAACACGTTGATCGTTTTGTTTCGGCTGAAATCCCTGATAAGAATGTTGATCCGGAGTTGTTTAGTCTTGTGAGTGACTTTATGATTCATGGACCATGTGGACGTGAATATCCGAACTGTCCGTGCATGCTTGACGGTAAGTGCTCCAAGAAATTTCCAAAGAAGTTTTCTTCTGCTTCAACGTTAGATTCAAATGGATATCCGGTTTATAGAAGAAGAGAGTCAGGGATATTTGTTGAAAAAGGAACTGCTACGTTAGACAACAGACATGTGGTCCCTTATAATGCAAAACTTTTAAGGCGTTACCAAGCTCATATCAATGTTGAATGGTGTAACCAGGCTGCTTCAATTAAGTATTTATTCAAATACATTAATAAAGGACCTGATATGGCTAAAGTTGCTTTTGTAGAAGATAATGGAGAAGGTGAAGAAGTGATGCAAAAAGATGAAATCAAAAAACATTTTGATTGTAGGTTCCTTTCAGCATGTGAAGCTTCGTGGAGAATATTTAAAAATGAAGTGCATTACAGATACCCTCCAGTTATAAGGCTTCCATTTCATCTGCCCGGTGAGCAAAGTGTTGTATATGGTCCAAAAGAAAATATTCAAAATGTTCTCAACAAACCAACGGTGGCTGCAACAATGTTTCTAAAATGGATGGAACTGAACCAAAACGAAGCTGTGGCACGTGAACTAAGTTACATTGAAATCCCAAGTAAATTTGTCTGGAAAGATGAAGAAAAAAAATGGGACTTTCGAAAGATAGGTAAGGCAATTGGTCGTGTTCACATGGTTAATCCATCTATGGGCGAGGCATATTTTTTGAGAGTTCTTCTAAATAAAGTAAAAGGCCCTAGATCATTTGAGGAGATAAGAACGGTCAATGGAGAAATCTTACCAACATTTCGTGATGCATGTTATGCTCCTGGCCTCTTAGACGATGACAAAGAATATGTAGAAGCTATTGAAGAGGCTCATTATACAGGTTCTGGATATTCTCTTCGTAATTTGTTTGCGATGATGTTGCTGTCTAATACCTTATCTAGGCCTGAGCATGTTTGGGAAAAATCATGGAAGTATCTGTCAGATGGTATTATGCGTAGACACGAAGACGTATTCCAAATTGAAGGTAACAAATTTTTATTTCGAAATTTAATGAATTTATTTTTTTTAATGTCCCTTTTCTTTTAAATTGAATGTTACAAACTTTTCCTTTTTAGGTTTGTCTCTTCCTGATGAACAAATAAAGAACCTTACGTTGCTTGAAATTGAGAAACAGTTGCTTCGGAATAACTCAAGCCTACGTAGGTTTCCTTCTATGCCTTATCCGAATAATGATTCGATATCATCTGGAAATAACCGTTTGATTCTTGATGAGCTGAATTATCAAGTAAGTACGTTGGCTGAGGAATTTCATACCAATTCACGTTCTTTAACTGATGAGCAACGTTCAATTTTTGATCAAATCATTCATGCGGTTGATTGTAACAAAGGTGGGCTATTCTTTGTTTATGGTTTTGGAGGAACTGGTAAAACCTTTTTAAGGAAAACGTTGTCTGCTGCCATAAGATCTAAAGGACAAATTGTTTTGAACGTTGCATCCAGTGGTATTGCTTCTCTGCTGTTATCTGGTGGAAGGACAGCGCATTCTAGGTTTCGTATACCTTTGAATGTTACTGAACAATCATTGTGCGGTATAAAGCCCAATAGTGATATTGCTGATTTATTGAAGCAAACTAAGTTAATTATTTGGGATGAAGCTCCAATGATTCACAAGCATGCTTTTGAGGCACTTGATCGTACAATGAAAGACGTCTTGCAGTCAAATTCTTCACCTAATTCTGAGTTGCCTTTTGGTGGTAAGGTTATGGTTTTGGGTGGTGATTTTAGACAGATCCTTCCGGTTGTTCCAAATGGTAGTAGAAGAGATATTTTAAATGCATCAATAACTTCTTCTCCTATTTGGAATAGTTGCAAAGTCCTTACTTTAACAAAAAACATGAGGTTAACGTTGGGTAACAACACGTCTGAATCCAAAGAAACAAAGGCATTTGCAAACTGGCTTCTTGAATTAGGTGAGGGTAAAGTTGGTGAGTCAATTCATGATGACGAGTTTGATGTGGACATTCCAGATGATCTTCTTATTAAGGGTACATCAGATCCGATTTCTAGATTAATTGACTTCGTCTACCCTTCACTTATTCAACTTTACAAAGATAAAGATTACTTTGGAGAACGAGCAATACTTGCACCTACAAATGAAGTCGTACATGATATAAATGAAAGGCTTCTTGCATTGTTTCCTGGAGATGAAGTCGAGTATCTGAGCTTTGATAGTATATGTCAGATTGAGAATGGTAATAACCGTTCACAGGAAGACTTATACTCTCCTGATGTCCTTAATGGTTTAAAAATTTCTGGGTTACCTAATCATCGTTTAGCACTTAAAGTTGGTGTACCCGTCATGTTGTTGAGAAACATAGATCAACAAAATGGTTTGTGCAATGGAACGAGATTACGAATCACCAGACTTGCAAAGCGTGTTATTGAAGCCGAGATCATATCAGGTGGAAACATTGGTACCAAAACTCTTATTCCAAGAATAAATTTGATACCCTCTGATATCAAGATTCCAGTAAAGTTCCAGAGGCGTCAATTCCCAATAAGCGTATGTTTTGCAATGACCATCAATAAAAGCCAAGGACAGTCTTTATCGAAGGTTGGATTGTATTTAAGAAACCCTGTATTCTCACACGGCCAGCTTTATGTCGCATTATCAAGAGTTAAAAGCAGGGCAGGCGTGAAGTTACTTATACTGGATGCTGATGGGCAAGTGATGACTAAAACAAAAAATGTGGTTTATAAGGAAATTTTCAGCGATATTTGAATAAATGTGTATTCGTTGCTTTTAAATTTTAATAAAATTTATATACTTTATTTTTCTTATATGTTATACTACTCCAAATAATCGTACGTTGGTAAACTGCGTGTCAACGCGGGCAAATATCTAGTGACATAATAAAATATCTAATATGACAACATAATTAATGACTTGTCAATATATGATTAATGATTATGATTATTATTATTATTATTTATTTTAAACAAATCTTTGTCATAAGTTATCATATTATTATTTTAAAAAATTCATGGGTATCATTTAATCCCAGGCCCGACCAAAACCCACAAATTTTTTTTAAACTAATCATAAACCTGACACAATACCTGTCGGGTTTCAAAATATTATATAATGTCAAATGAATTCGGAAGTTTGTAATCGATCATTCTAAAAAGAACTAACATGAAATAAGGAAAAAAAGTTATTTATTGAAATATCGAACGCATTAGTCTAAGGATTATGTGATGCGTTAAAAAATTCATGGGTATATGATCGGGTACTTGGGTATGTGGTTTCGGGTAATTGGGTCGGGTATCACCTAATCCCATGCCTGGCCCAAACCCACAATTTTTTTTAAACTAATCCCAAACCTGACACAATACTTGTCGGGTTACAAAAAATAGTCGTTTTTTATCCGTTTTTTATATAGCACTATGATACTCGTTGGAAAGATAATAAAACGCTCGTTAATTTGGTGTAATTTTTTTATCTAAAAAATCTCGTATATAAAAAATATTAACGTTTAAAAGTTATATGAGGAAACATGAGAGATAAAATGATAAAGGTTTAATATTTATATTTAGTAGATTAGGTATTTAATAGATTAGGTTAAACCATATTTAAATCATATTTATTCTTTTTTTTTTTAATTAGTCTATAGTTGCCACATCACATCCTATGTGGCATCTCTCAAATGAGAGATTGCATAAGAGGATGACATGTAGGATTAACCCCTTTGCAATATATATATATATATATTAGATTTATACCCTGCGAGCATCTCGGGGTTGAAAAATCTAATATGACATATCAATTTTACATACGAAATAGACTGATGCGCTTTACAATTACATGCAGGAAAACTCCGGGTAGCACCTAACTAAAACAATTAACAATGTATTTGCAATGTATAACTCCTAACCTTAAACAATGTATAACTCCAATATTAAAACCTAACGTAAAATAATGTACAATTCCAATGCTAACACCCGTTGTAAATAGAATTCATATTTACTGGTTTGAACATAATTAATGACTTACCCATACATGATTAATGAATAACCTGAACACTTTGTGTTTTTTTCTTTCTGTATGAACAAAACCTCACAAAAAAAATAGTCGTTTTTTTTCTCCGTTTTTTATATAGCACTAGGTACTCGTTGGAAAGATAATAAAACACTCGTTAATTTTGTGTAATTTTTTTTCTTTAAAAAATCTCGTATATAAAAGATATTAACGTTTAAAAATTATGGCAGAAAACATGAGAAAGAAAAATCAAATTTTGTTTTTCTAAAATCACTCAATGCCACATGGCATCCTACATGGCACTATCAAGGAGGAGAATGGCTATATGAGTGCCATGTAGGATGTATTGCTTTCAATTATATAATAGACTAGCGGGTTCACCCGCGCGTTGCCGCGGTATTTAAATAAAACCCAAAAAATAAAATGAATTAAAACAAAAATTACCTGCATAAGGTGATTGAAAAATGGAATCCCATTTGCTAGATGAAAATAGAAAAGGTGGGTGCGTAATCTCCTATTGCCCTAGGACTAAGATTTTTTATTATTATTGTTTTTTTAATCAATTTAGCACACCATGTTTGTATTGTGCAATGATGATGCATTGTTTTTTTTGGGTACACACTTCAAGGGTTGTCGGTGTCTTGTTTGCTGTGTGCTAAACTTTTCAAATTCAGTACAATACTCAGTAAATAAAATAAATAAAAAATGAAAAAGTAAGATTATATAGTGTAACTAAAAGAGACAAAGAAAAGATACAATGATCCGTATCACCAGAACTATAGTCCTCAACAGTTACATAATTATTACAAAAATAACCCCATACACCAATTTCCCATTAAATAGTCCTCCATTTTGTTTTGTTTTTTTTCCACCATCTTGCGAGTAAGAGTGGATATATGTTTAAAAATATTATCGCAATGGCCTATCCAGATTCTCCAAAATGGCAACATAGATACTGCTTCCCACACTTTCTTATTCTCGTTTACCTTTTGATTTCCAACATACCTTAGCATATCAGAAACCGTCTCGACCTAAGTTGGATTTATATTTTGTTAATAATTTCCGGAGCACGGGTTCTCTCGCTAGGATGACAAATGTGCTTGTTTGTAGTTTGTCATTATATTAGTTTGAGTACAATTTGATTCGCTACAAATGTAAATGGCAACTTGACTGCAGCGTACCTGAGTTCGGGGAAGATGGTAATTTAGGGCCTCTCTCGAGAGACAAACACGAACCTGCAATTTACAACACAATACAGTAGATTAAAAAAATCTACACTATTACATAAATATTTATTTATTTTTATTTTATTTAACAATTCTATACAACTCATAGCAATAACTAAAATCTACAGGGCCAACCATTAGTATTTTTTTTTATTTTATTACATAAGCTTTACGATCTATCAAAACCATGTCGATTTTATAAATGCTACTATATACAAAAAGGTCAATTGTTAAGCAGTATATCATCATTTACTAAATAAAAATATTTTTTTTTTCTATATGCCAGCTAATAAACAAAAGAAACTTGATCATAAATGCAAAAATTTAAGAAACTTTTTAGATTGTTTAGTTTATTTAATTTAACATTTCTTTATTATAATGAAAATAATAAAAAGGTTGGAAACAACGTTATGGTTAAAAAAAGTTATTTTAAAACGGGCAACACAATGATTTTTAAAATTCATTAGGAACAACAATCACAGAAATTTCACATGACCTATTTGATGCAAATTAAGTAACTAGCTTTGCCTGATATCTTCCACATGATCAATTTTGCAAAGTAGATTCCTTAATTGATTTCCCACCTCCCAGGTTATTTAATTATCGGAAAGACTAAAACATAGATCAGAATCTGAGTCACTCAAAACATTAATAGATCAGCTTCATTACAAAATAAAGATGTAACACATGTACCTTCCATTAAGTTTTGATTAGTTGTGTGGGAAATTAGCAATGGCTCTCTTAAGGGTAAAGATGTAAAAGCAACAAAGTAAATGATACGACCATCAATGACATTGTATTAGATCTTCAAGCCATTCCACCATTATAATCTGAAACAGAGCTGGAGGATGATCAAAAGAAGCCACAAGTTAGAACTGATGTTTTAATAATGTATAAATATAAACTATAAGTTGGGGTGGGTGATTAATGTTGGTGGATGTTGGGCGACAGATTCACGTGTAGACACCTTCTTATCTGCAAGACACCTTGATGTTGTCTACAACAAAGATACGAAGAATTAATACATTACATATTAGATAAACGGTTTGCTCAGTTACAGGTTATTCACAACCACATCCTACATACAGAATGCCATGATCCTCAACCATGTGTTATTTCAATTATTAAATAGAGCCCCAAAACAACATTTGTTTGCATCACCAGCAAGTTAAAACAATGCATGAAAACTAACTATTGTCACCACCAGCAATGTCTATATGCTTTCTTGTTGTTGAGTTTGTCTAATACTGTTCAAAGCCTTTTCATTTAGTCTCAAATCATCCTATATTCTAAATCTCAAAGAGATCAGATATAGAAGCTAAGCAACGTTAAAATTCCAGAATTATAAAGTCTATGCAATCCTAAACTAACAATTGTCTAACCCTGCAATCTTATGTACATGACCAAAAAAAGAACACATCACGCAATATCTCAGCAAAATAAACTCTAAAAACGACTCAGAAGGAGAATACCCAAAGCTCAGCTGCTTAACGACCTTAATCTGTGCAGGTTCAGGTTCACATTGACCGGACTCATCTAATCCCGATGATATCAAGACTTTGTGACAACTCTTCAAATTGACTTTCTATGCCATCACCACCAACCAATAAACTAACCCGGAGGTCTGTATGATTTAAAATGATGGGAAATTAATAAATATACAAAACTGCCCACTATGAAGTTGAAGAACAGAAAAGCTTTTGACCTTGTCAACATGTGCATAAGAGAAACAAAAAAGGAATTGCATAGATGGTAATATAGCATTTGGTCCTACCATTCAAAAAAATATTCTCTCCCTTTCAACAGGCAATAGCAGAATCACACTTGTTGGAAGATAATACTTATGTTGCATACAACAATCACCAAATACCATAGTATAGCATCATAAGTCCATTAGAATGTCATAACACATTTAACAAATGAGAGATGTTTTTACCTGTAAATCTGTCAAGCTCTTGAGTAAACTTAAAGTGAGTCCGCGCCATTGCGACGACATCAGCACCAGAGAGAATCAGAGGCATGGTTTTGCGCTGTATAAGTGTTGGTACTCTATACCCCTTATGTTTAACGCCCCGGAACACATTTGAGCTTAAATTTAATGCTTCAAAGCCACCAGATTTAGCCTTTTTATCTCTTCTCTTTTTTCTTTAACTATGTTACAGAGCTTACAAGATGACCCATTCCTGACACCCTGCTATAACAAACATAACCCATAAAATCAACCAACTTACACACATCTATATCTGATATCTCCAATGAATAGTGCATATAATCAAATTTTCTTGGTACTTGGACATGGTTAGATCACCATGGATAATTTCTTAGAAGACATATTTTACTTAAACTCAATGCTATTGGCTATGCTCATGCAAGTTTCTATTAAGATCTAGATTTATTAACAATCACAAATTCATATCAAAACGCCCTAATCACAAATTCATAGATCTAGATTTATTAACAATCACAAATTCATATCAAAACGCCCTAATCACAAATTCATATCAAAACGCCCTAAAAGCACTAACAAATACAAAATTTTAACATTTCAGTTTCAAATTTAGGATTTTAATAAAAGAAAAACTGAGTAAGGGGTTGTTTCTTGGTTTTTAAAAAAACCACATATCTATATATCCAATGAAAAACTAAATATCTAAAATGCATAAATTGTTAACCTAAAACTCTATGATGCAGCGCAAAAGCATTTGAGACTACAAATGTTATAGTTGTTCATTTTCCCTACAATATCTGTGAATATTAGTGTTGTAAGAATTGCTATGCGCCTTCATACATAACTAACAGGAAGAAAGTCACCACATTATTTTATGAGTTAAATCCATGAGGCATGACTTATGATCAACATCTTGAGGCATGATTTGCTGGAGTGTGTGAGAAAATTAAGATAAGATAAGCTACAAAAACCATTCACATCATTTTTTTATAATCATGGGAAAAAGCGTGACATTAAAAACCTAAACCAAAGATTCAATATGTTCTTCGTCAATGGTAAGAACTTTGGTGCAAGCATCTAGGGCTTCTTTTCCTCTATCAAGCCTGACAAAAAACAAGAAGCTTATCAGAGAAAATATGTGTATACCCAGTCATATCCACCCAATTTGATGACAGACCTCCATAACTGTAACACCCCAAAGTCTCGAAGTGATTACGTCACCTTACGTGTCTCTTAAACGGGTCGGGTCGGACCTGACCACCCGATTATCCAATTAAAATATTCAAGTTCGAATCTCGCGGGCAAACCGTTTCAACCGAATATATAAATAATAATTATCGAATTATTATTATCGCGGTTAAACGCTCCTTATCTATTATTAACCCGCTGTCAAATGTCTTTTGTTTGATCGTTATAATTATTACCAGTTATCGCGAGTCTCAGTATTTATCCCCGTAGCCAAACACCCTCTATTATTATTATTCTATATAAACCCCTCTCTGCCCTTACCTCGCTCTCTCTCTGTTCTATATACATACACACACTTAAAGGTGTGTTTAGAGATGAATGGTCTGACCAAGGAGCAACCGGACAGCCATGGCCGGCTCTTGCCGCCTCCGCTGCTTCCGGCCAACCTCCGGTCACCTTCTCCGCTGCTGTTCCGGCTACTGTCTCCGGCCATTTGCATCCACTTTCTTCTCCGGTAAGCAGCCCGAATCCCATCTCTTCTACTCCTCTGTTCTGTTACGAAATATAACCGGTAAACCTCTATAATTTCTACCCGTTAATCACCAAGAACCCTACCCGATAACCTTTCCGTTCGTCTCTCTGTTTCAGCTAATAAACCGGTGTCTTGTTTGGCTCTGTCCCGGAATAACTGAACGGACAGTCACCGATATGGTGACTGTCACCACTGATAATCCCGAACACCGTAACCCTTAATCAGATCTTTATGAACCCTTTCCCTCTAATTCTAAAGATACCTGATAAACCTTGATCTTACTCTTATTCCTGATAAACGAAACCAACGGTCACCAGTCATGGTGACTATTACTGAGTTGTGATTATCGTCGGGTCTTGTACTCGATGGGTTGGGTGGAACCTATGTTCCTGTTCCCGGTCTGAACTCGATGAACCCGAGCCACCGTTGTGAACCCGATGTGTTTCCGGTGAATATCCGGTCACCACACCAAACCATACTCTTTTCTGTTATCAATTGATGATCGGTTTGAGATTGGTTATTAATAATTATCTCTTGATTATTAATATGTCTTTGTGATTCTTGTTATAGGATATCAAATCCGGAAGACGGGTCTGATACCCGGTTAAATCCCGATCAACTCCCGACTATATTCCGATAATTATTCGGTAAGATTCGGTCACTATTTCATATTGATTTATTGGTTACACAATCTAATAATCGGATATTAATATAATGGTTATGATTGTGCGAGGTACCGATAATCAAGTTGGAGGATACAAGTCGTTACCGAGTCGACTCAGTGACTCGGTCAACACCCGGAATAGAACCCGGTTCAATAACTAGACGAGGAGTATTATTAGAATTATACGAATATATATATAATACGAATAACGTACGGACTTGATAATAATAATAAGAGATTAATAATCATATATAGAATATATACGTTTATATATAAGATTTGATATATAAAACGATATACTAAGCTCGGGTAAGAATGTCTAGAGTTCTTATTAGGTTCGCGTGCCAAGCTGTAAAGGCCAGCTTTGTTTCTTTTCGCCTAGATTGACCAAACCCCGAGTTTAGGACTATCTAATATATACCGAATTCTATATATATAAATTGTATATATGATATATATCCTAAGTATTACAATCTAACAAGTCCCACGCGTAACCGTATCAATATATATATGAAATATAATTGTAATAAGAAGATTAGCTAGAAGATATAACGCAAACAAGTGAGTATCGTGAACTCCCCTCTTTTACAGTTTTATTAAGTGTTTTAGGGGAAATACATGTCATTTAGAAAACATAATGCTTTACATAAAAGAATAATAATAGAAGTTATATAAAGGGGCAATAGAAACAACGAGGACAGTACTGGACGGTATCGCCATTTCCTTTCTTGTCTAACTAGAGGACAAGAACCAGTTTACCTGAGTAGAGGGTAAAATAATCATATATTATCACAATCAGAGTGATACCATAGAAAGGAATGGCAACTTATAGAATATAATCGAAATAATAGACATATAATCGAATTAATAGAATATCTAGTTCCCCTCCAGAATATAGAATAGTAAAGCATATTTATAAAAGATATTTATAAAAGAATTATAAATAAACGAACTGGCCATTCACTTTATAAAATACGAGACCTCACCAACTTTATGTTGACAGAAACTATTTTTGACATGTGTTCAGGTAACCCAACATAAATGATGACGTGGATCCTGGAAGACTACAAGACTGTTATAACCCTGGATTCCGCTGTGTAACTCCGATAACCCGACCCGACAACCCGGCCACATCAGCCAGGGTTGTTACAGTTGGTATCAGAGCGGCACTAATAGCAGTTTTGAAGTCTGTAGTCATCCGGGATCTACCAGAATGTTTTTCTAAAAAGAAATGTTGCTTAGAAAAATAAATTAGAAATATTTAGGATATCAGGATTAGTAAAGAAAATATCAGTCGAGTAAATTTTTGGGTACCTAAATGTCAAACCATTATAAAGTTGGTGAGAACCATAACCGTATACTAGAAATTAAAACGAATCCCCCACAAGAAATTACTAGAATGATTATGTGGGATAAATTGACAATTCTGTACACAGTTGTGAATTTATATGCACATTAATTTCTGGGAAATCTTACAGGATAATAAGGCCATATGAAATAAGAAAGAATATAGAACAGAAACCAGATATATTAAAAGAAATCAGAAAATAAATCCAGATATAAAACACGAAAATTATAGAAGTATATATATAAATAGATATAAAAATTACAAAAGAATTCTCCGATAATTCAATCGACTTGTACGAGAGTTTTGGAAATCGTATTTCATTCTCTAGGAAACTCGTTGAATTATAATCATTCGTTGCATCTCTCCGAAATTTCAGTCACAATAATTATTCAGATCGTTAACCTCACGATTATTCCGATAAAGAGAATACAAATATACGCCTCAACTTGAACATTCCTATGCTCGAGTTCCAGAAATATTATTTTTACACCGTAATTTCCGAAATTTTTATAAAATCTGATATATAAATATTGTATTTCCTAAGAATTTTCCTCGGTTATTTCAAATAAAAGATCCTATATATATATACACCGCGATTATTTAAAATGTTTTAAATCTTTTAAGTATAATTTCGGAAGTTTACTAATTTGGTACTTAGTTATTATTATTTTTACTAAACCAGTATTTCGATTTTAAGTAAAAATATATATATATCCCGATTTTTCAATAACGATCTATTCAAATTTATAAGACTACGAAAAGTCCGTCGATACTATAATTTACGTTTTATTAAATCTATTATTGATACTCCGTATAATTATTAAAACGTCCCCCGAATCTATTTTAATAGTACGTTTTCAGATAAATCAGTATAATTTATTTAACAGTAAAAGTTTGACGTCAAAATTTTTAGAAAATCTATTTTATCTTATTTTCTGTTATATAATAAAAGAATTTTGTTTATTAAAAATATAAGAATTCAGATATTAAGAAAATTTTTACCACGACTCTTTTGAATCGTAAATTTTATTTTTGAAAACGAATATTATTACGAAACCCGAATTAGTATTATTATTATAAATTATTCCTAAAAGTTTTTATACAAAAGAACCACGACCGTATTATTTTATCGAAACATATTTTATATCGCATTTAATGTTATTTTCATAGAGATTTATTCATCAATTCGTATTCGTATATATAAGTAGTAATAACATTCTTCCGTATAATTTTATATCTATGTTCGATTATATAATTTCTCGATATTGTTTTAATGTAAACGATAAGCATATATTCCGTTTTATAAACTCATACTCGTAAATTATATAAAAATCTCGGTTAGAGGTCCTCCTCGATCCCTTCCAGAATTAAATAATATTTGGACAAAAATATTATTCTCAAAATTCCGTAATCAACATACGCTGGTATCTGTCGGACGAAACCGAATTCTTACTCGCTCGATTACACGAAAATATAACTACCGTCTTAATCCTATGACTCGAACAAGTCAAGGGATATTAAGAAGATTGGATTGTTATATTGAACACCTTCTGACACGAACAAATTCTTGAACGATTGACAGTCTATTTCATTAGACTTAGATCAACAAGTTTTGCCCTAATAATATAATTTCAACCCAAGAGAAAATAAAGAACAGAATATCGAAATAATATGTAAGGGACACATACCTATTGTGATTAAAATAAACAAATACTGGAATGTTAGGTGAGGTGGAATAGTAATTATGATCGCGACATAATTATGAACACCACAGGCACAGGAACATTCGAGTAAGAGTTTATTAAGATCACAGTATGTTAGGGTCACGAACATATTAAGAGAAATAATAAGAAAAGAAATATAAATCCGAAATATCAGCATATCGTATGTGGAGAATACGACCACAAAATTGGCAATATTGTTGAAATTCCTTCGTGAATACAACTAAGAATATATTCGCAGAATAGAAACCATCGATTGGTTAAATCCTACGAATCAAAGAAATCAGTTTATTGATTTTTAATTGCCAACCAAAGCTAGTTGTATGTCCTCTGTGTAATCCCTGTGGCAAAGGAAATTCGGACCCTTACAGAAGGTATATCCGGACATTTGCCACTAAGTCACAGGATTCTTTATGAGGATATATACCACTATGAACAAATCTTCGCAGTCACTTCGTATAAAAACTCACGTGAGTTACCGCACAATCAAATTGGTAAAACGGTCAAGTGTTACCAAGTTTGAAATTTAAGAAGTGATAAAAGAATTGTTAAAATTCCAAAGAATATAACAGATAAAAATCTATATGGATTCGGAAACCAGAGATGGTAGAATCCAACGAATATATCGAAATATAAGAAATACCAAGCGGAATCGCGTAGAAATTCGCAAGGTATAATCGAAGTTAAAACGAAAAATGAATAGAGTTATGCTCATTTTTCCAGTGAAACTCTCTGGCCAAAGAAGGATGGATTTCCTATTCTGAATAACGGCTTGTGAGAATTATTACAAGAAATCACTGTTCTGGCAAGAACTATCTATACGAATATCTCAACGAAATAAGCCCCGCTTATAATAAGTTGGATTAAGAATATATATGATATATTGCCTAAATATAAGTCTATCGGAATGTGTTTTCAGACACCAATAATATAGACTTTGATCGAATATATAAATAAAAAGGAATTATTCCAAGCAAACATATATTATAGAAATACTGAATTTATAGTGTGTGCTATAGATACTATCAGTATTTGCTTGGATATAAAAGAATATAAATGAATAAATAAAAGAATATAAATCGACAATAAAAAGAATTATCAATCGAAAAGACATCCGATATATCTGAAAAATAGAAAGGCATCCGATATGCCAAGAAATATAATTATCAGAATAAGAATATAAACATTAAAAGAAATTATCAGAATAAGAATATAAGTCGTACGAAAACGACTAGAAATTTTATAAGAAATATTTTACCGAGAGTGTATCGAATTCCGAATTAGAAATAAGAAAGAATTTTATAGAAATAGATAATACAATAAGTATAGTAATCCGAAATGATAATCATAGTTTTGAGAAAGACTGAATGATGCATTGTTCTTAGAATTTTAAAGTCAAAAGAATCGTAACAACGACTGTTACCAGTAGATTCTGAGACTATAAAGAGAAAGTTACATATATTGACTGTAGAATTGTGAAAGACCTCGTTCACAATAATACACTAAGAAAAGTCAAATAATATGTATTGGATACAATGCAGTTAATCATCAATGAAATAGTCAGTAAGATTATTATGGATGATTTAAGAGAAATCTCAATTTTCCATGAATTAGTCTTTTCCGGTACCTTTAAGAATTCAGAGAAGATATGTCTAGTGATCTGAGAAACCTCCTAAGTATACCCACGAATAGTAGTAACCTAGAGATCAACCATATAGATGAAACTTTAAGGATAGAATTTATAAGAAATAATCCAATAGTTACAAAGGATATTCCTACTCTTTAAGAATCGGAATTACAATGATGGTAAAATCTAAAGTTCGAATAAAAGAGATAGTAGCTCGGATTCCGTTCAAATCGTAATAACGAAGGGACTTCCGTATCTATCTCTTGAGAACTATCTAGAATCCATCATTGTAAACGAATCCGAATATCAAACGATGGAAGTATAGTATCAATACGAGAACCTTTAATAGCCATATAGAAATAATACAGATAATCCATGTATCTGAATTAATATGACTATAGCAAGAAAGGTTAAAACGTAATGAGAAATATGATCAAGATGTAGTCATACAGATTGACATTTCTAATATTGGATTGATACAAAATCGATTTCCTCGCAAACCATGAGAACCAATCATGTCTCGACGACAAGTATTGTTGTTCTAATTATAACGTCCTTATAGATTAAAGAATATAAAGGACAAGATCATTCAAATTTCGGGGACGAAATTTCCTAAGGGGGGGAGATTGTAACACCCCAAAGTCTCGAAGTGATTACGTCACCTTACGTGTCTCTTAAACGGGTCGGGTCGGACCTGACCACCCGATTATCCAATTAAAATATTCAAGTTCGAATCTCGCGGGCAAACCGTTTCAACCGAATATATAAATAATAATTATCGAATTATTATTATCGCGGTTAAACGCTCCTTATCTATTATTAACCCGCTGTCAAATGTCTTTTGTTTGATCGTTATAATTATTACCAGTTATCGCGAGTCTCAGTATTTATCCCCGTAGCCAAACACCCTCTATTATTATTATTCTATATAAACCCCTCTCTGCCCTTACCTCGCTCTCTCTCTGTTCTATATACATACACACACTTAAAGGTGTGTTTAGAGATGAATGGTCTGACCAAGGAGCAACCGGACAGCCATGGCCGGCTCTTGCTGCCTTCGCTGCTTCCGGCCAACCTCCGGTCACCTTCTCCGCTGCTGTTCCGGCTACTGTCTCCGGCCATTTGCATCCACTTTCTTCTCCGGTAAGCAGCCCGAATCCCATCTCTTCTACTCCTCTGTTCTGTTACGAAATATAACCGGTAAACCTCTATAATTTCTACCCGTTAATCACCAAGAACCCTACCCGATAACCTTTCCGTTCGTCTCTCTGTTTCAGCTAATAAACCGGTGTCTTGTTTGGCTCTGTCCCGGAATAACTGAACGGACAGTCACCGATATGGTGACTGTCACCACTGATAATCCCGAACACCGTAACCCTTAATCAGATCTTTATGAACCCTTTCCCTCTAATTCTAAAGATACCTGATAAACCTTGATCTTACTCTTATTCCTGATAAACGAAACCAACGGTCACCAGTCATGGTGACTATTACTGAGTTGTGATTATCGTCGGGTCTTGTACTCGATGGGTTGGGTGGAACCTATGTTCCTGTTCCCGGTCTGAACTCGATGAACCCGAGCCACCGTTGTGAACCCGATGTGTTTCCGGTGAATATCCGGTCACCACACCAAACCATACTCTTTTCTGTTATCAATTGATGATCGGTTTGAGATTGGTTATTAATAATTATCTCTTGATTATTAATATGTCTTTGTGATTCTTGTTATAGGATATCAAATCCGGAAGACGGGTCTGATACCCGGTTAAATCCCGATCAACTCCCGACTATATTCCGATAATTATTCGGTAAGATTCGGTCACTATTTCATATTGATTTATTGGTTACACAATCTAATAATCGGATATTAATATAATGGTTATGATTGTGCGAGGTACCGATAATCAAGTTGGAGGATACAAGTCGTTACCGAGTCGACTCAGTGACTCGGTCAACACCCGGAATAGAACCCGGTTCAATAACTAGACGAGGAGTATTATTAGAATTATACGAATATATATATAATACGAATAACGTACGGACTTGATAATAATAATAAGAGATTAATAATCATATATAGAATATATACGTTTATATATAAGATTTGATATATAAAACGATATACTAAGCTCGGGTAAGAATGTCTAGAGTTCTTATTAGGTTCGCGTGCCAAGCTGTAAAGGCCAGCTTTGTTTCTTTTCGCCTAGATTGACCAAACCCCGAGTTTAGGACTATCTAATATATACCGAATTCTATATATATAAATTGTATATATGATATATATCCTAAGTATTACAATCTAACAAGTCCCACGCGTAACCGTATCAATATATATATGAAATATAATTGTAATAAGAAGATTAGCTAGAAGATATAACGCAAACAAGTGAGTATCGTGAACTCCCCTCTTTTACAGTTTTATTAAGTGTTTTAGGGAAAATACATGTCATTTAGAAAACATAATGCTTTACATAAAAGAATAATAATAGAAGTTATATAAAGGGGCAATAGAAACAACGAGGACAGTACTGGACGGTATCGCCATTTCCTTTCTTGTCTAACTAGAGGACAAGAACCAGTTTACCTGAGTAGAGGGTAAAATAATCATATATTATCACAATCAGAGTGATACCATAGAAAGGAATGGCAACTTATAGAATATAATCGAAATAATAGACATATAATCGAATTAATAGAATATCTAGTTCCCCTCCAGAATATAGAATAGTAAAGCATATTTATAAAAGATATTTATAAAAGAATTATAAATAAACGAACTGGCCATTCACTTTATAAAATACGAGACCTCACCAACTTTATGTTGACAGAAACTATTTTTGACATGTGTTCAGGTAACCCAACAGAAATGATGACGTGGATCCTGGAAGACTACAAGACTGTTATAACCCTGGATTCCGCTGTGTAACTCCGATAACCCGACCCGACAACCCGGCCACATCAGCCAGGGTTGTTACAATAACCCATTTATAATAGCTTATACATGTCAGTAAATATGGCTAATATTAGGCCAGTACTCAACTCGCTGAAATAAGACCAACATACTAAAAAGAGAATACGAACAAATTTGAGTTAAACATCATATGTCAGTAAACATGGCTAATATTTAAAATAAAAAAAATCATAGAAAACAAAATCACCTGAGAGCTAATCTTGATACTTGAATTTGCCCAAACTATGAATTCAACAAATGTATCGAAAACAAGCAAATTTACATATGTCAGTAAACATGGCTAATATTCAAAATCACCAAATCTTAGAAAACAAAAAATTAATCACCTGAGAGCTCTGAACTTCATACTTAAATTTGCTATTATGTCAGTAAACATTCAATGAAAACAGAGCAACACCTTAGCCGGTGGGTTAAAGGGTTAAAGAACAAGATGATTGAAAAGGGTGACTGTAACGTTGAGCCAATTCTGTAACTCCTTCCCTTAATAAAGTTGGTTATTAAGAAAGGTTTAATGATGGAAGTAGATGATGAAGAACTCCCTGTCTTCTTGTATTATGAAGAAGGAAAACGATTGTAAATGATGTTTTGTGAGGGCAGGGTAATATTGTAAAAGTGTGTTGATATTGTAAATAATGAGGTGGGTGAAATGTCTTTATTACCCCTTTAAGTGTCTTAATTGTCACTAACATCCCCATAATACCCTTAAATTTGTTGCTTAAATATGTTGTACATGGTGCTTGTGAAGTTGTATGGAGGTGAAAATGACCATGTTGGTCATCACTCCTCCTTTATAATGTATTATAGATAAACTAAAAAAATATAACAATGGATAACCCTTTAAATACAACAACAATCGAACACAGTAAATTCCACAAACAAACAGAACTTAAAAAAGGTAGAAATTTTTCAAATATCACACACACTGATGATAGGGTAACATAGTAGACCAAGAAAAAAACATATGGACAGGAAGACACTCTAAAGCATAGGTGTCCTAAAATGTGGGAAGGTTTAAGTCTGTAAGACTTGACGAAAGCACTACTTTACCTTCTCCTAAAACTCTTTAACCTTATGCTATACCTCCACGAGCTCCTATTCTGGACCATGTCCGCAAAGATGTGCAAATATCTTAGATCATGCCGAATTGGCTCGTCCCAAATCAGCTTAGGTCTACCTCTATTCCTCATTCCCTCCAAAGTGAGGGTTCCACTTCTCTAACTCGGGTTTTCACATTCCTGCTCTTCACATGCCCAAACCATCTTAATATCCCCTCTTTTATCTTATCCAAAACACTACTTACTCCTGATCTCTCCCTAATCTCTCACTAATAACCTTTTAAATACATAATCTTAATTGTTAATAACAATAAAAATGATTTTATTGATGCACTAAATATCCTAGCCACAAAAAGACTAGATACGTGCATTCATCCGAATCAAGTCATGAGTTGTGGCTGAAAAAGGAAAGGTGGGGGTTGTGGGCGTAGGTGAAGATAACAATCAGTATTACCATTAAATATTAAAAAAATATTAAATCTTGATTATTTTAAGTTGTGGACCATATCAATTTTTGACTTCCAACTTGCACTTTTTATCCACGTCATATTTCCCACTTGCCGTCCACTCTTCATCCGAGTTGCCACGTGTAAATTTTAGTGATTGAAAAACTAAAACAGACTGTTAAAAAATATTAAATTTTTATTATTAGAAGTATTAAAGTTTTATTTGAATAAAGTATTAAAATTATTGAGTTTGTACGTGTATATTACAAAAAAAAATGATGATGTCCAAAATGCAAAATAGGAAATTAAAAAAATACATGTATTTTTATTTAATTTTATCAAACTATTAAAATTGTAATAATATTGTTAATATAAATGTCATTTGTATCATTGTATGCGTGCAATTATATATCTCCACAAAAACATTAATTTCAGAATATGACAAGGACGAAAATTATAATGAAGACTGATGGACGATGAAGCAAGTATCGATTTTTCATGATTCTTTGAAGAAGGAAGTGAATCGGTTTGGAATAAACCGGTGACCACTTAGACAAATGACCTCTTGATCAAACCTCATGTAATCTTCATTTTTTGATGCTTAACTTGGAATGATCAGTGAGAGTGGCAGAATATTTATGAATGTGTTTGTAAATGATTGAATAATTGATTGCCTTCTCATTAAACACTAGTGGGGTGCCCGCGCGTTGCGGCGGGAGCACAACATTTGCTAAAGATGAAAAAACAACAAAATAAATATGTGTTGATAAATGAAAACAAGGGTAGGGCACGTGTCATATGGTCTTGTTGCCTATTATATTATACAAAGAAAGATATCATAGACTCATCATGAAGGCTTGGCACGATAACCAAGCTTCGATATGCGTGTAAGTTTTGATTAACATATAGTAGTGAAAGGTTGGAAAAAGAGAAGTTTGTCATTTCCAATTATTGTTTTTAAATTTTGTGGGTAACCTTCTTAAATACTTTATTACATAGTATAGATATAGATATAGATATAGATATAGATAAAAGCATTTTAGGAATTCTCTATGTCTAACTCTTATAGTAATGTATGTACAAGTATTGTTCACGTCAATTGAGGAGAAAATGTTGACCATTGTATATTCCACAAATAAGGAGAAAATTTAAACTATTATATCTTCTACATCTTTAATTAGTTACTACTAAAGAGTTATTGTCTTTATTGTTTTGAATGATATAGTTTTATTATTTAAGTTTGATATTATTCAATTTAAACTACCGGCTCGATTATTACGAATTTATTTTTGATCTATTTTTTGCATTTTTTATTTTAATTCTTATGTTTATAAAAAATAAACATAGTTCATTCATTGTATTACTCTACAAATATGTAGTAAGCTTCCATCATTCCATGCTATGTTTATGTCTCAATTTATAGACATTGTTTAGGTTCAGAATTATTCAACTTAAACTACCTGCTCGATTATTACGAATTTATTTTCATTTTATTTTTTACATTTTTATTGTAACTCTCATGTTTGCAAAACATAAACATAGTTCATTCATTGCTTTACTCTACAAGTACGTGGTAAGCTTCCTTCATTCTATGCCATGTTTATTTCTCATTTTATTATAAAAAGTCAAATGGCATCGTCGATTTAAATAATTAAAAATATATGACATTGATTAATCGGTCCATATGCAAGTTTTTGCCTACAATATATGATATGTAATGAATGAGTGTCTTTTGTCAACCAACAACCTAGTTGTGTATACCACTATATAATCGTAAGATGTTATATATTGTATTCAGATCATTAGGATATTTTGTGGTTTTTAATTGCAAAAACTTTTTTATGACAACCCTTAAGAGTTTTCTATACATTAACCTATGAGTAAGGCCATAATATGGTCATGTTTCTCATGCATGTCAGACCCAAACATACAAAACCATCTCACTCTACCTTATCTATTAATTTTTCTTACTTATAAATTTTATGAGCAAATATGATAGTTTCATGCATCAATATATTATTCGATTTCTTTTCTATGAACTTCCTACATATAAAAATACAACCCTAGATATTAACTGTATAAAAGATTATAAAAACAACAAAGTATGGATTGGTTGGAGGCATAAACACATAATGTTTGCAAGAATATTGTTTTAATGGTGAACAAAAGGTTACCTTAAGATCAGTACCCTATATTTCACAAAATTTTGAACGACCAAATATAACATAACGGTTATCCGCAATATTCTCGTACACAAAATCCCTTATGAATCTGCAAAAACAAAAGAAAATGGTTCATTAGTTGTTTTCATGGTAGAAGGCAACCATAAGATATCAGTAAAAATAAGGCCTCATAAAGGTACAAATTGAAGAAAGAAACAAGTGACAATGCCTACTAACAAACCAAAGATTATAAAGAGAATAAGAAATGGGAGAGTTGTTCATTGAGATGTATATAATAACAACACAATGACCACTATTTATAAGGCTCTAATAGAAGGTATGGACATAAATGAGAAAAAAAGAGTTAGGAACATGGATAGTCACTAATAATATATAAAGGAGTTAGAAACATGGATAGTCACTAATAACTTTATTATTTCATAATCAACTTAATTGTTAATGTAAAAAGACAACTTCACCCCTTTACCATCTTCATTAAGTTATTATACCATATGCATTATATGTTGTAATTACTTAAATTTGGTTGGAATCCTTCACTCATGCTTTATAATATAGTATAGATAATGGGTATAAATAATACAAAACAAATCTCCTAAAAGGAGAGGAATATTATCTACCAAAATTACAATGGTTTCCTAATTTTCTACATAGTCTATTACACCCTCGCAGTCGAAGCGAAGGGTGGACGAATGCTTAGACTGGATCGAAAATCATCGAAGAGGACACGTGGCAAGCCTTTAGTGAAGATGTCGGCTATCTGATGGCGTGAGGAGACGTGCAAAACACGAGCATTGCCCTTCTGTACTTGACCCGAACAAAATATATGTCTAACTCAATGTGTTTCGTACGTTGATGTTGAACTGGGTTGCCGGAGAGGTATATAGCACTGACATTATCGCAGTAAATAAGAGTTGCACGAGTGAGAGGGCGATGAAGCTCTAGGAGAAGATTACGAAGCCAGCATATCTCAGCAACGACATTGGCGACCCCACGGTATTCTGCTTCTGCACTAGAGAGACTAATAGTGGACTGGCGTTTAGACGACCATGAGATGAGGTTGTTGCCAAGATAAACGCAGTAGCCTGAGGTGGAGCGTCGCGTGTCGGGGCAGCCTGCCCAATCAGCATCAGTGTAAGCACGCAGAGAGCCGGTGTCATAAGGTCCTAGATGAAGACCAAGATCAGGAGTGCCTTGGATGTAGCGAATGATTCGTTTCAAGGCATTCCAGTGAGCGACCCGAGGAGCATGCATGTGCATGCATATTTGTTGCACTGCGTATGAGATGTCAGGTCGTGTAAAGGTTAGGTACTGTAGGCACCTGCAAGGGAACGAAAAGATGTTGGATCATCATGAAGTGGTCCCGTGTTAGCATTGAGCTTAGGTTGTGTGTCGACTGGTGTGGCAACTGGCTTACAAGAATCCATAGCAGCCCGATGAATGATATCTTTACTCCCATTACTACAACAAGATATTATAGTTCTGTTTCTTCTGTACTAATTTTTTCCTTCTAAATAAACCGGGTATTATAATAACCGGATTCGGGTTTAAACCTGGGCAGAAAAAACCCGGTTTTGGGTTTGTGTTTTAGGTAAGCTGGGTGTACCCTGACCGTACCCTACGGGTAGGGTCGGGTTCGGGTATTTTGAGCACATCTATATGTGTGTGTATTTTTTAAATAGAAAACTCATTTAACACTCAAACGTTGGGCCCAACAATAATCAATTTAAAACTTAAATATTATTAACTCAAAGTCCATAACATTTATAAGCCCAATACCTATTTATCTACTAAATAAAAAAAATAAAAAACAATGTTTTTACTATTAAGAGTTGATCTTATTTGGCACCTCACAAAAATTTAGCGACCCTATATAAGTTTTGGAGCATATGAAAGAAGAATGTTATTTCCTAAATGCGTGCATTGCTTATAAAATGTTATTGACCATTCCGGTCACGATGGCATCCACAAAAGGAGTTTTTCAAAATTAAAGTTGTTGAAATCATACTTACGATCAACAATGTCCCAAGAAAGACTTAGCGTTTTAGCGATGATAGTTATCAAGAACGAAATCATCGATTATATAAATTGCAAAGAGTTGATCCACCAATTTGCTAGCAAAAATACTAGGAGAGCTTAGAGTTAGATACTAGTCTATTACGTTATGTAATTTCACTCATTTTAATACTATTATTTTACAATTGTTATGTTTATTGCTATACTATTGATCCACATAACATTTAGTATAATTATTTAATTTATTAAAGAATGAGGGGCATATTTTTTAACGGTTCGGATAGGGTATGTAAATCTTCGGGGACGCCTTTGTGTGGGAACTAAAATTTATTTTTCATGTGTTTACCTTGTATGAGACGTAGGCATAACATAATTAAGCACAGTTAGGTTTGGGTTATTCTTGTGGAATGGAAAGCCCGTTGGGTATCATGTATGTACAACAACAACCTTACCTAATAAATCCCACAATTAGCAAAGCTAGGAGTAGGGTTTGGCAAGGGTGAGATGTAGGCAAACCTTACCCCTATCATTTCGGATAAAAAGGCTGCATCCAGAGAGACCCCCGGCTCGACAACACGCCATCGACAAGCACACATCACTAAAAAAAAACTAATACAGAGCTACTGAATTTATAAAAACAATGAAAGCGTCACGTAGTAAAACAAAGGTATATATGCCATATAAACGACATGCCCCATAAACACCCAAATATAAGTCCCCCCATACGGACCACCCCAGTGCAAGACAAATGTCTAAGCTCCTAGAACCACGCTACGTTACAACGAAACCCTCCCTAATAATCCTTAACCTTGATGTTGTGCCTCTACGAAGCCCTATCCTCGACCATGTCCTCGGAGAGATGCATCTCTACTAAATCATGCCTAATCCGCTCATCCCAAGTTAATTTGGGTCTTCCTCTACACATCTTTCCCTCTACCATGAGGGTTTCCACTACTCTAACCGGGGCAGTCATTTGCCTCCTCTTCACATGCCCATACCATCTTAATCTTCCCTCCTTTATCTTGTTTGATATACTAGCTACCCCTAACCTTTCCCTAATAACCTCATTTCATATTCTGTCTACCCTAGTGTGCCCACACATCCACCTTAGCATCTTCATTTCTGCTACCTCCATTTTGCGAGCTTATGTATTTTTGATGGCCCAACAATCTGTCCCATATAACATAGCAGGTCTCACTGTAGCCCTATAAAATTTTCCCTTTAATTTAGTTGGGAACCTTTTGTCACATAAAACCCCACTAGCGGCCCTCCACCTACACTAACCAGCTTGTATGCGATGGGTGACATCACTATCTAACTCCCCATCCCTCTGAATAAATGATCCTAAGTACTTGAACTTAGTTACCTTTGGGACAACGTGACCTACAATCATAACTTGAGTATTTTCATCTTGACTAGCACCACTGAAACCACAATGCATGTACTCAGTTTTTAGAACAACTTATCCTTAAACCCTTGCCCTCTAAAGTTGCACGCCAACCCTCTAGGTTTTCATTCAGATTATCTTTGGACTCTACAACTAACACAATATCATCTGCAAAAAGCATGCACCACGACACTGACTCTTGGATCGACTTGGACAACTCATCCAAGAAAACTGCAAAAAGGAACAGACTCAGCGCAGATCCTTGATGGAGTCCTACCCCTACAGGGAAGGAATCGGTATCTCCTACAGGCGTGCAAACACAAGTTTCAGGCCTATCGTACATATCCTTAATTAAGTCTATATACCTCTCAGGGACCCCTCTACCCCCAGACTGTCCTAAATCAGTTTACGTGGTACACTATCATATGCCTTTTCAAGATCTATAAAGGCCATATGGAGATCCCATTTTTTCTCCCTATACTTTTCTATCAACCTCCTTAGAATGTGTATTGCTTCCGTAGTCGACCGCCCTGGCATAAAACCAAATTGGTTTACCGTAACCTGAGTTTCTATTCTAATTCTAGCCTCAATAATCCTTTCCCATAATTTCATAGTTTGACTTAACAACTTAATACCTCTGTAATTCCCAAAACACTGGGCGCCGCCTTTGTTCTTATACAGAGGCACTATGACACTACCCCTCCACTACTCTGGCATTTGCTTAGATTTGAAAATACAATTAAACAAAGTAGTTAACCATTGGACTCCTTCTTCTCCAAGACACTTCCACACCTCAATCGGTATGTTGTCTGGACCAACTTCCTTAGCCCTTCTCATCTTCCTGAGTGCAGGCCTCACTTCTCCCCGTGTAATATTTTGGCAGTAGCACTTATTCGGTGGCATACTTTGGGTGATGGGTTGTCATGATCCTGTTGGTAGGATCTCCCGTCGTTGAAAAGATTGCAAAAATATGTTTGCCATCTTAGCTTAATGTCGCGCTGCTTTACTAGAATACGTCCATCTTCTCCCTTTATAAACTTCACCGTCCCTAGATCTTGTCTCTTACGCTCCCTAGCTCTGGCAATCTTGAACATATCATGTTCCCCCTCTTTAGTTTCTAGTCGTTCATACATCTTCTTATAGGCCGTGTTCTTTGCCTCCGTCACTGCCTTCTTTGCCTCCGTCTTGGCCTTTTTGTATCTTTCCTTAAGTGTGACACACTCCCGATCATCTGCGCACCTCAAAATATCTCTAAAACTATCATTCTTACCTTTAATTTTGATCTGCACCTCCTCAGTCCACCACTAAGACTCTTTATGCCCACTTGACTTTCCTGTTGTGACCCCTAAAGTCTCAGTCGCCACCTGATTAAGGATAGTCGCCATATCCTCCCACATCCGATCCGCACCTCCACTCAGTGCAGTTGCCGCCTTAGAGATGACCTTATCTTTGAACTCTGCAATTTTTCCGCCCTTCAAGTTTCCCCATCGAATCCTTTAGGTCGAATAATCCTTTCTCCTAGTACCAACTTCTCTCTTAGACCTATATCTGCCACCAACAGACGATGTTGAGTTACCGTTGTCACCTCGGGAATAACCTTACAGTCCTTCCACCAACGTCGATCTTCACGTCTCATCAAGAGATAGTTGATTTGCGTACTCCGCCCCCACTAGAAAACGTAACCAGATGTGATTCCCTCTTCCTAAAGAACGAGTTTATAATACCCAACTCGTGAGCCACCGCAAACTCTAGAAGATCCCTACCAGGTTCGTTCCTAACACCAAAACCAAAGCCCACATGCACCAAGGGAAATCCATCGCTATCCTCGCCAATGTGACCATTAAAATCACCTCCTATAATTATTTTCTCATGTACATTCAAGCAATCCCAAAACTCTCTCTTCTCCTCATCTCCTAGACCTACTTGTAGTCTTATTTTCTTTTACTTGCTAATAACTAGGATTATTTGTGTGGTTTAGATGTGATATCAGTAAGAATAGTATGTTTACGTGTTATTACTTTATTGTAACTAACAAATTAGAAATCCTATTTCCTGTTGGTATTTGGACATAATGATATATGTGATAACTTTTATAATGAAGATGTTAGCTTTAGGCAACGCAATAAGTATCTTTTTACCAGTGGATATGATTATATAAGTGGGTGAAGGAAGTAAATCAGCTGAACACAGATAAACAAAAGTTTATGGATATAATATTGATAGAGATATGATTGACAAGCCTTGCTCATTCTATTCAATATGTCACCATATATAGTACAAGGAGGGATCATTCTAGATCCTTAATTCTAGCTATGTAGTTAATTACAATTATAATTTGTTACAATAATATGGTATGTATTTACTGCTATTACACCCCCGCAGTCGAAGCGGGAGGTGACCGAATGCTGAGACTGGAGCGAAAGTCTTCGAACATGACTCGTGGGAGGCCTTTGGTGAAGATGTCGGCGATCTGGTGACGAGATGGCATATGAAGAATCCGGACTTGTCCTCGTTGTACCTTTTCACGCACGAAGTGTATGTCAAGCTCAATGTGCTTCGTGCGTTGGTGTTGCACTGGGTTACCCGAGAGATAGATGGCACTGACGTTGTCACAATACACAATAGTGGCTTTCGTCGGAGGACGGTGAAGTTCAAGCAGAAGATTACGTAACCAACAAATTTCTGCAACTACATTTGCGACCCCGCGATATTCAGCTTCTGCACTGGAACGAGAAATAGTAGACTGGCGTTTGGAAGACCAAGATATCAGGTTATCCCCGTAGTAAACACAGTAGCCACTAGTCAACCGGCGGGTGTCAGGACAGCCAGCCCAGTCAGCATCAGTATAGGCTAGAAGTGTGGGATGTGGAGTTGAGCCGAGAGATAAACCAAATGTACGCGTGCCCTGTATATACCTGATAATCCGTTTTAATGCGTTCCAGTGATCTGTCTTTGGAGCGTGCATGAACATACACACCTGCTGAACTGCGTAACTAATGTCAGGGCGGGTGAAGGTGAGATACTGTAAAGCACCTGCTAAGCTCCTGTAAAGAGTGGGATCGTCAAAGTCCGTGCCAGCATTAGCTCCTAGCTTGGTGTTGGTGTCAACAGGGGTGGCGACGGGCTTACAATTTGACATACCCGCACGCTCAATAATATCCGCAGCATATCCCTGTTGAGATAAAAACATAGAGTCGCCATGGCGGGTAACCAAAATACCTAGAAAGAAGCTGAGAGTACCGAGATCCTTCATTGCAAACTCGGATGATAGAAAACGCATGAAGTGCTCACGGAGGGCTGTAGATGAAGTAACAAGTAGAATGTCATCCACATAGAGAAGTAGATAGGCCGTGGATCCCTGATGATGATAGATGAAAAGAGACGCATCACACCCGCTCTGTCGAAACCCCAATGTGAGAACATAGTCTGTGAAACGCTGGTACCAGGCACGGGGAGCCTGTTTAAGACCATAGAGGGACTTCTTTAATCTGCAAACGTGGTCTGGAAAGTCCCGGTGGCGAAAACCCATGGGCTGATGCATGTAAATAGTCTCGTGTAATGTGCATGGAGAAAAGCATTAGTAACGTCTAGCTGATGAACAGGCCAGGAGTTAGCTAATGCAATAGATAAGACTGTCCGAATAGTGGCCGGTTTAACAACCGGGCTAAATGTGTCCCCGCAATCAATCCCAACCTGCTGAGAGCGACCATCACAAACCAAGCGAGCTTTGTACCGCTCAAGGGTGCCATCTGATTTGAATTTATGTTTAAACAGCCACATGCTTCGAATAATGTTCATGTGTGGCTGTCGCGGTACAAGCTCCCAAGTATCATTTTTAATAAGGGCTTGAAACTCATTGGTCATGGCATCATGCCATTCCGGTGTGGACAAGGCGAGGGAGGGGTTTTTGGGTATAGGAGTGATGGTGGTGGTGTGTAGGTTAAGGATTTGTTTTGGTTTAAAAATACCATCCATTGCGCGAGTACGCATGGGATGTACGGGTGTCGGAGGAGGTTGGGCAGGAGGGTTTATGGGCTGATGTGGGCTTGTGTTTGCTGCAGGAGATTGGGCCGAGGAATGTGATGGTGAGGGAATGTGGGCCAAAGGGTGAGGGGAGGGCTGTGTTGGGCTAAGAGTGGGTGACATTGGTGGATACGGGTGATGGGCTGAATTGGATGGATGGGGATTTATGTTGGGCCAAATATGGGGTGAGATGGGGTCCGTTAAGGTGTATGTTTGGGCAGTTGGCTTGTGGGTGTTCACAACAGCGAATGGAAAAGAAGATTCATCAAATAAAACGTGGCGTGCAATTATAATGGTGTTATTTTTCAAGTCATAACATTTGTAGCCACGGTGTGTAGCGGGGTACCCGAGAAAGACGCACGGGTATGAACGGTGTTGTAGTTTGTGGATGGTGGTGTAGGGGATAAGAGGGTAGCATCGGCAACCGAATACGCGTAGGTGGTTATATGTAGGGGTGCGGTTATAAAGGAGACGGGTAGGGGTGTGGTATTGGTGAGTTTTGGAGGGAATTATGTTGATGAGGTAGGTGGCGGTCTCAAGGGCGTGGGGCCAAAAGTTTGTGGGTAGTGAGGATTGGGCCATGATGGTGCGGATAATGTTGTTGATGGAGCGTATTTTGCACTCCGCCTTCCCGTTTTGTGGGGAAGTGTAGGGGCAAGATAGGCGAAAGAGGATGCCATGGTTGGTGAAAATTTTTTTAAAGTTGTTGTTGACGTATTCGGTGCCATTGTCGCATTGGAAGGTTTTAATGTTGCGTTGAAATTGGGTTTGGACAAGTGTGGTAAAGTTTTCAAATATGGAGTAAACTTGGGATTTGGCGGCAATGGGAAAGGTCCAAAGAAAATTTGTGTAATCATCTAAAAATAACACGTAATATCGGTGACCCCTCGAGCTTAAAACTGGGGAGGTCCAAACGTCACTGTGCACAATATCAAAAGGTTGCAAAGATGAATTATTAGATAAATGAAATGGAAGTTTAATGCTCTTGCCAAACACGCAAGGTTCACAAACATTTTTATTTAAAGACTGAAAAACAATAGATTTAGAAGTTTTTAAAGCTTGCAATAGTGCCGGGCCAGGGTGACCGAGGCGTTGATGCCAAAGGCTTGAGGACTGAGCAGCAGTTGTGGAGGTGGAGAAGCAGTGGTGGTCTTGGGAGAAGGTGTAGAGGTCACCGCTGCTGTTGCACCGGAGCATAGGAGCCCGGGTCTTATAGTCCTTCACAAGAAAACCAAATGGGTCAAACTCAACAGATACGGAATTATTACGTGTAAATTGACGGACAGATATGAGTTTGTGAATTAATTTGGGTGCATAGAGAACACGGTCTAATTTAAAGGGTGGAAAGGGTTTGGGAAAGGTTTGAGGGCCATGTCCAACAACCGGTATAGTAGAGCCATTTCCAACAATAATATTTTCATTCAAGCGATTATTAAAAATAGTACTGAAATTACCTGCATTGGGATCCATGCTTATTGTAGCCCCGGTGTCCATCACGCCATTATTGTACTCGGGTGGGTTCAACGACATGGTATATAGTGCTTGTTGAATGTCCGTGGGTGTATAAGTGGCAGCCGCAGCAGAGTGGGTTTGGTTGGGTCGAGGGCCGAGAATACCATTGGAGGACGATTGTGGGTTGGTGGGTGGGTTGGAAGGATACGGACATGGTGGAGGTGCGGCCCAGTGAAACCAAGGCTGCGGGTAGGAATACTGTTGGTTATGGGTCGGCCAAGGGGAAAAGGTAGGGTGATGGTAAGGCTGAGGTGGTGTGGCGTACCATGGCGTGTAGGTGTTTTGGTTTCGGCCCCTGCCATAAGTATTGAGCCGGCCTCGGCCACGACCGCGAGAGCGGCCGCGGCCTCGGGAACGGTCAGAAGCAGAGTAGGGTTCAGACGGGTATGAGGATGGGTTGTTGGGTTGCTGCTGCGAGGGGTTAGCGGCTGCTGCGGGTTTGCTGTTTGAGGCTGCCAAGGCTTGCGCGACATGTTGGGCCGCAAAAGCGGCCTGTTCGGCTTTCTGATCTTCAACCATGCACAGTTGAGAGCGGACGTAGTAGAAGGATGGCGTGGGTTCTTTTTGTTGTAAGATAGTGGATATGCCCTCGTAAGACTCGGTAAGGCCGGCCAAGAGTTGAAGAACGAGCCGTTTGTTGTCCACGGGAGCACCCACGTTGGCGAGTTGGTCAGCGAGGGATTTGATGGCTTGGCAGTAGGTGGTCATGTTGGAGAAGTTTGCAAGACGAGTAGTGGAAAATTTTTGAGTGAGATGGAGGGCTCTAGAGGTTTTGTTATCTTGAAATAGGTCCTGAATAGTCGCCCAAGCATCGTAGGCGGTGTTACCCGGGACCATGGCGGTGTTACGGATGTCATCTGAAACAGTGCCATAAATCCATTGTAGCACAATGGCGTCAAGCCTGTGCCAGGTTTCATCCGCGGTTGAGGAAGAGGATACGGGGCGAGGGGATAGATGGTCAAGAACCTGGAAAGCACGACAATGGATGCGAAAAAGTTCGCACCAATTTACATATTGGCTGCTGTCCCAGTCCAAGGTGATGGGAATGAAGGTTTTTATATTTGAAACGGTGACCGCCGGGTGGAGTTTAAAGTCGGTAGAAGGTGCATCAGTGTGGGGAGGAGAAGTAGACATGTTGCAGAGGAGTATTGCCGGTGGAAAGTGACCGGAAACGAAAAGAAAAACAGGTCAGAGGTGACCGGCGATCAAAGGAGCGGAAGGTGGGAAGGTAGTTAAAGGATATCTCTTGATACCATGATAGAGATATGATTGACACTATTCAATATGTCACCATATATAGTACAAGGAGGGATCATTCTAGATCCTTAATTCTAGCTATGTAGTTAATTACAATTATAATTTGTTACAATAGGGTTAGGATCAAATACACATGACACTTTTTCTAGGAAGGGTGAGAAGGATTGTGATCCATTGATCATATATTTGAAGGGTTGAGATTAGTTTGTTTGAAAAAAATAAATAATAAATTAGAGGAAGGGCATAAAAGGAAAACCACATTTGTTGACTTTCTCTCTCCACATGCAATGCACATGTCAATTCCCCCCATCATTTTAAAACGTCTATAACTTTTTCATACGACATTTTTTTTTCAAAAAAATTTCACCATATTAACGAGCGTTTTTTTATCTTTAATATGAGTACCACATTGCTACATTAAAATTGAAAAAAAAAATTCGTGCTAAATGGGTTTTTTTTCTCCGTTGTGTCTTCTGCTCGTCCATTGTGTTATAATATGCATGTGTGCTTTATAAATATGTTATTTATGTTTTTTTAGTCTACACATGATTTAACTTTGTCCATTGTGTTTTTAGTATGCTTTTAATTGTGTTTTAGGCAAATAAGTTTTGTATTTAGGTGTACATTGTGTTTTATTATGTTGTTCATTGTGTTTAAGTCTATTATTCATTGTGTTTTAGTCTTCTGTTCATTGTGTCTTTTATATGTCGTCCATTGTGTTTTACACAATTGGGTTTTTAACTTTTTTTTTTCAAAAGTATTCATTGTATTTTAGTCTTCTGTCCATTGTGTCTTTCGTATGTCATCCATTGTGTCTTACGCAACTGGGTTTTCAACCTTTTTTTTCAAAAGTATTAACTGTGTTTTAGTCTTCTATTCATTGTGTCTTTAGTATGTCGTCCATTGTGTTTTACTAGACTCTTGATTGTGTTTTATACCCTATATTTAACTGGTGTTCATTGTATTTTACATTCTATTGTGTTTTACATTCCATTGTGTCTTACGCAAGTGGGTTTTGAATTTTTTTTCAAAAGTATAGCAATATGGTACTCATATTAAAGATAAAAAGACGCTCAATTTTATGGTATAATTTTTTTTAAAAACGGATGACGTATAAAAAAGTTACGGGCATTTAAAAATGAAGGTGGAAATGGCATGTGACTTGCATGTGCATATGTTTTTGACAAAATTACCCCTCCCACTTGTTAATCCTTTGGACACATGTCATAATTTAATGGCTTCTCACCCTTCTCATTTTTTGTAGCCTTTGTAGAATAACCCAACCCTGTTACAATAATATGGTATGTATTTACTGCTATTAAATATAACCGGAATGGTTATTAAACTGGTCGTCATGTAGTCACTGGTTGGACCGGTTTTAGAAACAGGATAACATCATATAGTATGTATGAGTACGATATTAGTTGCTTTTTATATTGTGGATATATATTATGTTAGAGGTATATGAAACACAGAACATATAAAATACTATGCTTGAAAAAAAAAAATATTGAACACATAACATATAAAATACATTTAGTGGCTTGCAATAGATGTAAACAACCGAACCAAATCCAGATCCAAACCGAACCCTAAACGACCCAAGAAAGCAGTTCGGGTGAACCTGACTCAAAGCAAAATGATCCGTTAGTTTGAAACTGGTTTGAAAGCGTATTTGTTAGGCTATAGGGTGTGGAACTAGGGCTGCAAACGAACACGAACAAAGCCTTGTTCGTGTTCGTGTTCGTTTGTTAAGAAATATATGTGTTCACGAACAGTTCATGAACACTTACTGAACGGGATTTTTTGTTCGTGTTCGTTTGTTAAGAAAACGCTCATGTTCGTGTTTATTTGTTAATTTTGTTCATGAACGCACATGACGAACACAAACGAACATTCACGAACACAAACAAACACAAGCAAGTGTTCATGAACGGGAACAAACACAAACGAACATATATTAACTTTCGAATAACATTGTATTCACATATATTAAGACATTAAGTAGATCCACCCAAAATTATAACCTAAGTATCCAAACATACTTAGTATTTACCATAAATATTGGTAAACATAATATAGTATTGTCTAAAAAAACTAAGTTCACATCTTATACCTGAAGTCTTCGAATGATCATAAACAAACAAACATAAACGAACACGTTACCGAATGTTCACGAACATAAACGAACGAACACAGCTATGTTCGTGTTTGTTCGTTTAACTAAACGAACGATTTTTTTTGTTCGTGTTCGTTAATTTATTAAACGAACGAACACAAACGAACTTCCCGCCAAACGGTTCATGAACTGTTCGCTGAAAGTTCAGTTCGTTTGCAGCCCTATGTGGAACCCTTCCCCTTTCCTCCCCCTTGTCCACATCAGCGCCACGTCATTTCCCTCCTTCCCCTCCCCCAAACCAAGGAAATGGTTCCCTCTTTCCTTTTTATAATAATTTTTTAAACAGAAAAGGACAAAAAATATAATATTAATGGTGGGTGATCGGGGAGAACGGTGGAATCCCACCGATGGCACCGAAGGGGAGGTGGGGGGTATTCCCCGAGGGGTAGCCCCTCCAACTCAGCACACCAATTGCCCTCACCGATCCATACCCCAAAGCCTTAGAAACCTGTTAAAACATAAACGAATTGGATTAAAATTGGGTTTTAACCGAACTGATTCTTTATAAGCAGTTACTAATTCGAATAGGTTTTGGCCGATCTGTTTTTGACCATCTTTGACTCGATCCAAACACGGTTTTAAAACTCAATCCAGTTAGGCCAAAAACCAGTTTTGTACACTCTAGTTTGAAAGACTCTGTTAATTGGGCTCCAAGTCTTTAGGTTTTTATATACCCAATAGGCCGACCTTACAAACTTTTGAATATCAGCCCATCTGGTAGTATATGATTACATTTGTTAGCCCATATTGTTTTTATGGTAGTACCATAAAAAGAATTAATATACTTGTTATTTCTAAGGGGAATTAGCATTGAATAATCATAATTTTATAAGGTTGGAATACAATAATCTTAACTTAAAAATTTGAATCTAACAAGCCTAATTTGTCTTGATTTTTATTCCATTTGACCAAAACTAAATAGGGTTAACCAAGTTAGTTTTCTACATATGTGGCACATGACATGTAAAAAATGCCCTAGTTGGCAAAAAAATGAAAACAAGTGACAATCTATTATCAAGATCATGAATATCGGAAATAGAAACCGTTCCCACAACAATTATATAACATGAAGATATAGAAACCGTATTTCATGGGTGAATGGTGCATATCAAGCAATTGAGTTTCAGATGTCGCACCATATCACATGACACGTTGCATAGGTTAAGTGTGGTTCTTTCTTCAAGATAATTTTGTAGATGAAGAATCAATAAAGGCCTTGCTACTCAATGTATAGATATAATGCGTTCTCTGACATAGGGACATAAAGTGTTAGAAAATGAAACCACAGGTACTCAGGGTGTTAAGCCTGGGCTGAACCTGTTAGTTTAAGCAAACTACAGGGACGAAAACTGCAATTTTCTCAAAAAAAAATTCAATGTAGATATATTGGATATGTAATCGGTTCAAAAGAATAGACGTTTGACATAGGGATGCCCGAAACTCCCAACACGATTGGACAATTTAAAAGTTAATAGCATCATCATCATCATCATCATCATTCTCAGTTAATTACACCAATAGCAAAAGCTAAGGTAGTGTCTGAGGAGGGTAAGATGTAGACAACCTTACCTCTACCCCGTGGGAATAAAGAGGCTGTTTCCAGTGAGCCCCCCAGCTCAATAGTGGTTTTGTATCAAGCCTTAGACAATAAGGCACATAACACTTAGCAATCAGGACAAACCCGATTGGTACATGACCCCCTTGTCTTTTGGCTATCAACGTCACCACCTGATGCATGATTAACCGTCCGTCATTTTTAATGTTATTTTCACAAAATTAGTAAAGTAGCGTTAAAATTAGTGCAACTTTACTTTTGGCCCCCGAGGGCCACACATATATATACATTATATGCGTGCAGCCGTAAGCGGGGCTGTAATTTACAAATTAATAACAATAGACGATAATGGGGGTATTTGGATATGTGATGGATAGGGGTGTTCATCGGTTCAATTTTCCATGTATTTGGTTTACCTAACCGAATTTAGGAAGTTAGAAACTGAACTTGGTTTTTCGCTTTGACTAAATAAAATTATTATTATTATTATTATGTATGTATGTATTTTTTATGTATGTATGTATTTTTTTTTTATTTTTTTTTGCGACTTATTTGTTATTCGATTAAGTTGCTAAAGTCTAGATTGGGCTCATGATAAAACCAAACTAACATTTATTTGATATTCGGTTTGTGGATTTCTAAAACTGACAATTGATTTTGTAATTGGGTAAATATCATAGAAAACACTAAACTTTTTGTTTTTTTCTCACTAAAGTCATTTAACATTTTTTTTGCACGTAAAAAGCACTACACTTTTAGTTTTTTCTTATAAAAGTCACTCAACATTTATTTGTACTTAAAAACCACTATACTTTCTGTTTTTTCTCATAAAAGTCACCCAACATTATTATTATTATTTTTTTTGTCATTTTTTTTAGTTTTTAAGATATTTTGTAGTTATATATTTATTAAGTAAAGATCAAATACAAAGTGTTTTTTCGGTAAGAACTGTGAGAATCAAAGGGGGTAAAAAAATTTATTTTATTTTTTAAATTTTTTTTCCCATGTGTTTAAACATACTTTCTAGATGAATAATACAAAAAAATAAAAAAAAAATTTAGTGTAATTATGTCATTAAAGTAAATACATTAGTTTACACTAGAGTAATTATGTAATTACTCTACACGTAATTACTCTACACCAATTTTTTTTTTTTTTAGTTTTCAAAACTATAATACATGTTTAACAATATGGGAAAAAAAATTCGAAAAAAATTCGAAAAAATAAATAAAAAATACCCTCCTTTGATTCTCACAGTTCTTACAAAAAAAAAAACACTTTGTACAGAATCTTTCCCCTATATTTATTTTTGTAACAAATTATATGATAAAAAAATCTCTTGTTGCAATCAAAGTAATATTAGTTTCGCTCATTTAAATAGTCATACAATTCTTAAGTATCAAGAAAAAAATTATATAACAAATAAAGATTGTTTTTTAATCGATATAAGACGCGCGAAGTACTTAACTTTCTTGATCAACTTCATCATTTTGTCATTTTTAAAGGACAAGAAATATATATACCACCTAGGCAACACGTAAGCAAACACAACTAGGAGTTCCAGTTCTGGATTATTTAAAACAAATACATAACAATTTTGTTCAAAATTGACATTTTAAGGGGTTTTATGAGAAAAAAAAATGGTTGGCGACTTTTACGAGAAAAACATCAGAAATTATAGTGTTTTTTAGGTACAAATAAATGTGGAGTGACTTTTGTAAGAAAAAAACTGAAAGTGTAGTGCTTTTTATGTGCAAAAAATTGTTAAGTGATTTTAGTGAGAAAAAACAGAAAATTTAGTGTTTTTTATGATATTTCCCCTTTGTAATTTTGTTCAGTTTTGAAATAGTTTCGGTTAGAATTTTGATTTTCTTGGTCTGAAACCGAATAATGAACATCCTTAGGGGAAAAGGACACTTGTTGCATAAATTTTGTCTTTCACTGATTTTAACCAATCCTGTATTGTCACATCACTTCACTGATTTACTTCATTGAAACACTTTTTTGGAGGCAACACTCCACTGATTCTTTCATTTATATTTTCAGAGTAAAGATCAAATACATATAGTTTTTTTTGTAAGAACTGTGAGAATCAAAGGGGGTAAAAAAATTATTTTTTTTTTAGATTTTTTTTCCCATGTGCTTAAACATTCTTTCTAGATGAATATTACAAAAAAAAATTAAATTTTTTTTTAGTGTAATTACGTCATTAAGGTAAATACATTAGTTTACACTAGAGTAATTATGTAATTACTCTACACGTAATTACTCTACACCAATTTTTTTTTTTTTAGTTTTCAATACTATAATACATGTTTAACAATATGGGGGAAAAAATTTGAAAAAAAATAAAAAAAAAATACCCTCCTTTGATTCTCACAGTTCTTACCAAAAAAGCTATTTGTACCGGATCTTTCCCCTATATTTTCATTTAAATACCCAAACTTTTTTTTAAACATTTCACACGGTTTCAACTTTTAAACCGGTTTAACATTTAATTCATACTATTACAACCGTCCCACCAAACGGTCAGCAAAATTTAGTGATGAATCTTGGAAACCGTCGACTGGATTGAATTGAGGCCAACTAAACGGTCAGTAAACTTTAATTTTAATAGTGGACCGTTCAAAATTTTGGATATAAATAGAACAAACCGTGGGGTTAAAAGTCACATAAACAAACCGTAAAACAAACACCAATCAAGATGAATCCGTGGACCGAAGAAGAAGAGATGGCAGTAGTGGTGTGCCACAAGGACCCACAAACGACCTGGAAATTCAACAACTACCCAGGGACGAAGGGTCGTCCTACCCCCTGGAAGGGTTTTGGGCTCACGTGTTTAGCGACTTCATCCAACATGTGGGCACCAACACCACCAAGACCCTCCGAGACCTCCACTTCAAGTGGGCCGATCTCAATATCAAGTGTGAGAGGTGGACCACCCTCTACGAGCAAATAATGAGGGACGATTCGAACCTCGATGACGAGTTGGCTATTGGCTTCACAAACTATGAGTATGAGGCTCGATACGGCAACGAATTCGACCATGTCGAGGCATGGCGATTGTTGCGCCAACACTAAGTTTATTTTTCTTTGTTTTATGTATTTTTATTTTATGTTTATTATTATTATGTTTTAATTTTATGTTTTTAATGAAATATTCTTATTTATGTTTTTTTTCATTTAATTAGATTTTTAAAACAAACGGTTACTGTTTGGTAAAAAATTATAAAACAAACGGTTAAAAATGAAACAATACAAAAAACAAACGGTTTGAACAGAAAAAAAAAGAGTTAAAAATAAAATAAAAACGGTTACCAGCACGGTAAACAGAACCAACAAAACGGTTCACGGGACCACTACCAGCATGAGTGGCGGCGGTGTTACCGTGCTGGTAGTTGATACCTGTGACCAAATCGGTAGGCGTCCCGTCCCCCTTATGTATCACATCCGAAACCCACAAAAAGAATTTTACAACATCCATCACATTTCTAAATATCAGTTCCACTACTGTCTCGAATGTTTCTGTAACATCGCAAAATTTTCCCCAAAATTTTAATACATAAAAAGCCCTTATATATATATATATATATATATATATATATATATATATATTTATTACACCTTTATCATTAATATTATACAAATGTGCCTAAGTCTTTATTTATCCTAACTCACAACTTATATACATACATAAATGTATATAAATAATAATAATAATATGATTCTAAATTCTTTTTTTTTTTTTCACATACAGGATTTTTTTTTTTTTTTAAAATAAAGCCTTGAGTCAAATAGTCAAAGTCCTAGTCAAAGTCTTAGTCAAACAGTCAAAGTCTTAGTCAAATAGTCAATTCATCATAAAACCTTACTTTATGTTGTTGACCAATTTTAATGGCTAATTGAATCCAAAACTAGTATAAAAACCCACCTATGACCCATTATACTTTGCACCTCTAATTGTTTCAATCCGATTAAACTTTCCCTCATACCTTTCTTCTATAGTCTATTACTTCTACACTTGAAGCTTTGATTATAAGCTCTTGCAATTGGCAACTTTGGGGCTACACATATTCTATTTCTCGAGACCTAATACTTTGCTAAGGTGAGTTTTACATAGCCCCTTTTCTATTTATCACCATTTTTGGGGTGAAACATGTTACAACAATATCTATGTAATTCAATCATCAATGTGTCTATGTGTATTTCTATGTTGCATTATGTCTTGAACATGACTAGGGTAAGCACAATTCTAGCATAAACATTCATCAGCCAAACGGTATACATTGATAGATCTATTGGACTGACAATCCCACCCGGATACGTGCCTCCTACAAAGGTTGCGTGGGTGTTTGTTACTGCAATATAAACGAGTGAACCATGAGCGTATGGGATGTACTGTGACACCCGACAAACTCAGGTTAGTAACGTTGACTAAACTAGTAAGCCTACCTTAGCGAGTCATGCATATTACGTCCTTAACGGGGTCAGTTGAGTCGGTATGATGATTCTGGGAATCATCGGGGGTCATTAGGATGATCCGCGGGGTCATCGGGAGTCGGTCCATAACTATGGGTACAAGGATCGGCGATTCGTGGAATCGCCGGGTCTAACGCACACACGAGTCTCGAGTCCCGGGAATTGGTGAACGGATGTAAACGTGTTAGTTATCATGCATTATATGTTTGAAATCATTATGTGACTTACCGGTATGTGAATACGTGTTTAAATATGTTAAAATAGTGTTTAACGCGCCAAAAACCCGTTCCAGCATCACAGGGGCGATTAGGAGCTGGGAGAACCCCTAATCGCCTATATGTTCATGCGAGTAGGGAAGATTACAGGCGATTGGGACCTAATCGCCTGATGTTATACGCGATTAGGCCCCCAATCGCGTATAAGGAACTGCTACTCGCGTGCACTGCAGGGTCCGGGTCAAAACACCTATAAATAGAACCCTTAACTCCCCAAACACCTCTAGAACAACCCTAGCTGCTCCCAAACCACCCATACACCTTAGAACACCTCTGGAACTCATTTTGCTACCAAAATCACCATCCCCAAGCTTACACACCTTTCTTTAGCAAAATCCAAGGTGTGTTCTTCATCCCTAACCTTTGTAAAGTTGTTATTTTGAGTTCCCCCAAAGTTCCAGACCTTGTTTTACCAAATGTGTCTTTAAAAACCTTTCAAAAGAGTCTTAAACCAAGTTTACACCTTAATGCTTGTTATATGTGAAGTTTATATGCAAATGTTGGTCTTATTGGTGATTTTAACATGAATGTTTTTAAGATATGATTGTACTTCTGTTATGTAGAGGTCATTAGGAAGGTTTTCCTAGAATCTTAGCCATTATTATGGTGTTTTGAAGAAAATGCATATTTTGACCCATTTGTATGTTCTTGAGGATTTAGGATGATTATGGTGTGATTGTTGATGCAATGTTGTTAGAATTCACACTAGGAAGATGTTAGATCAGAGATTTTATGAGTTACATGTTGTAGAGCTTGAAATCTGATTATTTCCATTTAAGGAAAGATAAGGTTGGTAGAAGAAACCTAGTACTTTGCCATTTTAGGAAATAATTGCATAGAACATGCTAGATCAGTGATATGTTGGGGGGTTTTTGCTTGAAATGGGTTGGTAAATGATTTAGGTTTGATATTGGGTGTTGTTGCATGTTTCGGATCTGATTTGGAGGGTTTAACGCGCGAAAACTCGTTACACAGCAGCAACAGGCGATTAGGCATCCTAATCGCCTGATGCCACGCGATTATGCAGACCATTGGGGCGATTAGGACCCTAATCGCCTATACTTCATGCGATTAGGCCCCCTAATCGCCTATAGGCTATTGCCTACTCGCGTGTAACCTTCCTAATCGCATGTACTGCTGTCGTGAACGCGTTTTGACATCCCGGAACACGATTTGACACCTAGGAACATGTTAGGAACCCCGGGATACACCCAATGACTTAGTAAGACGTGTTCGGACCTGTTTATGCGTTAATTGGACATTATGCTAGACTAGGTGAATTGTTGCGCGTGCTAAGTGTTTAATTGCATATGTTGCATGATGCCTTGCATTTATCTAACACGTGGGATGTCGGGTCACCAATGGGATGTCGGGTCTTGTATGGCACGGTCGGTCTAACGGTTAAAGGTGTTTTCAAACGTTTATGGTCACGGTCTGGACATACGGGGACTAGTTAGCCTGCGGGTTATTAGTCCAATACTTATACACATCTTATGATAGGTCGCCGCTATTTGGGACTATCGTAACATAACTACTTAACTATTTTCAAGTAACGCAAACCGAGGTGAGTGTCACAGCCCCACTTTTACCGTTTTACTTTCGGGGGAGAAACATGCTACTTATTTGATTACTTATCATAGATCATGTTATACTATGGTTACTTTACGTACTATGCGGCTTTTACAGAAAGTCCCTGGGGGGAACCATGAATGTGCGGGGATGCACAACGGGGGAAATGTGGATAGATCTATTGGGCCTTACAAACCCCACCCGACGGCTGGGAGCCGGGCGGGTGCATATTGTCTCTAATACTTTGGGGGTTACCGAGGCATCGGTAATCCCGTCCGTCTGGGCTGGCTTCAACACTTATACCGGTTTAGTAATGGATTCCCAACCGCAGTAGTAGCAACACTTAACGTCTAGCTAACGTTCTCATAACATAGTAGTAACGGGAAATGATCTTACCGAACTTATAACAACACTTTTATGAAAGAAAACCTGTGAACTCACCAGCATTATATGTTGACATTTTTGGCATGTTTTCTCAGGTCGCTAAGGTAGCGGTTGTCGGACTAGGCGCACGAGGTCATGCACGGCGTCTATTATTTTGGAAACATATTAAACAATGTCTTTGTAAACAATGATATGTCTTTTGGTTGTAAACAAGAATGCTTCCGCTGCTGGTTTACAGCTCAAAGCATTATATTTTGGTTTTAAATATAATCTTGAATGCATGTTTGTTGTATGTTTATTGTGATCGTTGACTGAGATCCTGGTGTGTCACGCGCCTCGCGGTAAAACCCCGCATGTGGAATTTGAGGGTGTGACAGATTGGTATCAGAGCCAACGGTTATAGTGAACTGAGACTGCATGTAGAGTCTAGTCTATAACTGAGTCGCACACACTAGACGGTCACAATTAGTCGAGTCTTAGCAAGTGGGTAACAACATGACTTGTCGGGGTGTCGGTGTCATCATCTACTACGCTACATCATCTATTTACTTCTTATCATCCTATTTCTTGACTCATCTTTACTTTGATCCGATGGCGAACGATATACTATTGAACTCTCTTGACGGCAGTGTGCATTGGGGTAGCTTCGGCGTACTCTTGAGATCTGTCCAGAGATTTGGACATCTCCCCTCTATGCCCTAATGAACACGCCCGTTCTTATGCATATTATATTGTACTTATACCTATGATAATATCATGATTGGGCGCTAGTGTTCGGTGACTTGAACTTCAAACTTAAAGCGCGCCTGGAGGACCATGTGGAACAGTTTATCATGTCGGGTGCACACGAGATCATAAACTGTGATGCATGGGATCCCTGGCGGACTTTGGGCTTGAACGGATGGACCCGAGCAGGGCTCGGTCTAATTTCTTGAAATTCCTAATGGGTTATACCACGGGCAGGCCTAAATCTTTTGTTTCATGTTGTGACAGAAGATGTCGGGAGCTCGTGGAGGTCGCAGGGGCGGCCGTGCTGGCGGTCGTGGTGGCGGCCGTGGTGGCGGCGGTGGCCGCGGGAACATTAATATGACCCAAGCTGAGCTGGATAATCTGACGCAGCAGCACGTGAATATTGCTTTGGCTGCATTCCAAGCCGCTCATAATGCTATGGGTGGTACGTCGATTCTCATCTATTCTACCTCGTTCTGGGGTACTTTGCCTTTTCTTGATACTCACCTGTGTGTCTGTTCCAGGTGGTGCTGTCCATCCTCCTCCATCCCAGTGTTCCTATAAAAAGTTTATGGACTGTAAGCCCCACAACTTTAGCGGCACTGAAGGGGCAGTGGGACTGCTCCGATGGTTGGAGAAACTCGAATCTGTTTTCTCGATGTGCAGCTGCCCGGAAGGCGACCGGGTGAAGTATGCTTCTGCGACCCTGGAGGGTCAAGCCTTGACTTGGTGGAACTCCACCACCCAGACTATGGGCATTGGGGAAGCCCACGCTATGCCCTGGACAGAATTCATTCAGTTGCTGAAGAATGAGTACTGCCCGAGGGATGAAATCCAGAAGCTTGAGCATGAAGTCTGGAATCATAAGATGGTGGGTTCTGAGATTGAAGCTTATACTGCTAGGCACAATGAATTGGCGGTGTTGTGCCCCGATTTGCACACACCGGAATACCGAAGAATTGAGCATTATGTTGCTGGGTTGGTACCGGAGATTGCTGGGTTAGTTGTTGCGGGTAATCTCACTGTTTATTCTGAGGTAGTTCGGTCAGCTCACAGGCTGACCAACATGAAGGTGACTGAAGGGGTCTTGCCTCCTCGAGGCGCTACTGTGAAGGCTTCTGATGGTAACAAACGGAAGTGGGAAACTGTGGGGAAAGGCTCGAGCTCGGCTCAGCCTCAACAGGTGAAGAAGACTGATGCAGGGGGATCGTCGTCTGAACGACAACCGGGGGTTTATGCTGGGAAGTTGCCAAAGTGTGATCGGTGCAACTATCATCACACCGGTTCTTGCGATGATAAGGACCGTTGCCGTCGGTGCCATAAGGTTGGGCACCAAGCCAAGGATTGTAGGTCCAACCCTTTGGGGAACCGAAACCCATCGGTCACACCAGCCCCAGCCCCTCAAGTCGCTACTCCTCAGGGAAATCAGGGGAAACAAGGGTGCTATAACTGTGGTGAGCTTGGTCACTACAAGCGTAACTGCCCCAAGTTGAAGCAGGGCGAAGCTGGGAAGAATGGGTCGGGCAATGGAAACAATGGGGGCGGAGGCAGGAATGCTCGCGCCTTCGTGATCGGTTCAAGTGGTGCTCGACAGGATCCCGACACTGTTACTGGTACGTTTCTCCTCGATAATCGCTATGCTACGGTTTTATTCGATTCTGGCGCCGATAAGAGTTTTATATCTCTTGGGTTTAGTCAATTGCTTGATAGGGTACCTACACCTTTAGAGGCTAAGTACTTGATAGAATTGGCTGATGGTAAGAAAGTCGAGGCGACGCACGTCCTTAGGGAGTGTCACCTTGAGTTGTCGGGTTATTCCTTCCCTATTGATCTTATGCCGGTGTCCCTGGGTAGTTTCGATGTTGTCGTGGGTATGGATTGGTTATCCCTGTATCATGCCGAGATTGTTTGTTTTGATAAAGTTATTCGACTTCCCCTCCCTGACGGTGAAATTTTGTTGGTGCACGGTGAGAAGAGCGGGGTCCCGTTGAGTATCATTTCGTGTATGAAAGCCTATAAGTACCTTCGGAAGGGGTATTCTGCCATTCTGGCACTTGTTTCGGTTTCGTCTGAAGAGGAAAAGAAGATTGAAGATATTCCTGTTGTCCGTGACTTTCCCGATGTATTTCCTGAAGACTTACCTGGTCTTCCTCCTTATCGCCAGGTCGAATTTGGTATTGAACTTGCTCCGGGTGCGGCCCCTATTGCCCGTGCCCCTTATCGTCTTGCACCTCCCGAGATGCAGGAATTATCAAACCAGTTGCAGGAGCTGTTAGAGAAGGGTTTCATTCGACCTAGTTCGTCCCCGTGGGGAGCCCCTATTTTGTTCGTCAAGAAGAAGGACGGAAGCCTACGGATGTGTATCGACTACCGGGAACTGAATAAGGTTACCATCAAGAATCGCTATCCTCTCCCTCGCATCGATGACTTATTTGACCAGCTTCAGGGTTCCAGTTTCTATTCGAAGATCGATTTGAGGTCGGGGTACCATCAGTTGAGGGTTCAAGAAGCTGACATTCCGAAGACCGCCTTTCGAACTCGCTATGGCCACTTTGAATTCCTGGTCATGCCTTTTGGTCTCACCAACGCACCTGCCATCTTTATGGATCTGATGAACCGTGTTTGCAAGCCTTATCTTGATAAGTTCGTGATTGTCTTCATCGATGATATTCTAGTCTATTCTAAGAACGAGGTGGACCACCAGGAACACCTACGTCTTGTTTTGGAACTTCTGAGACGGGAACAGCTGTACGCTAAGTTTTCTAAGTGTAGCTTCTGGTTGCGTGAAGTCCAATTCCTTGGTCATGTTGTTAATGAGAAAGGAATTCACGTTGACCCAGCTAAGATTGAAGCCATTAAAGACTGGGAAGCACCGAAGACGCCATCTGAGGTGCGGCAATTCCTAGGCCTTGCAGGTTATTACCGTCGTTTTATCGAGGGATTTTCGAAGATCGCTCAACCCCTCACCTCGCTTACCCAGAAGGACCGGAAGTTCGACTGGGGTGATTCGCAGGAGTCGGCCTTCCAGTTGTTAAAGGCTAAACTCTGTTCCGCTCCTATCTTGTCCTTGCCTGAGGGTACGGACGATTTTGTGGTTTATTGTGACGCTTCTATCCGGGGTCTTGGTTGTGTACTGATGCAGCGCGAGAAGGTCATCGCCTACGCTTCTCGTCAGCTTAAGGTTCATGAGAAAAACTATCCCACCCATGATCTGGAGTTGGGTGCGGTGGTCTTTGCTTTAAAGATTTGGAGGCATTACTTGTACGGTACCAAATGCACTATTTACACCGATCACAAGAGCCTCCAACATATCTTTGATCAGAAAGTGTTGAATATAAGGCAGCGACGTTGGGTCGAACTTCTTAATGATTACGAGTGCGCCATCAAATACCATCCTGGCAAGGCGAATGTGGTCGCAGACGCCTTGAGCAGGAAGGAAACGGCCAAACCTCGTCGTGTTCGGGCTCTTCAGCTCACCATCCATTCCGGTTTACCTGACCGAATCCGTTCAGCGCAGCAAGAAGCTTTGAAGGAGGAAAACCTTAAAGCTGAAACCATGCATGGCGCTGATAGCCACCTTGAACTCAGATCCGATGGGTTACACTATTTCGCTGAACGTATTTGGGTTCCTTTATTTGGGGGCTTGCGGGAGCTCGTTCTTGATGAAGCTCACAAGTCCCGGTACTCTATTCACCCTGGCTCCGATAAGATGTATCAAGACCTGAAGATACTTTATTGGTGGCCGAACATGAAGGCGGACGTGGCTTCGTACGTGAGCAAGTGCTTGACCTGTGCCAAGGTTAAAGTCGAGTATCAAAAGCCATCCGGCCTTCTGCAACAGCCTGAAATCCCCGAGTGGAAGTGGGAGCGGATTACGATGGACTTTGTGACCAAACTACCGAAATCGCCCAGTGGTTGCGACATGATCTGGGTAATTGTCGATAGGTTGACAAAGTCTGCACACTTCCTCGCTATCAAAGAGACCGATGGTCTCGAGCGTTTGGCACGGTTATATCTCAAGGAAGTGGTCTCTCGGCACGGGGTGCCTGTCTCTATTATTTCTGATCGTGATCCTCGGTTCGCCTCTAACTTTTGGAAGTCTTTGCATAAGGCTCTGGGTACTCAGTTAGACATGAGCACGGCATACCATCCGCAAACTGACGGTCAAAGTGAGCGGACAATCCAAACGCTAGAAGACATGCTTCGGGCATGTGTGATCGATTTTGGCAAGGGGTGGGAGAGTCATTTACCGTTGGTGGAATTCTCCTACAACAACAGTTACCATTCTAGCATCAAGGCAGCTCCGTTCGAGGCTCTTTACGGGCGGAAATGCCGGTCTCCTCTTTGTTGGGCCGAGGTGGGTGAGAGTCAACTCACCGGCCCGGAACTTGTGTACGAGACTTCCGAAAAGATCGTACAAATCCGTAACCGCATGGCGGCAGCTCGGGATCGTCAAAAGAGCTATGCCGATCGTCGTCGCAAGCCTTTGGAGTTTGAGGTTGGCGACAGGGTTTTGTTGAAGGTATCTCCGTGGAAGGGCGTTATACGTTTTGGGAAACGGGGCAAATTGAATCCCCGGTATGTGGGACCGTTCGCAATCCTGGAACGGATTGGACCGGTAGCATACAGGCTTGATCTGCCGGCTGAGCTCAGTAATGTTCATAACGTCTTCCATGTTTCTAATCTGAAGAAGTGCTTGGCGGATGAATCTTTGGTTGTTCCTCTCGAAGAGATCAAGGTGGATGATCGTCTGCGTATCGTGGAGGAACCGGTTGAAATTCTTGACTATAAAATCCGTAGCCTTCGCCGGAGTAAAATCCGCATTGTTAAAGTCCGTTGGAACTCTAATCGTGGACCGGAGTTCACGTGGGAACGTGAAGATCAAATGAAGGCTAAGTATCCCCATTTATTTCCTAAGCGCGCGTTCGAATCAAGACATGTCTCTGCTGAAGCTGAATGAATCTCGGGTCGAGATTCCTTTCAACAGGGGGATGATGTGGCAACCGGAAAATTTTTCTCCTCTTTCGTCTCTTCCTTTTTGGCCTTGGGCAATTTTCGGGACGAAAATTCTTTCAACAGGGGGATGATGTGACACCCGACAAACTCAGGTTAGTAACGTTGACTAAACTAGTAAGCCTACCTTAGCGAGTCATGCATATTACGTCCTTAACGGGGTCAGTTGAGTCGGTATGATGATTCTGGGAATCATCGGGGGTCATTAGGATGATCCGCGGGGTCATCGGGAGTCGGTCCATAACTATGGGTACAAGGATCGGCGATTCGTGGAATCGCCGGGTCTAACGCACACACGAGTCTCGAGTCCCGGGAATTGGTGAACGGATGTAAACGTGTTAGTTATCATGCATTATATGTTTGAAATCATTATGTGACTTACCGGTATGTGAATACGTGTTTAAATATGTTAAAATAGTGTTTAATGCGCCAAAAACCCGTTCCAGCATCACAGGGGCGATTAGGAGCTGGGAGAACCCCTAATCGCCTATATGTTCATGCGAGTAGGGAAGATTACAGGCGATTGGGACCTAATCGCCTGATGTTATACGCGATTAGGCCCCCAATCGCGTATAAGGAACTGCTACTCGCGTGCACTGCAGGGTCCGGGTCAAAACACCTATAAATAGAACCCTTAACTCCCCAAACACCTCTAGAACAACCCTAGCTGCTCCCAAACCACCCACACACCTTAGAACACCTCTGGAACTCATTTTGCTACCAAAATCACCATCCCCAAGCTTACACACCTTTCTTTAGCAAAATCCAAGGTGTGTTCTTCATCCCTAACCTTTGTAAAGTTGTTATTTTGAGTTCCCCCAAAGTTCCAGACCTTGTTTTACCAAATGTGTCTTTAAAAACCTTTCAAAAGAGTCTTAAACCAAGTTTACACCTTAATGCTTGTTATATGTGAAGTTTATATGCAAATGTTGGTCTTATTGGTGATTTTAACATGAATGTTTTTAAGATATGATTGTACTTCTGTTATGTAGAGGTCATTAGGAAGGTTTTCCTAGAATCTTAGCCATTATTATGGTGTTTTGAAGAAAATGCATATTTTGACCCATTTGTATGTTCTTGAGGATTTAGGATGATTATGGTGTGATTGTTGATGCAATGTTGTTAGAATTCACACTAGGAAGATGTTAGATCAGAGATTTTATGAGTTACATGTTGTAGAGCTTGAAATCTGATTATTTCCATTTAAGGAAAGATAAGGTTGGTAGAAGAAACCTAGTACTTTGCCATTTTAGGAAATAATTGCATAGAACATGCTAGATCAGTGATATGTTGGGGGTTTTTGCTTGAAATGGGTTGGTAAATGATTTAGGTTTGATATTGGGTGTTGTTGCATGTTTCGGATCTGATTTGGAGGGTTTAACGCGCGAAAACTCGTTACACAGCAGCAACAGGCGATTAGGCATCCTAATCGCCTGATGCCACGCGATTATGCAGACCATTGGGGCGATTAGGACCCTAATCGCCTATACTTCATGCGATTAGGCCCCCTAATCGCCTATAGGCTATTGCCTACTCGCGTGTAACCTTCCTAATCGCATGTACTGCTGTCGTGAACGCGTTTTGACATCCCGGAACACGATTTGACACCTAGGAACATGTTAGGAACCCCGGGATACACCCAATGACTTAGTAAGACGTGTTCGGACCTGTTTATGCGTTAATTGGACATTATGCTAGACTAGGTGAATTGTTGCGCGTGCTAAGTGTTTAATTGCATATGTTGCATGATGCCTTGCATTTATCTAACACGTGGGATGTCGGGTCACCAATGGGATGTCGGGTCTTGTATGGCACGGTCGGTCTAACGGTTAAAGGTGTTTTCAAACGTTTATGGTCACGGTCTGGACATACGGGGACTAGTTAGCCTGCGGGTTATTAGTCCAATACTTATACACATCTTATGATAGGTCGCCGCTATTTGGGACTATCGTAACATAACTACTTAACTATTTTCAAGTAACGCAAACCGAGGTGAGTGTCACAGCCCCACTTTTACCGTTTTACTTTCGGGGGAGAAACATGCTACTTATTTGATTACTTATCATAGATCATGTTATACTATGGTTACTTTACGTACTATGCGGCTTTTACAGAAAGTCCCTGGGGGGAACCATGAATGTGCGGGGATGCACAACGGGGGAAATGTGGATAGATCTATTGGGCCTTACAAACCCCACCCGACGGCTGGGAGCCGGGCGGGTGCATATTGTCTCTAATACTTTGGGGGTTACCGAGGCATCGGTAATCCCGTCCGTCTGGGCTGGCTTCAACACTTATACCGGTTTAGTAATGGATTCCCAACCGCAGTAGTAGCAACACTTAACGTCTAGCTAACGTTCTCATAACATAGTAGTAACGGGAAATGATCTTACCGAACTTATAACAACACTTTTATGAAAGAAAACCTGTGAACTCACCAGCATTATATGTTGACATTTTTGGCATGTTTTCTCAGGTAGCTAAGGTAGCGGTTGTCGGACTAGGCGCACGAGGTCATGCACGGCGTCTATTATTTTGGAAACATATTAAACAATGTCTTTGTAAACAATGATATGTCTTTTGGTTGTAAACAAGAATGCTTCCGCTGCTGGTTTACAGCTCAAAGCATTATATTTTGGTTTTAAATATAATCTTGAATGCATGTTTGTTGTATGTTTATTGTGATCGTTGACTGAGATCCTGGTGTGTCACGCGCCTCGCGGTAAAACCCCGCATGTGGAATTTGAGGGTGTGACATGTACCACAATACAACAGTCACAATGGTTGATTATGCACTCGATTTACTTCTAGTATGTTTTCGCATATGGACTAGATTGCCATGACACTCGAATTGTACAAGTTTTTATTCAATTATCAAAACCTATGTAATTCTCACCAACTTTTGTTGACCCAAAATATTTTCAACTTAACATGTTTCAGGTTCTACTTGCTTGAAGATTTGAATTAATGCTTGAAGATGTGTGCATAGTTTTATTCAATTTGATGTACGAATTCTTGTAGAACAATTGTATGTAATTTATTTAAATCATATAATGAAATTTATTATTTACCATGAGCTACTGAACAATCATCAATACGTGACATCCCGATGTTTCCGCCATCGGTTGGGGTGTTACAGTTTCTAACCTTAACTTTTTCCGATCATGTTGGGATTTCTATTCATCTCTAAGTCGTCTAATTTCATGTGTTAAAGATCATCAGCTTCATTTAGTGAATTAGTGTCAAATGTCACGACTCAAGTTGTGGTTGTTAACATGTTTCGTTCTTACTTTCTTTCGTGGGCCCATGTCTCCTTTAGCCTAGAAAGTGCAAGTCGCCTGAGACAGCCCAATGGCCCAGTTGGACAAATACGTCACCTATATAATACTAGCCGGAACCCGCGTGTTATGGCGGGGCTGCACTGTGTTTGACTGTTGCGTTTGGTCAATCACGTTGTTGGTGTTATACATTATACAAACATACTGATAATGTGTAAAATATGATCCGAGAGTGTACAATTTTAGAAAAAAGCAGGTGTAGATATTGTAGTAGAATAACACGTTAAAATTGTAATAAATATCATGCGGTGTAAAGGTAACCCAGAGTGTGAAAAAATAGATGACACTATAATTTTTTTAAATACAAAAAACATAAGTGAAAAATAATGATTAAAGAAAATATTCTAGAACACAATATAAAGTGATGCGAGAGAATACTGAAAACTTGAAGCAGAAGATAAGATTTCAGTATCTGGTAAAAAAAAGTAGCTAAAACTTTAAACGAAGCAATAAAAAAAAAAGAATGTTGTGTGGTGGGTTCGCCATCCTGTGGTACTAACTGGTTGATTTTGTGGTATATTGTCACACCACGCCAATGGCAGAAACACGTGGCGCGACGTTCGAAGAGGATCAAGTCAAGATTAACACAAACCATGAGTAATTAAGAAAAATGATCATTTATTCATAACGTCGAAGAAGTTTCATGTTCACACATTACTCAAACAAATATAGTTTTAAACAAAAATAGAGGGTTCACAACTATATCCCAACCCCATAGAAAATAAGAGTAAAACCCCCAAATTATCCGACGCTTGGTATGATCCCCACCCGTTCTAGCTATTCTTTCCTTTAGCGCTTAGTTACCTGAAAGATATGTTTGAAAAGGCGTTAATATATACATATTGGTGAGTTCACACGTTTTAGCTTTACAAAATATTTTATCAACAACAATTGGGAAATAAACACAAATAGTGACCATTGTAAGAGTTGCAAGTTCCTGCAATCTACTTGAGCCCATAACCAAACCAAGACAAGCAATGCCTCGCTCATAGTTGTTTCTCGAAAAAATAACAACTTACTTCAGAATACGTGCACCCCTGGTATACACAGTTACAAAATCGATGCTATCGATTAGGGGTGGGCCTTGTCATGCACCAATAGTACTATCCAAATATTCCTTCAGTTTTCGATTTCATACACATGTACATGAATAAATGGTTACAATAGCAAGGACTCACCCTGAATGGTGTACAACAAACCCGAGTACCCATCATATCACTTAACATATTTCCACAACATAACATATCCCCCCCCCCCCCCCGAAAAATAAAACAGTAAAACCAGGCCGTGAAACTCACCTCAAGTAAGTGTGCAACCAAATAGCCGAGAGTAGCAAGTCCAAGATCAAACACCTACAAATGCCCTAGACGTATAAATCACTGAGTCTATAACGCGTGTTTTCCGGCAAGTTGTACGCCCAACTCTCAACACCATTGTTTAGTTTAATTCCCCTTTTAATTAAACACGTATCCTAGGTCCATTGGTGATGGATTACCCTTGTTATAAGTTACACTTATATTTCCGTATTAATTAAATCGTTTTACATCATCATCGACTCGACTCACTTTACCGTATAATTATTTTCCGATTAAGTAGTTATACTAGGATCTTGTTGACCGATATTACATTTTCAACATTCGACTAGACTCACTTTACCGTATATTTACTTTCCCATTAAATAAGTATACTAGGATCAGGTTGATTCGACAACATATTTTACATTGTCAAGTTCATATACTCTGTTTAAACATGTAATCGTTATAGATTATTTAACGTTAATTCTCTCATGAATAAATTTCCACCACTTAGGAAAGTGTTACGTATTTTTCACCCATAATTATTCTTATATATTTTAGTCCATAAAATATATATTTTCATGTCCACATTAGATGCAATAACATATATACATATCTTGTAGGAAGTTATTCAATATATATTTTTTCGTCCGTTTTACATTTTGTTCGTTAACACGTCGTGATATAAATACGTTCATATCCGATTATTTATATTTATATATTGTAGGAATAATTACTTGTTATAATATTATTTTTCCTACATCCAAGATATATATTTTGTTATTTTTTTCTAAAGTTTCCAACAATATGTTTTTCTTGAATCTAATCATCCTTTAATTTCTACATATTTTACTTGGAAATTTATAAAATAACATTTTTATTTTCAAAATCAAGACTTGATTATTTAAAATACAAAAATGTTCTAGCACTTTTATATTCCCATAGATAGAAAAGTGTTCATTTGTATACAATTTTTACCAAGTATTTAAATCATTAATTTTGTTATATAAATACATGTTTTTATATTTTTCAATATGTTTGGTAATGTATATTTTTATAAAATCTCAATTTATAAAAATACATTTGTGTAAGTTTGTAAACATTTCACTTAACAACCTTGGAAAGTTAAAATCTTTCATTTACAACACCTAACTTTTCAAAGACACATTTTAGGACTCAAGTTTATAAAATGACATTTTATACCCCTCAACTTTTAAAGTTACCAAATCATTACTTTAACTTTCAAAAGTTGTATTTTCTTCCTAGATCTTTTAAAAGTGAAAATTTCCTACTAAACTAGTAAACTTAGTTTTGTCAACTTTGTCGATATAGATTATTATTATGATCCAACACTATCAATAGTTCATAATAATCTTATTAGGGATAATAATATGTGTATTTGGTGTAATAAGTCCATAATGTCCATTTTTTGTGTTTCAAAGTTAGTGATTTTGAAAATGTAACTTTTATATCTTTCAACATTTTATAGTTCCATCACATTATTATGTTTTAGATGGTTATGTTAAGATGATCAAAACCACTTGTAAGTGTGTTCAAGTTAGTTTCATAAATACCATTCAAAACATCTTCAAGAATATATTTATCTGAACTTTTTAAAATTACAAAATCACTAACAATATCAACCAAACCCTACGGCCCATATTCATCTTTCTAAATACTCATGTTAATCTTGTAAAAGCATATGATATTTCATATTTAAAACCATATTTACATAATATGTTTAGATCTTTAACATATGTGAGAGTACTTTAACTTTTTAATTTACAAAAACAATAACAAATAAAATATCAACCTACGGCCCATATTATCATATTTACACACCCATTTTAGTCTTGTATAACGTATGTTTTATTATGTTAGAATCCATAATCTTAACCCATGTGCAACTTGCTTTTAACACATGTAAACAAGAACATTAAAAAACAAAAAGTAAAGATAAGAAGCTTACAACTAGCATAAGGCCAGGGAAGACTCAAAGCTCAAGTAGGAAGTAAGGTTTAAGTGTGTCTTCCAATGGTTAAGCTCCAAGTTCTTGTACACACATGATTAAGGTATGGAAAAGAAATGATTTTATGTGTTGTTTGATGAAAAAAGGTGGATGGTGGAGAAATGGTGGTGGCCGTGGGTTGCTTCAAGGGAGAAGGAGGTGTTTTGTTTGTTGTTGTGTGATGTTATGAAGGATATCTTGTATATTATAAAGATGCACATTTATACTTAGATTAGACAAGATAATAAGCATGCTTCCATACTAATCATTTTAGCAAGCCAAAGAAGAAACCATATGGTGGCTTGGCCATCCCCTAGGAGCCGGCCACCATGAGCATGTGTGGGTCCCACTTACTTTTCTAAAATATCTCCTAATTACCTAGTTAAGTTTTAACTAGTTCGGTTAGGGTTTTCAGGATTTTAATGCGTGTTTATTACGAGCTATTTCGGACATATAATCGACTCCCAATTACCCTTAAACACGGACTAGTTTGGGCATTGGCATGTTATTTCGGCTTTAGTTGGGTGAATTTATAAGTTTCGCGCGTATCGGGTGCGATACGCGAACTTTATTCATTACCGGGAGATTTATATTTGGAGTTTCCATATATGGTTTTGGAGTTCCAAAACACATAATATTTCATGGAAATACCCTTTATTTTATATCCTGGGTGTTTGGGGTCGTTTTTGGTTGATTAATCGTCGTCGGGTAATTACAAACGTCCATTCCGGACCAGTTTATTTGCACGCGATTTCGTCGTACTTTAAGATTAAACATGTGCATTCCTATGCATCTTATGGGGAATTTGCTATTCTCTAAGGCCCAGTTAATACAATTAACACGAAATTGCAATTAATTATGTTAATTACGCAAAATTAATTAGTACGGAATTGCCTTATTTTTGCCATTTGTCACATATATTCCCTAATACATTCCGAACGTGTATTCACCATTTCTCTTGTTGGCGATTGTTTCGTCTAATAAGACACCCATAGATGTGAATGAGAAGTTTGTGTTGTATGCGCGAATCAAAGCCAATCGGAGTCATAATATCCAACTAAAACTGGAGATTCCTCCCTTGGTAAAAGAATGCCTTGTCCATGGGCCCCTTTTAAATACCGTAAAACTCAGTTTGCATCTTCCGAGTGGTTTCGTCACAGGTCATTGACAAATTGGCTCAAGACATTGGCAGCATATGTAATATCGGGTCGAGTAGCTTGAAGATACAACAACCGGCCTATCAATCCGCGATATTGTGTAGCATCCACTCGAGCTTCTTCCTCTCCCTTGTCAAGCTTTGTTCCTGGCTCAAAAGGAAACACACTTAGCCGACTCCCTAACATGCCACTATCCTTTAGGATGTCCAAAGTATATTTTCGTTTGTTTAAAATATTTGTTACTCTCTTGCTTCTACTTTATCTCCCACTCTTATCCCGCAAACTACATCTGGTTCTAAAGTTAAATTTTGATATAAACTACCTTTAATGATTTAGGTTGACGTGAACACTAAAGTTGGTGTTGTTTGAGATATTTGTTTGAAAAAACTTTGAATTTATACTGATTATAGGCAATGCAGTTGTCCACTTTTCATTTTTTAGAAGCAAAGGCTTATAATAAAAAAAAAGACATTCAAAAGTTGCAACTAAGAGTATGCTTAATTTTGCAACTTACGAAGTTATAGTTTCCTATTTTATAATCAGATTTATTTAATTAGTAACTTCTCGTTTGTTTTCATATTTTTTTACAGGAAGCCCCGAAAGATGGTGGTTGGTATGATCTTGTGGCAAACAAATTTATTGAGTATATTGATACAAAAAGAAGAAGTGACAACTATGATTTCCATGACCATCAATGTAAGTTGAGGGGTAGTGTTAACCATGTAAACACATCAATTTTGAATGAAAACGGTCAAATCTTGATAGGATAACTATAAAGGAAATGGGTAAAGTGGTTTAGGAGTTTGGCAAACTTTACTTAAGTTTATATGACCTTCTAACTGGATCATTATCTTATATATAGTTGTCATATAGAGGGGCATTCTATACGAATTCATTTTTAAATAGAGAACCGCTAGAACAAGATAAACACTTGCATCTTTTATTGCTTTGACTATGATACATTAGGAAGTTAGTTTATGAAATAGAAGTGGACTTGCCATTATTTGATCTATAATACATTTTTTAAACTTTTTTATGTATGAAAGATCTTGTAAGTGTGAGGCTAAATCCAGATGACTCTTATTCGGATACGCATTATGTAATTCATCCATTGTTGATCCTGGTGTTTGCGCCTCAAGAAGCAACATTTACAACACATTTAAGCAAGAAATTTAAGGGTAGTATGGGGATAGTTGTGACAATTAAGATACTTAGGCAGGTAATGTAGACATTTCAACTACCTCCTCCTTTACAATATGAAAATTTTGTTCCTATCTTGTCCTCTCCTCCCCTTTCATCTCCTCCTTATCAATTGAAGGTGCAATGAAACATAAGCATGAATTACTAATTCAATACAAAAACTACTGTCTCCTTGTATTCTCTGTTGGATCAGTGGCTCAACTTTAACAGTTCTTTACTCATGAACACTTGTTTGTTATAAATGTATCAAAGTAAATTGCACAGCGGAATATTAAAGTGTTCAAGTTAAAGCATTACTTTTAACAAGAGTTATGACTCCCCCTCAATCAATGAACTAGGAAGTTAAAGATGAGAATCAATAGTAAATGAATAAAACAGTAAATGCAGAATGATTCTCAACTATATGAAAGGTTAACTACAAAGTAATAAGAAGTAAAGTGTTCAAGTCTTAAGATTGATGAGTGAATGAACTACTACTATAATAGGGGGAGTGATCCCTCTATTTATAGAAAAGATTACATACAGACTAAGTAATCAAAAGCTTAAAATAATGTAAGATAATACTACAACAGGTTGTAGTTATCGAAACTTGAACAGAGACTTTAACAAAAACTAATATAATACTAAACTGCTGAGTTTAAGGTCGGTTAATACAAGTGCTGATGAGTGACAAAACTTCTTACAAAAGATCTTCAGAAGTTTGTCTTCAGTAGTTTGTTCTTCAAATATTTATCTGGTTTATCTTCAGAACTTCTGATGCTTTTACTCTTCAGAACTTTTGGATATCTTTCACTTCAGTAGTTTCTCAAAATGTGAAGAGGATATAAGACTAAGGTGTATAACTGGCTTGTCAATCCTCTTTGACCCTACAATCTCCCCTGGATTGATGAAGCTAAACCCTTTGTCTATCTTTATTTATACGATCCTCTCTTCCTTAAGTCAAGAACTCTCCAGATTTCTTTGACTGTTTGATGTCTGAGTTCTCTGACCTCTGATTCTAAAAGCAGTCCTTTTTTTGGTATCATATCCTGAATGGTTATTAGATCTTCATCAGATTATTTTTCCAATTCAGTCAAGTCATGAAGGACTTTTGTTGAGAAGTCTTTTCTTTCTAGAATCAATGAATTGGACTTGTGGGTGAAGCACCATTTGACAATTGGAGATTTGGATTTGAAGAAATTGTCTTTGTATGGTACTATTTGTAGGTTTGAATATAGGTCTGCTGTTGGAGGGATTTTTTTCAGCATTGATCAGATTGGACCTCCTTCTCTTTTCAACTATCACAGTACCAGGTTTATCACCTTTTGAAATAGGCATGTGATGTTCAGTGACCACCTTGGTATGTTTTTGTTCTTTTATGGTTTGTTGCAATTGATAGGCAAATGTTGCAGGGTCCCTATATTGTGTCAACAAAGGTTTTTCATCAACAGTGAAATCATCTTCAACAATGGTGTTCTTCTCAAGCAAAACCATTTTGAAGTTAGTTGTTGTGTTTTCCCTGGCTTTTTGGTAGTAGGCTGTGTGGGTTTGAATTTCTCCGGATTTGCAAGTCTGTCAGCCTTGAACTCTTTGTAAGTATCATAAAGTACATCTTCTTTCCACCTACATATTTGTTGTTTTGAACCATAATTGTTCTCTAACAATTCTTGAATGATTTGGGCTCTTTTCAACTTTCTGTCTTTCTCTATGGCTAGCCTTTCTGATACAAGCTGTGCCTGTTTTGTTAGTTCTTCAGTTGAGAGTCCATTGAGTGAGAATTTCCTTATCTTGTTGTTTTTGCTGATATAAGTAATCAACTGTTGTTTTTTATCTTCTTCTGCAACAAGGATAGTTTGCTCAGCAAGTCTTTCTTCTGCTTCCAACTCATTCAACTTTTGTTCATAGATTTGTAACTTTTCATCAAGACTCAAGTCATCCCTTGCTTCTAAGCTTGCCCAAATCTTATCTTCCTTTGCCTTTCTTTCAGCTTTTATCATTTCTTCTTTTGTCAGTTCTTTTTCTTCTGTTTGATCTTCTGTAACTGGTATAGAAGAAATGGGAACGGGCTTTGGAATATCATATGAGTTTGTTTCTGTTGCTTTAGAAGGCTGTTCTGGTTCAGTGTAGGAAATGTCAACTACTGAAGTGTTGATCTAAGCATCAACTACTAAAGGATTGTCTTCAGTACTTTTGGTCTTGTCTTCAGCAGCAGCTTCACTATGGTCTTGGGAGGACTTTTTAGCCTTTTCTCTAAGGTCTCTCTCTTGTTTTTGATACCAGTCTTCTCTTTCTTTAAGAGCTTTTTCTTGTCTGGTCATGGCAGTTAATTTTTGAGATTCCTTGAGATTTTGTGCTTCTTTAGCTCTTTTTGAGGCTTCAAGAGACATGGCTTCAGGTTCCTTTGACATCTCCCCCTTTTCGTGTAACGCCCAGCGTTTCTCGAATAATGTAATAATAATATTTTATTCATAAAACGATTCGTTAATTCTGTAACACCCGGCCCCTCTCATCACCAATATTGTCCGCTTTGCCCATCCAGAGCTCACGGATTTGTTTTTGGTTGCCTAGTGGAGACTTCCCAGTAGGTCACCCATCCTGAAATTTCTCCCACCTGAGCTCGCTTAACTGTGGAGTTCTCCTCTCATCCACTAACATTAAGCCCCAAAACGCGTTGATGACTTAAGAGGCAAGACATTACTTATGAACCAAGGATCTCTCCTGGCCACGGCCGATGTGGGATTTTCCTGGGGTATCACATTCACCCCCTGTTAGAGTCTCATCATCCCTGATGAGGTATGCACCCACCATCCCGAACGACACAGGAGTGGCTCTAATACCATCTGTAACACCCCGCCCCTCTCATCACCAATATTGTCCGCTTTGCCCATCCAGAGCTCACGGATTTGTTTTTGGTTGCCCAGTGGAGACTTCCCAGGAGGTCACCCATCCTGAAATTTCTCCCACCTGAGCACGCTTAACTATGGAGTTCTCCTCTTATCCACTAACATTAAGCGCCAAAACGCGTTGATGACTTAAGAGGCAAGACATTACTTATGAACCAAGGATCTCTCCTGGCCACGGCCGATGTGGGATTTTCCTGGGGTATCACAAATTCGTTAACAATATTATCTCATTAATAAGAAATACATTCTTATTTCATTTATAAATTTAATTATCTAAATTCGCCAAATAACGGGTTGTAAGTAACGACACGCTAGTAACCGACACTTATCCTTGTAAATTTCTAAACGCGACTAAAAAGATATATCAAATATATAGTCCAACTACTCGTTTGAAGTCGGTTTATATAAATAAATTTTTCAAAATAACTATATTAGTAGTTAAGCAAGTTATGTAATTTAATCGAGTAAAATCTAAAGAGAAGCGTGACGGTAACGGGTTCGTTTACGCGATACCCGATCATTTAACCTACTCCAAAACCCTACCTATTTAAACTCCTTAACTCATCTTCTTCCTCATTCCTCACATACTCAAACCCTAGCCACCAAGCTTCTCCTCTTTTCTCTGCACAACTCCTCCACACACAACACACAACCAACACTTCACCCATTCCTTTATCCTCCTCATATCACCAGCCAATCATCTTTGTAGCAAAGCCCGATCCTGCTCTTCCTTTCCCTCTCTAGGTGGCAGCGCCGCCAACCACCATGCCTCTCCACCTCTCTTCTCCGGCCTCTCCTTCTGTATAACAGCGGCGATAACCACCAGTCAACCACCCGAACCACCACCTACTTCCTTCTCCTCCTCCCTCGTCTCTCCACCTGCGGCTGCCTCCTCCGAGCAACCACCATACGCCGCCGTCGGCCATAGCAGCGACGGGAAGAGCACAGTCAGCAGTGACAGGGAGTTTTATGTTTTGTTTTGGTGCGATGATCGAGGGTGGATTCCTGGTCAGCTTGGTCATGACCCGTCTTGAGGTGAGTTCAGTTATGGTGCACCAATCAATGACGATTTCGAATGGTTTGGTGTAGATGGCTAAGTCGGATGTGACTTGGGTTGGGTTTAGATTCTTTGTTTTTGTTTACGGGTCAAGATGGTCGTTGGGTTCAGGCGGGTTCCCTGTGCTCGGGAAGGTCAGGCTTTGTTTCTGTCCATTTTTCTCTTCGGTCAAACATCTTAGTTCTGATCAACCATAGTCAACAGCCAAATCCGGGCCAGGTTCATGGTGCAGCGTCAATGGTCAGTCCGCTTGTTAGTCCGGATCTGTTTTGGTGACTTATTTTCTTTTGGGTTAATCACTTGAGTGGTTTGGTTTGTCAAGACATGAGTCAACGAGTCAACATTGGTCAAACCGACCTAGTCAAAGCTCGGTCAACAGGTCAGATTTCATAGCTGGTCAACCGCAGTCAATAGTCAAAGCTGGTCAACAGCGTGTACGCGTCGGCTCGCGAGTTTAATCACGGGAAGGTATAAACGCGCACCGTGTCTTTATTTCTTTTGTTTATTTTGAGTTAATGAGTATATATATATATAATTAAAAAGTGTGAAACAAAGCGAACCGACTTGTGCGTATACATCCATGATACAAACTATTAAATTGTTGAAGTAGTTATACGATCATATGTTTGAATATTTATACATATAAACACACTATTTGGCGAAACATACATTACCTTATAAAAAAAAAGAGTTTAGTTAGATTATGACGCTAGTTTTGAAAATGGACTATGGTTATGTTAATAACATGTTGGCGAATAGTTGAAGCCTAGATATACTTACACGTATAAAAATATCATCAATCCGATTGATGGGTTAAAACTAGTTGTTCATCATTTTGTGTTCGACTATCAAATATCGGACTTAATATATACAAATACATTACTCATCAAAACATGTAGTTCTCATACATTATAGTTTTAATCACTTGAAACAGTTGTTTTGTATAAAGACTTGATAAATTGTATTGCGTTTTGTTTGATCTATTGTTGTTTTGGAAAAATATAGAAAACTTGAGTTTGTCTGGTTTCTTACAAAAACAGAGGAAACTCTGCCCAAATTTTTATAAAATATAAAAATATATCGGGCTTTTAAATCTATAAATTTGTATAATTAAGTCAACGCAACCTCGAATACTACATTAAAGTATATATTATTAGTAACTATACATACACATACTTCGAGAAACAAAACCAAGTTCTCATCGGTTCGTTAAGTTATACACATTAAGACACGTATTATTTACAATACGAGTCTAGGTAGTTGGATAAACTATCTTTAAAACCAAGAAACAAAATAAGTTCATTTGCATTTGAATTTAAGACATCATTTACTTGTAGCAGGACACAAGAAATTCAGTTAATCCAGTTTCAGACATTGTTTGCTATTCTTTCATAATGCACTCAAGGTGAGTTCATACTTGTCCCCTTTTCACTCTTTATCACTTTTGGGGTGTAAACATGTATCATATGCAAAACACACTAATGCTTTCATAAACACACATGCTCAATCTATTAAACATACTTATATGCTACTTGCCATGCTTATGATTCTTAGATACTTAGACATAAATCATTAACTATTATTAGCCCACTTAACATGTATAGCGCTATAGGACTAGCACTCCGCCCCCTTTATGGGTCATTGTTAAGATTTAAACGGCCTAACATGAATATGTTAGGTATACGTTGTGGTACTCGCGGGTTTGAGTTATGTCTTTTGTATGATATGTATGTGCAATGCTATAGTATGAGATTTGAGTAAACCATTCTAAAATACTATGTATGTAAACCAAAACTAGTATGCTTACCAATACTTTATGTGTTGACGGATATTTTATACATGTTGCAGGAAAAGCTTGATGAGACGATACAAGAAACATCACTTAGGATTCGGCCTTAGAAACAAACGAAACAATCTTTATTTTACTTCATGTTTAAGTTAATGTATTTTTCACATGAACAAATTGTATACTTGTTGAATCTTAGATACGAATGAAATCTATTTTAATCTATTATCACAATTTAGTGTTATGAAGTCTTTGAACAATCTATCACAAGTCTCACCTCGATGTTTCCGCCATCGGTTGGGGTGTGACATTTCGGCTTCATCCACTTCTGGAAACCATGGAGGTGGAGGTGTTACACCAGATAGATGGGCTAATTGTCTTCTGTTGTCGTCCATCTTTCTTGACAATTAACCAAGCTTATGATCAATGGCATTGTTAATCATCACAATTTGAGTGTTGTTCTTTAACTCCATAGCAGTCATAAAGTCTTTGAGATGACTAGAAATAAGTTGATGTACCATCTGGTATAGGGGACCATCTGGGTTTCATAGGTGGTTCAGGTCTATGCTTGATGACCCAGAGAATTGGGTAGGCTTTTGTGATTGTGGAGGGTGTGTTTTTGGGTGATCCTCAGTGTGAACTGGGGATGCCACTTTTGGGGAATTGAGGTGTAAGTGGTCTTTAACCTGTTCTTCTGTGACTGTCTCCTTGAGTACATATACATTAGAATTAGGAACTTCATAGTCAGCCGTCAATTCATTTTGTGGAGATTTTGATCCATCATCCAAATCAATGGAATCATCTGAATCACCAACATAGTCCTCAATGAGAACAGTATCTGTTGTCTCATGAGCTAGGCCCAACCTAGTTGTCTCATGAACCTCTTTTTCTTGGTACTGAGGTTTTCCTACTTCAGGCTCAGGGCCTTCATCAGTAGTTGCCACATTTGAGGTCTTAGCTATGGTACTACTGTCCTCAAATCCATCACTGGATGGTATAAGAGTAGTAGCAGCCTCAAATATACCTAAGGAATCTAAGTTAGGGCTTAGAGGCCTTGGTCACTCCTCATCTCTTTGGTTAGGGCTGAACACATTCACATCAATGTCCATTTCTGTGTTTTCATCCCCTGTTTTATGTGGTGATTGGGGATTGATATTTTCAGATGGATTGTGTTGTTTCAGCCCAGAGAGAATGTTAGCTATCTCAACTGCTGGTGATATTTGTGGGTCAGTAGTTATGGGATCAGCAGTTGGGTTTAGATCAGTTGATTCAGTTGTTTTGAAAGAAGGATCAGTAGTTATGGTCTTTTTGAGTTTCTTTCTTGTAAACAGAATGAATATTTGTGCTCTTTCGGGTATTTGAGATGAATGAGACTGAAAGGAAGTTTCAGTCACATCTTTTGAAAGTGCAGATTGCACATTAGCAGCTTCAGGCATCTCAACTTCCTGGATTGCTTTTCTTTTGGGGTTGGTGGGTTTGGATTTTTGTTGTTTAGGTTGTTTTGGCCTTTTGGAAATTGGTTTTGAGGATGTTGGTTCCTTAGGGACTGTGACATGTTCCCCTTGGTCATCCTCTGGCAAGACTGCCGGTTTGTTATGCCTAGAGTATGCTTGTGAGGTTAAAGGGTTTAAAACTGTTGTTTTACCCACAAGCACCTCTTGTCCAAGTTCTTTGATAATACATTGCATGACGAACCTTGGATACAACAAAAATTTCTTTTTATCATTTTGGTGATGCAACACCAACTCATTGAAAAAGAATGAAGATGCCCTATATTTAGTTTCATTAATGATTGAATGAAAAATTGGTTGCATGGTTGAGGACATCTGATTAGAATATCCAGTCTTTGGACTTAAGCACATGATAATGTAGTGAAACAAAAGTTTATATTTTGCGTCAAAATATTTCTTGTAAATTGTAGCATGTGATAATGTACCTTAGTAACCACATTCAATGATGGTTAACTGAATTGTTCCACTGGGAAATTGATCAGGAGCTTCAGCATCATCAAGACCTAATCTTTCTCCCAGGCTAGCAGGTGTGATTGTCATTTCTATCCCTTTGATCTTCGTATTCAAGGAAAGGACTTTACCATCTTCGGTTACAGTCTTAGTATTTGCCCAAAACTCATTAAGAGTGTCAGTATGGATTGGTGGGTCAATGGTGAATGCCGTGTAATATTGAGATTTTATGATCAAATCAATTATTTCATCGTATTGGGACCAGGCTTCAGCTTTTTCGAAGTAGCCTCTTTGATTGTGTCCCTGTTTAAGAACTAGTGTAACAACCCGACCAGGAGGGGGCTGGACGAAATAACAGTTTGGTAACAGACTTGCACAACTGAAGCAACGATAACTAATGTTTAAATGTTATAAAGTCTCTAATCCAAAAATATAAATACAAACTAAAATAAATAGTCTAATATTTATGTAGGGACGAAACGCGGCGGTCGTCGAAGCAGTTGATAGGATGTGATCCGCTAGTCGATCCAAATCTCAATCCATGCTTAGCTCTAGATGCTCTAAACCATTACGCTAGCATCTTGAATCTTCTACCATAACAAGCTCTAATCCGCACAAGCAAGCATATACCTTGTCTTCAAGATTATCCAAATGCAGTACCTGAACACATGCTTAAAAGAGTTTGGGTCAGCAATTACGCTGGTGAGTCCGTGTAAGTAGTTAAGTAAATCCAAAACAGTTTAACAGTTCAAAAACAAGTTTCACAGTTCAAAACATGGTGATGTACAAGTCACACACCTCAATCCTAACACTGAATCCATCTACTCCCATTATGGATTCCCCATGGCAAAATATATGCCGTAACGGTCCGCAGACCTCAGTGAAGGGTTTTTCGGGCTTCCGGATCCAATGTGCGTGGGGGATTCCCCAAGTAGTACTACCCATATATTAAGTGGCCCAACTCCCTTGGGTTAATGAGTGTTCATATGGTTTCAGGAGCCCTTGTCACATCAAATAAGTTTTACACACACAAGCATATGTTCACCCCAAAACAGTAAAACAGAAAAAGGGGAAGTACACGAATTCACCTTGGTTATGGTATCACGTAGCGTCACACGTTCATACTGATATTCCAAGTTAAGAGCCCATCTATCAACCCTGTGCAAGGTCCTACTAACATTGCAAACATAAGTGCTTGTAACCGAAAGTCGTGGTTACACGTGTGGACGAGCTAGGACCCTTAGCTATTGTTACCTTATTGTAATCTTCCGTTATTTATGTTTAAAGATCACATATTCGTCTTATGGTATTGTGCTATCTAAGTGGTCTCATATAATTAATCATATCCAAGAATCCGAGTTTATATATGTACGTCTGTCTATTCATTTGTCTCTTGATATTATAATAATTATACTACTCATCTAATGTCCAAACATTCCATGTTCGTCTCGCTAAAATATTATATCTTATCTAATGCTTTGGTCATACACTAGCCGCTAATGGATAGATATCGATCCTCAATCTATATGTCCGAGTTCATGTATCGCCGCCTAAATTGTCAAGTTCCAATGCTTAAGTCCCAATGTTCAAGTGTCCGTAAACTATTGTCTGAATCTATAGTCTAATGTCCAAGTCCTATGACATAATGTCCAACTCCATATGTCAAGTTTAAGGTGTACACTAATGTCCGCTCTACTCATGGTTTGGTCTTGGTCCGTACAAGCTCGTCAAGTCCACACGCAAAGGTTTATAAAATATATAAACATTTATAACTAATTAATTATAATCGCAAGTCATCGGGTTTTGGTTATACCTCACATCCGGACCGTGGTTTATATAAATTAGTGCCGCCTCGGTTGACCGGGTTGACCCGTGTTGACTGTACAGTTGACTTTCGTTGACCGAGCCTAAAATATCTTCCCGACCCTTTCCAAACCAATCAGTCATGTCTATACTCCCTTGCAACTCAACTTGCCTACAACCATCATTATCCACAGTCTCCTGCCTCATAAACATACATCTAGACCACCAATTACCACCGTCACTACCACCCAGTAACCACCACCATCACCGCCGGTCACCTAGAACGAACATCATCACACGACACCACCATCGTATCCTTCCTACAGTGAACCGAAGCCATCACCTCCACAATTTCTTAACCTAATAATATTAACTAAACTTATATCAAGGATCATGGATTTTGGGTTTTATACCTGGTTGTTTAGAACTCTAATTGGAAACCCCTAGTCAAACGTCGCCTATCTTACTACCACCACTGTTACCGGTAGCCGCCACTCGTTCCTCTCTTTCCTTCCTCCTCTATCTTTCTTCTGGTTTCTCTCTCTCTCCACTGTTCTCTTTCCATCTCTCTGCCTCTCTTTCGATTTATCTTGATAGGATGACGGTGGTGTGGGTGGTGTTAAAGATCCGGCGGCCGGAGCTCCGCCATCAGCGGCGGCGGAAGCCTCTGGCTCCTCCTCCTTTCCTTTTGGCTCTTCCTATCTCTCTCTAAAATGAAACAGATGTAAAGTGTGTATGTGTATTGTGAGAGAAGGTGAGAGGGGTTACGTGGGTTTTTAATAAGGGTGGGGTGAGTGTGTCAAAATTCTAGGTGGGGCACATGTCACCTTGGAATGGTGCCATGTGTCCCGTGGGTTGAGTAAGCAAGCAACACCGATCGGGTCGGGTTCGTTATCGGTGTCGGTTCGTAATGGTTATTTGTGTATATATATTAGGAGTATTTTATAGGCAACAGTTCAGTATCACAACGTATACTCACGTAATAATAGAAAATCGTAATATATATATATATATATATATATATATATATATATATATATACGTAACGCTCCCAATATCGATTCTTTAATTATATATGTTTCTAATTATTATTCTTTGGACATTCGTTATACTAATTTTAAACGCGAAAAATTCTAGGCCCTACGATCGGGTTGTTACAACTAGAGCCATTGTTTTTTATATAATAGTTGAAAGATTCATAGAGGGTTTGAGAGAGAGGGAAGTTTTTGTTTTTTGAAACGATAATAATGAAAAGAGGGGTTTGAGAAGTTTAATAGTCCATTTTGGTCAAACTTCTGAGAATGATAGGAAAAGACTGTTTTGTCCTTTTTGTCTAAAACCTCTGATGAACATTTATTCATCAGGAGTTTCCTATTTTTTTTCTTTAGTAGTTTTGAACTACTGAGAAAAGTTACCCCTAACATCAATATTTGATGATTTTATTATCATCAGCATATTTTTCTTTTCAGAAATTTTCCCTTACAGATGTTTTTGTTCATCAGTAGTTTTTCTCTCTTTTTGTTTATAAACAGAGGTTTGATTCAGAGTGAGTAAACAAGCAAGTGAAAGTAAAATTTGTACAGAAAAGAATGAACAATACTTACAGAGTTTACCCAAAGTTTAGCATTCCAAGCATGGAAACTAACCTCTGAAATGTTGATGTGTCAAGGGGTTTGGTGAATATATCAGCTATTTGATTAGCTGTTGTGACATGTTTCACCTCAATCTTGCCTTTTTCATAGCAATCCCTGATGAAATGATACCTGATTTCTATATGTTTTGTCTTTGAAAACTAAACAGGGTTTTGAATGATGCTAATGACAGATTTACTGTCTACTAAGAGTGGAGTCTTGGTTTCTTTTATTCCATAATCAAGAAGTTGATATCGGAGCCATTGAATCTGTGATGTACAACTTGCAGCAGCAATGTATTCAGCTTCAACTGTTGAAGTTACCACAGATGTTTGCTTCTTTGATTGCCAGGACACCAGACAGTTTCCTAAGAATTGACAACCACTAGATGTAGATTTTCTTGACATTTTACATCCTGCATAGTCACTATCTGAAAAAGCTGCTAACTTGGTATTGCTTGAAGCAGGATACCAAATTCCTAATGTAGGAGTTCCTTTCAAATATCTGAAAATTCTTTTGACAACAGTTAGGTGTGATTCCCTTGGTGTAGATTGATATCTAGCACAGACACAAGTTGAGAACATAATATCTGGTCTAGAAGCAGTTAAATACAGAAGGGAACCTATCATACATATATACATGGTTTGATCAACCTGTTTTCCTTGATCATCTGGTTCAACTTGTGTGGAAGGTGTCATAGGAGTGGAACATGATTTACTGTCTTGTAAAGAAAATTTATTTAATAATTCTTTAACATATTTAGATTGATGTATAAAAGTTCCATTTGTTTGTTCTTGCATAGCTTGAACCCAATTGTTATCTTTGAGGGCTTCTTGATTTTTCTTCGGTTCCAACTGAGAAATGAATGCTAAGAAAAAGCAGAAGTTGGAAAGCTGGTTTCTTGTAAGTACCCCTGAAGCAATATCACCCATAATTTGATCCAATGGATGATCTCTATGTTCAATCAGTTGTTGTAGTCCTGTACTTGGTGATGACTCTTGAACTTCTTCAAACAGACCATTGAGGTTGATGATATCTGGTTCAGCTGTATGTTGTGGTTCAGGAGTCTGTGGAGCTGAATCAGTTGTTTGAATTTGTTCATCATCAGCAGTTGTTGAAGTAGAAGTTTCGAAAACTTCTGATGGTTTGAAAGTTGATTTAATGACTGGGTTTGGAGTCCATGGTGGAGGACTATCATCATAAAACCCTTGATCACCATAATAAGTGGGTTTAGATGATGTAGCAGTCTTTTCAGGTCCGAAATGGAAACTGTCAAGGTCAAAGAGTTCAGCAGGATGTGCTGGAATGAGAGTTTGTTTTGACTCATTAAACTTGACATTCAGTGTTTCTTCTACTAGTTTGGTTCTAGAATTAAGAACCTTATAGGCTTTTCTAGTGGAAGAGTAACCAAGAAAATAACCTGAATCAACTTTTGTAGCAAACTTTGAAATAGAGTCTTTGATGTTTAGAATGAAACATTGACATCCAAAAGCCTTGAAAAAGGAGATAAGAGGCTTTATGCCATGAATAACTTCATAGGCAATTTCGGAATGTCTTTTGTTAACAAGGACTCTGTTTTGAACATAACAAGTTGTGTTAACTGCTTCAGCCCAAAAATACAATGGTAGGCCTGAATCAGCTAACATGGTTCTAGCTGCTTCAATTAATGTTCTGTTCTTTCTTTCTACCACACCATTTTGTTCAGGAGTTCTGGGAATGCTGAAATGTCTAACAATCCCTTTAGACAAACAGAATTCATCCATAGTTTTGTTCCTGAACTCTGTCCCATTGTCACTCCTGATGACTTTGACAGGGAGAGAGAATTGTTTATCTACTTGTAGAATGAAGAACTTGATAATATCAGCTACCTCATCCTTGGAGTATAAGAAGAAGACCCATGTAAATCTTGAGTAGTCATCAATGATGACCAAGCAGTACTTCTTCTTACCAAGGCTTATAATCTTGACCGGTCCAAATAAGTCCATATGGAGTAGTTGAAGACATGCAGTTGTTTTTTATTCTTCAATAGACTTATAGGGGGACTTACGTTGTTTACCTTTAAGACAGGAAACACAGTGTTCTTTACATTGGTATTCCTTCAAAGGTAGACCTCTGACCAAGCCTATTTTTGTGACTTTATTTATGGTTTTAAAGTTCACATGGCCAATTCTCCTATGCCAGAGATCAGTTTCAGAAGTTGATGCTCTTGAGAAGAAACAAGCAGTGTTGTTCAGTACTTTGTCTTTTTCAATGTCCACTGCATAGACATTGCCACATCTTTTGGCTATAAGCAAAGTATGATCGTCAATGATCTTCTTTATCAACTTTTGGCCTTCTGGTGATATGATCTTGCATGCTGTTTTGGTGAAAAAGGAAGAATATCCCTTGTCACACATTTGAGATACACTTAGCAAGTTGTATTCCAAGTTTTTAACCAGATTGACCTTGTCAAACTGTATTTTACCAGAGGATACATTGCCATGTCCTAGCACATATCCCTTGGCATTGTTCCCAAAGGACCTAGATCCTTCTCTTTGACTGATAAAATTGCTTATCAGGTATCTGCATCCTGTCATGTGCATTGAGCCTCCACTATCAACATACCAAATGCTATTCAAACCTATGAAGACCCTCTGCACCATATAGAAAATTAGTTGGATTTTGCAACCCAAGCCATTTTGGCTTTGGGTTTGCTCTTGAGAACAGGAACAGTTTGTTTTGCACCATTTTTAGAAATCTATGTCTTTTTGGCAATGGATTTGTCATTCAATCCAATGGTGTAGTCCTTTTGAGGACCACCATCAACTTTGGTCATCAATAGTTTTACCAAATTTGTGAGGTTTTCAATCTCAGCAGTTTGTGAGACTACTGATGATTTAGGTCCAACCATTGAAGAAGAATTTTGAGAAAAAGGCCTTTGTTGAGATTCAGTCTTTTTCTGAGAAAAGGTGTTACATGGTTGTTGTTTGTTGGGATAAAAAGTTTCTTCAAAATCTTGTTTGATTTGTTTTCCCACAACCAGTTGTAAGATTTTCTTCTTGTACTGATTTTCTTTTCCGTATCTACAAAATTTTGTTTTGTGGTTAAAAAAACCACAAATTTCACATTCTTTTGCCTTCTCCTTCCTTTTAAATTCATCATGAGATGTGGAAGGCAAATTACTGACAGTTTTACATTTTTGAGTTAGGTCATCAGTAGTTTTCAGGTTCTCAACTCCTGATGTAGATGAAACTACTGATGACTTAATGTCAGTATATAAAGCTTCTGCAGGACTTTCTTTTTAAATTTTAGAAAGTTCTGATGAAAGGATGTGCATTCTTTCATATTGGAAGTTTGATTTACAACTATTCTACTCCCATCATTAGCAGTTTTGGGAGTAAAATCAGTTGGTGTTTCAGTATGGTGATACCATATGCCAAACTTAACATTTGATGCAGTTTGTTTGTTAAGCAGCATTTGGTAACCTCTACATGACTCAACCCAATTTTCACAATCAACCTTGGTGTCAGCAAGCTCTTTTCTGACATTTCCTAGGTCTTCTATCATGATTTTAATTTGTGCTTGAGTTTCAATGGCATTATTTGTTAATTTAGAAATTTCTTTACATTTTGCAGCAAGTTTTCTTTCTAAATCACTTTTTATCTGGGTATATTTTCTTTCAGAGTCATTTGCTTTGCCATGTAGATGCACATTGGTCTCTCTTATGAGAGCAAAAGATTCTTTGCAAGAAGTTGAACAAAGTTTTAACAAAGATTCTTTTGATACCTGAGACAAGGCAGATTTGGAGGTGCATCCCTCAAATGCCATTAAGGCAAAATTCTTTCTGCCATTTTCAGGTTCTCCCTAGTTGATGTCATAGACTTTGTTGTCTGCATCTGGACTGCATTCAGTTGTTTCAAAAGAAGACTGCTCCAATCAACATACACTGATGTAAAAAGACTTTGTTGAGAGGGTTGTTGAGTTTGTGGAGGATGTTGAGCAGCTGGAACAGGAGGTGTTTGTTGTTGGCCCTGTTGTTGAGCAGGCATCTGAACATATTGTATTTGAGTCACATATTGAATTTGTGGAGCTTGTGCCTGTACAAAATGAGCACTCCCTTGAGTTCCATTATTCCTGTTATAACTGGAGTTAAACTGATTTCCAAACTGTGGTTGGTTAAAGCTAGAGCTTCTACACTCTCTAGCAAACTGTCCTAACTTTTGACACTTATGACATCTAAGTTTAGATTTGTCAAAACCAACTTTTGTAGAACTGTTCAGTCCTGGAAATTTCCTTCATGACCTTTTATAAAACTTATTTGTTTTTATGCTTAACATGGCCAGTTGATGTAGTATGTCCATTTCTTCTAAGTTATCACTATTAAAAATTTTTAAATCATCCACTATAAAACACATGTTATCAGTAGTTTGACTGTCTTCTTCATTGTCATAACCTGGATATGACCTTTCTGATGAGATCCAAGTGGTTATGTCAATGTGGTCAAAAGATCCAAAATCAATTTGGACAAGAAGGTGAGTCCTGTCCTAAAAGTGATCTACTACCTGGAACATAGTCATCAGCAGTTTTGCCAAAATTTTGTAACTGTTTCTTTTGATTTATTTCTCTTTCAAAAGTTAACAATCTCCCATATAATTTTGTAAGAGTGGGGGAGTTAAAATCTGGTCCAGATCTAAGAACTATTGAGTAAGTTTTCCATTTTTCTGGTAAAGACCTTAAAAATCTATGAAGCATAGATACTGTTGTATAGGTCTGACCATTTAACTTTAACTCAGAGATTAATGAGGAATCTTTCAAATTGTTGTGTCAAGGTTTCTCCATTAATGTGAGTAAATGTTTCATATTATTGAGCAAGAATTTCTCTGGTGTTGGCAATCACCTCTTCAGTTCCTCCAAACTGTTCTTTTAGGCAGTCCCAAAGCTCTTTGGCACTTTCACAATGTAAAAGTCCAGAGTAGATATCATTTGGGAGAGCCATTGCCAACATAAAGAATGCCTTAGCATCAAGCTCAAGTTTTAGGAAATCTTCATCAGTATAGTCTTTTGGGTCTTTTGGAATTTCTTCCTTAGTTTCAAGATTTACATTTACTAGTTTATGAGGTCCATACATGACAGATCTCCAACAACCAGTGTTGGTCTGTGACAGAGTATGTGCCAATCTTTTCTGCCAGATATTATACTCATTTCTAACTAGCATAGCAGGTTTAGTGGTAGATCCAGCATTATGAGGATCCATTTTTGAGAATTTTGATTTGTCAAGTTTTTCTTAAAGTGATGGATGAAAAAAATGAACTTTTATCCTTTATTGAATATCAATAAGAGCCTGTGTCTGATTCTCAATTTGTTAGATTGATATTTGATCAGATAAACCAGAGCTCTGATACCAATTGTTGGATCAGTGGCTCAACTTTAGCAGTTCTTTACTCATGAACACTTGTGTGTTATAAATGTATCAAAGTAAATTGCACAGCGGAATATTAAAGTGTTCAAGTTAAAGCATTACTTTTAACAGGAGTTATGACTCCCCCTCAATCAATGAACTAGGAAGTTAAAGATGAGAATCAATAGTAAATGGATAAAACAGTAAATGCAGAATGATTCTCAACTACATGAAAGGTTAACTACAAAGTAATAAGAAGGAAAGTGTTCAAGTCTTAAAATTGATGAATGAATGAACGAACTACTACTACTATAATAGGGGAAGTGATCCCTCTATTTATAGAAAAGATTACATACAGACTAAGTAATCAAAAGCTTAAAATAATGTAAGATAATACTACAACAGGCTGTAGTTATCGAAACTTGAACAAAGACTTTAACAAAAACTAATATAATACTAAACTGTTGAGTTTAAGGTCGGTTAATACAAGTGCTGATGAGTGACAAAACTTCTTACAAAAGATCTTCAGAAGTTTGTCTTCAGTAGTTTGTTCTTCAAATATTTGTCTGGTTTATCTTCAGAACTTCTGATGCTTTTACTCTTCAGAACTTTTGGATATCTTTCACTTCAGTAGTTTCTCAAAATGTGAAGAGGATATAAGACTAAGGTGTATAACTGGCTTGTCAATCCCATTTGACCCTACATTCTCACCTACCTTAATGGGTCTTTATGTATTTTAATTAGGTCTTTCCTCTAATTTCATTTTCATAGACTACCATGGTATTTGACATAGTGTTGAACTGCACCTTTTCTTGATAAACATGGGTTCCTTGCTTTTTCAAATTTAGTGGTTAGTTTGACTTCAAACTTTGACCATGTGTTCTGAGGAGCATCCCCTGCTGTTTTAGTGAACACCTCTTCAAGAAACTCGTCTGTAATGTCTCCATCTTTGTCTATCTTTAGGCCACACGTGTACCATTGTAGAACCTGAAATAGTAAAGCCATAATCATAACATAAGAGCTTGCAGCGTGGTCATGACAGTGAAAAGAAACAAGCTTGTAATCATGTAATGTTAAAAGAAACGGAATGTTTTAGTCATTTTGTGTTCAACCTGCAATTTTCATTTATCATCCATGCATATTTGATCTATAGTTAGGTAGCATAACAAACATGATGAATCTACAAAGAACTTTGATTCAAGAACAATATCGGTTTAAAAAAAGGCGCTCCCGAGGTTCTTGTGCACTTAGAAAGCACATAGGCTTGCGCTTTATACTACAAAAATGGGGGTGTACATTGTACAGAAAGAGGACTAAAGGCGCAAAAGGCACACATAAAATAAGCATGAGGCACGTTTTATGTCTCAAGACACAAGAGGAACTCTTTTCATACTGGATAGTAGTGTGCACCAGAATGTTACACAGCTGGTGCGCTTACCATATGGGAGGGTTGGTATCCTGCAACTTTTTAGCTTCTTAGCTTGTACATTTTATTACATATTAAACCACATACAGAGCTTGTTTCGTCTATGTAGTATCGTTGTAACCAGAATGATATTTATAATCATGTTTGTTTAGTTGGAATTTGTTAATTACTTTATAATAGTTTCCAGGCCTTCCCTGTTGGAACAAAGGTGGGCATCTTTTTTATGTTTCTTGTGTTAGTTTTAGGAAGTTGACACGTAAAAACAACAAGAGTTAATTGCCAATTTAGTCCTTGAGTGTCACACCACGCCAATGGCGGAAACACGTGGCGCAACGCTCGAAAGCATATCAAAGTCAAGATTAACACAAACTATATTTAATTAGAAAAGATCAATTTATTAGGATGTCGAAAATGAGTATCTCGTTACAATATTGCACAAAGCATTACATAAAACGATGAACATTAAGTTTCAATGTGGGGGTATTTCCGTTTATGTTCCAACCCGATAGTAACAATGAATGAAACCCCGACCAGTATCTAACATCCCGAATTCCACCGCACTAGCCCCATATCTATTCAGCACTTAGTTACCTGAAAGATATGTTTAAAAAAGACGCCAATATATAAAATATTGGTGAGTTCACAGGTTTTAGTTTCATAACAACAACATGTTCACAACCATCGACTCGACTCACTTTACCGTATAATTATTTTCCCATTAAATAATTATACTAGGATCATGTCGATCGATATTTCGTTTTTACAACATGTGCGAAACCTGCACAACTTGTGGCCTTTATAAGGAGTAGCTAGCTCCTACAAACTATGATGATGAGCAATCCCTTGAGCCCCATAACCAAACCAAGACTAATAATAATGCCCCGCTCCAAGTCGTTTCTCGGAACCCAACGACTTAATTTCAGAATACGTGCACCCGTGGCATACGCCGATGCATAATCGACGCTATCGATTAGGGGTGGGCCTTGTCAGGCACCAATAGTACAATCCAAATATTCCTTCGGTTTCATTTCCCTGAATTAATGGTTACAGAAGAGAGGACTCAACCCCGAGTGGCGATCACTGCTCAAGTACTCATCATGCCACTTATCACATTTTATCCTTTGAAAACATTTCAACATGTGACAACATTTGACAAACATATCTTTCCCCCAGTTAAAACAGTGAAATGGGGCCGTGAAACTCACCTGATGTACAGCGTACAATCAAATAGCAGAGAACAGCAAGTCCGTGGTCAAGCACCTACGAACGTCCTAGTGCGTGTAAGTCACTAAGTCTATAGCGTGTGTTTTTCCGGCAAGTTGTACACCCAACTCCCAACACCACCATTTACATATAATTCCCCGTTTAATTAAACATATGTCCTAGGTCCGTTGGTGATGGATTACCCTTTCTTACAAGTTACTTATATTCTCATTAATATTTCTTTAACTTGTATTATATTATCCTCGACTCGACTTCACTTAACGTATAATTATTTTCCCATTAAATAATTATACTTAAGATCGTATCGTTCGATATAATATTTTTAACGCTCGACTCGACTCACTTTACCGTATATTTATTTTCCCATTTAAATAAATATACTAAGGTTTTGTCGTTCGATAATATATTTTTAATGCCTGACTCGACTCACCACACCGTATATTTACTTTCCCATTAAGTAAATATACTAGGATCTCGTCGATTCGGTATACTTATATATATATATATATTGTTTTCTTCACTCGACTCGACTTACCTTCCCGTATATTTACTTTCCCGTTAAGAAAATATACAAAGATTTCGTCGAGTCAAATATATATATATATATATATATATATATATATATATATATATATATATATATATTCCTTGTCAAGTCCATACACTTGTTTAACGTTTAATCGTTAGATTATTTACGTTACTTTTCTCCCACGAATATTTTCCAACACTTAGGAAAGTGTTATGTATTTTTCACCCAAATCATATATTTTAAATCCTTAAAATATACTTATACTTATCTTGACGTAATGATACTTTTCTTGTCCGTCCGTTTTTACGTCTTAGTTCGTTAACACGTCCAAGTTTGATTACTTAACTTATATATATATATAGTTAATTTTTCCTAAGTTTCCCAATATGTGTATTCTAGGGAAAATTATTCACCTCTGTAATTTCCTACACATATTACTTGGAAGTTTTATAAATACATTTGTATTTTTAACACAAGACTTGGTAACTTATGTATAAAAATGCTCCAACACTTTTATATCCCCATTTATATAAAAGTGTTCATTTTTATATAAGTTTCCACCAAGCTTTTATTTTATCTATCATTTTTATAAAAACCTTTGTTTTTATATATTTCCATATGTTAGAGAATCTATATTTTTATAAAACTCCATTTTATAAAAATACATTTTTATACAAGATACATATGTATATTTGTTAGTATTTACCGAATCCACCTTGGAAAGTTACCATTTTACACTTTTGACACTAAACTTTCCATAGTCTTATTTTTAGACACAAGTTTCTAAAAATATCATTTTAAGTCCCTCAACTTTTAAAGTTACTAAAATAGTCCTTTAACTTATAAAAGTTATATTTTTCCATTCTATCTTTCAAGATTAACAATTTTCTACTAAACTAGTAGACTTTAATGGATTATTTTTGTCATGTTAGTTTATTTTCATGTTTCAACACTTTTAATAGTCTTATATCATCTCATTAAGGCTACTAATAAGTGTAATTAGTGTATTTTGTCTAACATGTCCAAATTATATTTTTCAAGTGTGTAGACTTTGATAATGAAAAATTTGAATAACTTGTTTTCTAACAAAAGCAACATTATAACAAGTCTTATATGCTTATGTTAAGATGAATCAAACCATTTTTAAGTTCATTCAAGTTCTAATAACAAGTTATGTTTAGATCATCATTTTCTTTAAGTATTTATGAACTTCAAAAAAAAAACTACAAGAATAATTACACATCCACCACCAATTTTCGGCCCATACACACTATCTTAACACCATTTTAGTCTTTAATATCATATGTTTTAACATGAAAAGCTTTGTCAAGTTAACCCCTTGTACAACTTGCTTCAAGATTTTAAACATAAACTTTTAAAGACAAGAACAAGATCAAGAATACTTACAACTAGCACAAGGCTAGGGAAGCTAACAATGCTTGATTGTTGATGGAGTTTAGTGTGTTCTTCCTATGTGGTTAAGCTCCAAGCTTGAAACACACAATGAGGGTTTGGAAGATGGATGTTTTTGAAGGAAAATTGAAGTGTTTGAACTTGAAAAAAAAAAGTGTGGGTGTGCTCTTGCTAGTCCACGGCAATAGCAAAGAAGAAGAAGAAGGAGGAGTTTTGTTTTTGTTTTCACAAATATAATCTCCTAGGATCTCTTATAAGTCCTTACCAAGATTACACCATATCTATTTTGGATTCAAAATCCCTTAAAACATGGATTTCCTTGTACTAATAAATCTTGGATGGATTGCTTTTACTTGTGTTTGGCCGATTGATATAAGAAAGAATGGAGATCTTTGGTGATCTTCCAAGTACTCATGATCTTCTTATATAATCTTCTCAAGATTATCTCACACATACACATGATCTTTTAGGATTCATAAGATCGCTTACTAGATTCAAATCTTATATAATATAATGCTAGGTACTTGAATGATCTTGTGTGGATTTTATTTGAGGTGTTTGGCCGATTACTAATAAGATATGGAGGATTTTGTATATCTTTAAAGGTTATGCATATCTCATATAAAATCTCTCATGATCCTTCTAAGATTTCATGGGTTAATTTGTACAAGGAAGAAAAAAAAAGATATTTTGGCATGGTAAAGGAAATGGGGGACGGTTTGGGGGTGGTTTTGGTGGGGTCCACAACAAAAAACACTTGCTAAATAATTAGTTATACTTCACACTTAGCGTTCGGGTTTCGTTCGGGTATTAATCGGATTTTAATCACGCGTTATTTGGACATTATAATAGCCTCTAATAACCCTTAAACATAGTCTAGTTCAAGTGTTGGTTGGTTAGTAGGCTCTTGTTGGGTGAAATTATAAGTTATACGCGTACCGGGTGCGGTACGCACACTTTATTCGTTACCGGGAGATTTGTATGTAAAGTTTTCACTTATGGTTTTGGAGTTCCAAAACACATTATATTTTGTGAAAATACCCTTTATTTTATATCCTGGGTGTCCGGTATCCTTTTCGTGTATTTAATTTTGATCGGGTAATCACCAACGTCCGTACCGGACAAGTTTATTCGCACATGATCCTATCATGCTTCATCATTAAACGTGTGCATTCCTATGCATCTTATGGGGAATTTGCTGTTCTCTACGTCATCAGTTAAATTAATCCAATTAATTTAAACATGCACTTAAACAATTAATTTCATATACTAATTACGTACGGAATCACATCGATTTTTGCCGGATGTTACATTCTCCCCCCCCCCCCGTTAAGAGAATTCCGTCCCGGAATTCAGTTCAAGTTATCCATTACAATAGTATCCTTGAACATGGTGGGGTGTTTGCGCTTCACGAGATCTCCTCTTTCCTAAGTGAACCCAGGTTCATGCTAGGTTCCCGCTTAGTGCTCTAACAAGCACAATATCACAGTCCAACTACGACTAAGCTCTTTGGCATCCCACTTTGATACCTCTATTGGTTTCTCGGAATAGTAGAGCTTAACGTCAACCGGACTTCCGTCGGTCGAGGAATTGACAATGCTTCCTCAAGCCAGACTTGCGGGATTCATCAAGAGTCCCACTAAGCTCTTGCAATAATTCGAGCTTAATCATTACGAGGCCAATTTTGATCGATATCTCCGTGCCATTGGAGTATCAAGAATTTGGCCTACTATAATTTCTATGCCTACCAACACTCTCTCAGAGTATGACTCTCAGTGTAAAACCTATTACTGGTTCGAAGTCCTAAATGCCTACGCCTTGTCCGTATGACTTCTTAGTAGGTTCGCATCTCATCCAAGCAGTCTCTAAACTGCAAGATTTACTGGCCATCTCTCGAGTAACTCAAACCCGGTTATGTATCTATCTCCGTCTGTCATTCAACGTACTGGAGATGTACACGTATGCCCTCCAAGGGCTTGGAGTAGTACACCCCGAACACTGGGATGATAACTCCTATCACATAGGATATTTTGGTGATGAAGCTCATGGATTCGATGTGTCACGGACATCAATCGTGTCAACGCGGAGCAGTTCCGTCAAGTACGTTCAATTAGTTCGAGAATGACGAGCCATACTGTTGATGCGTTTTGCGACTAAGGATTGGATAAACATTATTAACATATGTTAGTGCTTGGCCGAAGGTAAATAGAAGTGGGCGAATGTAGATATTATGGGCGAAGGTAGATGGATTATGGGCGAAGGTAGACTGGACTTGATCATGAAGACACATTCGACCACTGGAAGTGGGCGAAGGTGGAAAAAGCTCACATTCGACCAGTGAAAAGGGGCGAATGTGCAGTGTCTATAAATAGATTTTGTGATTTTGATTATGTAACAGAGTTGTCAGTTGTGTCTGTGATAGGTCAGGTTCAGAGGTTGTTTTTGAGAAATTGTGTGTGTGTTCTAGATTAACATAAACTGATTGTAAAAGCTTATTTGAAAGAAGTTAATCTATGAAATGATGTTGAAAATGATCTTGATTGTGTTTTGACTTGTGTTTTATCAATTTGTTCAGAACTAGGGTTTCCGCACCTGGTTTTGTGACTTGTATGATCGTATAATCCTGTTTTAGCTAAAATCTTTCGCTCACAAAGTGGTATCAGAGCATAGAGGATCATACAACAACAAATTTGATAAAATCAGAGCTGATTTGGACATGTTTTTGACCTAAAATCATCTGTTTTTACATAAACATTGTTTTTAAGTGTTTTTGATCGATTTAAAGGTGAATTTGTGGTTGAATTCAAGTTTTCCAAGACTTAAAGTTGCTCCAAATCAATTCCGAAACATAACCTGATTGAGATCATTCAAATCCATGAACTTTTGAAAATCTGAGATCAGAATAATCGTTTTTCAAACAATAACCGTTTTTCAAAAATGAGATCTGTTTGTGACGGGCGAACCTGGAACCTGACCTGAGTGTTGTGGTCGAAAGTGTTGAAAAGTGGGCGAACCTGAGGAGTTAGTGGTCGAACCTGAAATTTCTTGTTGAACTTTTCACTTTCGGGTAGAAATTTTCACATTCGACCGGATTTAGTTTGGGCGAAAGTGAAAGTCTGTTAGTCTGTGTTTACATTCTGGTCAAAAATACGTTCGGGTGTTACTGTTTGGGCGAACTAAAGATCAGAAGGGACGAGAGTGATAAAGTTTGGACGAACAAAGGATTTTCTGGGCGAACCTAGTGTATTTCGGGCGAACCTAGGATTTTGTTGAAAATTTTTCTAAGTGTTGAGATTTTCAGATTGTGATCATGTGGCGTTTTCAAACTACTCCGGGATCAGCAACAACACAACCACAACAGCAAACGATGGACCCATGGACAGTGGCAGCGCAAAAGACGAACACACAGTCTTCACAACCACTTAACTACATGGCAACAACGAGCACGATGCCTCAAAGTGTAGCACATCCGGCACTACAATCTGATTACTGGGGAGTAGCTGCAGCGGCGGTAAATACTCAAACCACTAATGCTATTTCTACTTTGATTAAGGATTTGTCTACAGGTAGTGGAACTCGGCCACCGAAGCTCATGGATATGCAAGAGTATAATCAGTGGCATACCATGTTCAAGATCCATTTGGAAGGCATGGGAGTTGAAGGAGCAGAGGCTTGGAGCATGATTGTTAAAGGTTACACAGCACCGATTCTGGAGAATACAGGTGAGATGATTCCTTTGGAAAGCTTAACTGAGGACGAAAAGAAGAAATATGTGGTGGAGAAGAAGGCTTTTTCCCAATTGACACAGGCAATCACAAGTGACCTGTTGCATCAGTTTGGGACATGTACTACATCAAAGCAGCTTTGGGATAAGCTTAAGAGGAAGCATGATGGTAACGAGAAGACTAGGAGCCTGAGAATGGAAGAATTAGTCAAAGAGTTTGAGAATTTTTCTTTTATTAATAATGAAACTCTAAAAGAACTAACTCCTAGATATATGCATTTATTGTCTGAATTGTCTAGTTATGGTGTACAGATTCCAATGACTAAGCAGGTGGATAAGTTTGCAGATGCTTTACCACCACAATGGGATCAACATGTGGAGGTTCTAAGAGAGAAGGATGCTTATCAATTCTGGACTATTTCAGAGTTTATTGAAAAGCTGGAGAACAAAGAGTTGGAGGATAGGAGGAAAGCTAGAAGGTCACAGATTCCTCAGAATCCAAGTTTGTATTTTGGAGGCACTTCAGTTCCAGTTGGTAACTCGAGCTCAGGAAGTATTGCACCACATGTTGCATGTATTTCCAATGTCATGGAATCATCAAAACCAACCACCAACTACACACCACCACAATACAATTCCTACTCACAACCATCATACACACCACCACAATACAATTCCTACATTTCACCAGTCTCCCCAATGCAACAAGCAGGTTTTTACACCGCTAACCAAACACAACAACCAATAAACCAAGTTACTCAACCTAAACAACAACCGATGGTTTTGGATACATCTAACTTGGGAAATGTGACTGTGGAGGTTGCTCAGCAACACATTGCATTAGTCTCAGCAATGGTTTCATCCTACAATGGGTTAGTTGCTAGTCAGATTGGGAACAACAACTTAACCAACGAAGACTACGCACAGATAGACAAGGAAGAGATGGAACTCATTGACATTCAATGGGCTTTTGCGAGTATCATGAGAAGAGCAACAGAGTTCATCGAGAAAACTGGAAGGACTGATTTAGCAACTTCTCCCAACACAACCTATGGATTCAACAAGGAGAAGGTTACGTGTTTTAATTGTGGAGAAAAAGGACATTTTAAAAGGGAATGCACCCAGCCACCTAAACAAGGTAATCGAAACCCTTTCAATGCACATTACCAGAACCGTCAACAACAAAACCAAGTTTCTTACCAAAATAACAACAACTACCAAAACCGAAACTTTAACAACCAAAACAGACAACCAAACACTCAAAACCAGATTCAAAACCAATCTCCTAACAACACAAATCGAACAGTTGTACCTATCACTACACCTAATGAGACTCAACAGAATGCGAGTCAGAACCAAGCTTTGGTGACTCAACAGGATGAGAGGTTTGACTGGTCGGGTATGCAAATAGGAGTTGAGGAAGTGACTACTGGTGGGAATGTGGCATGTGTTGCTTATCAGGTTGATATGGAAGAGTCGGTGGCAGTTGATGAAAAGAAAGAAACTGAGGAGTGTGAAAGTGATGATTCTGAGACTGAGATGGAAGTGGAGAATGAACCTGTTGAGGTTAAGGCTGAGGAAACGAGTTCTGGAATGGTGATTGATTCTGTTACTGATGTTCCCGAAGAGTGTAGATCAGTTTATTCAGATTCTGAGAGCGAATCAGACACAGAGGCAAGTGTTGATTCTTTAGATGATGATATTGATCAGTTGCTGGCAGAAGCTGACTTTTTGATGACGAGGAAGTCGTGCATCGCTGATGATGCTTTCACCAAGATTGACTACTCCAAGTTTTTCACTGGAAAGGAAGCTCATTTCGCGTTGATGGCTATGACTGAACCGCCAAAACCTGTAAGTTCTGATTCTAGCACTGATGTTATGAGTGATAAATATTGTGGAACATGTGATAGATTGACTGAGGAGAATAAACAACTCCGAATTTCACGAGATAGTGCTATCTTGAACTGTCAATCTACTCGCAAAGAGTTGAATGCTTTCAACAAAGTATTAGATGGCTATAAAAAGGACATTTCTGACTTGAAAAACACTTTGTCATTGAAACAATTGGCAATAAACAACTATATCAATGAAATTGAAAACACCAAGTTGGAAATGGCAGCCATAAAATGCTTTGCTGAAAAGGTTAACAAGAAGTTGGAAAGTTATAAGAATGTTGCTTATGTGGTAGATCATATCATTGATGATAACACCACCAATTACAAGTCTGTACCATCTCCGGTTCTTTTTGAAAATCATAACTATCACCAAGTTATACCGGAGAGTTCGGTAAAATCAGACTCATCTTCGGAAATGGAATCTAATACCTCGAGTATTGGTGATCCTTATTCCGATGTGAGACCGATTTTAGGCTTGAATGATGAGGGTGTTTATGCTGAGAGTGTGAATTCAGACTCAGAAAATGATGATACTGGTAGTGATCAAACTGTTAATGTATGTGAGATTCCAAAAGAAAATCACATCATTACTACTGAACCAGTATCACCATCTGATCATGTTCATCCGATGGCAAATGCTAATCGTGATAAAAAGTCTGAAAAGATTGATGTTAAGAAAGATAATGGTGTTAAGAATGTGGTTAAAATGAATGAGTTGAATGAATCAAGTGACAAACCTGTCAAAGTGTTCTATCGGATGGAAGGATCCGATAAGATCATTTCTGATGAGGAATTTCCGATCAAAAACGTTAACTATTCTAAACTTGATAAAATCTGGCAAGAAAGCACAATATGGTTTCCAAAACATGAGAGAACCAACGAAATTCCACCAGAAATTTTAAAGAAACTGTTTTCAGAAGTTCCTCAAGAACCAAAGGTCCATGTCACCGAATTCATTCGACCAAATGATAAAGCAAATGGTTTTCATGGGCCCTCTTACTCGAAAGGACCACTTCCTGAGAGTTTGAGGAATCAACAGTATAATGATCAATTTCCTGTTAGATCATTTGCTCCACCAAATGCTCATTATGTTTTTGAAGAATATAGAAAATGCTTTAAATGTGGAGAACGCGGGCATTTACTTGCTCAGTGTCCATATGTAAGGCATAAAAGACATGAGGTTGAAGTTCGTAATTCCATGAAAAAGCCGATTGATCATTATGTTCCACCACATAGACGGGTTGTTCCTCAACAACAACAATTTTATAATCAAACAATTTTCAAATGAGGAACAATCGTTCATTTCAATATGATCAAAGAAATCGGATTGCAATGGAACAATCTTGGAGAAAGCCTGTGGTGAACACAACAGTTGATAGACAAAAGGTTCCACAAAAACCGATTGTCAAATCAAATGTTGGACCTAAGTCTGTTAACTCAGATAAGGTTGCCAAGAAAGTTACTTTTGGTAACAATGTTCAGAAACCTATTGAGAAACCAAAATATCAAATTCGAATTCTTAAAAGGCCTGAACAATCTTGGACACCTAATGGTACTCCAGGAGCTTCTACTTCGAAGGTAAGTGAGAAAAATGAAAGTGTTTTGAACAATCAGAAAAAGATTGATTCAAAACAGAAAGTTGTTGAAAAAGTTAATGAGGATGTTTCTTTGAAAGCCAATGTTCAAAGGCCCAAGACTCAGGCTTGGGTCCCCCGAAAGAACTAAATGTTTACTTTTTGTGTGCAGGGAGCTTCAGCTGGCCCTATTAGCAGTCTCTGGATTGTTGATAGTGGAGCTTCAGGCCACATGACGGGGGATCTCGCATTGCTGTTTGATGTGAAAAATATTAATGGAGGGTATGTCGCTTTCGCGGGTAATAAAGGAGGATATATCACGATGGAAGGAAGCGTGAGTAATGGGATTGTGACTTTCGAGCGGATTTCTTATGTCAAGCAGATAGACTATAATCTGTTGAGTGTCAGTCAAATATGCGATAAACAATTTTCTGTGCATTTTGATGACAAATCCTGTTATATTCTCAAACCGGGCTTCAAAATTCCAAAGGAGTGGGTAATGTTGATGGCACCTCGGGTCAACAATCTTTATATTCTTGACATGTCCAAGGCGATGACCCCACAGGGGCAGATAACATGCTTTCTATCCAAGGCGACCGAAAAAGAATCGATAATGTGGCACCGCAGAATGGGGCACATTCATCTGAGGAAAATGAATCAATTGGTGAGAAATGGACTTGTCGATGGAGTAAACGTGAAACATTTCCATCTGAACGACAAGTGTGTAAGCTGTATGAAAGGAAAACAACACAAACAGTCCCATAAAGTGAAGAAAGTTAACTCTGTTGAGATGCCGCTTGAGCGATTGCACATGGACCTTTTTGGACCGGTCAAGCGCAAAAGTCATCTTGGAGAGCTTTATTGTTTAGTCGTCACTGATGACTATTCACGATTCTCATGGGTGATGTGTTTGAAGAACAAAAGTGACACCTTTACCAACCTACAAGTTCTGTTCACTCGCTTGGAGAATATCTACAGTTTGAAGATAAAAAGAATCAGGAGTGACAACGGGACGGAGTTCAAAAACGCCAAGATGGATGAACTTTGTGAAAGCAAAGGGATACATCATGAATATTCGGCTCCGTATACCCCGCAACAGAACGGTGTTGCTGAAAGAAAGAATAGGACTCTAATTGAGGCGGCTAGAACAATGCTCGCTGACTCAAATCTTCCAGTAATGTTCTGGAATGAGGCGATTTATGCAGCAAATTATACATTAAATCGGGTTATAACAGTGAAGAAGTTTGGTAAAACATCTTATGAGCTGTTACACCGACGAAAGCCCAATTTAGAGTATCTAGAACCTTTCGGGGCGCCATGCACGATGTTGAATCCAGGAGAGAAGTTTAGTCCTAAAGCTGAGGAGGGATATTTTGTTGGATATGCAACCCCGCTCAAACGGGTATTCAACAAGCGAACTCGTCAAGTGGAGGATTGGGCTAATGTGGAAGTTCAACGATACACTCAAAATTTGCAAGGCACGGGCCCTGATTGGATGTTTGATTACAAAGATTTCTTTGAATCATTCAACCTAGATAGCTTGGTTGAAGAAGCTGTTATCAGATTACTTTACGAGTGTGAAAACGCGGCGACTTCACCGTTGATGCGTCCAATCACTGTAAACCCCCCACCAGCTTCTAATGATACCAGTGCTCCTATACAAGAAGAAGAGATGTTTCAAGAGGCTTCAACTTCATTAGACACTTCAGAATCTGAAGATGAACAATTTGAAGAAGCAGTTCTTGAACATGCAGAAGAATTAGAAGAGCAATCTGTGAACCCAACTCCAAATCCAGATGTTGCTTCATCATCGAACACGGGTCATGATCAGGATGCTGTAGAAAACTTGACTGCTCAGACGGGAGTGATTGTACCTGTTAATCCGGAATCTCGGATTCATCGTATTCACCCGCTGGAGCAAGTCATCGGTGATCCTGGTAGTGGTGTTATGACCAGAGGGCAGCTGAAAAGCGTTAACTCGCCAGAGAGTTTTGGTGCTTTAGCATTGTATGCCAAAATTCAGAAATCTGGTAGTCAAAATGATTGGTCGTTTGCATGTTATGTGTCGCAGGTAGAGCCAAGGACATACAAAGACGCTTTGAATGAAGATGCCTGGGTTGAGGCAATGCAGGAGGAGTTATTGCAATTCCAGAAATTGGGAGTCTGGACGCTCACAGATTTGCCGCCGGGAAGGAAGAAAATAGGCACTAAGTGGGTGTTTAAGTGCAAAAAGGATGATCGTGGAGTTATTGTTCGAAACAAAGCCAGATTGGTCGTGCAGGGTTTCCATCAAATCGAAGGAATTGATTACAACGAAATCTATGCACCAGTAGCACGAATTGAAGCTATTCGGATGTTCCTCGCGTTTGATTCATACAAGAAATTCAAAGTCTATCAAATGGACGTCAAGAGCGCATTTTTGTACGGGAAAGTCAAGGAGGAGGTTTATGTCGGGCAGCCACCAGGCTTTGAGGACCCAATCCACCGGGACAAGGTCTACGTGCTGTACAAAGCTTTATATGGTTTGCACCAGGCTCCGAGACAGTGGTACGAGGAGCTAAGTACATACCTCATCTCCAAAGGATTCAAGCGCGGCCTCGTCGATTGCACCCTCTTTACGAAGAAGACGGGAGATGACTTGCTTCTAGTACAGATTTACGTTGATGATATTATATTTGGTTCAACTAACGAACTTTTGTGCAGGGAATTCGAAAGTGTTATGCAGGAAAAGTTCGAAATGAGCGCTATGGGGGAGATGCAGTTTTTCCTCGGCTTACAGGTGGATCAAAGACCCGACGGGATCTTCATTCACCAGACGAAATATGTATCCGACATCTTGAGCCGATTCCAGATGGAGGACTCTAAGCCGATGGATACCCCGATTCAACCCAATCACGGGATTGGAGTAGACGCTAAGGGGGAGCTGACAGATCCATTTACATACAGAGCAATCATCGGATCTCTGATGTATTTGACAGCGTCTCGACCAGATATTATGTATGCAACGTGTCTCTGTGCTCGCTATCAATCGAAGCCGAAACAAAGTCATCTGACGGTGGTCAAGCGTATCCTTCGATATCTGAAGGGTTGTCCATCAAAAGGACTTTGGTACCCTAATGATGATGATTTTGATTTTATTGCTTTTAGTGATGCAGATTGGGGCGGCTGTGACAAAGACAGCAAATCAACAACAGCCGGTTGCCAGTTTTTAGGGAGCAGGTTAATTACCTGGCAATGCAAGAAACAGACTTCCGTCGCACTGTCTACATGTGAAGCAGAGTACATTTCAGCCTCGAGTTGCTGTTCGCAAGTGCTCTGGATCCAACAACAGATGGTCGATTACGGTTTGCAGTTTCTTAAAACCCCTATACACTGTGACAACGAAGCCGCAATTGCTTTAACTAAAAATACTGAAAATCATTCTAAAGCGAAACATATCCGGATTAAATATCATTTTATCCGTGATTGTTACGCTAAGGAATTGATAGATATGGTCAAAATCCATACTGACTACCAACGTGCAGATTTGTTTACAAAAGCTTTTGACAGATCCCGCTTTGAATATCTTTTAAAAGTAAACAATATAAAGGAAAAACAGGACTAATCGGCTCCTCGGTTTATCGCTTTTTAATTTTAGTTTTAGTTTTAAATTTTTTTGCTAATTGGGAATTTCTCTTTGCTAATTGGGAATTTCTCTTTACTATCATAATCCTCAAAGAAGTTGATGCTTTCGAGGGGGTTGTTTAATCCTCAAAGAAGTTGATGCTTTCAAGTGGATTGTTTCTTTCAAATTTTTGTTTTGTTTTTCAGAAAAATTAAAAACCCAAAAATATGTTCTTTTTTTTAGGGGGAGTCACTTTATCAGAAAAACCAAAAACATTGAAAAATTTTCAAAATACCTAAAAATTAGAAAAACCAAAATGATTTCCTGGATAAAAAGAGGAAATGATAGTACATCAGTGGGGATCTGACACAGGCTAAAGAATTGTATAGTTTAATGAGACGTATGTTGATTACGTGTGATATGCTGATAGGCTTCGTAGACTAAATATTGCGTGCATTAGTGATACAAACATAACAAACTACGCGTTTGTGGCTGAACACCTCATGGACATATGGTCTTAGTACCGTAATTTCGTTTGATAGGGTATTTGTACAAAACTCGGAGGTTTAGGGTCGTTATGTTATTAGTTGTCTGGGGATAGCCTATCTGATCTTCTGCTGTAAGTCATTACGGACCTAGATCAGACAGGGTGTCTTTATAAAAGAGCTATATGCCAAATCCTAAAGTTACCGAATTGAGGAACTTTCCATGTTATATGATGATCAAAGATTATCTATTACATCGTATTGATCATTGATGCAAATCATGATTAATATCAGTCCTCAACCTGGTATAGTGCATATGTTACTTTGCTGCATTAATTTGCTGACCTGTATACCTCTATGCATTATATCTTGTACAATTACAGACGACGAAAGCATAATCACGCTTTATAATGAGTCTTTGTGCATTTACTTCTTGATACGGGAGTATGTTGTGTGTGTGGGAACCACAATGTGTTAGTCTAATACATCTAATTCGTATCATTTTAAAGCATTGCGTAATTGTCTGCATGTGAGCTTATGTGGACCACAATATCAGCAATTGCCGTGTCACATATTGTTTCTAATGATAATATTGAAACAGATCAACGCTGTGTTCAGATTTCTCAGAAAACTGATATGATCCTCTTACCGGAAATCACAAAATGTTTATTGCTTTCATTTACTTTAATGCATTTTACTTTGTCGCATTTTACTTTTACTGTCAAAAAGATACAAAAGATTTTAGGTGTGTTTTGATAAAATTTCAGAAAATCCAAAAGATTTGCATTTCTGCTTTATTTTTGATAACCGGGGATGCTTGATGGTCAATTTCTGAGATTTGATAACACCATCTGGGCTTTGTATCATTCAAAAAGTGAAAATTTGTGTTTTGGAAGTTTAACGGATTGAAAAATGTTGAACGGGATTCGAATTCGTGATTTGGCGAAATTTTCAGATTTTTCCAGTTCACATTCGCCCCTTAATTGGGTCGAATGTGGAAAAATCATCACCTTCGACCATTGTGATTTTGGACGAATGTGGACTTTTTCACTTCCGGGTGACAATTCCACTTCCGGGTATACTTTTCACCTTCGGGTCTTTAATTAGGGGCGAAGGTGGCTTGGTTTTACATTCGTGCCATTCATTTGGGGCGAATGTGGACTTCACCCACATTCGTCCACACTAAACGGGCGAAAGTGGCCTCTTATATATACACCATTTCAGGTTCGAACCCCACATTCAAAAATTTTTCAAACTTTCTTCATAACCAGACCTTGTTGCTCGTGTTTCTTGTGATTCACTGATTTGTTCCCTGACCTTTACTGATCATTTTAAGACTATAATTGCAGGTAATGGACCAAGATTCAGATCAGACTTGATCGTTTTATGAATAGGACCTAGGGTTTCAATTTTAGGGGTTTAAAATGTTTGTTAACTACTGATTTTTGTTTCCGATCACTTTTCATAAGTTTTAGGGGGAGAATACAAAAGGAATTAGGTTTATAACAATGTTTGGACGATCGTTTGATTGATTGAACCAGTTTAAACCTAATTCTATTTTAAAACTCATGAAAACTGATTAATTTTGACAATTGGTAATAAACGAATGATAATCGGCCATATTAGAGTACATGTAAATCAAAATGAGATGTTGAAAACAACTTTAGCAGAATTTCAAATTTTGGGGGAAATATATTTCACCTTCGGTTGAAATACCGGGCGAAGGTGGAATTGGTTTGGACGAAGGTGAATTAAAATGGACGAATGTGATTTTTTACTCAGATCATTTTCACATTCGACCATAATTCTCTCATTCGACCAAATAAACTCACATTCGACCAGTTCAAAACGGGCGAATGTGCAGAATGTTTTTGACCAGAATTTTTGTAATTTTTGTCGTTTTTGTATTTTGACGTGTTTGTTTGATTTTAATGTGCAGATGGCTGATCAATCTGAGAACGTTGAAGCACCAGCAGTTAATGTTGAAGTTCCAACAGAGATTACAGTTCCAGATCCAGTACCAGAGGCAGAAACGTCTATTCCAAGCAGTTGGCCTTTTGAAAGGTCGCATAACTGTTGCGCTTATCTCGGTGATGTAGAGAAGAATACGGAGTTCACCGGGATCATAGAGTTTCTGAAGAGGAGCAGAATAGTTCATGCATTAGCCACACCGACGATCATATACAAAGACATTATTGAAGACTTCTACCAAAATGCGAAGTATGACTACTGGGAGAATCAAACGATCATCAAGAGCAAGATTCAGGATATGGAGATGTTCTTGACTGAAGCTGATATAAGGGAAGCGTTACAGATAAAGTCTGAAGATAGTGAAGATCCCAGGGAGTTGTCATGGACAGAGCAGAAAGCGTGTTTCTTACGGATGAAATACAAAGGTCCAATTACTGACGGATCTATGTATAAGGGGAAACTGGGAGTGCAGTATAAGTATTTTGCACATGTTCTTATCCACGTATTTGGGTGTGTGAGTGGTGGATATGATGTCATGAGAAGGAGTTTAAGTTCATTAATGGTTGCGTTGACACTCAACAAACCATTTAATGTATCTGGGATGATTCTTGATCATATGCTGGAGATGCTGAAAGGAATGAAGAACAAGAAGTTCATGTTATATCCGAGATTTCTGATGATGATCTTTGACTATAAGTATCCTATGTTGAAAAAGGATCCGACTATGATCCTAGGTCAAGATCATATGAACATTAGAACTTTGATGAGAATGAAGGGTTACAAAGGTGTGCCTGATAGTGAGAAGCCACCTAACAGGAGATTATTTGGTGCTTTGGCTCGTCCGGATTACACTGATCCTGGCAAGAACAAAGCGAGGCATGATAATAGTGACTCGGACAACGATGATCCCTTAGTGTATGTTGATTCAAGCACTAAGAGGAAACGGCAAGTAGTCAATCCTGGAGCCAAAGGGAAGGGCAAGGGAAAGACTGTGGATCAGGGAAGCACTAAGCAACAAGTGGCTAGAAAGAAATCGACAGCGAAGAAAGGATCAGGTTTGGTGGACGAAGAGTCGGTAGATTCAGAGGAGACTGAGGTTGATGAGCAGTGGGATTCTGATGATGAGAATGTGAGGACCACCAAACGTAAGGCCACTATGGTTGGTGAGTCTGAATCCTTAAACAAGTCGATTGAAGAAGCTGAGAGAAGGAAGAAATCTGGTGAAGATGAGGGTCTAGGTGTTGACCTGGCAGAGTTAAGTGTTGGTGATACTGTAGTGGTTAATTTGCCTAAAAAGACAAAGAAGCAAAAGACCATGGCCAAGAAGTCGAGTATAAAAGAGCTGAGGGAGAAAGAGTTAGCTCAGCTATTGAAGGGAAAAAGATTACCTGAAGCAGGTACACCATCTAAGCTATCTTCACCTGTTGCCAAGAAGCAGAAGAAAACGAAAGAGGCAGAGACTTTACCAATCGATCAATTCAATGTCGATATGGATAAAGTGCTCGATATGTTCAGAAAGCCTCAGAAGGAGAAAGTAATTGAAGTTGAGCCATCTAGATCAAAGTCGAAGAAAGTAACTGTGGATGACGATGTCATGAAGCAAGTGAATAAGAAAATGGAAGATATGATGAAGATGTTGGTTGCTCAACAGGCTGAGATTGCTAAGTTTAAACAAAATGAGGAGAAAATGCTTCAGATCGTGGTTGCTTCGAAATCTAATCAGGATGAGATAAATGATAAGATTAAGATGTTGGAAGCTAAGAATGAGAAGCTTGAAAGAAAGTGTGAAAGAAACAAGGGCAGGATCAAATTGATTAAGGCAGATAACAAAGAACTAAGGAATGAAAACAAACGCCTTGGTAATTTGATTGAAGAGCTTTATAGCAGGGCACCCCAGTTGAAAGAGGGTGAAGAAGATGAAGAAGAAGAAGAACAGAAAGTCGATTATGAAGATTCTGAATCTGAGAAAGAACAAGATGATGATGAGGATGATGATGGATCAGAGAAAAGCGATGATGATGATGATGATGACAACAATGATGATGATGATGATGCTGAAGGTGCTGGGAAAAAGCAAGGAGATGAGTTTAGCAGTGGAAGTGATCATGATGGAGGAGATGATATTTCTAGATTCACTTATGAGAAAAGAACACCAAAGAAGAAAGATACTGGAGAATCAAGTTCCAAGAAGAAAGGTGAGAACGTTGATTCAGATGAAAGTATTTTCTGGAATGAGAAGGTGAGATCTCTATCTGATGATGCTAAACAGTTGTATAAGGATATGTTGGAAAAGAGAGAGTGGACCATTGAGTTCACAGGATGCTTCGCTGAAATATTCCAAACTGATGATTTAAGATATGAGTTGGAATATGAAGATCCAGATCTTGAAGAAGGGGAATTACCTGCATCTGTGGCAAAAGAAATACTAGATGGTCTTGCACAGAGGGTAGGGAAAACTTTTGAGGAGTTTATGATGGATGAATCGATTCCAAATATTCCTGAAAAGGATATTGGAAGTCATTCAGATGATGTGCAGACTCCTGAGAACAATGAAGTGGAGATGGAAGATATAACTCATGAAGAGTTCCCCCAGTACTTCAGACAAGATGATGAAAATGAAGTATTTCCTGACTTCACTGAGATACCAAATAAGTCAGCAAAACAGAAAGCTAAGAAAAGGAGTGAAGAGTTTGTGGAGAAGGTATTTGGTACTGATAAGAAAGATTCTTCTAACCAGTCTGATGAGTTGAAGAATTATATGAAGAAGTTGAAGGAAATGGATGAGAACCGACCAAAGCCTGAAGCTCAAGGTAATTTTTACAGATTTCATAATGACAAGTTCAAAGGCAGAGCTCTCGGGTGGACGTACTTAGGCAGACTGAAATGTATTGCTGCAAAATGGGAAACCGGAATTCTGTACTTCAACAGATTCTGTGACTTGCTTACTCTACCATACTGGGCGGTTAGAGACTTATGCAGATTCCCAATGTCAGGTGCCGAAGTAAATGGATCACATGTCGGTTGGTGCGCAGATAAATTGGTTTGGGAAAGTCGTACGAGATGGAACAGATTCAAGCCTCAATATCCCAGAAGAAAAGTGCATAGGGATATTGATCCTCAAACCAATATGAAGCGTGTTACTTTGATTTACAAAGCACCTAATGTGATGAGGAAGATACCGTTGATGCCGATGCCACAGCATTTTAGTGCTGATTTTATCTTCTGGTACTATGATTGGAGAAAGGCAGAAGCGGTGATCGTGTTGAGAGATGGAAAGGATAAATACAAGCATGTTCATGTATTTGATCCTATGTGGTTGATTAATTGCACCTTTGAAGACATCATCATGCTTTTCTTCAATCCGATCTACTATGAACCAAAAGACTTTGCTCAAGCAAGAAAGTATACTCAAGTGGTTGGAGTTTGTTTTGCGTATGACATCAATGCAGGAAGCAACTTGGAGGGTAAACTTGGTAAGACAGTGAAGATAGCTAATGTGTCTAAACCGGTGAAGAAAACATTTGAGCCTCCAATGACTAATGAGCAGAAGAAACAGCTCAGAATCAAGTTGATGAACAAGACAATGGACCAACAGAGAAAACTATCCAATCAATAGTCGAGGGGGAGTTTGTTGATGCGTTTTGCGACTAAGGATTGGATAAACATTATTAACATATGTTAGTGCTTGGCCGAAGGTAAATAGAAGTGGGCGAATGTAGATATTATGGGCGAAGGTAGATGGATTATGGGCGAAGGTAGACTGGACTTGATCATGAAGACACATTCGACCACTGGAAGTGGGCGAAGGTGGAAAAAGCTCACATTCGACCAGTGAAAAGGGGCGAATGTGCAGTGTCTATAAATAGATTTTGTGATTTTGATTATGTAACAGAGTTGTCAGTTGTATCTGTGATAGGTCAGGTTCAGAGGTTGTTTTTGAGAAATTGTGTGTGTGTTCTAGATTAACATAAACTGATTGTAAAAGCTTATTTGAAAGAAGTTAATCTATGAAATGATGTTGAAAATGATCTTGATTGTGTTTTGACTTGTGTTTTATCAATTTGTTCAGAACTAGGGTTTCCGCACCTGGTTTTGTGACTTGTATGATCGTATAATCCTGTTTTAGCTAAAATCTTTCGCTCACACATACTCATTGCAAATAGAGTATCACATGCTTGTGTACAAAGTTTGTCGAACTTGAGGCGGAACGACTACTACAATCCGATATAATGGAAGTCGGCAATCCAGTTTCTAGCCACGACTCTCCAAGAGTATAGGTAGCTATCCATATGCCTCATCTCGGAGCTATGGATGAGTATGGAGTGATAGGGTTCCAAACAACAATCATTCATCACTTGGGTCACATCCGACCACGGGACGCCTCGGGTGTCATGGTGATGTCAAACAGGTGGTCTTACTGTACCACATAATGGTCATAAAAGTCTCCTTGGAAACCTCGTCGGGTATTCCATTTTATTTATCCTTCGGCTCGACTCACTTTACCGTATATTTATCTCCCCATTAAGATAAATATACTAGGTTCTTGTCGACCGAACAACTACAATCAACATGGGACTTTTATTTCCGTATGATCCCCTAGGTACTGATTTGCTACCTCCCACCCGAGCAATTGTGGATAATGGTACTAGGGCGTCTAGTGGGGACGGATGGGGGTCGAAAGTTTTTGCATCGCTTTCACCCTTCAGTTCCCTGACAGTAAGCAGTGTATATACGACACCCGGGCCGTACGATTCCACAATCCTCGAGAATTACCAGTCGACTCAAACACCAATGACCAGATGCTTCTAGCACATAGGTCAATACCGGAAAGAGATATATGAAACATCTTAAATTGTTGTCGTAATGAACTATGACAACCGGCAAATTTCGTACAACGATCAACGCGATTCTAATCATGTTTTAGAAGTAATTAACATGGTTTAGGGTTAATTATGGTTAGTTGAGCTGATATGAGTCCTACGATGTCCTTTTGAAAGTTCGTTGAAGTCTTGAAGTCTTTAAAGAAAGACTTCGCGTATTTAACGTAACGAACTGACATCAGCAAAAATTTGTCAAACTGGAATAACATAAGCTTATTCTATGAAAATACGACACGTATTTACTATCGATGCGAACGGATGTGAAATCGGCGTGGTAAACGGCCAAAAACGCAGCGTTTTGGAGAACGCGGAGAGGAACTGACGTGGGATTCGAACGTCGAAACGCGTGGTTTTAACCGTTATCGAGCTTTCGGAATAATTATTTATTATAAATAATGTTTCTTATTGAATTTCGAAAGTTATCGGATCATTTAAATGAAGGATAACACAACCGAACCGATTAACGCGATTTTAACGCGTGTGCCGTTTTCACGCGTCGGGTGACGAAAATAATTATTAAATTGCTCGGTCTGGTGTTATTTATGACTACGAACAAAAACCGAGTCCAGAAGCGATAACGGGCTAAAACGGAGCAGTTGGTACGCGACGTCGGGCTTGAAGTCCAATCCAAAATCCCACCTATATAAGCCCATAACCCCCAAATCTTCCTCATTTCCCCACATCACTTTCTCTCTCTAACCACCCACACTCTCTCCACTCTCTCTCTCTCTAGGAAGTTCCGGCGACCGGAGGCCGGCCGGCCGGCGGAGCAGCGGCGGCGCCGGCGGCTCTCCGGCGGCCTTTTCCGGCGCGTGACACCCCCACCCCCACTAATTTCGATGCCCCGAACACGATGGTGAAGGCCGTTTTCCCTGAAACGAAGCGGTTTGAACGTTGGTACCATTCCGGCGACTTTTCCGGTAAGCTCGTTTTTGAGTTTTCTTTGTACGAACGTTTAGATCGGGTCTTTGGGGGACTCCTCACAAGTTTTCACGGAATTTCGTTCACCGGCCACATTCCGGCGAGCCATTTCCGGCTGTTTGCGGGTTCAGGAGGGGCCGGGGTGGGTTTTGGTCGGGTTCCGGTGGCGCGCAGGTGAAGGACGGCGGGGGTAGTGGTGGTCCGGCCATGGTGCGGGTGGTCCGGCCATGGTGCAGGTGGTCCGGCCACGGTGGTGGTGTCCGGCGGTGGCGGGTCCGGCCAGTTATAGTGGCTCGGGACTCGGGGCTCGGGTCAAGGTTGTGCTTTCGGGTCAGATCTGGTGCGGGTTCACGTTAATGGTTCGGGTTTTGTTCGGGTCTCGTCAGATCTAGTCAACCCCAGTCAAACGGGTCAGATCTGGTAAGATTTGCTTACGGATCAGATTTCGAGCTCGGTTAAACACGAGTCAACTCCGGTCAAACTTTGACTCGGTCAACGCGTCGTTCGAGACGTGTCTATTCACGCACGCGCATATCGGTATAATTTAATCGTGTTTATTTTTCGTTACAATTATAAAGCATATTATAAATATAACATAAAAGAAGTTTTAACTCGCGAGAACGAACCGATAAAAATATTAACGAAAAGTATTATGAGATAATATTTGTATATTAGTCGTGACTTGCGTTGTTGTTGGACTAAATTGATGGACTATACGTATATATATATTTATATGAATAGTATGATTTATATAATAGTCACAACGTATAAAGTCTCGTGGACTAGAAATGCGGATAAATATAATGTCGTCTTTGTTTAGGTGTTGATTTTGGGAAATTGTAGACAACTTGTGTTGTCTGGTTTATACAAAAACAGAGGAAACTCTGCCGAAATTTTTATAAAATCCGAAGCGTGACAAGTGTGACATTATTGTGCGTTCTTATAAATAACTTTCCAAGCGTTTGACAAATGTAGTCATATACAAAATCACGACGTTTTTGACAAATATTATTTGTAACAATAATAGTCTATTCCGGGAAATATTTCAAACAAATATATAGTCTTTTGTTACCAAGCGTCAAGTATGACGAGTTTTTAAAGGTTACTTGGTAACTAAAATATGTTTGTTGTTCGGATTAAAAGATGTATAAACGTTCGGTTTTATTTGGAAAACCTTTTTATAAAAAGCAAAGTCTTGAGATTTGTAAGATACTCGGATTCGGGAAAAGAAATAACAAATGTTATTAAAAGGATTTTAATAACTATATTATATTTCAGCAAGGTATATTTTCCGAAAATAACTATACAAGACGATTACATTATCTGTTTTACGAGACAAGCTATGGCTCGGGATGAGCTATACGTTTCGTGATATTAGTCCAACATAGTTTGCACACGAATAGTAACAAGTGCACAACTTGGGTACTATGTCGTATGTAAACACATGAATTATGACAAGTCACGATCAGTTCGTTGAGTTAAAACACCTCAAGACTCGGGTTAGTATACACGAGTCGAGATAGTTGAGTAAACTATCTTTTAACCAGAAAATAAGCTAGGCTTATATATGATAGTCTTTAACGTGTCCTTTATTGGTAATTAGGGCACGAGGAAGTCGGTCAAAGCTTTGGGTTTTATTTGCTAGCTAAGCATGGAAATTAAGGTGAGTTTCACGGCCCCATTTTACTGTTTTAACTGGGGGAAAGATATGTTTGTCAAAAGTTATCACATATTGAAATGTTTTCAAAGGTTAAAATGTGGTAAGTGGCATGATGAGTACTTGAGTTCTTGTTCGCCACTCGGGGTTGGGTCCTCGCTACTGTAACCATTAATTCAGGTAAATGAAACCAAAGGAATATTTGGATAGTACTATTGGTGCCTGATGAGGCCCACCTCTGGTTGATAGCGTCAACTCGGTAAAGACAAGAGGTGCACATATTCTGAACTTAAGTCGTTGGGTTCCGAGAAACGACTTGGAGCGGGGCATATTTATTAGTCTTGGTTTGGTTATGGGACTCAGGGGATTGCTTATCATCATAGTTTGTAGGAGCTAGCTACTCCATACGAAGGCCACAAAATGTGCTGGATTTGCACTGGATGTAAAAATGTGCTGGATTTGCACAGGATGTAAAAATGTGCTGGATTTGCACAGGATGTAAAAATGTCGTTATTACGAAACTAAAACCTGTGAACTCACCAATATTTTATATATTGACGTCTTTTTAAACATATCTTTCAGGTAACTAAGTGCTGAACAGGTATGCGGCTAGTACGGTGGAATTTGGGATGTCGGACACTGGTTGGGGGTTTCATCTATTGTTACCATCGGGTTGGGACATAAACGGAAACGCCCCACTTTAAACTTAATGTTTGTGATTTTAAGTAATGTTTGAAACCAGGTATCCCTTCCCGACATCTTAATATAATGATCTTTTCTAATTAAATATAGTTTGTGTTAATCTTGACTTTGATATGCTTTCGAGCGTCGCGCCACGTGTTTCCGCCATTGGCGTGGTGTGACATGAACAGAGTGTAAGGTTTCTTAAGACATATCAACACGTTGGCCCCCATTGCGAGAAGTACACAGAACACCAGTAGCTTACCCAAAACATGGGTATCCAGTACTAGTTCTGTTATATGTGCTTCATGGGCCCCGGCAGTCCCATCGGTATTAACATCTAGTAAGTCAATTCTGAATAATACAGGTCACACGCCCTCAAACTGACTATCAGGTCTCATGCAAAGATTTGAGTGAAAGGAGTCCTGAAACCGGAACCCTCACTGGCCGAAGTTTCCATCTCTCCGGAATCTTTCGAGGTAAGAGGTGAAATCAAGTCATCGATGCATGCCTTTGGCATAGACTTCACCTTTGGGTTTGACGGCTTCTTGCGCCCAAAGTTGTTACTTAAAACAACAAACGAAAAACTGAGATCGCACCACAGGCAATAGTCTCGAGCCTTCCCATAAGGTATTCCATTCAACGACTCGGATAGTCACACATATGGGTGCAATTTGTAAGCTTTCAAGCTCATCTTGATTTGTCAGGTACCAAACGCACTGACTAGGCATCTCACATAACTATGGTGTCTCCACCAGTGTTTGTCAAGGATAGGGGGATTTTGCTCTAACGCGAGCAATGCCTCCTAAGGATAACTGGGAACACCACTATCGACCCAAGCTCGAAAGGGTTCCCCTATCCCAAGAACCTACGCAACGACACCAAGACAAGTCAAACCCACCAACTGAGGAATAACAATATTAATCGAAGGGCTGAGTTGATCGACCATCTCATAACGGTAGGGTAGCACTCTTATAGAGTAGACAACGCTACACGCCCTTCTGGATTCAGGGTTTCACAAAACCTCCGAGATCATGCACCAGGGACTTCACCGATGCATGCCCACGGGTGGGTCCATAATGGTATTTCCATAATCATCAGTATGACATGTCGGCATGCATGACATCAAACAAATCCACTGGAATGAGCAATGAACGAATTGAATCCTTCAACTCTTGCTAGTCCCAAAGGTATGGGTCATAATATTGCTCACGACTACTCGGTACCTTCAGGTTCGAGACGTATTCGAAATCCCTTATCACAAAGGCGAGCCTCGCCTCGGCATGTGTGGATCATGGGATTTCTTTCCGACATGATTCGAGTGTGGTTAGTCGACCAAAATGCGCGTAAAAAGTTAAGGCTGGACACGGCGTCACTGATGCCTCAGATTCTGAAGATGTACCGCTCACGAAATGCTTGAGCATATCAAGGGGTCGACACATGATTCGGTCAATTATTCAAACAACCACGAGACTCAGTCTTTAGGGGAAAACACGCGCAATCACTAAGACTAGAGTGCCTTAGTATGACTTCTAGAAAGTCCGTTGGACACCCGAAATCCTACATAATCAATGTCGGCACTACACAATCAAACACGTCCACAAAACACATCAATAAGGGAACACCGCACAGAAGCAACACGACGATAGAGAAGTACGTTGACAAAGCAACACCGCGATGGGAACAGCTCGACAACAGAGAAGCACGTCAACCAGACAACACCGCAACAGGTACCACATGACACAGAGAAACACGACAGTAAGGCTACACTACTGCCGGAGCAGCACAACAACAGGAATGCATCGTTGACAATGCAACGCAACCACATGGATATGCAATCGGAAAAATAATGCAATTACAAGCATGCTCAAACGCTGGGGGTAACATAACAGCATGAATGCACACGACAATATGACGCTCAATATGGAAAATCCACAGTCCACATCACAGAAAGCTCCGTTATGGTGAGCACGCATCCCCGTGCGTCTCAGATCACTTGTGGGGGCGGGATTTGTATCCATGCCTTCGACCTCAAACCTATCCTCCATAGGCTCAATGGTAGGAATGATTGGGCCAACAAAGGTATCCGTAATCATAACCGAAATGGGAACGATGGGTTCCACATAATTTAGCAGACTTATCAGGCTAATAGTGTTCTTAGGGAGAACGACCGTAGGCTCAAGATAAGTCATTCGAATAATGGCAACTGCAACATTGATAGACTCAACCCAAGCCTAAGAATCTATCGTCAATATTAGTCTTGGCAGGAGTCCAAGGAAAGAAAACGAGGGGTTCAACGAAAGCCTCAAAGAAAGTGGAGTTAACAGCAACGAACTTCACCCTAAAACAGACGTGGTCACATCAGCTTGGCAACAGTCATAGAGACGTCCAAGTCAACGACAGTAACCTCAGCAGGAGTCTCAAAATAACGTCAACAATAAGCTCAACCATAGACATGGAAACAACGTCATCAAGCCCGATAAGTGTTACAGAATCACTGACAACAACAAACTCAGCAAGAGCTACACACTTAGCAAAAACATCGGGATCTACTTGAGCCATAGATCAATAACAGCCGCAGCGACATCAGGCTCGGTCGGAGCCTTAGACTTGTCGTAGTTATGATATGTGTGGTAAGTAGTATCCATAGGTCCTAGTAACCAACCTACACCCGTTTCAGTATCAAAGATAGTGGTCACCACGGGAATAGCAAGTAGAGGTAGAAGGATCATGATTTATCAATACACCACGATAAAATGAAAACGATACCGACTCTGGCAAACCAGCCGAGTCATCCTTCTCATTAGGGTCTTCTTACACGCTATCTTGGCTCTAGCACCGATAGTCATTAGCTGAAATGCTTCTCTGCCACTCAAGCGTGGCCACTTCCAGTAGTCCGTTATTTGATTTTCGAGGGCGATTTTAATGTCAGCAAAAGCGTCTTGCGACATTTGATAATTACGGAACACACCCTTACGATTACGATTCCCAAAGTGTGGTTCCACTCTCCAAGATTTATGGCGGATCCAGGCACAGCACACGTATCGAACCTACTCTGGCGTTCATCGACTAGAGTGAGACTATCGATAATCCTTGAAAGCAAACAGGAGGTGGATAGAGGAGTCTTACGATGACTTTTGCACCTCAGGAAGGTAGTATAACATAAGTACCAATGTGCTAAGCCCATCACAAATCCTCTTTCGGAAAACAATCCAGCGCTATTACAAAGGGTGTTAATCCATACTTGAACACTCAATACATCGAGCAGTGGCTTCCCATGAGTTAATCTTATGCACTTCCGAGTGAGTCCATAGCCAAATGACGACTGGGGCTTGTTGTTCCACTACACGCCGTCATCGTAACACTGGCAAACAATGCGGCGGTCGTGATTAGTGGCCGAAATTTTGACACCATCGAAGTTTAGCAAACCCGTATGACTCGCGGATGTGTAATGCGGCATGTTGATTTCACCATCAGTCCATGACTGCATGGGAACAACCAATACTGTCGATTCAGACGAGGGCTATCGAGCCTTCAGGATAACAATGTTCAAGCTTCCTAATCCCGAAACTTCGATTTTGTCTTCCTACAGGAGAAGAAAAATACTCGACCCTTGAATACAACTTGGGCATGCGTTAGATCGAACATGACTTATTCACCATGATAACACAGTAGCGCACAGCCACAAGTCTTATATCTGATCCACGCAGGGTCCCGTTCTCAAAACGCATTGGTCTAGCAGGGACGCACCCTCGGTCTTCATTGGGTTCTGGGTATAACCATCCACGCACCGTACTCGACATTTCTTGCTTCGGTAGGCCGTGTATTCTTGTAAGTCCGCTCCTTTGGAAGAACTTTGTGGCAGAGGCATTCAACTCCTACACAAGGAAGCTTTCATCTCCCGTTCCTATCTGGAGTGAGGGTTTGCGTCAGATTACTTATATGAATAGACGTTCGAGCTCTTCCGTGCTCGTACCATAAAGGTAATATTGGGTTAGCTAGGATCGAATTCTAGGGACATTAACGAATCTTCCCTTTTAACCCGTTGGCCAATCAAAAACTAGGACTGAATCTAAAGAACAGGAACAAACAAGACAAGGAGTGACCACCAATCCCGTCCCTAGCGCCCACCAAGGTTACCGTGCACCCCAAACTATTATTACGTGTGCACCCGTAATGATAATTTGCGTTGCCAGGTAATCTTGTTGCCCGCTAGTTTCGAGATTCCTGATCCATAACAAAGATTTCATACAACAAAAGACTTGGTCTAGTTTCGCCTCCAAATCATAAACAACACGGTGACATCCATTATCGCGATAGAGATTAGTCCTTCCGATCATCCCGTCTACAGGTAAGCGAGTGAGCTCCTCGTAGACCACATCATCCTTCCTACTTGCTGGTACTGGTGATCGATGCAAGAGTGCGGACTAATGTGAAGTGTGACACGACATCCTTACTGGCAAAATATCCGTACTACGTATATGTATTAACTAATCTTAGAAAATCGGATTTCTATGAAACATAACATTCTTATCCGTATTTTCTGATACCTCATATATTGACACACATGGCTAGTCGGTTGGAATTTCTCCTTGTACATCCCAGGTACAAATTTCTTTCTTTTCTAAAAATATTTTGTTGTGTTTTAGTTTTGAAAACTTTGTCTTCGAGCCGAAACCGGTTATAGTCTAGATTTTTCAAAAATGCTAGTTCGCTATAACCTTGGCTCTGATACCACTTCTGTCACACCACGCCAATGGCGGAAACACGTGGCGCAACGCTCGAAAGCATATCAAAGTCAAGATTAACACAAACTATGATGATGAGCAATCCCTTGAGCCCCATAACCAAACCGAGACTAATAATAATGCCCCGCTCCAAGTCGTTTCTCGGAACCCAACAACTTAATTTCAGAATACGTGCACCCCTGGCATACGCTGATGCATAATCGACGCTATCGATTAGGGGTGGGCCTTGTCAGGCACCTATAGTACTTGTATGCGCGTGAAAGGATCGATAAGCTACAAAGACAATCAAACAATTTAGTTTTGGGTGCGGAATCCCCAAAACCAGCACAAAATGATAACTAATCAGATAAACACACACAAATCATCATTTTCAAACGTTTTCATTAATAATCAAACTTGAATACACGTAGAAAAGTGATTACAATCAAGGATTAGACGCAAAACAAGTTTATAAAAAGTTACAGAGAGAATTCAGAAAGTGGCGGGAAATAAATGACTCAAAGTTAACTACAAAAACTGAGTTTGCCTATTTATAGACTGCACATTCGCCCACTTTGTTCATGCGAATGTGCAGGTTCGCCCATTGTGAACGGTCGAACCAAACTACATAATAAACAGTCTTCATTCGCCCAAAAATTCTTCCTTCGCACCTTCTAAAACTCTCCTTCGCACCATCCAAAACTTTCCTTCGCACCTTCGACAGAAAACAAAAACATATGGTTTATCCAATCCAAAGCATTAGTCGCACATATGCACCTACAAACTCCCCCTCGACTATTGCTTGGATTGTAATCTTCTCTGTTCATCCATGTGCTTGTTCATTATTCTGATGTGTCGAATAATCTTTTGTTCTCTAGTCAGTACCGGTTCCTGAACTATCTTCTTCTTTGATTTCTTCACAGGCACAACCTTCTCAACAGTCTTTCCCAACTTCTGCTCATAATCACATCCAGCGTTGATGTCATACGCAAAGCATAGAAATACCACACGTTGGTATTTTCCTGCTTGTTCAGCATCTTTTGCGTCTGAGTAGATAGGATTATAGAATAACATAATGATATCCTCATGTGAGCAATTGATTAGCCACATAGGATCAAAAATAAGCACTTTCTTATAATCCTTCTCACCATCCTTTAACACAATCACGGCCTCTGCTCTCTTCCAATCATAGTACCACCAGATAAAATCTTTAGCGAAATGCTGAGGAATATGCAACAATGGAATTTTCTTCAGCACTCGCGGTGGTTTATACTTCAAAGTAACCTTGGGCAACCCAGTTATCTCGTTAATCTCCTTCTTGTGTTCAATCCTCTTTGGATACTGAGGTCTAAACAGATTCCACTCGGTTCGACTTTCGCGGGTCATCTTCTCAGCAAAATAATCAATCTGGCTATTTGGCGCTCCCGTTAGACGGTGACCACAAATATCCCTGACTGCCCAGTAAGGAAGAGTCTTTAAATGATGAAACTTCTCAAAGTATAGAATACCTTTCTCCCATTTCACTGCAAAACACCTAAGCTCTTTGACAAACTTCCAGGCCAAGGCACGGCCTTTGAACATACTGCTATGAAGTTTGTAGAAGCTTCCCTGAATATCAGCTTTAGGGCGGTTATTCTCCTTCTCCTTTAGCTTCCTCAACAACTCCTTCAAACTGTCTGTTTGTTCGAACCGAGGCTTCTCATGCCCTTCAAAGATTTGATCTTCAAACATCTTGCTCTTCTCTTTGGCTATTTTCTCAGCATGGTTTAGCAATTCGTCTGAGAATGAAAATCCACATTCTTGATTTGTTCTGAAATATTGTGGATATTCATCGCTCGTAATATCTTCCATCTCGACTTCCTCGAATGCAGGAACATCACGATCATCTGAGTGATTTCCAGCTTCTTTCTCAGGAATCTGAGGAATAAAATTATCAGCAAGTAATTCTTCTAACGTCTTACCCACTTGCTTTGCTAAACCTTCCAAAATTTCTTTTGAAATAGCTGCAGACACTTCCCCATCTTCAAGATCAGGGTCATCATATTCCAATTCGAAGAGTTTATTATCAGATTCAAATATTTCAGGAAACCTGCTAGTCATGTCTATCGTCCAGACTCGATCTGTTAACATCTGACGATACTTAGTTTTATCTTCTTCGGACAATGACTTTAATTTTTCGTTCCAGAAAATATCATCATCATCTACATTCTCTCCAGGAGCTTTCGAACTTGATTCTCCACCCTTACCTGTTTCACGCTTTTCATATGAAAACTGTTCAGCGTCATCATTATCATCATCACTATCATCAGAAGCAGAGCCGCTTTCACCTGAACCATCACTCGAATCATCATCACCATCATTATCATCTTTCTTCTTCTTCTTAGTATCATTTCCAGCATCTTCATCTAATTCATCATCTTCCTCTTCATCTGATGGTTCATAATCAACCTGTTGTTCATCTAACTCTTTGTCTTCCTCACCAGCTTGAAGTTGAGGAGCTCGACTGTACAAGTCTTGAATCAGATTATCCATCTTCTTGTTATTCTTCTTCAGTTCTTTGTTCTCCTCCTTCAAAGCCATTATTCTTCTTGTATTCCGTTGCTCATGCTTTAACAACTTTTTGTTTTCCCTCTTCAACCTCTTAATGGTTTTCTTCATCAATGCATTATCATCCGCTGATGTGACTACAACCTCTAACATCTTTTTGTCAGTCGATTTTAACTGTTCAATCTCACTCTGTTGTTTGTTAATGATATTCATCATTTTAGTCAGTCGTTGATTAACAGCATCCATAACATCACTATCAACAGAAACCTTTTTCTTAACAGGTTGTTCAACAACTTCTTGCATTTTGCCTTTTCTCATTTTCTTCAACACATTATCCAATGCTTCATTCACATCATCCATTGGAATGCCTTTTGTTTGTGGTGTGCTTGAAGTTGTTGTGGTTTTCTGTTTCTTCTGTGCCTGGTCAGCAACCGGTGACTTTGAACTAGTAGCTGGTGGTAAATTCTTTCCAGCCATTAACATTTCTAGCTCTTTCTTCCTCTTCAAACTTGGTTTCTCCTGTTTCTTCTTTTTCTTTGCTTGAACAGGAGAACCAGTTTCAATCTCTTCAACATTCAAAACAAAATCGTCCTCAACTGGACTTCTAACACCTTCATCTTCAGCACCAGCAGACGCACCAGCCTCAGTGGCCTTGGGCATGGTAGTCTCTACAGTTTCTGCCTCCGAATTCCATCTCTCGTCTTCTTGTGTCTCTTCAGAATCGACAGACACTTCATCTACTAAATGTAAACCCTTTTGAGCTTTACTCTTCTGTCTCCTTGGAGCAGACTTCTGTTTCTCCTTCTCAGGTTCAACAACCTTAATAGTCACCTCCTTCTTTTTCATCTTGCCACCCTTAGCTCCCACATTCACTATCTGTCTCTTTCGCTTTGCATCAGGATCAATATGATGTAAAGGATCATCAGTATCAGAATTGCTATCATCATGTCTCACTTTCCCTTTCCCTGGATCATCTTTTCCTGGATCCTCATAGTTTATATTCGCCAAATGACCAAATAAACGCCTAACTGGAGGACGTTCATCAGCAGATAAGCCTTTGTATGCTTTCATCCTGGCAAGTGTGTTCAACGTCATATGCTCTTGAACCACAATCTGTTTTGGATCCTTCTTCAAGTCTTTATACTTATTATCAAACACCATCTGTAGAAACCGAGGATATAATAAAAACTTTAGTGTCCTTGTTCCATTAACTGGCTCTAGTAGATGATTCATAAGCATCCCAGAAACATTGAACGGTTTGTTCAATATTAAAGCCACCATCATCGAGCTTATGCTTTTCCTCATTAAATCAAATCCACCCGCAGCCGATCCAAACACGTGAATTAAAACATGTGCCAAATATTTAAACTGAGGGCACAGTTTTCCCTTATGTAATGAACCATCAGTGATAGGTCCATTGTATTTCATCCTTAAGAAACACTTCCTTTGATCCATAAACTCCAACTCTTTCGGGTCATCCTTCTCATCATGAAGATTCAACGCCTCTCTAAGATCGTCTTCACATACGATAATTCTCTGACCTTGGACTTTGCTTATTAAACAAGATTGACACTTCCAGAAGTCCATCTTGGCGTTCTCCCAAAACTCTTGCATGATATCCCTGTAAATGACGGCAGGTGTAGCAATCGCGTCAAGTACTCGGCATCTCTTGAAGTAATCAATGATCTCGGTAAATTCAACGTGCTTCTTTACATCTCCCAAATACGCACAACAGTTGTGTGCATTCTCAAAGTCCAACTGTTTCGTCTTAGCTGGTTGGGAAGAAGATCCGGCTTGCTCTGTGGTTTTCTCCTGTTCAGACATGTTTAGAATCTGCAAAACAAATCAAAAACACAAGTTAGAAATCGTAAAATTTCAAAAATTGAAAATTTTGGTAAAACTTCCTCATTCGCCCAATCGGGGGTGCGAATGAATGTTTTAGATGGTTCGAATGTGACTAGTTGGTACGAATGTAAAATGTTAAACAAAAAGTTTTTCATTCGACCGGTTATCTTCATTCGACCATTATTAAGGTTTTCATTCGACCGGAAATTATTCCTTCGCCCACTTTTGAACAGACGAAAGAATATACTTAATTCAAAATTTCAATACTGAGATTTAACCATTCAAAACATGATCATTTGATCAGAACAGATACTAAACACTCCGATTAAACTTTTACAACAATCAACAAACATTATTAATCATTCTTTGTATGTTTTCTGATCAAAACAAGGGTTCGAATGTGGGTTTGATCAAACACAACATTCTGATATGATTTAACCCTTGTTTGATGATGCTTCTCCCCCTAAAACACACAAAGAATGAACGGACACTATCAATTGTAATTAAAAACAATCATAGAACTGTGATTAGATCCTAGGGTTCGAGACACAAAACTGACGATTAATCCCTCAATACTTGATGTTTACCTGTAAAAATAGGGGCAAAAGAGTCAGTAGATCAAGGGGAACACAATGGTAAAGTGTAAATCAAACGAGCAACAAGGTGACACAGTATGAAAGATCTGAGAAAAAATTATAATGAGGGTCGAATGTGCAGAGATGGTTATATAGGCAATCTCATTCGCCCATTTTGACCATACGAAGGAGAAATTTTTGTCTCCTTCGACCCTATTGAAAGGGTTCGAATGAGGCAAAAGGGTTCGAAAGAAGAATTGATGAAGAACACTCTCCTTCGCCCGTCAATACATTCGAATGAGACTGTAAAATTCCACATTCGACCAATCGAATGGGCGAATGTAAACTGGAATTTTTGAAAATTTTCCAAATTGCAAAAACGAATCCCGATTCAATTATTTCTCAACGTTTAAGCATCCAATCATCATATTTTCACATTATAAAGATCACAAAACTCAATTGGTGTACCAGGTTTTAGAAAATCGACATCAACCACCATCAGTTATCAAAAATAAGATGGAAAAGCAAAATCTTTTTGGATTTTCTAAAGTTTATGCTAAAACACACCTAAAATCTTTTTGGGTTTTGTAATTTTTGACAGTATAGTAAAATGCGAAAATGTAAATGAAAAACTGTAAATGTTTTTGTGATGCCGGAAAAGGGATCATATCAGTTTATGAGAAATCTGATCACACCGTTGATCTTTTTTTTTGAAATTATTATCATTAAAGACAATGTGTGATCTGGCAACTGCTGATATTGTGATCCACATAAACTCACATGCAGACTTTTATGCAGTGCTTTAAACTGATACTGATATTTATAGTATAAACGCAATTGTCTGTGGTTCCCACGCACACGACATACTCCCGTATCAAGAAGTAAATGCACAAAGACTCATTGTAAAGCGTGATTATGCTTTTGTTGTCTGTAATTGTACAAGATATAATGCATAGAGGTATACAGGTCAGCAAATTAATGCAGCAAAGTAACATATGCACTATACCAGGTTGAGGACTGATATTAATCATGATTTGCATCAGTGATCAATACGATGTAATAGATAATCTTTGATCATCATATAACATGAAAAGTTCCTCAATTCGGTAACTTTAGGATTTGGCATATAGCTCTTTTATAAAGACACCCTGTCTGATCTAGGTCCGTAATGACTTACAGCAGAAGATCAGAGAGGCTATCCCCAGACAACTAATAACATAACGACCCTAAACCTCCGAGTTTTGTACAGATACCCTATCAAACAAAATTACGGTACTAAGACCATATGCCCATGAGGAGTTCATCCACACAACAAATCGTTTGATATGTATGTATCAGACACGCAGTAATAGGTCTACGAAGCCTATCAGCACATCGCACAGACTCAGACACACGCCCTATATAGCATTACATTATTTAGAATGTGTCAGATCCCCACTGATGTACTATCATTTCCCTTTATACTCCAGGAAATCATTTTAGAATTTTCTGATTTTTATAAATTTTCGAATTTACTGTTCCCAAGGATAAGCTGGAGCATTTCAAATATGTGACTGCCCAGATATCGTTTGTTCACAGAAATCTGACGGCATTAATCTAAGGGAAGAAGATATAGCAGTCAGCAAAGAAATTTTCTAATTTTTATGGATTTTGAAATTTTTCAATGTTTTTGGATTTTCGAAATTTTTCTGAAAAGCAGTAAAAATTTAAACTAAAAAATGATAGACTGAGGTGGTGATCAGTCCTGTTTTTCTTTAATACCATTAGCTTTTAAAAGATAATCAAATCTGGATTTGTCAAAAGCTTTGGTAAAAAGATCAGCGCGTTGGTAATCAGTGTGGATTTTGACCATATCGATCAACTCTTTAGCATAACAATCACGGATAAAATGATATTTAATCCGAATATGTTTAGCCTTTGAGTGATTTACTAAGTCTTTTGTTAATGCGATTGCGGCCTCATTATCACAGTAAATAGGGGTTTTAAGAAATTGCAAACCGTAATCCACCATCTGCTGTTGGATCCAAAGAACCTGTGAGCAGCAGCTCGATGCTGAAACGTATTCTGCTTCACATGTGGATAGTGCAACTGCGGTTTGTTTCTTGCATTGCCAGGTCACGAGCCTGCTCCCCATAAACTGACATCCAGCCGTTGTGGATTTGCTGTCCTTGTCACAGCCGCCCCAATCTGCATCACTAAAAGCGATTAGGTCAAAATTATCATCATGAGGGTACCATAGTCCTTTTGATGGACAACCCTTCAGATATCTAAGGATACGCTTCACGGCTGCTAAATGACTTTGTTTCGGCTTCGATTGATAACGAGCACAAAGACATGTCGCGAACATTATATCAGGCCTAGACGCTGTTAGGTACATCAGAGATCCGATGATTGCTCTGAATGTAAATGGATCTGTCAGCTCCCCCTTAAGGTCAACTCCAATCCCGTGATTGGGTTGTATCGGGGTATCCATCGGCTTGGAATCGTCCATCTGGAACCGGCTCAAGACTTCAGAAACATATTTGGTTTGGTGAATAAAGATCCCCGTTGGTCTTTGCTCCACCTGCAAGCCGAGGAAAAACTGCATTTCCCCCATAGCGCTCATCTCAAACTTCTCCTGCATAACTTGTTCAAATTCCCTGCACAGAAGTTCGTTAGTAGACCCGAAAATAATATCATCAACATAAATTTGTACTAGAAGCAAGTCATCTCCTGATCTTTTCGTGAACAGGGTGCAGTCAACCAATCCGCGTTTGAATCCTTTCGAGAGAAGATACGTGCTCAGCTCCTCATACCATTGCCTCGGAGCTTGGTGCAAACCATACAGTGCTTTGTTTAAAACATAAACCTTATCCCGGTGGATTGGGTCTTCAAAGCCCGGTGGTTGACCTACGTAAACTTCCTCTTTGACCACACCGTAAAGAAATGCGCTCTTTACATCCATCTGATACACCTTAAATTTCTTCCATGATGCAAATGCGAGGAACATTCTGATAGCTTCCAAGCGTGCAACCGGTGCATAGATTTCATTGTAGTCGATTCCTTCAACCTGATGAAAACCTTGAACCACCAAACGAGCTTTGTTTCGCACAATGACTCCTCTATCATCTTTCTTGCACTTAAACACCCATTTAGTGCCTATCTTCTTCCTTCCAGGAGGTAAATCAGTCAGGGTCCATACACCAAGTTTCTGGAATTGTAATAACTCTTCCTGCATTGCTTCCACCCAGGCGTCATCCAAAAGAGCATCCTTGTATGTCCGCGGCTCGACCTGCGAAACATAACAAGCAAATGACCAGTCATTTTGAAAACCAGATTTCTGAATTTTGGCATATAAAGCAAGATTGCCAATGTTTTCTGGTGCTTGAGCATTCTTCAGCTGTCCTCTTGTCATCACACTGCTACCAGGATCACCAATAACTTGTTCAAGCGGGTGTATCCGATGTATCCGAGATTCCGGATAATCAGGTACTTGTACTCCCGTCTGAGTTGTCAAATTCTCTGTAGAATCCAGATCATTACCCACATTCGATGTTGAAGCATCAGTAGTAGATGGGTTCACTGGTGGTGTCACTGTAGCATTGTCCAGAATAGCTTCACTTGTTGCATCATCGTCTTCGTATTCTGATTCGGATGAATTAAGCGATGTAGAAGCTTCTTGGAACACCTCTTCTTCCAATACAGGAGCAGTGGCATCATTAGAAGCTGCTTGGGGGTTTACCGTGATCGGACGCACTAACGGTGAAGTTCCGGCGTTTTCGACCTCGTAGTATAATCGAAGTACAGCTTCTTCAACCAAGCTATCTAGATTGAATGATTCAAAGAAATCTTTGTAATCAAACATCCAATCTGGTCCTCCACCTTGTACATTTTGTGTATATCTTTGAACTTCTACATTAGCCCACTCCTCGACTTTTCTAGTTCTTTTATTGAATACCCGTTTTAATGGGGTTGCATATCCAACAAAATAACCTTCTTCAGCCTTTGGTGCAAACTTTTCCGAAGGATTCAACATTGTACATGGGGCACCAAATGGTTCTAGATACTCAAGATTCGGCTTGCGACGGTTCAACAGCTCATAAGAAGTCTTGCCAAACTTCTTCACTGTCAAAACACAGTTAAGAGTATAACATGCTGCGTAAATAGCTTCGTTCCAGAACATGACTGGAAGATTTGAATCCGCAAGCATAGTTCTCGCCGTCTCTATAAGAGTCCTGTTCTTTCTCTCTGCGACACCGTTCTGCTGGGGTGTGTACGGAGCACTATATTCATGATGAATTCCTTTGTTTGCACAAAGATCCTCCATCTGAGCATTTTTAAACTCCGTCCCATTGTCACTCCGGATTCTTTTGATCTTCAGACCATATAAATTCTCCAGACGTGTAAACAGAACCTTCAAGTTGTCAAAAGTGTCGCTTTTCTGATGCAAACACATTACCCATGAAAATCTAGAATAATCATCAGTCACCACAAGACAGTATAACTCTCCGGCATGACTTTTACGTCTGACTGGACCGAATAAATCCATATGCAAACGTTCTAGTGACAGCTCACCAGAATTAACTTTCTTTGGTCTATGGGATTGTTTGTGTTGCTTGCCCTTCTTGCAACTGATACACTTGTCATTCAGATGGAAGTGTTTGACATTAACTCCCGTGACAAGTTCATTCTTCACAAGCTGATTCATCTTTCTCAAATGGATGTGTCCCATTCTCCTATGCCACATAATGGATTCTTTTTCTGTAGCTTTGGAGAGGAAACACGTGACTTGGCCATGGGTGGTCATTGCTTTAGACATGTCGAGAATATACAAGTTGTTAACTCTCGGTGCCTTTAGCATCACCCACTCTTTTGGTAACTCAAACCCAGGTTTCAAGATATAACAGGATTTGTCATCAAAATACACTGAAAATTGTTTATCACAAATCTGACTAACACTGAGCAAATTATAATCTATTTGTTTCACATAAGAAATCCGCTCAAATGTTACAACCCCATTGCTTACACTCCCTTCCATAGTGATGTAGCCTCCCTTATTTCCAGCAAATGCCACATAACCTCCGTTAATGTTTTTGATGTCAAAGAGTAGCGCGAGGTCCCCTGTCATGTGACCAGAAGCTCCACTGTCAACAATCCATAGACTGCTAACAGGGCCAGCTGGAGCTCCCTGCACAATTAAAGTAGATCAATTAGTTCTTTCGGGGGACCCAAGCCTGATTGGTCTTGGGTCTTTGAACAGGTTGTTTCAAAGAGTCTTTTGAATCACAAACAACTTGAGTTACTTCAACCCCTTTTTCCTTACTAACAACTTTCTCTTTCTCATTCTTCTTGCTTTGTGAAGTAGAAGCTCCTTCAGATTCCTTAGATGACCAAGATTGCTCAGATCTTTTCAAGATCCGAATCTGAGATTTTGAAGTCTCAGTCGGTTTCTTTACTTCTTCCTTTAAAGCAACCTTCTTGGTTACCTTCTCTGATTTAACAGAGACAGGTCCAACTGATTGTGTACCATTAAGTTTAGAATTAACCTTTTTGGTATCAGCAGTTGAGTTCATCTGAGGTTTCTTATTAGATTTATCAGTGATCTTCCGGTTGTGCTTATCATACGTCATCGGCCGATTTTCCCCCTTGTTGTAAAAATTGTTTTGATTATAAGAATGTTGTTGGGAAAAATGCCGCCTCTGTTGATAGCCATAATTATCAACCGGATACCCATGATATTGCCTCATTTCCACCTCGTGCCTTTTGTGTCGTACGTATGGGCAGGCGGCAAGTAAATGTCCCCGTTCCCCACACTTATAACACGCACGGTATTCCTCGTAGTTTTCCTTGATCGGCGACTTGGAAAAACTAGCAATGGGATATCGATCGACCATGCATTGTTTCCTTAAACTCTCAGGAGCTGGATCCTTCGAGTAAGTCGGTTCAATAAAACTATTTTCTTTGTGCACAGGCAAAACAAACTGTGTGACATTGACCTTTGCATCATTTTCCGAATAAATTTTGTCTAAAATCTCTTGAGGAATGTCGTTGGTCCTTTCAGATTTTGGGAACCAAATCGTACTTTCCTGCCAGATCTTTTCGATTTTTGTGTAATTGACAAACTGAATCGGAAACTCATCATCAGACAAAATCTTATCGGAGCCTTGCATCCGATAGAAGATTTTGACAGGTTTATCACACACTTTATTGCTCACATTATTATTTTTCTCAGATTTTAAATCATTTTTCTTCTCAACCGGTTTTACAATATTTTTCTCAGTTTTAATTTCAACTTTCTTTTCAACCTTCTTAACCTTTTCCTTTTCAAAACTTTTACCAACAAATTTATCATTTTTCTTACTCTCATGTTTGCGATGAGCATTTGCCATTGGATGGATTATCTGAGACGGTGAGACTGGCTCAGTAGTGATTATATGATTTTCATCAGGGATATCACTATCACTTTCAACCGTCTCAGATGATTCATCTTCTTCATCTGAATCATCTGTAGCGACCACACCCTCTGTATTTCCCAATACTGGTCTCACATCAGAATATGGATCCCCGACACTGGAAGTGTTAGGTTCATTTTCTGGTGTGGGATCAGGATGAATTAAAGTCTCCGGTGGTATTGCATGTAAAGTGTGATTCTCAAACAATACCGGAGATGGAACTGACTTATAGTTTGCACTATTTGTCTGGGAGGGTTCTTCAATGATATGATCAACTACGTATGCAATATGCTTGTAACTTTCTAGTTTCTTGTTAACTTTTTCCGCAAAGCACTTGATGGTTGCCATTTCTAATTTAGTGTTTTCCATTTCATTTATGTAATTATTAATGGCAAGTTGTTTAATAGATAATGTCTTTTTCAATTCTGACACATCCTTTTTATAACCATCAAGAACTTTGTTGAAATCTTTTAAGTCCTTTTGATAAATCTGACAGTTGATTTTTGCACTCTCAAGTTGAACCTTGAGAAGCTTATTTTCATCAGTCAGTTTTTCAAAATCAGCACACTTATCACATTTAACACAAGATTGAGTTTCAGAACTTACCGGTTTAGGAGGTTCTGTCATGGCCATTAGAGCAAAATGAGCTTCCTTTCCTGCAAAAAATTTGGAGTAGTCAATCTTGGTGCATGCATCATCCACCATACATGACTTGCGAGTCATCAGGAAGTCAGCTTCAGCTAGCAATTGGTCAATATCATCATCTAGTGAATTCACACTAGTCTCTGAGTCAGATTCGCTCTCCATATCCGAGTACGCTGAGTCATATTGATCTCCAACATCGGTGACAGAATCAAGAATCATTCCCGATCTCTTGTCATCACCTTCAACAATCACATCATCATTCACTTCTTCAATCTTCAACTCTGACACTTTTTCAATCACAACCTCTTCTTCAACTTCCTCATTCTCATCCAACTTCATCTGCTGTGCCACACATGCAACATTCCCAGCAGTGATTTCCTCTACCCCCAATTGCATACCAGTCCAGTCAAAACCTTCATCCTTTTGAATAACAAGTGCTTGGTTTTGAGTATCAGTTTGGTTTTGGTTTTGTGTGTTGGGTGTAGAAATAGGAACAATAGTTCGGTTTGGGTTTTGTTGAGGTTGATTTTGTGCTGTGGATTGTCTGGTGTTGTTGTTTTGTTGACGGTTCTGGTAAGTGTTTTGATTTTGTGGTTGAAAGCTTGATATGTTTGGATTGTTGTAAGACACTTGATTCTGGTTTTGGTTTTGTCGGTTTTGGTATGAAGAATTGAAAGGATTTCGGTTACCTTGTTGTGCTGGTTGTGTGCACTCCCTTTTAAAATGTCCCTTTTCACCACAGTTAAAGCAAGTAACCTTTGCTTTGTTGAATCCGTATGTGGTATTGGGAGAGGTTGAGAGATCAGTCCTGCCAGTCTTCTGAATGAAATCAGTGGCTCTCCTCATAATGCTTGCAAAAGCCCACTGAATGTCCATCAACTCCATTTCCTCTTTATCGATTTGAGCATAGTCTTCATTGGTGAGATTATTGTTACCAATCTGACTTGCTACCAAACCGTTGTAAGAAGCAACCATGGCAGATACTAGAGCAACATGCTGTTGAGCAATTTCAACAGTCACATTGTTAAGGTTTGATGTCTCTAACACAATCGGATTTAGACTTGATTGTGCTTGAGTGATCTGCATCTGGTTCACTTGAGGAGGATATTGTTGTTGTTGCTGTTGACTTGATGTATAGCATGCGGCTTGTTGTAGTGGTGAAAATGGTGGAATAAAGTTTTGTGATTGATATGGTTGTTGTGGGTATGATGGTGTGTAAGATGAAGTTTGAGCAAGGTAGTTAATGGGTGCTTTTGTTGGTTCAACAATATTAGACACACATGCTATGTGAGGTGCAACAGTAGATGTGGTGCTTGAAGCAGAAAGAGAGTTAGATGTTCCACTCACATATAAATCAGGATTCTGTGGAATCTGAGCTCTCTTAGCTTTTCTCTTTTCCTCCATCTCTTTGTTTTCCAGCTTTTGGATGAACTCATTAATGGTCCAATACTGGTAAGCATCCTTCTCCTTCAACACTTCAATATGTTGGTTCCAATAGGGTGGTAATGCATCAGCAAATTTATCAACTAATTCCGTCATTGGAATGCTGATTTCATAGCTCGACAATTCGGTGAGCAAATGGCAGTACCTTGGAACCAACTCTTTTAGGGTCTCATTACCCATATAACTGAAGTTTTCAAACTCCTTTCGAAGCTCCTCCATCCTAAGCTTCCTGGTCTTCTCATTTCCATCATGACGATTTCTCAGCACATCCCAAAGTTGTTTGGATGTAGTGCACGATCCAAACTGATGTAATAGATCAGTGTTGATCGCCTGAGATAGCTGAGAAAATGCTTTCTTTTCTATAGCAAACCTTTTCTTCTCGTCATCCGCCAAATTCTCCAAAGGGATTGGTTCTCCAGTATTCTCTATGATGGGAGCAACGTAACCCTTCATAATCATTTGCCATGCTTCTGCTCCTTCAAGTCCTTGTCCCTCAACGTGAATCTTGAACTTCGTCTTCCAAGTGTTATACTCCTTCATGTCCATTAACTTTGGTGGACGATTGCCGCTTCCAGAAGATAGATCATGAATAAGAGTAGAAATAGCGTTGGTCGTCTGGGAATGGACTGCTGCTGCGGCAACTCCCCAATAGTTATCAATCGGTTGTGGTACTGATTGAACAACTTGTTGTGGTGCCGAACTAGTCATAGCCATATAATTGATCGGCTGTGATGGTTGACTAGTCTTTTGTGCCGCTACTGTCCATGGATCTTGGACTTGTTGTTGTTGTGGTGCTTGAGTAGGTCTAGGGGTTGTTGGAAAGTTCCACATTGTATCCTGCAAACAATCAAACAAACAAACACGAAACGATTAAAATTTTTCCAAAAACAGAAAGCTCCTTCGTATGAACGGAGGTGCGAATGAGAAAAATCTTCTTTTTCGACCAAAAAATCTGATACGAATGTGAAAAAAAAAAAACAAATATCAAATCTCCTTCGACCGCTTAAATCTTCCTTCGACCGTTCTACTAATCTCCTTCGACCGTACGATTATACGAATGAGACACAATAGTGCGAATGAAAAATGTAAGCAATCAAAGTTCACGTTCGACCACTAAAAACACTCTTTCGACCACAAAAACACTCTTTCGACCTAATACACTCCCACTTTCGACCGAATTCTCTCTTTCGACCCCTGTGATTTCAAAAACGGTTATTCTTTGAAAATCAGTTATATTTGATCATGTTTATCAAAAGTTGATGGAATTTGATGATCTTAATCAGGTATTGAATCGGATGAAATTTGAAACAACTTTAATAAAGTGAATTATCCAATTCAAACTCGAAATCAAGGTGAAATCAATCAAAAACACATCATTTCAGTTTGTTCACTTAAAACAGAAAATTTTTGATCAAATTTGGGTCAAAATCAACTGAGAAACTATCAATTTGTGGTTGTTTGATTCAGAATGGCTCTGATACCACTTTGTATGCGCGTGAAAAGATCGATAAGCTACAAAGACAATCAAACAATTTAGTTTTGGGTGCGGAATCCCCAAAACCAGCACAAAATGATAACTAATCAGATAAACACACACAAATCATCATTTTCAAACGTTTTCATTAATAATCAAACTTGAATACACGTAGAAAAGTGATTACAATCAAGGATTAGACGCAAAACAAGTTTATAAAAAGTTACAGAGAGAATTCAGAAAGTGGCGGGAAATAAATGACTCAAAGTTAACTACAAAAACTGAGTTTGCCTATTTATAGACTGCACATTCGCCCACTTTGTTCATGCGAATGTGCAGGTTCGCCCATTGTGAACGGTCGAACCAAACTACATAATAAACAGTCTTCATTCGCCCAAAAATTCTTCCTTCGCACCTTCTAAAACTCTCCTTCGCACCATCCAAAACTTTCCTTCGCACCTTCGACAGAAAACAAAAACATATGGTTTATCCAATCCAAAGCATTAGTCGCACATATGCACCTACAGTACTATCCAAATATTCCTTCGGTTTCATTTCCCTGAATTAATGGTTACAGAAGAGAGGACTCAACCCCGAGTGGCGATCACTGCTCAAGTACTCATCATGCCACTTATCACATTTTATCCTTTGAAAACATTTCAACATGTGACAACATTTGACAAACATATCTTTCCCCCAGTTAAAACAGTAAAATAGGGCCGCGAAACTCACCTGATGTACAGCGTACAATCAAATAGCAGAGAATAGCAAGTCCGTGGTCAAGCACCTACGAACGTCCTAGTGCGTGTAAGTCACTAAGTCTATAGCGTGTGTTTTTCCGGCAAGTTGTACACCCAACTCCCAACACCACCATTTACATATAATTCCCCGTTTAATTAAACATATGTCCTAGGTCCGTTGGTGATGGATTACCCTTTCTTACAAGTTACTTATATTCTCATTAATATTTCTTTAACTTGTATTATATTATCCTCGACTCGACTTCACTTAACGTATAATTATTTTCCCATTAAATAATTATACTTAAGATCGTATCGTTCGATATAATATTTTTAACGCTCGACCCGACTCACTTTACCGTATATTTATTTTCCCATTTAAATAAATATACTAAGGTTTTGTCGTTCGATAATATATTTTTAATGCCCGACTCGACTCACCACACCGTATATTTACTTTCCCATTAAGTAAATATACTAGGATCTCGTCGATTCGGTATACTTATATATATATTGTTTTCTTCACTCGACTCGACTTACCTTCCCGTATATTTACTTTCCCATTAAGTAAATATACTAAGATTTCGTCGATTCGAATATATATATATATATATATATATATATATATATATATATATATATTTCCTTGTCAAGTCCATACACTTGTTTAACGTTTAATCGTTAGATTATTTACGTTACTTTTCTCCCACGAATATTTTCCAACACTTAGGAAAGTGTTATGTATTTTTCACCCAAATCATATATTTTAAATCCTTAAAATATACTTATACTTATCTTGATGTAATGATACTTTTCTTGTCCGTCCGTTTTTACGTCTTAGTTCATTAACACGTCCAAGTCTGATTACTTAACTTATATATATATAGTTAATTTTTCCCAAGTTTCCCAATATGTGTATTCTAGGGAAAATTAATCACCTCTTAAATTTCCTACACATATTACTTGGAAGTTTTATAAATACCTTTGTATTTTTAACACAAGACTTGGTAACTTATGTATAAAAATGCTCCAACACTTTTATATCCCCATTTATATAAAAGTGTTCATTTTTATATAAGTTTCCACCAAGCTTTTATTTTATCTAACATTTTTATAAAAACCTTTGTTTTTATATATTTCCATATGTTAGAGAATCTATATTTTTATAAAACTCCATTTTATAAAAATACATTTTTATACAAGATACATATGTATATTTGTTAGTATTTACCAAATCCACCTTGGAAAGTTACCATTTTACACTTTTGACACTAAACTTTCCATAGTCTTATTTTTAGACACAAGTTTCTAAAAATATCATTTTAAGTCCCTCAACTTTTAAAGTTACAAAAATAGTCCTTTAACTTATAAAAGTTATATTTTTCCATTCTATCTTTCAAGATTAACAATTTTCTACTAAACTAGTAGACTTTAATGGATTATTTTTGTCATGTTAGTTTATTTTCATGTTTCAACACTTTTAATAGTCTTATATCATCTCATTAAGGCTACTAATAAGTGTAATTAGTGTATTTTGTCTAACATGTCCAAATTATATTTTTCAAGTGTGTAGACTTTGATAATGTAAAATTTGTATAACTTGTTTTCTAACAAAAGCAACATTATAACAAGTCTTATATGCTTATGTTAAGATGAATCAAACCATTTTTAAGTTCATTCAAGTTCTAATAACAAGTTATGTTTAGATCATCATTTTCTTTAAGTATTTATGAACTTCAAAAAAAAAACTACAAGAATAATTACACATCCACCACCAATTTTCGGCCCATACACACTATCTTAACACCATTTTAGTCTTTAATATCATATGTTTTAACATGAAAAGCTTTGTCAAGTTAACCCCTTGTACAACTTGCTCCAAGATTTTAAACATAAACTTTTAAAGACAAGAACAAGATCAAGAATACTTACAACTAGCACAAGGCTAGGGAAGCTAACAATGCTTGATTGTTGATGGAGTTTAGTGTGTTCTTCCTATGTGGTTAAGCTCCAAGCTTGAAACACACAATGGGGGTTTGGAAGATGGATGTTTTTGAAGGAAAATTGAAGTGTTTGAACTTGAAAAAAAAAGTGTGGGTGTGCTCTTGCTAGTCCACGGCAATAGCAAAGAAGAAGAAGGAGGAGTTTTGTTTTTGTTTTCACAAATATAATCTCCTAGGATCTCTTATAAGTCCTTACCAAGATTACACCATATCTATTTTGGATTCAAAATCCCTTAAAACGTGGATTTCCTTGTACTAATAAATCTTGGATGGATTGCTTTTACTTGTGTTTGGCCGATTGATATAAGAAAGAATGGAGATCTTTGGTGATCTTCCAAGTACTCATGATCTTCTTATATAATCTTCTCAAGATTATCTCACACATACACATGATCTTTTAGGATTCATAAGATCTCTTACTAGATTCAAATCTTATATAATATAATGCTAGGTACTTAGAATGATCTTGTGTGGATTTTATTTGAGGTGTTTGGCCGATTACTAATAAGATATGGAGGATTTTGTATATCTTTCAAGGATATGCATATCTCATATAAAATCTCTCATGATCCTTCTAAGATTTCATGGGTTAATTTGTACAAGAAAGAAAAAAAAAGATATTTTGGCATGGTAAAGGAAATGGGGGACGGTTTGGGGGTGGTTTTGGTGGGGTTCACAACATAAAACACTTACTAAATAATTAGTTATACTTCACACTTAGCGTTCGGGTTTCGTTCGGGTATTAATCGGATTTTAATCATGCGTTATTTGGACATTATAATAGCCTCTAATAACCCTTAAACATAGTCTAGTTCAAGTGTTGGTTGGTTAGTTAGGCTCTTGTTGGGTGAAATTATAAGGTATACGCGTACCGGGTGCGGTACGCACACTTTATTCGTTACCGGGAGATTTGTATGTAAAGTTTTCACTTATGGTTTTGGAGTTCCAAAACATATTATATTTTGTGAAAATACCCTTTATTTTATATCCTGGGTGTCCGGGATCCTTTTCGTGTATTTAATTTTTATCGGGTAATCACCAACGTCCGTACCGGACAAGTTTATTCGCACATGATCCTATCATGCTTCATCATTAAACGTGTGCATTCCTATGCATCTTATGGGGAATTTTCTATTCTCTACGTCATCAGTTAAATTAATCCAATTAATTTAAACATGCACTTAAACCGTTAATTTCATATACTAATTACGTACGGAATCACATCGATTTTTGCCGGATGTTACACTGAGGTTTGTCAAAAAGTGTCACTTTCATCCAAATCTTTTTTTTTTTTTGTTACATCCGTGTCCCTGAGGTTTCATTTCTTTGCCATTTTAGTCATCAGCACTAACTCAGTTAACAAAAACCTAGTTAAGTTAGGGGCATTTTTGTCCATACACACCAAACTTTTTCCTTTTACCATTTTCATCCAACTCCTATCACCCCTTATTTATATCATCTTCCCCACCCATTCAATCCTACTTCTCCACTTTTGACCCTTCACTTTGTTAACCTTAATTACTGCATATACAATCTTTCCCACTAAATCAGGATGGTTTTTTGTCGGTGTGGAGCTGAAACAAAGGTATGTATATCGAGGACATCCCGAAACCCAAGTAGGCGTTTTTACTGTTGTAACAGAGAAGGAAGAAGCTGTGGGTTTGTTGGGTGGGCTGAACGCCCTTTGCCTGAAACAACAGTACGAGACCTTTAGGAAGTTATCGAAAGATTGTCTTCTGAAAACAAGAGATTGAAGATCATGTTAGGGATAACTTGGTTGTTTATTATCATGTACTACTTGTTGTAATTGAAGATGATGTTGTAATTTTCCTTTTGTATGTTAAGGTGTAAACTTTATGTAATGAACAACATTTGATATGAAATGTATGTTTGATGTTGGGTATAAAACACAGCAAAATGACCCATTTGATATGAAATGTATGTTTGATACAAAGGTATAAAACACAGCAAATGAAGACTGCAGTTGTTAAACAAAGTTGTTTGAAACCAAAACACAAAAATATAATAGGACATAATAGGGCATTCTTATATTCATACCAAGTTACCAAAATACAGTAATATCCATCAAAGTTTTTACCATACCACAAAAGACAGCTAAACAAGCAGTTGTTAAACAAAGTTGACCCATTATGACCCATTTGACACCTAAACAAGCATTTGGACACCTAAACAACCAAAATACCAAATGACCCATTACAACTAAACCACTACTGACCCATTACATCCTAAGCCTGAGCACCACCAGCCTCTGCACCACCACCAGCCACTGCACCACCACCAGCCTCTGCACCACCACTAGCCTGGCAACCTTTGCATGTCCTTTTGTTATGACCTTTTCCCCCACACCTTTTACAAGTCACAATATGCCCTTTCCTTGACATTTTTCCAGTTTCAATGATCTTGTTAACCTCTTCCAGTTCCACTTGTGATTTCTTTCTTTTCTTTTTGGGTCTCCCAGCTTGTTTGTGAAACTTTGGAGCTGTTAATGTTGTTGGGCATTGAGCAGGTGGCCACATGTCTTGTCCATTTATTGGTTCTATGGTGTGTGCATAGACCTGCTTCCAAGTTTCATGCCAATATGCTCTATCCACCCATTGTTCTGGTACACCATCTCTCATCCCATTCAATCCCATATTCCATATACATGCCCCTGACTTAACTTGTTTTTTTTTTAACTAAGTTAGTGCTGATGACTAAAATGGTAAAGAAATGAAACTTCAGGGACACAGATGTAACAAAAAAAAAGATTTGGATGAAAGTGGCAATTTTTGACAAACCTCAGGGACTAAATTGGAAATTAACTCAAACAACTAATAATGGTATTTACATATAGTGGGAACTAATGTTTTCAGTGCATTCTATGACCGATTGAAAGAAGTGAGTTTTTCAGTTTATGGTTTGTTTGTTGGTTGTTATTGCAAGATCTAACACTTAATTTTTATGCAGGTCAGGGAGTATCATAGGCAACATCCGCCATCACGAGTTTTTGACACCACTAATGAATTAGAGCACTTGAAGAAGAACCACAAATTGAGTTATGTGGAGAGGTTAGTTAATCTAAAATTTTAATTGTTTATCATTTGTCACTTTGTTTATTGCTAACTTTAGTTTATTTGCAAAAGCATATGGTTTAGTATATGTATAATCCATACTCAAAACTACTTATTACATGTTCCTGACATTGAAGCATTCATGTATCATGATCAATAGTTTAATATGCTTTCAATTGATGGAGTAGAACTGAAAATGTGGACTTTTCATGTATATCTTACAAGTGATGGACTTTAATATACCAGAATTAGGTTAAATAACTTTCTTTTTTTGTAAAAAAAAAATAAGAAAGTAAATTGTTTCTTTTTTTGTATCAACCCTGATCATATTTATGCTGCTAGAAACTTCTGTCATCAACTATCAAACATGTGTTTATTATATACGATGTATCCTTTATGCCTATAAATGTGTGTTAAGATACTTAAGAATAATGGCGTTGTCGAATCCTGGTTAGAGAATATGATCCAGTTAAATTTTCAGCATCTGCAGTTTATCTGAGTTGATTAAAAAAAGAATGTCTAGGATATTAGGCATAGTGTAGTAAGAGTCTTTGTTGAATAATTGAATGGTGAAAAGTTTTTTAAGCGCTCTAGGGACAAAATAGTTAGTTTCTCTATTATGGTCAGGCTAATGATCTTGCTTTGTTTTGTTTGTTACATTATTGTTTAAAAAATGAGAAAACTTAAGAAATAAAAGCGGAAAACATGGGGAATCTACGGAAATTGACTTACTGAAAACGAAGAACATCAGTAGCATTCCACCATGCTCAAAATCATTCATATGATGAAGGTTCAAGACGACATTAACAAAGAACTTACACTCTGTTCCAGAGTCTTATTAAAGGATGGAAGAGAAAGGATCGGGAAGGAAGTGGGGAAAAAATATGTTCCAGAGTTTTTTGTAGGAGGGAAAGGGAGGGAATGAGAGAGATAATAAAGAGGTTTTTAGGGTGATTTTCAATCTTTTCAATTTGGAAGGAACTGGAGAGAAAGGAAGAGGAGCGAGATCCTTTCTCTTCTATTTTTTAATGAAACTCTGAAACAGAGTGTTAAGGCAGGTTGAATACAAAGGCTTTCTAAAAAGACCAGGCCAGTCTTCTTCATTCATACAATACTTTTTTTTCTCTAATTTTGTTAATAATTTTCATTAAATTAAAATTTGTTTATTTTGTGTTTATTTTATGTTTGTTCATTTGATTTCAAGCATCTTACTTCAAGTTTTTCAAAAGAGTTATTACATATTTTATCTTTTATGCATAAGTTTAGTACTTAATCTATGCAGTCTATGTGAGATTTTTGTTTCATAACCTTGACTTTGACTTTTGGTCAAACTATATGCTATTTATGTCGTATTTTTGTTTTATAAAACCTGGACTTTGACTTTTGGTCGAACTATGCCTGTCTTCTTTTTCCATAGATACACACCAAGGTCTAGAGGGTCATTACCATTTGCTTCTTGTTCTACTTAATATGAAGATGTGTATCATTTAATTTACAAGAGCATAGTAAAAAATGAGTGTTCTTAGCTGCAAATATGGATTTGAGTTTTCTTAGCTGCAAATATGGAAGATGATGATTATATTTACGGCTGTGAATTTTCACGTTATAGCCTCAAAAATTGAGGTGACACGTTATAAATTTTCGCTATTGCAACATCACACGGGTTACTTGCATAATGGAAACTTATACTGCTATTTTTCGTTGAAAGGAATAAAATGTCAAAAACACGTAATGAGTTATGGTTCACAACCACTGGCGAAGCTTAGTTGGGGCCGGCGGGGGCGGCCGACCCCCCCCCCCCCCCCGAATTTTCGCGTAGAAGTGCCGATTATATAGTATTCGTATAGAAAATTTTGGAAATATAGGGTTTCGACCCCCCGAAACTGGTTTTCGACCCCCCGAAACTAGTGACTTCCGACCCCCGGTGACTTCCGACCCCCCGAACCTTCGGGTCAAGCTTCGCCACTGTTCACAACAGACATCATAATTCAATATGATATAAACTGGGACTCCCGCCGCAACGTGCGGGCATTCCCACTAGTAATAAAAAAGTATCTAGACTATGTAAGGTGATACATAGATGCCTTTTTATAGTATAGATACTTTTAATTTTATTAACCTTACTTAGATTTGTCAACTTTAGGACGTTCTCGGGATATAAACTAGTAATGTAATATGAAAAAAAAAAGTTATGAACGTTTATAAAATGTGTGTAAAACTTAAAAAAAAAATCAACAATTATAGGCGATTTTATCTTTCAATCTCGCCGATTAATTTATTAGACTAAAGAAACAACTTTTTTTTCCTCATGTGTTAGGAATACTTTGTACTAAATAGTTTCAGTTTATTTTGAACGACAATCACTTTTCATATAAATAAAAATAAAAATAGTTTCAGTTACACTGTGTGTTGTGGTGCGCGAGTGAGTGGGTGTGACCACCTCCAAACAATCGCTCCGGCAATCGCTTGCGTGAGGGTGTTATGGCTCGCTCCAAACCATCGCTCGCGTCCCACTCAAAATCCAAGACAATAACGATGTGACCGTTGTCGCTTGTGCTCGCGGTAGCTTGCTCACGCGAGATATGGCTCGCGAATGGTTCACGCCGTTCTGTTCGCATGTTCGCAACGAACAGCATTATGTGATATGAAAATGGAATCTCTTCGTAAAAAATACTAATAAAAATTAAAAAAAAAATGAAAATAAAGAGAACGTGGACGTCTCCAAGCCATGACCTACCAGAGTGGCACACTGGCAACTTCGTCGTATACACTTTTTTCCTAATTGACCACCTCGTATGGGTCCCACACACACTTTGGTCCATTGTATCATCCATGGCATGTTGCCACGTGTAAACTGTATGTGTGATCTCAGGATTCTCATGGTGATAAGTGATAAGGCTATCTTCCCCCAATTGGTACCCCCATGCCCCCCATCCATGTTTTCTAATTCCAACCATAAAGTGCCAATAACCTTGAGTTTTATGACTTATATCATTTTTTTTTATTTATTTAAATATATAAAGCAAAGCCAAAATTACTTTTTTTAACGGCCAAGAAAATATAACATTATTAAAACACAGGAGCCAACAAACCGTTAACTCCATCCGAACCAAAACATAAACCAAAAAATCACACGCCTAAACATAACAAATCAAAATTACACCAGAGCTTGCATGTAAGATCTAGAGCCTTGGTTCGGTTTCAAATCCACAAATAGCCAAATTTCATGTGTATGAAAATTTCTTGATGTAATTTTTGTTAGTTACGGAATGAAATAAAAAAGGATCTTTTATAAAAAAAAAAAAGAAAAAAAAAAGCCAATACCCTACAAACAAGAGCTCTTACTGAAATAATATTATTTGCCTATCAATATGATTTTAGCATAACTATTTTATTAATATATAAATATAAGATTTAGATTATGTGTTATTACTATCAGAAATAATTTTAAATTATCAAGTACATATAAGTGAACCAAGGTGTGTGCTTTTTTTGTTTTTTTTAGCGGTGGCCTTTTAAAAAAACACATTTATTTTGTATCCAATGTAAACCATGGAAAAAGCAATGTTTTAAAAACCGGTTTTTTAATTATACCGGATTTGGTTAAAAAATGGTTCAACCGGTTGAACCGCATTATATCGGGCGGTTCAACCGGGTTGATTAGTTAGCTATATAATTTCATAAATTACAACCTTAAGCAAAAAATAATCTAAAAGTACATAATTTGCATACTAAAATACTATCAAAAAGTTAATCAATAATTACAAAATAATCCAAATGATCATCTAAAGTTTTCATTTTTTAAAATTTATTCCTTAATAAAAAAAATAATTTAAAAATAACCCAAAAACTAATCTATCCCGGTACCGGTATAACGGTTTAAACCGGTATACCGGATTTTACCGGCGGTATAAAATCAATACCGTTTCTCATATTTACCGTAGTGTTTCGTACCAGATTTTCATCCGAAAACGGTAATACCGGTATAACCGGCCGGTATTTACCGGTTTTTAAAACATTGGGAAAAAGATGTGTATACGATGTAAACCATGGGAAATAAATGTGGTTGGTTAGGACGAATACAAAAAGAGAGTGCACATGCAATAAATAGCCAAATGGTGGGTTTTTTTTTTTTTTTTTTTTTTTTGAAAGGTAGCCAAATGGTGATTTAATAGTTAATAGTTTGAAAGAGTTTTATTTTGTTATATGTACATGGTATAGAATACATGTTATAGCAAACTAACCTAATCCATATTTTTGCACATGATTTGAATCCTTAATCTCATGGATTGTAGGAAGCAGGAACATACTATACCACTAAACTATGTAATAAATGTTAATAAACGTATTTTGATATAGAAATTAGAATAGTGTGACTGTGAGGTACTATACATGTTAATTCATTTGGAAATGTGCTTAATGTGTGGTTTTCTAGCCACTTATGCCTAATTAGGTGTTCTGCCGACTGCCGTTAAAGTGTAGTATGAACTATGAAGCAATGCTTTAGCTCATCTGATTCAAGCTAATCGTGAGTGAGTCCACTCCTTGATTTGTTCAAGATAGTATCAAATTAGTGAACATCGAATAAACATGGGACGGAAACTCTTCTTTGTTGGACAAAGATGAAACACGACGCTCCTTAAACATATCTATTATAAATGAAAGTCATTTATTCGTTCACATATTCGTTTACTCATTCACATATCAATAACCAAATGATACATAAGAGAGTTGTTCTTTGAACTTGAGAAAGCATGCTCACACGACTAAAGTAGTAATATTTTGCCCCTCTTACCACCAGTATTGTTCGTTTTATCCCCAATATGTTGCTCATCCATCAACTAACGGATTTGTTTCTGATTTCCTAGATGAAGACTTTCCAGGAGGTCACCCATGTTAGTACCACGCACACCTGAGCACGCTTAACTATGAAGTTTTCATGTGCTCCATAATCATCTAAGCTCAAAACGCATTGGTGATTTAAGAGGCAAGACATTTATTATGAACAAAGAATCTATCATGTCCATAGCTAAGTAGGATTTTCCTAGGGTATTACAATCCAATGATATATATATTAATATTTTTCCTCTATGGACAGGATTTTCCCGGAAGAAGGTCCGACCTAAATTTGATCCTTTGGATTTAACACTTGGATCGGGCAGTGATATGCATTATCGTTCCAACCCTGGTGCTCCTCGGTATGAGAAAATGGATGTGGTTGGAAAGAAGAATGGTAAAATTCAAGGGAGAAGCTGTCGTGTGAGAAAATGTGTTAGAGTGTCTAGGTTTTAAGGGGGGTTTCCGGTCGGGATATCCTTATCGGTTAGCTTAGTTTTGGGGGTCTCTCGTGGTTTGCTTAGGTGTTTCGGGTTTTTGGTGTTTTCTGTTTCATGTTTGTTTTTTTGTTGTTCTCAGCTTCTTGCTGCTCTTTATATAAATATATAAAGTGATTTGACGTTCAAAAAAAAAAAAATTCAGTATTTTTACAATCCCCCCCCCCCCCCCCCCCCCTCCTCGTGTGATATTGATCCTTAGCCCTTATAGTTTGGTCTACTTTTCATCTTTTGCAAATTTTTCGTTTTTCATTTTACTTTTCATTCTAAACGTTACAAGTTAACACGTCGCAACGTGCGTGTGTGTTCAACAATTTTTAAATTATGTTAGTTAAAATTAGAGATTGTAAATTATGTGTTACATTAATGTATAATCAACTGTGTGTTTATTTATCTCTGATTGACACACCATATGTTCACGGGCAACGCCCGCGAACAAAATACTAGTATTAGAATAATGTATAATATAAAAGGTTGAATACCGATGTATGTTCGGCGTTTCTGCATGTTCGGCATTGGAGATTTATAATTATAGGCCCCGACTATTTAGAGTTTGGACCACTGGTCCATGGTTGGTTTTGTCATTTGCTATGTACGATGTTGAACTATTAAATTTTCATTTAGTTATTACCTCTTGAGAGTTGAGACAACTCTTTTTTTTTTCCTTTTCTGTTTTGCACTTTTTTGTTGTCTATTTATTTCATTAATCACACATGACGTATCTAAATCACAATTGGTGTCATGAAATCGGTACATTAGTTTTCCTTTGAACGTTTTTGTCTATTATGTTAACATATACATAATTAGTATCATTTTGTATTTAGTGTAAAAGACTCGATCATCTCTATATCACAATCAAGCAATTAATCGACATACATACGGAAAGAATATTCTACAAATAAATAAATCCTTATAAAATGAAGGAAGAAAACCCGTATTAGAGCATGTTTGGCTCTCCTTCTCCTTTTCTCCTTGTGATTTTTCCTACCTTAAAAGCTCCTTAATCTCATAAGTCACAAATTGTGACTTATGACTTTTCCTCCATTTTCTCATTTTCAAAGCACAAATTCTTTTAAAAGTTACTTTTCAAACAATTACCTAAACACTTTGTTTTTAACTTTTAACTTATTGAATAAGTCATAAGTTAAAAGGAGGGGAAAAATGAAGAGCCAAACGCCCTCTTAATATGTGCGGAAAGATTATTCTACAAATAGATAAATCCTTATGAAGTGAAGGAAGAAAACCCGTTAATATGTGGCACTGGAGCTAACATACACTAAATGACAATATTGTCAAAAAGCAATCCACATGCTATTCACATACCAAAAAACATGCCCATGCAAGCCCCCGACATTTTGTATGTATGGGCATGTTTTTTGGTATGTGAATAGCATACATATTGGAAGGATAAGAATATTCTACACCTCTTGATAGTTTCAAAGTTCTATATCTACAAAAATGTCACCGTGACAATCTCAGTCACAAATCACTAAGATCTTGCGACTAAGATTTCTTCCTAAACTTTTTAAGGTTTTGAGCCTTTTTAGAGAAGCCCTACGGTAAACTTTATTCTCCGTAACATGCAAGCTTACATATGTAACAATAAAAAAATCCTTCATAAAAAATGATAAATAGAGAGACCAATCACCCCCTTTATTTTATATGTTATACATGTAATTTTTTACAATTGCTTATGTAACAAGCCAAGTTACAAGTGTAACAACGAACTTTATTTTTTGTAACAATTGAGTTTACATATATAATAACAAGAAAATCCTTCATAAAAGATGATCAATGAAAAAGACTAACTCTATTTACACATGTTAGGGTATTGGACTGAGATTTTTGGACAAAGTTAGAACATTGTACGAAAATGACAAAAAAACGTGAACCTCAAAAAGACACATGAGGGAAAAAAAACTATGTTGTAAAGAGGTTAATCGAGTTGGTGAAACCACATTAACTAAAATGGCAAAAGCCAAATGTGTCAAAGATATCAATTCTAACCCAAGTGTCATTTGTGGTGAAACCACATGAACTAAAATGACTCATTTTCTGGTGTCATAAATATCAATTCTAACCCACGCATGTTTAAAGACACATAATCCAAAGACAATTTGTTTATCCCATTTATCTAAACGTGTTAAACAAGTTAACGAATAGTGATGTGCTATGTATGGTCTAAAAATATAAACTAACCTAGACACCTAGTAATATAAAACAGACTCAACTAAACTAGACCACACGACAGGCAAGTGTACCTATCAATGCAGTACAGACTAAGTAAGTCCGAGTATCGAACCCACAGGACACTAATGGAAAACAAAACTAGACTCAACTAAGACTTAACATAATTGGTTTTAAAAGTTGATTTTTGGTTTTTTTTTTTTTAATAATTAAATAAAATAAATAAAGTAAATAAACAAGGATAAATAGACAGCGAAGATAATCGAGGAAAATATCAGGATAGGAAGGCAACTACCTAGGCCAAGAATCCTACATGCAAACTCACAACTCTCGGTAATGGAAACCTGAATGGCTACCAGATTCTAAAGATAACTTAAGAAACCTTAAGACGTGCTAGATCTCCTCCCGGTCTCACCAACACACCCCAAAGAATCCTAAAGATAAAACACTGGCTATCTAGCTCGGATCACCTCCCGGTCTCACCTCACTAAGAATGTAAAGGTACTCTAATGACTCGATCACCTCCCGGTCTCTCTAATCACAATACACCCGAAGATGTAAAGGAGTAATTTAATTGGGTTAACTATGACTTGGAATTGCAAGAAACTAAAGACAACTAGGATAGGATCACCTCCCGATCTCACCAAAACCTAGCACCTAAAGCTCTAGACAACCCAACATTCCATCACCTCCCGGTCTCAAGAATGGAAGAATACTTAAGTCCTCTAAATTCTCTAATCAAGTTCCTATGGCTTTCGGTACCAAAACCATAAACTAAGCTACAAGCACCAAGCAGGTAACCCTAATAAACATCCAAACATGAAAGACATTCACTAAGACGTTTATGGAACTATCAAAGATAATAAATTAGACCTAAGTACGCACACACAACATAATAAACACCAACTAAACTTTTACCAAAACATTAACCATTCAAAAATAATCCAAAACCGAGAGCTATAAAATTAACATGTGATCATCATACAAGACCTAGGTAGTGGTTCAAGATTTAGCTACTCATAGTCATGGAAAGCAATAAAAACATAGGTTCAAAATAAAAATTAATCATGGTCTCAATATTCATGAACACAAAGTAAATAAATATAAAAACTAAAATTTATTATAGTCGAACCCGTAGCTCTAGTCTTGAACCGAGCCTTCCTGGCCTTCAATTAGCCTCTACTTTCCTCTAGAGCTGTTGTTCCAATCGAAATTAATAATGTTCCAGTTATGGCCTTCTAATGGCCTTTGGCGGCTGTTGTTCTTTGTGGTTGACTTGATTGTTGTCTCCTTATAATATATCCATTCGAAATTAGCCTCCTGTTCTATTGTAGGTTTTTTTTTTCATTTATTGTTTTATGGGCTTGGGTCACGTAAGTAAAGTCCATTCAATATTATTATTATTATTATTATGTAGTATAACTCTATGTTTTCGACTCGGGTGTTCTTGGCTCGACTAAAGTTACTCGTTTAGGCTCCAACGTCCATGACCACCTGTTCTCAAGTGTTCGCGTCTCGATTAAAATTCTTCGTTTAACGCTCATTTTCCACGAACACCTACAAAATAATTAAAATAATAAATACATAATAAAAACGACACGAAACTAATAAAAACATGACCAAATAATATACAAAATACATTGGAAAAGAGATGTGTTTTGCAACACATCAAATAGCGATCATGTTGTGAACAGGTTAACCAGGTTGGTTGGTCGTAAAAAGAGGTTAGTGAGTCATCCTATATAATTAAACAAGTTAAACTTGTAAACCCGGTATGTCCCGATTAACTAAACATATCAACATATCAACACACGTGGTACATTTATCAAATAAGTAAGATATGAAAACCCAAAACCCGATTACTTTCATGTCATGCTCACATTGTGTTTAAGTCATGCAGAAACCGACACACATTGTTAATTCTTTATTATTTAAAATTAGGTTATAGATACTGTATATTTAAAACTAGTTTTTTTTTTCTTAACACAAATTTAATCTTCCATTTCATAAAAGACAATTTACATTAGGATATAGGTAGACGGGCAACAAGCTGCACCGCCACCTCTTTATGAATAGCGAAACCTAACCTACTAAAAACAAATCATTGTCCCTGGGGGTCAAAATTTTGCTATGAACGACCCATTGGACTTTGGCCAGGAGACGGACAACTTCTGGTTCCAGAGAGCCAAAAGTATCGAAAGCCAAAGGGACAAAAACATGTTGATTATCTTCACAGGATCTAGCATGCTTCTTGACATTCTTTGATTCTGCTTTCCCTATCGTTGCGTGACTACAAACCCACTATCTCATAACCCTACTAAAGGAGATACACCGGTGAGGTCTACGCAAGTGTGTTCCCACCTGCCCAGCTAAACACGAGCACACCTGCTGGGCGTAAAATAGATCTTCCATCTGTCAGAAAGTTAACTGGTGCCTGCCTTATTGGTGATATCTCTGCCCGCCTAAGTATATCCACAAGGCAACTCGAACCAGATCGTGGCTATACATGAACCTTGACAACTCTTTGTAGTGGACCGCATGTTCCCATATATATCCAAGCAGGCCTTCCAACAACCCAGTCAAGGTTTGTCATCTAGAAGCAGGGGAATCATCAAGCGATATAATCGTCTTGTACTCAAACGCTGACTTACGTTGCCTCAAACAATCGATAGGAATAATAGTCTGGAAGTCCTAGGCATGGATTCCTTTCAAACATTCTACCATCTCTTTCTGGCGGGGGGACAAATCAAAATCTTCTCCCATGCTCTGTGTGAAATTACTAAAAAGGCATTTGCCAAAGTTTTCTAAGCCTTTTTATGGGGGGGGGGGGTTGTCCATAGTAGAGAAACCGCCAAGATAAAAACGGGAAATAAGTCGTGCAGGTTTCCAGGGCCTGTGCATAATCCGGGTCAAGGTCAACAACCCCACTATTCTACAAGAAGTGGTCCTACATCTTCCATCACTGGGCTCTGGAACCCACACAGGCATAAACAACAACATCCCAGGCCGTAAGAAGGCCTAGCCTCCATGACGTGTCGACAGGGACGCTATCCACCCTAGAAGTCACCAAAGAACACCCCCACACACAACAATATCTTCGATTGCTTTCCGGAGCCCTTTATCAAATTGGGACACTGCTTCGTCCATCATGGGAAGTTGGCATGTCTGTAAACCAAACAGTAGCTTGGCAACCCTCATGCATGACTGTAAGCGAAAGAATTTGACTAAAACAGGATTATATGATCATACAAGTTACAAAACCAGGTGCGGAAACCCTAGTTCTGAACAAACTGATAAAACTCTAATCAAAACACAATCAATATCATTTTCAAAGCTTTTTCATAGATTAACTTTCTCAAATATTCAATTACAATCACACACACGTTAATCTAGATCAATTACAGACTTTCACAAAATAACCTAGAACCTGACCTGAACACACACACAACTGACAACTCTATTACATTCACAAAAACACAAAATCTATATATAGGCTCTGCACGTTCGCCCAGTTGATATGGTCGAATGTGGAGTTCTTCCACATTCGCCCACTCCAATGGTACGAATGAACATCTTTGTCAACTTCCAGTCTACCTTCGTCCACTTATCTTCTACCTTCGCCCATATATACCTACCTTCGCCCATTCAACAAAAACTTAACATGTGTTAGTATCCAATCACTAGTCGCAAAACGCATCTACAAACTCCCCCTCGACTATTGATTGGATTGTCTTCTCTTTTCGTCCATAGCTTTGTTCATCAGCTTGATTCTGAGCTGTTTCTTCTGCTCAGTAGTCATTGCAGGCTCAAATGTTCTTTTCACTGGTTTCGACACATTCGCCATCTTCACCGTCTTGCCAAGTTTATTCTCCAAATTACTTCCCGCGTTAATGTCGTAAGCAAAACAAACTCCAACTACTTGAGTATATTTCCTTGCTTGAGCAGCATCTTTCGGTTCAAAGTAAATCGGATTGTAGAAAAGCATGATGATGTCTTCAAAAGTGCAATTAATCAACCACATAGGATCAAATACATGAACATGCTTGTATTTATCCTTCCCGTCTCTCAACACAATCACCGCTTCAGCCTTTCTCCAATCATAATACCAGAAAATAAAATCAGCACTGAAATGTTGTGGCATAGGCATCAAAGGTATTTTTCTCATCACTTCAGATGCTTTGTATATCAAAGTAACCCTCTTCATATTGGTTTGAGGATCAATATCCCTATGAACTTTCCTTCGGGGATATTGAGGCTTAAATCTATTCCATCTTGTTCTACTCTCCCAAACCAACTTGTTTGCACACCAACCGACATGAGTACCACTAACTGAAGCACCAGACATAGGGAATCTGCATAGATCTCTGACCGCCCAGTACGGTAGAGTTAGCAAGTCAATGAATCTGTTAAAATACAAGATTCCTGTTTCCCATTTAGCAGCTATGCACTTCAGCCTGCCCAAATATGTCCACCCGAGAGCTCTGCCTTTAAACTTGGCATTGTGAAATCTATAAAAGTTTCCTTGAGCTTCAGGCTTCGGTCGGTTCTCATCCATTTCTCTCAACTTCTTCAAATAACTCTTCAATTCATCAGATTGATTTGAAGATTCTTGTTTATCAGCACCAAATACCTTCTCCACAAACTCTGCACTCCTTTGCTGTGCTTTCTGCTTCGCTGAATTGTTCGGTGTCTCAGTGAAATCAGGAAATATTTCATCTTCATCTGTTTCTCTGAAGTACTGAGGAAACTCTTCATGAGTTATGTCTTCAACCTCCACTTCATCAAGCTCAGGAGTATTCTTATCATCTGAGTGACTTCCAACATCTTTTTCAGAAATGTCTGGAATCGACTCATCTACAATAAACTCCTCAAATGTTTTCCCTACTCTCTGTGCAAGTCCATCCAAAATTTCCTTTGCCACAGAAGCAGGTACTTCTCCTTCTTCAAGATCAGGATCTTCGTATTCCAATTCATATCTCAAATCATCAGTTTGGAATATCTCAGCGAAACATCCTGTGAACTCAATGGTCCATTCTCTCTTTTCCAACATGTCTTTATACACTTGTTTAGCATCATCTGATAAAGACCTCACCTTCTCATTCCAGAAGATACTTCCATCTGAATCAACGTTCTCACCTTTCTTCTTCTTTGAACTTGATTCTCCAGTACTCTTCTTTTTGGATGTTCTTTCTTCAAATGTAAACTTTGAAGTATCATCACCTCCATCATCATCATCATCACTCTCACTATCATCTTCTTTCTGTCTCCCAGACCCTTCAGCATCATCATCATCATCATTATCATTCTCATCATCATTTTTATCTGACTCTTCATCATCCTCATCATCATCTTTTTCTTCATCCGATTCAGAATCTTCATAATCAACTTTCTCTTCTTCTTCTTCTTCTTTATCTTCTTCACCCTCCTTCAACTTGGGTGCAGTATTATATAAATCATCAATCAAATCACTAAGGCGTTTGTTCTCAGCCCTTAGTTCTTTGTTGTCTGCTTTAATCAACTTAATCCTGCTCTTGTTTCTTGCACACTTTCCTTCAAGCTTTTCATTCTTTGCTTCAAGCTTCTTAACCTTCTCATTAATCTCATCTTGATTAGATTTAGAAGCAACCACAATCTGAAGCATTTTCTTTTCATTCTGCTTAAACTTGGCTATCTCAGCTTGTTGAGCCACAATCATTTTCATCATATCATCCATTTTCCTGTTCACCTGCTTCATCACATCATCATCCACAGTGACTTTCTTGGATTTGGATCTGGATGGCTCAACTTCCTTTTCTTTCTGAGGCTTTCTGAACATGTCAAGTACATTGTCCAGTGCAACATTAAGTTGATCAGCTGATATTGTTTCTGCCTCTTTGGATTTCTTTTGCTTCTTGGTGACAGGTGAAGATAGCTTTGATGATGTACCAGCATCGGGCACTCTTTTTCCTTTCAACAGTTGTGCTAACTCTTTCTCTCTCAACTGTTTAGTGCTTGTCTTCTTGGACATGGTCTTGTGCTTGGCTTTGGGCAAATTTACAACCACAGTCTCTCCAATATTCAACTCTTCCAAGTCAACACCTAAACTTTCATCTTCAACATTCACTGACTTCTTTCTTTTCTCAGCTTCCTCAATCGATTTGTTTAAAGATTCAGACTCACCAACCATAGTGGCCTTACGTTTGGTGGTCCTAACATTCTCAGTATCAGAATCCCATCTTTCTTCTACCTCAGTTTCCTCAGAATCCACTGATTCTTCATCAATCAAACCAGTACCTTTCTTTGCAGTTGATTTCTTCCTCACCACCTGTTGCTTAGAGCTTTCTTGATCAGTCTTTCCCTTACCCTTCCCTTTGGCTCCAGGATTGACTACCTGTCTCTTCCTCTTAGTGCTTGCATCTACATACACTAAAGGATCATCATTATCAGAATCACTGTCATCATGTCTTGCTCTGTTCTTGCCAGGATCAGTGTAATCCTGACTAGCCAAAGCTCCAAAGAGTCTCCTGTGAGGTGGCTTTTCATTGTCTGGCACACCTTTGTATCCTTTCATTCTCACCAAAGTACGAATGTTCATGTGATCTTGACCTAGAATCATAGTTGGATCCTTCTTCAATTCTGGATACTTGTGGTCAAAAATCATCATGAGAAATCTCGGATATAGCATGAATTGCTTCTTCTTCACACCCTTTAACATTTCAAGCATATGATCCAATATCATCCCAGACACGTTGAATGGTTTGTTGAGAGTCAACGCAACCATCATCGAACCCAAACTCTTCCTCATAACATCATAACCTCCACTCACACATCCAAATACATGGATAATGACATGTGCAAAGTACTTGAACTGCACACTCAGCTTCCCTTTATACATAGATCCATCAGTGATCGGACCTTTGTACTTCATTCTTAAGAAACAATCCTTCTGTTCAGTCCACGACAATTCTCTGGGATCTTCACTCACTTCAAACTTGATCTGAAGCGCTTCTCTGATATCAGACTCTGTAATAAACATCTCTAAGTCTTGGATTTTGCTCTTTATGATGGTCTGATCATCCCAGAAATCATACTTCGCATTCTTGTAGAAGTCTTCAATGATATCTTTGTAAATGATAGTCGGAGTTGCTAAAGCATAGACAACTCTGCTCCTCCTAAAAAATTCAATGATTCTAGTTGATGTGTCGTAAAACACATCTATTCTCTTATGTATTTTTTGTTATAATTGAGTCTTTTGTATATAGTTTTTAGTAGTTTTAGGCGTGTATTCGTTTGTTGGCCTATTTTTGTCATTGTATAGATTTTTATTAGTTTTTAGTACTTATTTATTTATTTTATTATTTTATAGGTGTTCGTGGAGAATGAGCTTAAAAAGAAAGAATTTTAATTGAGACACGAACACTTGAGAGCATGTGTTCATGGACGTTGAAGCGTAAACGATGAATTTTGGTTGAGCCAAGAACACCCGAATGTAGAGCACCGAATTATAATACTATTATAATAATAATAATAATAATAATAATAATAATAAAAGAAAAATAGAAAAAACGTGACCTCGTAGGTCATGACCAAAAAACAAAAAGCCCAAAAAAGGAGTTTCACATAAAATATAGATATGATTTCGTGGGCATCATTACGAAGGGGGATCATCAGCCGCCAGAGGGGGATAATTATTGATTCAACACAAAGAAATATCATTCATTCGGAGGCTTACAAAAAAAAAAAGGAGAATTGCATTCATTCGCACAAGAGGAACAAAAGTCAAGGTCAACTACGGTGACGATCGAACGGGCACGGAAGGAGAAAAGGCCACGGGCACGTTAAAGATCAAGAGCCAACGAGCCTTGGGTTAGGTTTAGTTCTCGTTTATTATTTTTATAGACATGGTTACAACTATTTTTATTTATTTTGTGATGTTTATAAAGATTATAAGCTAAACCTTTTGTTGGTTGCTTAGGTTTATGAACTAGACACGTTATTTGCAGTTTTTAATGATTCTTGGTTTTTAATTTTGATGTGTAGGATTACATGATTTTAATTTTATTGTTGGATTTGATATATGTGTGTTGGTGTTATTTTTATTTGAAGTTTGTTTATTGGTTTTGTAGAGCTAGGCATGTAGAGATACCCCCTAGGTCTTGAAATCAATCTAGTTCGTCAACTTAGGTTAGCGTGCTAGTATTTGGAGTTGGAGTACGACACAAGTATAACAAACTAATATAATAAATTAACTAAGACGTGCAGTCCATTCTTGAGGGTGAGAAATCTAACTCGAGTTTGCTAGGTAACTAACTAGGCATTGTTCGGTAGTTGGCAAGCGCTAGGGCGGGAGTCGCTACTTGTCCGTGTTTAGAGTTTTCCTAGGTTTTCTTCAGTAGAGTCTAAGTCTGCTTCATAGTTTGAGGGTTTTAATCCAGGAGAGGTTTTAATCTGATTTCTGTGGGATTTTGGTACGCTAGGGCGATTCATATCCATCTTAGCATTTCTACACTTGTCCCGCCTTGAGTCTAGTGAGCTGTCTTTGACAGGAGGTTTATTAGATAAGAATAGGGTCTCAAGTTAATTACCAGATTCAGGATTTATTGCTAGTGTCTAGGGATTTTACCTAAGTAACCAGCCTTCTTCCTATCCGATTTCTCCAAGTTCCTAGTTCCAATAAGCAGCTGAGGTTACTTTATTTATATTTAGTTTCTTTTAAGTTTTTTTATCATTAGTTTAACTCCCCCACATAAGTATATATTTATTTAGGCTAGTATTCGGTAGAGGTTGTGATCTAGAGTTGCATTCGCGTCTTTGGGTTCGATACTCGGTCTTATCTGTTTACTACTTTGCGACCGGTACACTTGCCGTGCGTGTGTAGTTTTTAGGTGAGTCGTTTTAATTAAAGCTTGTGTTATTTTTATATATACATTTACACACATCACTAGTAAACTCAACATTCTTTTCTACATCGCCCAGATAAGCACAACAGTTATGCGTTTTCTCGAACAACCAACTGCCTGTACTTGACGATTCTCCTTCCTGAACGTTCTCTGGAACAGATTCTGAAACTATATTCTCCACTGGAGTTTCAACATTCTCAGTCTGATCAGCCATCTGCACATCAAAAACAGAAACAAACGTCAAAATACAAAAACGACGAAAATTCAAAATTTTTAAGGTTTTAAAGTTTCACATTCGCCCCTTTTGATCTGGACGAATGTGAAATCTTCTGGTCGAATGTGAAAAAATATTGATTTAAAAACACATTCGTCCATTATAAACTACATTCGTCCACAAAATTCCACCTTCGCCCGTTTTGTTGACCCGAAGGTGAAACTTGTTCATCCCAAAAATTTAAAATTTTGCCAAAATTGTTTTTAACCCTTGATTTTGATTGAAATGTATCCTAATATGGCCGATCAACACTCGTCCATAACCAATTTTCCCTAAATTTCAATTATCATCAGTTTTTCATAGGAATTAGGTCACGACAGTTTCAAAATGATCAATTAATCATCTGATGTTGTTATTATACTAATTCCTGGACTATTCTCCCCCTAAAACTGATGAGGATTGAGATGCAATCAAAAACAAACACTAAAACACACTCTAAGATCCTAAACTGTAAAACCCTAGGTCCAGTTACAAAAACGACGATTCTGATCTCGGTAATGCTCCATTACCTGTGAAATTAGGTTTAAAATGATCAGTAGTTGATAGGGAATCAATTATGCAAGAACAAGGAATCAAAGCAACAAGGTTTGGTAATGAAGAAAAAATTCTGAAAAATTATGAATGAAGGTTCGAAGGTGAAAATGGTATATATAGACAAGGTACCTTCGCCCGTTTATAGTGGGCGAATGTGATGATATTCCACCTTCGCCCCAAATTAATGACCCGAAGGTAAAATTGTGTAATAAAGAACCCACATTCGTCCATTTTGAAACGGCCGAAGGTAAAGATTTTTCCACATTCGTCCCAATTAAGGGGCGAATGTGAAATGGAAAAATCTGAAAATTTACCAAATCACGAATTCGAATCCCGTTCAACATTTTTCAAGCTGTTAAACTTCCAAAAACTCAAATTTTCACTTTTTGAATGATACAAAGCCCAGATGGTGTTATCAAATCTCAGAAGTTGACCATCAAACATCCCCGGTTATCAAAAATAAAGCAGAAATGCAAAAATTTTGGGTTTTCTGAAATTTTATCAAAACACACCTAAAATATTTTTGGATTTTGTATCTTTTTGACAATAAAAGTAAAATGCAACAAAGTAAAATGCATCAAAGTAAATGAAAGCAGTAAACATTTTGTGATATCCGGTAAGAGGATCATATCAGTTTACTAGGAAATCTGATCACAGCGTTGATCTGTTTGTTTAATATTATCATTAGAAACAATATGTGACACGGCAATTGCTGATATTGTGGTCCACGTAAGCTCACATGCAGACAATTACGCAATGCTTTAAAATGATACGAATTAGGTGGTTTAGACTAACACATTGTGGTCCCCACACACACGACATACTCCCGTATCAAGTAATTGCACAAAGCTTCATCGTAACGCGTGATTATGCCAGAGTTATCCGTAAAATTTACAAAGTATATAGCACAGAGGTGTACAGGTCAGCAAATGAATGCAGCAAAGTAACATGTGCGTATACACTAGGTTGAGGCTGATATTAACCACTGATTTGCATCAGAAAGTCAATACGATGTAATAATGATCTTTGATCAATAAAACATAAAGTTCCTCAATTCGGTAACTTTCGGTTTTGGCAATAAGCTCTTTTTGCAAATATTCTGATGAAACTAGGTCCGTAAATCAATACGACAGAAGTTTAATCAGAATATCCCGGATAACAGTAACATAACGACCCGAAACCTCAGATTTTGGCAATCCTATCAAACGAAATTACGGTACTAAGACCATATGCCCATGAGGTGTTCAGCCACGAACGCGTAGTTTGTTATATTTGTATCACTAATGCACGCAATATTTAGTCTACGAAGCCTATCAGCATATCACACGTAATCAACATACGTCTCATTAGACTATACAATTCTTTAGCCTGTGTCAGATCCCCACTGATGTACTATCATTTCCTCTTTTTATCCAGGAAATCATTTTGGTTTTTCTAATTTTTAGGTCTTTTTGAAATTTTTCAATGTTTTTGGTTTTTCTGATAAAATGACTCCCCCTAAAATAAAGAACATATTTTTGGGTTTTTAATTTTTCTGAAAAACAAAACAAAAAAAATTGAAAGAAACAATCCACTTGAAAGCATCAACTTCTTTGAGGATTAAACAATCCCCTTGAAAGCATCAACTTCTTTGAGGATTATGATAGAAAAGAGAAATTCCCAATTAGCAAAGAGAAATTCCCAATTAGCAAAAAATTTAAAAACTAAAACTAAAACTAAAAAGCGATAAACCGAGGTGCCGATTAGTCCTGTTTTTCTTTTATATTGTTTACTTTTAAAAGATATTCAAAGCGGGATCTGTCAAAAGCTTTTGTAAACAAATCTGCACGTTGGTAGTCAGTATGGATTTTGACCATATCTATCAATTCCTTAGCGTAACAATCACGGATAAAATGATATTTGATCCGAATATGTTTCGCTTTAGAATGATTTTCAGTATTTTTAATTAATGCAATTGCGGCTTCGTTGTCACAGTGTATAGGGGTTTTAAGAAACTGCAAACCGTAATCCACCATCTGTTGTTGGATCCAGAGTACTTGCGAACAGCAACTTGAGGCTGCAATGTACTCAGCTTCACAGGTAGACAGCGCCACGGAAGTCTGTTTCTTGCATTGCCAGGTAATTAACCTGCTCCCTAAAAACTGGCAACCAGCTGTAGTAGATTTGTTATCTTTGTCACAGCCGCCCCAATCTGCATCACTAAAAGCAATAAAATCAAAATCATCATCATTAGGGTACCAAAGTCCTTTTGATAGACAACCCTTCAGATATCGAAGGATACGCTTGACCGTCGTCAGATGACTTTGTTTCGGCTTCGATTGATAGCGAGCACAGAGACACGTTGCATACATAATATCTGGTCGAGACACTGTCAAATACATCAGAGATCCGATGATTGCTCTGTATGTAAATGGGTCCGTCAGCTCCCCCTTAGCGTCCACTCCAATCCCGTGATTGGGTTGAATCGGGGTATCCATCGGCTTAGAGTCCTCCATCTGGAATCGGCTCAAGATGTCGGATACATATTTCGTCTGGTGAATGATGATCCCGTCGGGTCTTTGGTCCACCTGCAAGCCGAGGAAAAACTGCATCTCCCCCATTGCGCTCATTTCGAACTTTTCTTGCATGACAGTTTCGAATTCCCTGCATAAAAGTTCGTTAGTTGAACCAAATATAATATCATCAACGTAAATCTGTACTAGAAGCAAATCATCTCCCGTCTTCTTCGTGAAGAGGGTGCAATCGACAAGGCCGCGCTTGAATCCTTTGGAGATGAGATATGTACTTAGCTCCTCGTACCACTGTCTTGGAGCCTGGTGCAAGCCATATAAAGCTTTGTTCAGCACGTAGACCTTATCCCGGTGGATTGGGTCTTCAAAGCCTGGTGGCTGCCCGACATAAACCTCTTCCTTGACTTTCCCGTACAAAAATGCGCTCTTGACGTCCATTTGATAAACTTTGAATTTCTTGTATGAAGCAAATGCAAGGAACATCCGAATAGCTTCAATCCGTGCTACTGGTGCATAGATTTCATTGTAATCAATCCCTTCGATTTGATGGAAACCCTGCACGACCAATCTGGCTTTGTTACGAACAATAACCCCACGATCATCCTTTTTGCACTTAAACACCCATTTAGTGCCTATTTTCTTCCTTCCCGGCGGCAAATCCGTGAGCGTCCAAACTCCCAATTTCTGGAATTGCAATAACTCCTCCTGCATTGCCTCAACCCAGGCATCTTCATTCAAAGCGTCCTTGTATGTCCTTGGCTCTATCTGCGACACATAACATGCAAACGACCAATCATTTTGACTACCAGATTTTTGAATTTTGGCATATAATGCTAAAGCACCAAAACTCTCTGGTGAGTTAACGCTTTTCAGCTGCCCTCTGGTCATAACACCACTTCCAGGATCACCGATAACTTGCTCCAGCGGGTGAATACGATGAATCCAAGATTCCGGATAAACAGGTACAATAACTCCCGCCTGAGCAGTTAAGTTTTCTACAGCATCCAGATCATGACCCGTGTTTGATGATGAAGCAACTTCTGGAGTTGGAGTTGGGTTCACTGGCATTGCCTCTGGTTCTTCTGCATGTTCAAGAATGACTTCTTCAAATTGTTCAACTTCAGATTCTGAAGAGTCTAATGAAGTTGAAGCCTCTTGAAACACATCTTCCTCTTGTATAGGAACATTGGTATCATCAGAAGCTGGTAATGGGTTCACGGTGATTGGACGCACCAACGATGAAGTCGACGCGTTTTCACACTCGTAAAGTAATCTGATAACAGCTTCTTCAACCAAGCTATCTAGGTTGAATGATTCAAAGAAGTCTTTGTAATCAAACATCCAATCAGGACCCGTGCCTTGCAAATTTTGAGTATATCGTTGAACTTCCACGTTAGCCCAATCCTCCACTTGACGAGTTCGCTTGTTGAATACCCGTTTGAGCGGGGTTGCATATCCAACAAAATATCCCTCCTCAGCTTTAGGACTAAACTTCTCACCTGGATTCAACATCGTGCATGGCGCCCCAAAAGGTTCTAGATACTCTAAGTTGGGCTTTCGTCGGTGTAACAGTTCATAAGATGTTTTTCCAAACTTCTTCACTGTTAGAACCCGATTTAGTGTATAATTTGCTGCATAAATCGCCTCGTTCCAAAACATTACCGGAAGATTTGAATCAGCAAGCATTGTTCTAGCCGCTTCAATTAGAGTCCTGTTCTTTCGTTCAGCAACACCGTTCTGCTGTGGGGTGTACGGAGCCGAATATTCATGATGTATCCCTTTGCTTTCACAAAGTTCAACCATCTTGGCATTTTTGAACTCCGTCCCATTATCACTTCGAATTCTCTTTATCTTCACATTGTAGAGATTCTCCAGTCGAGTGAACAGAACTTTCAAGTTGTTAAAGGTGTCACTTTTGTTTTGCAGACACATCACCCATGAAAATCTCGAATAGTCATCAGTGACAACTAAACAATAAAGCTCTCCAAGATGACTTTTGCGCTTGACCGGTCCGAATAGGTCCATGTGCAGTCGCTCAAGTGGCATCTCAACAGAGTTAACTTTCTTCACTTTGTGGGCCTGTTTGTGTTGCTTTCCCTTCTTACAGCTTACACACTTGTCATTCAGGTGGAAATGTTTCACGTTTACTCCATCGACAAGCCCATTTTTCACAAGTTGATTCATTTTCCTCAGATGAATGTGCCCCATTCTTCGGTGCCACATTATTGATTCTTTCTCAGTCGCTTTGGATAGAAAACATGTTATTTGCCCCTGTGATGTCATCGCCTTGGACATATCAAGAATATAGAGATTGTTGACGCGAGGTGCCATCAACATTATCCACTCCTTTGGAATTTTGAAGCCCGGTTTGAGAATATAGCAGGATTTGTCATCAAAATGCACAGAAAATTGTTTATCACATATTTGACTGACACTCAGCAGATTATAATCTATCTGCTTCACATAAGATATCCGCTCAAAACTCACTATCCCATTACTCACGCTTCCTTCCATTGTGATATATCCACCTTTATTACCAGCGAATGCGACATACCCTCCATTGATGTTTTTCACGTCGAACAGCAATGCGAGATCCCCTGTCATGTGGCCTGAAGCTCCACTATCAACAATCCATAGACTGCTAATAGGGCCAGCTGAAGCTCCCTGCACACAAAAAGTAAATCATTTAGTTCTTTCGGGGGACCCAAGCCTGAGTCTCTGGCCTTTGAACATCAGCTTTCAAAGAAACATTTTCATTCACATTTTCAACAACGTTTTGTTTTGGATCAATCTTTTTCTGATTGTTCAAAACATTTTCCTTTTTCTCATTGACTTTAGAAGTAGAAGCTCCTGGAGTACCATTAGGTGACCAAGATTGTTCAGACCTTTTAAGAATGCGAATTTGAGATTTTGGTTTCTCAATTGGTTTCTGAACATTGTTAACAAACGTAACTTTCTTGGCTACCTTATCTGAGTTAACAGACTTAGGTCCAACATTTAATTTAACAATTGGTTTTTGTGGAACCTTTTGTCTATCAATTGTTGCGTTCACCACAGGCTTCCTCCATGATTGTTCCATAGCAATCCGATTTCTTTGATCATATTGAATTGGACGATTGTTCCTCATCTGATGAAAATTGTTTTGATTATAAAACTGTTGTTGTTGAGGAACAACTCGTCTGTGTGGTGGAACATAATGATCAATCGGTTTTCTCATGGAATTTCTCACTTCAACCTCATGTCTTTTATGCCTTACATATGGACACTGAGCAAGTAAATGCCCACGTTCTCCACATTTAAAGCATTTTCGGTACTCTTCAAAAACATATTGAGCATTTGGTTTAGCAAATGATCTAACAGGATATTGATCATTATACTGTTGATTCCTCAAACTCTCAGGAAGTGGTCCTTTTGAGTAAGTGGGCTCATGAAAACCATTAGCTTTGTCATTTGGTCGAATGAACTCTGTGACATGGACCTTTGGTTCTTGAGGAACATCCAAAAATAATTTCTTTAAAATTTCTGGTGGAATCTCATTTGTTCTCTCATGTTTTGGGAACCAAATAGTGCTTTCTTGCCAAATCTTTTCTATTTTAGCATAGTTAGCATTTTTGATTGGAAATTCCTCATCAGAGATGATTTTATCAGATCCTTCCATCCGATAAAACACCTTGACAGGTTTGTCACATGATTCATTCTCAAGGTCCTTTCTAATCTCATTCTTTTCAGACTTTTTCTCACGATGAACAGTTGCCATCGGATGCACATGTTGAGATGGTGACACTGGTTCAGTAGTAATGATGTGATTTTCTTTTGGAATTTCACATGCATTAACAGTTTGGTCATTACCAGTATCATCATTCTCTGAGTCTGAATCCACACTTTCAGCATAAACACCCTCATCATTCAAGCCTAAAATCGGTCTCACATCGGAATGAGGATCACCAATACTCGAGGTATTAGATTCCATTTCCGATGATGAGTCTGATTTTACCGAGCTCTCCGGTATAACTTGGTGATAGTTATGATTTTCAAAAAGAACCGGAGATGGCACAGACTTGTAATTAGTGGTGTTATCATCTATGATGTGATCTACCACATAAGCAATGTGCTTATAACTTTCCAACTTTTTGTTTACTTTCTCAGCAAAGCATTTTATGGCTGCCATTTCCAACTTGGTATTTTCAATTTCATTGATATAGTTGTTAATTGCCAATTGTTTCAATGATAAAGTGTTTTTCAAGTCGGAAATGTCCTTTTTGTAGCCATCTAATACCTTGTTGAAAGCATTCAACTCTTTGCGAGTAGATTGACTGTTTATGATAGCACTATCATGTTGAATTCGGAGTTGTTTATTCTCCTCAGTCAATCTATCACATGTTCCACAATATTTCTCACTTTTAATATCAATGCTAGACTCAGAACATACAGGTTTTGGCAGTTCAGTCATAGCCATCAACGCGAAATGAGCTTCCTTTCCAGTAAAGAATTTGGAATAGTCAACCTTGGTGAAAGCATCATCAGCAATGCACGATTTCCTTGTCATCAGAAAATCCGCTTCTGCTAGCAACTGATCTATGTCATCATCTAGTGATGTAACACTTGCTTCCGTATCCGATTCACTGTCTGAGTCAGAATAAACTGATTCACACTCCTCAGGAACATCAGAAACAGTATCAATCACCACTCCAGAATTAGTTTCTTCAACCTTAACCTCAACAGGTTCATTCTCCACATCCATCTCAGCCTCAGACTCATCACTTTCACACTCAGTTTCTTTCTTTTCATCTACCATCACCGACTCTTCAACATCAACCTTGCAAGCAACGCAAGCCACATTGCCACCAGTAGTGATTTCCTCCACTCCTATTTGCAATCCCGACCAATCAAACCTTTCATCTTGTTGAGTCATAAGTGCTTGATTCTGACTCGTGTTCTGTTGTGTCTCATTCGGTGTAGTGATCGGTATAACTGTTCGGTTAGTGTTGTTAGGAGATTGGTTTTGGATCTGGTTTGATGTGTTAGGTTGTCTATTTTGGTTGTTGTTAGAGTTGTTTTGACGGTTTTGGTAATTGTTGTTGTTTTGGTAAGAAACTCGGTTTTGGTTTTGTTGTTGACGATTCTGGTAGCTTGCATTGAATGGGTTTCTATTACCTTGTTTTGGTGGCTGGGTGCATTCACGTTTAAAGTGACCTCTTTCTCCACAGCTAAAACAAGTAACTTTCTCCTTGTTGAACCCGTAGGTTGTGTTAGGAGAAGTTCCCAAATCTGTTCTACCTGTCTTTTCAATAAACTCTGTTGCTCTTCTCATGATGCTTGCAAAAGCCCATTGGATATCAATTAGTTCCATCTCTTCCTTGTCGATCTGTGCATAGTCCTCATTGGTTAAGTTGTTATTCCCAATTTGACTAGCAACAAGTCCATTGTAAGATGAAACCATTGCTGAGACTAGTGCAATATGTTGTTGAGCAATTTCCACTGTCACATTGCCCAAGTTAGAAGTCTCCAAAACCACTTGTTGTTGATTGGGTTGAGTAACTTGGTTCATTGGTTGTTGAGATTGGCTAGCAGTATAGAAAGATGCTTGTTGCATTGGGGAGAATGGTGAAATGTAGGAATTGTTGTATTGTTGTTGTGGTGGTGGTTGTGTGTATGATGGTTGTGAGTAGGATGAAGTTTGTGCCATGTAATTGATGGTAGGTTTTGGTGATTCCATAACATTGGAAATGCAAGCAACATGTGGTGCAACTATCCCTCCTGAACTTGAGTTACTCACAGGAACTGAAGTACCTCCAAAGTATAAGCTAGGATTCTGAGGAACCTGTGCTCTTCTAGCTTTCCTCTTCTCTTCCATTTCCTTGTTTTCCAGCTTCTGTATAAACTCTTGAATAGTCCAGTATTGATATGCGTCCTTCTCCCTGAGAACTTCCACATGCTGATCCCAGTAAGGTGGTAGAGCATCTGCAAACTTATCCACCAAATTCTTCATAGGAATATGTATACCATAACTAGACAATTCAGTTAGCAAATGACTATATCTAGGAGTTAATTCTTTTAAAGTTTCGTTTCCAATATAAGAAAAATTCTCAAACTCCTTTCTCAGTTCATCCATCCTCAAACTTCTCGTTTTCTCATTCCCATCATGCCTCCTCTTAAGCACATCCCACAATTGCTTAGAAGTTGTACAAGTCCCAAATTGATGCAGCAGATCATTTGTGATTGCCTGAGTCAATTGGGAAAAGGCTTTCTTTTCCACCACATATTTCTTCTTCTCATCCTCAGTTAAGCTTTCCAACGGAATCATCTCACCTGTATTCTCCAAAATCGGTGCTGTGTAACCTCTAGCAATCATACTCCATGCCTCTGCTCCTTCCACTCCCATGCCTTCTAAATGAATCTTGAACTTGTTCTGCCACTGATTGTATTCTTGTATGTCCATGAGCTTCGGTGGCCTATTCCCGCTACCTGAAGACAAATCGTTAATCAAAGTAGAAATAGCATTTGTAGTTTGAGTGTTTACCACCGCCGCTGCTACTCCCCAGTAGTCAGGTTGTGGTGCTGGAGGTGCTACACTTTGAGGCATCGAGCTCGTCATCGCCATGTAGTTTATCGGTTGCGAAGACTGTGTGCTCGTCTTTTGTGCTGCCACTGTCCATGGGTCCATCACTTGCTGTTGTGGTTGTGTCGTTGCTGGTCTCGGAGTAGTCGGAAAATTCCACATAATCACGAACTTCGAAAAATCCAACACTTAGAAAAATTTTCCAAAAACTAGGTCTAGGTTCGCCCAAAAAGTCACACTTTCGTCCCTTTCTGATTCAAGTTCGCCCAAACAGTACCACTCGAAAGTAAAAACTCACCAGAATGTACAAACACACTATCACTTTTCACGTTCGTCCAGAAAAATTCTAGGTTCGCCCAGTATGGATCTAGGTTCGCCCGTTTTATCAACCGAAGGTGAAAAATGTAACCCGAAAGTGAAAAATTTAACCAACAAATTCCAGGTTCGCCCAAAATAACCTAGATTCGACCAACACACAACTCACCTTCGCCCACTGGTTCCAGGTTCACCCATTTTTCAGAAATTTTCAGATTTGAAAAACGGTTACACTTTGAAAAACGGTTATTTTGATCTCAGATTTTCAAAAGTTTGTGGATTTGAATGATCTTAATCAGGTTATGATTCGGAATTGATTTGGAGCAACTTTAATACTTGGAATTTTGAATTTTAACCACAAAATCAACTTCAAATCAATCAAAAACACTCAAAAACCATTTTCATGCAAAAACAGATGTATTTTGATCAAAAATATGTCCAAATCAACTCTGAGTTTATCAAATTTGTTGTTGTATGATCCGTATGGCTCTGATACCACTTTGTAAGCGAAAGAATTTGACTAAAACAGGATTATATGATCATACAAGTTACAAAACCAGGTGCGGAAACCCTAGTTCTGAACAAACTGATAAAACTCTAATCAAAACACAATCAATATCATTTTCAAAGCTTTTTCATAGATTAACTTTCTCAAATATTCAATTACAATCACACACACGTTAATCTAGATCAATTACAGACTTTCACAAAATAACCTGGAACCTGACCTGAACACACACACAACTGACAACTCTATTACATTCACAAAAACACAAAATCTATATATAGGCTCTGCACGTTCGCCCAGTTGATATGGTCGAATGTGGAGTTCTTCCACATTCGCCCACTCCAATGGTACGAATGAACATCTTTGTCAGCTTCCAGTCTACCTTCGTCCACTTATCTTCTACCTTCGCCCATATATACCTACCTTCGCCCATTCAACAAAAACTTAACATGTGTTAGTATCCAATCACTAGTCGCAAAACGCATCTACAATGACGAAGCAAGATGAGCTCGCTTTTTGGATGTTGTAGGAAAGGGAGCCGTCCCATAAGGTCAACTACACACGAGGCTCTCCTTACGGCCAACTCACTGATAAAGCTGTCATCTCGGATAACGGCCCTCCAAGGAGTTTCACACCTTTCTTCAGCCTTCCAATCTCACTTGGGAAAAGCCTGTCTCCAACCTTCACCCCGTTGCATGACGGCCAAGGACCGTCCGTTTTCTTTGTATTGAGTTTAAGCCCCAGGTAAGAGAACTAGAGGGTGCAAGACGAGTGCAAAGAGGTCCCATAGGGAATCCCCCTACTAAACCCCAGTGATAGCCTTTATGTAGTCATTACCAACATATAACCTAGCTGATTGGGAATAAAGGAATTGAACCCGCAAAAAAATGGACGGACAACGACAGTGAACCTTGCGGAGAAGGGTTGTACGGTTAACAATATTTTAGGATAAATTTATCTATTATAATAATTGAAAGCAATAAATCCCACATGACACTCAAATAGGGCATCCTCCCCCTTGAGTGTGCCATGTGCCATTAATTAATTTTAGGAAAAAAAAACTAAAAATAAAATTAGATTTTTTTCTCTCATGTTTCCTTCCATAATTTTTAAATGTTAATACCTTTTATATATGAAGAAACAAATAGTCTCACCACCGGTTAGGGATGATAAGATTATAGGTTGCTACAGGGTTGATCCTTCACTAACAGCTACGGCTTGGGGATTCCTGCAAATAAGAGTGAAAGTATGGGTGTGGAGACGACTACTCGAAGTAGTTGTTTATGACAAAAACGGGGTGAATGGGGATACTATCTAGTATGATAGCTCTCCAGGTCAGTAGAAAGTGTCCTCTCCCATTGGGGATGTGATCCCTTTTATAGGAGAGTCCGTATGCCACCATTACCCAAGTCCTAACCATGGTTAGGTTGTCTCCATCACCCTTAATTATGTTAATAAGGTGATATATGGAAAGCTAGATTAAAGGAAACAGTGGAATCGAATACTGCCTTAACTGGTGTAGTTACGTGATTCATGCATGGCTATTGACCATGCATGATATTCGCCTTGACCGGTCCTTGACTGTTGACTGTGTATTTAATGAGCTTTGACCAAATCCTGCGCATGGCTTTCTTCCGCGCGCCAGTGTTGTTCCGGGTTTGGGTATGCGGAATGGTATATTCAGTACCCAATCCCATCAAGTCCCCCCAGTCCAGTGTGTCTCTCATCTTAGATGTGAGGGATGCTGGACTAATTTGTAATGGGTTACTTCCTGTGGTCTTTCTTCTGTGTACCGACTTTGCGTTACGTGCTGACGTGAACATTATGCGGAGAACGGGTTTGAATTTTACGTCGTTTGTCCGCATTGGTGGGACACGTCAGTTTGCATGTGTGGACAGATGTCATTTCCCCCTTGTGTTTGAAAATTTGTGGACCATATGGCGAGTGGTATTGACATGACCTCTGTCAATTGGGACGTGTGCAGAGACGTGTGACCGGCGGTTGTCAGGCGAGTGGGCGCGTGAGGCGCGTGTGACGTCGGTTTGTTTTCCATTGCACACGTGCCATCCTTTCATTGGACTCACATCCGAAAAGCTTGTCCATGACGTCAGGCACATTAATTGCAAAGCCTATATATTAAATTTTGAATGTGGCTTCTTCCATTTCAACTGTTTCAAGATTTTTGAATTTCTTTCTCTTCAACGTCTCTTTCTTCACAAAATTATCCTTCAGCTATGTCGCAAGATTCCCAAGATGTGCAAGAGTCGAGTAAAACCTCCGACACTGTGAAAGATCTGGGGAAGGAATCATCAAAGAGCATAGAAGCCACCACTATTAAGTGGGATGAAGACTCGTTTTTGGGTTTTATTGACCGGTACGGCATATTGCCGGAATGGGAGCCTGAACTTCCTGCTGAAGGAAAAACTGCTTTAAAGGCTCCTCCTGGTAAAATTACCTTGTATGCTGCTGCTTTCACTAAATGCTGTTTTCGGTTGCCAGCCTCCAAATTTGTGGTGGATGTGTTACTGAAATATGGAGTGCATCCTACACAATTGACTCTTTATGGTTGGTGCCGGATACTACATTTTGAAGCCACATGTCGTTCACTGGAGATTGAACCCACGTGGGAAAGATTAAATGTCTTTTATGTCCTTGAAGCAGCCCGTGGCGGAAGTGGCTGGTTTAGCTTGGGCATTCGCCGGAAAGTGAAACAGCTTGTTTCGGAAAAAGTGAAGTCCATGTATGAATGGAAAGACAAGTTCTTCTATATCAAACATGGTGTTATTCCTGCACCCTTTCAATGGATGGTGCTTGGTTTGAGAGAGAAGATTGCTGAATTCCCCCCTATGGTGGGTTATAAAGATCAGGATTGGTACAAAACACTCTGTGATCATGCTACTCCCCTGATGATGGATGAATGTCCTGAGAGTGTTTTGAACTTGTTGGGGATTAGCCTTATCTGCCCTGAGGGTCAAGACCCGAATCCTTCAAAAGGTATATGGGTTATATTTGTATTTTGTCTTATGGATATACTTTGTGTTATTCCTCACATGTTTCTTTATTTATCCAGATGTCTCTTTGTTTCAATTGTTTGCTAAGCACGGTGAAGCGAACGTGCCGTATGCTCCGGTTGTTGCCGGTGTTCCGCGCTTGTCTGAGAGGACCAGTGGGAATTTTTTGCATCCCAATTTTGTAGATCCTCCAAAGCAGTATGTTCGAACAGGTTTGTCTTTTCTTATCCACTTTTTTGTGTTTATTTTTTGTTTTATGTATGCGAAGGAAGCGCACTTGGTACGCGTTCTGCGTACTGATTCAGCGCGTTCTTCGTGTTAGGTGCGGGTATACAACTCCGCAGGAAAGTTCATGACGATGTTGAGGAAGTTACTTCGGAGCGCAAGGAGTCCTTTGGTTAGTCTTCATAATTTCGTAACTCATTTCTTACGCATGTGTTAACTTGATACAGATGTGGTTACCGCGCCAGGCACAAGTACTTCTAGGAAGCGTGTTGTGGCTAGTAAGAGGACCAAACCACCCGCCGCGCCTATCATTGTTGAAGAGGTTGATGAAGACTTGACTGAGTCTGATACAGAACTGGAGCACAAGCGCGCCAGGCGGTCTTCTCCTATCCGAGAATCAGGTGGTGTTGCTGAGGGTCTATATCAGCAGAGGGTTGCTGAGCTGGATCAGAAACAAGTGCAAGTTCCGCAATCCTCACTTGCGGGTCTGGATGTTACTTCACCCGGACCCATTTCCGCGGTTCCAGTGAATGTATTCAAACCATTGACGTGGCCGTCTACGGACAAGCTGGATATCCCAGTAAAGCCTCCACCTGTGCGCGAGAACTTGCCCATGAAAACTCTAAGGCATTTGTCTGGTACACATGTTTTTCTTACCTCTTTACCGCGTTTGTGATAAATGTGTTGAAGTATTGTGAGCAGCATTTTATGTAGGGCAACATCCTTTTGCAGAGTCTCGGAAGAAGCACTCCTCTCTGTTGAAGGAAGTATCTACATCTGCCCAACCAACTGACGTGACCGAGCAAGTGATGCCGGTTATTGCTGAAACAACGGTTGGTGAAAAGTTGTGTTCTCAAACTACTCCTATCCCGGAGGACCTGGATGTTCAAGTGGAGAAGGAAGTGATGCAGCAAGAAGGATATGTTCAAGCTGAGTTAGTGACTGATGTTGAGAAAGATGCTGGTAAGCTGGTGGATGAATCTGTAACACCAAATTTGGAGACCGGTTATCTTGGTTTGACGGAGCAAGCACATGAGCCGAGCTCGTCTCAAGGATTTGAAGCAGCACTTGATAGTCAGAAGGTCGATGAACTTGTAACTGAGAATCCATCCAACTTCCAGCGCACAGTTGTTGATTCTACCATTGTTTATACTGACATCTCCTCCGGTGGTGGTGGTAGTTCTGGTCATCGGCGAAGAACGTTTTCCTTTCGCCCCTCTGATTCGTCTAGGCCATATCAGCCGCGCTGGGATATCATGGACACTACTCGCTTCACAAATGCGCTTGATGCGCAAGAGTTTGTTATGATGTCCGTTCCTCCTGCGGAGCGTGATTATCAGGATAGCGTTGACCGTCGCTCCTTATTTATTGATATGGCCATGAATCTTTCTCTTGGTGTCAGCGGTCTTGGATCCCTTATCAGGCGTGAAAATGAGTTCCAAAGGGATTACCAGAATTTAAGGGATTCTGAAGCTGCGCTTTTGGGGAGGGAAGAGGAGTTCCAGCGTGCTCGTCATGACGTACGTGCTGAGATTGAGCATCATCAGAAAGTTGCTCGTGATGCCGTTGAAGAGTTGGAGAGAGTAAAGAAGGAGAAGGCTGATGCGTCTCATGCTTGGTCAGTAGCTTGCAAGAGGACGAACATTGAGACTGAACAGCTGCGGTCCTCCATTAAAGACTTGAAACTTGAGAATTCTAATTTGAAGAAAGAGATGGAGCAGACTCAAGCAGCGTTCGAAGGGAAGCAAACTGAGCTTGCTGATGTTATTCAGAAATACAACTCTCAACATGATGAGCTTATTCGCGCAACTGCTTCTTTGTCTGATGTGGAAGCCAAAATGGAAAAATTGACTTCGGAGAACGCCCAAATCCAGGGAGAGAAAGCCTTGGCGGAATCCTCATGTACGCAGGCAAAAGTGGAGTTGGACAAGGTCCAGGCTTTGTTCCAGGAAGCCACTGATCTAGCCGTTGCTGCCAACGAGAGGATTGCCTGGTTGATGGGCGATGGAGTTGCTGGGGTATGTCGAAAAACTTTCTATCTTTTTTGCTTTAAATTGCGTTGTATATGCTGATTTTTATTTTGCGCAGGTATTCAAGCGTGTCTGGAACGATCCTGCGCTGACAGAAGTGATTGCGCGCATCTCAAGTTCATCCGTGAAGCAGGGCATCAAGATTGGTTTCTCCGAAGGCTTCAATCACCGTGCTGAGGGCAAAGAAAAAGAATCCGGTCCCTATGAGAGTGAGGCATATGATGATGAGCTGCTCAAAGCCTATGACGACTACGAGCACCTGAAGTTCGAAGTCTTTGACTTGTTGGAGGCCTGCGCGAAGACTGATGATCCTGCTGGGGAGCTGCGCAACTATTTTATCAAGTCTGATCGCCTTGGTGCGGAGCTCGCTGAGAAGGCGCAGACGGAAGAGAAGGGTAAAACTGTAGCCACTGATGCGGAAGCCGGAACATCCTCCAATGCTGAAGGGAAACGCGCAGAGGGCGCTGGGAGTGATGATATCTCCCAATATTTGAACCTTTAGTTTATTTTTTATGTATGATGAACACTATTGATGTATCATGGTTGCATGTCTTTTGTTGAACACTTTGATTTTCATGTATGCTAAACAGTGCAACTCCCTTTAACTTTATTTTCCACGTGTGCATGGTGATCATTAGGTGATGTCATCTGATGTGCTTCTGACGCAGGTGACTGTCAGTCTGCCCTTGACGTGACTGTTATGACGGCGGTGACAGGGTGCCTGTCAGTCTTCCCTAGGGTAATCGAGTGGATTACCATTAATGGTAATTAATGATGGTAACCTCTCTCCTCTATATATAGTAAGTACAATCATCAGAACAGTTTATACCTTTAAAAATTTTCACCACTTTCTCTGAAAAAATGGCGTCCAAAACTTCAAGCAATATTCTAAATGCCAAGGAGATTTTGGCAGTGCAGGGTATTACCCTCTTGTCCTGTTATCCTGATCATGATTGTACTTCCACTGAAGCCCTTGATCGTTTGGCAGAACATTGTTCATTTCTGCTGTCACAGGAGGACATGCGTCCAGATTATCTAGATGATCAAGGTACCATTGATGGAAAGCCCTTGAAGATGAAGAAGTTGTCTGAACTAGGAGATGTGAAGAAGAAGACTTCTAAGAAGGTTACGGGTTAGGATGTGTATATCCTACGTAGGAGTCTTTGTGTAAAGTTGTGTCTATCCTTTTTCTCTCTTTTTTTTTGAGTGATTGTTTGATCACTGTGTCATGGGGTTTTAGTTCTAGTCCCCTCTTGTTTTGGTGATAATCATCTACGATTTTGGTATGTAATCTATATTTGCTAGCCACCAGTTTGTATAAAAATGTTTTTTGTAATGTTAATGAACTTTGGAAATCAATTCCTTATTACAGAATCATTGTAGCATGTTACATGTAACATATACGTAACTGAGCTGCATTCCAGGTGCGTGGAATTGGTGAACCGTCTAATCGCTCTAGGGCATATGCCCCTTTTCCCAGTACTTCTTGAACCTTGTAAGGCCCCTCCCAAGTTGGGGCCAGCTTTCCTGGTTTTTCTGCATTTGAGGCTTCACGCGGAAAGTTTGTTCTTTGACCCGCGCATTATAATATTTCTCTAACTGTCTTTTGTATGCGGCTTCCCGTACATGAGCTGAATCTCTCCGTTCATCCAAGAAATCTAGATTCATACGCAGCTCTTTGTCATTGTCGATTGATTCCGCAAGCAAGATTCTTGGGGAAGGATTTGTAACTTCTGTTGGGATAACCGCTTCAGTTCCGTAAGTTAGGCTGAATGGTGTTTCCCCATTACTTGTCTTGGGAAGTGTGCGGTGGGTCCAAAGAACATGTGGTAATTCATCTACCCAACCGCTGCGCTTTGTTCCCAAGCGTGTTTTGATTCCCTCTACAATACTTCTGTTTGCCCTTTCAACTTGTCCGTTGCCTTGGGGGTGCGCCACAGAAGTGAAGATTTGCTTGATTTTCATAGAATGAAGCCATTCTTGTAAGTGCTGGTCCGTAAATTGCGTTCCGTTGTCACTCACAATCTCCATGGGTAGTCCAAATCTGCAAATTATGAACTCCCATATGAATTTCTTGATATTGCGCCCATCGATTGTGGCTAACGTCTCGTTTGATTCACACTCCATGTTCTGAGAAATATTTACCATCCGAAAAGAGGAAAAAACGGAGTCCTTCTACCCATTTGGTGAAATAGTCAATAGCGACCAATAGGTATTTGACATTGCCTGGCGCGGTGGGAAAAGGTCCCACTAAATCTATGGCCCATTTCTGAAATGGCCATGCTGCAGTGACCGGTACCAAGTTATTCTTTGGCCTAAGTGTTCCTGGCGCATGTCTTTGACCGGTACCAAGTTAATCCAAACAAGGTGCATTCCGGGCCAAAAGTATCCAGCATTCATAAGTTTCGCAACGACCATGCGAGGTCCTGCATGTAGTCCGCATGTACCCTCATGAATGTCTCGAATCAGGTATGTTGCTTCTGCGGAATCGACGCATCTGAGTAATGGCCCAAGGTAGGACCGCCGATACAGGATGCCATTATTTACTTCATAATGCAAAGACTTGTGTTGCAATTTCCTTGCTTCCGCTTTGTCGTCTGGGAGAACACCCTTGGTTATGAAAGCCATTATTGGAGTGATCCAGGATTCTTTACCTGTTTGGATTACATTCACCTGTTTCGACGGAACGGATGGTTTGGCTAGTGTCTCGACTCGGATGTCTTTTGCCATGTGGTCGAATGCGGTTGACGCCATTTTGCTCAATGCGTCCGCTGGCTTGTTTTGGCTTATGCGGACATGGATTACTTTGCAGTAATGGAAATCTTTCATTAACTCTTTGGTATGCTGTAAGTACAGGACCATGGTTGGTTCCCTTGCTTCATACGTGCCATCAATGTGGTTGGCGACTAGCATTGAATCCACGTGTGCTTCAATGTGCTGTGCGCCCATCTTTTTCGCAATTCGCAAACCAGCAAGCAGAGCTTCATACTCTGCCTCATTGTTTGTTGTTTGGAACTCGAGCCGAATTGCGTACGTGTATTCTATTCCCTCCGGTGTTATTAGGCGTAGGCCTGCGCCCGCGCCTTCATCATTACAGGCTCCGTCGGTGTACAATTTCCATACCTGGGTTTCATCGGGAGTGACCGAATTGGATGATGCCTCTTTGGTGCACTCTTCAATTTTATCTGCTGGGACCTCTGTTAGGAAGTCTGCGAGGACTTGTCCTTTGAAGGAGGGTCTTGTTTTGTACGAAATTGAGTGCTCCCCCAACTCTATTGCCCACTTTGCCAAACGTCCGGAGAGTTCTGGTTTTCGCAAGATGTCGTTGATCCGGAAGTCTGTGAGGACGTTGATTGGATGTCCATGAAAATACCTCCGCAGTCTTCTCGATGCATGGACTAATGCCAGGACCAGCTTTTCCATTGTCGAATAACGTGTTTCCGCATCTAGAAGCATATGGCTGACATAGTAGATTGGGGTTTGGACCCCTTTCCGGTCAACCATGAGAACTGCCCCGATAGCTTTGTCTGTTACGGACAGGTACAAGGTGAGTGGTTCCTTTGGTAGTGGAGCTGTGAGTGTTGGCAGGTTGCCCAAACACGTCTTCATTTCTTGGAATGCATTTTCTGCTTCTTTCGTCCAGTTGAAATTGGACTTTTTTAAACAATTTTTCAGCGTGTCCACGAAAGGAAAAGATTTGGACGCGTAGTTTGACAGGAACCTGTTCAAAGCTACTAGCCGTCCCATTAACGTTTGTACCTCCTTGATTGAGGATGGTGATGGCATCCGTTCAATTGCTTGAACCTTCTCTGGATTTGGACGGAATCCATCTTTTGTTACCAACACGCCGAGAAACTTTCCTTCCTCCATTCCGAAGGAACATTTCCCCGGATTGAGCTTCATCCGCACACTTCGTAACTGATCAAATGTTTTCTGTATGTCGAGTAACATTTGATCCTCCTCTCTGCTTTTGATCACCAGGTCGTCAACATATACCTCTAGGTTTACACCGATTTGTTTGACAAAAGCGGTGTCCATTAATCTTTGATACGTTGCCCCTGCATTTTTCAGCCCAAACGGCATTTTGGTGTAGCAGAAGGTACCCATGTCTGTGCGGAAAGCAGTTTTATCCTCGTCTTCTTTGGCCATTTGTATTTGATGGTAGCCCTTGTAAGCATCGAGGAAGCATTTGAATCTGTATGGCGCCAAAGAATCGACTTTTAGGTCAATTTCAGGCAGTGGGTAACAGTCTTTTGGGCATGCCTTGTTTAAATCTTTATAGTCGACGCACATGCGCCATGTGCCATTAGATTTCCCTACCATAACCGGGTTTGCTACCCAAGTTTGGTATTTGCTTTTGCGCAATATACCGGCCTTCAAGAGTTCTTCTACTTGCTCGTTCATCGCCTTTGTTTTTTCTGGCCCCATGCTTCGTTTCTTCTGAACAATAGGCTCTGCATTCTTGTAAACATTGAGCCTGTGCTCCGCAACGTGTCGCGGAACCCCGACCATGTCTGATGGTTTGAACGCGAAAATGTCCATGTTTTTTGTCAGCAGCTGTTTCAAGTGAGTGCGGATGGGGTCAGAAATTGCATGGCCGATGACAACTGTTTGTTCCGGGAATAGAGGGTTAATAACCCATTTTTCCGGTTCGGTCCGAACAGTTGGTTTTGCTTGTTTTGAAGGCCTGGATGTTTCTGTTGCATGACACGTTTTATTTCCCCTGATGAACGCGACTCCTGTTCGCGTTGGGAAGCCCATCATCTGGTGAGGTGTGGAAGCATTGCAGTTGAACTTTGCCAATCCCTCTCGACCTAGGAGGATGTCATGCGAGGAATTGACTGGGAGCACGGTGAAGTCGCACGTTTCGGTGCGTGAGTGTTTCCCGTCGGAGAGTGTTACCGGGAAAGTGAGCGTGCCCAATGGGTAAATGGATTCATGAATGAAACCGGATATCGGCTCCGTTGTTGGTACTATCCTCTTTTTGTCCTCATCATCCAGCTGGTCAAAACACTGCTGGTACATGATATCGGTGCTACTGCCATTATCCAGGAACATGTATCGTGTTCGATAATGGCCAACAACCCCTGTTATGATTAATGGAGCTGTGGAGCATGCTCCGCCTTTTACCCTTGGCATAATCACCTGTTCTTCTTTCCAGGAATCGTTCTTCGCCTCGATGAAGGTACGCTTATGGCTTGCGCTCCTGTGAATCATGTTGCATGTGTTGCGGGAGGCGTTGTAGACATGATGCGCGTTGAGATTGCGTATCTTCTTTTGGGAGGATTCTCCTGCTTCTGTGTTGTCCCTCTGCTTTCTTCTCATGTTTTTAACAAGATGCGTCAGTTGACCAGATTTGATTGCGTTTTCGATTTCCGTCTTTAAGCTATAACAATTATCCGTCATGTGACCGTGGTCCTCATGGTATTCACAGTACTTTGACCTGTCCACGTTTTTCCTGTCACTGCGAAGCTCTTGTGGCTTTGGAAATTGGATCTGTTCTGTTTTTAGCACCTCAGATGGTGTTTTGGACAGTGGTGTCCAATCATAGTTCTTCTTTGAATGTCCCTTATTATCGCGGGATCCTCTGGAGCTCAGCATGTTTCTTGCATCTTGTGAGGAAGAATATTTTCCTTCCTCTGCCGCGCCTGAGATTCTTGACCAAACGGACTGCTTGCCCTTTCCTCTGTTATTTGATGGTCCATGATGACCGTTACCTTGCTGTGCGTTTTTGTTGCGTTGGAAAGAGCGCTCTGAAGACGCGTAGACTTTGGCGGCTTCAATTACTTCATCCCAAGCTTCCGACACGCCGTCTTTGCCGGTTAAGCATCTCATTAGATCATCATTTTTTACCCCGTGTATAAAGGCTGCGCGGGTAAGTTCTTCTCCGCATCCCAGTTGGAGTGCTTCCTTGTTGTATCTGATTATGTAGTCTTCCAAAGACTCATTATCGTTGCGCGAACACAAAAGGATATGGGCTTTGTCCTTTTTATGCTTGCGCAAATGAGAGAAATGGTTTTTGAACTTCGTTATTAAGTCATCGAAGTCAACGAGACTTCCAACCGGCAAACTCTCGTACCAAACTCTAGCCGCCCCCGTTAGGGTTTGTACGAATAAGTGACACCAGGCTTGCACTGGCCACAATTTGGAGCTGCCAGCACAATCGAATGCGTGCAGGTGATCATCAGGATCACGCAGGCCATCAAATCTTCCAATGGTACTTGGTAATTTACATTCTTGCGGCATCGGTGCCTCTGCAATTCTTGCGCAGAACTTCGAACGTTCTGCGAAAGTTTTTGGTCTGTATGGCTTGTACAGATCGTCATCTTTAGGAGCCAAGCTGCTGGCAGCAGTTTTGGAATGCTGCTTCTTACTTGTGTCATGATACACTTCGTCCTCAGATTCGTAGCCGTCTGGTTCACCGTTCAGGTTGACGGGGTCCTGGCCATGAGTATTTCTACCACGGCCTCCACCACGTACCGCCTGACGGTGTCCCTTTGCGTGACGGCCACTGTTGTTCTTCTGTGGGGATTCTGAATCATCCCCACTTAGGTCAAAACTTAACGCCTTCTGAGTCTTGAGTTTTGCTTGTTTCATTACCATCTTCTGGTATTCAGCAATCGTTTTTGAGTTTTGTTGGGCCAACCATTCGTCCGGGTCAACCGAAGAAAGGTTGTCCTGTGCCTTTTTTCCTCCATTTATTCCTCCTTTTGTTGGGTGGAATTGGAATGTTGAGGCTTGTTGCCTCTGGGCCACATTCTTGGTGATTGTGTTTGGTGTTACGTCTTGGATTTCTTCGTTGACTGTGGCCTCGGCATCAACGTTGTTGTTTCCATCCTTTGAGAAAGCCATTGTGCTAGTTTGAAAGATTGGTTTAACCGTATGGGATGGCATCAATGAAGAAACAAATAGTCTCACCACCGGTTAGGGATGATAAGATTATAGGTTGCTACAGGGTTGATCCTTCACTAACAGCTACGGCTTGGGGATTCCTGCAAATAAGAGTGAAAGTATGGGTGTGGAGACGACTACTCGAAGTAGTTGTTTATGACAAAAACGGGGTGAATGGGGATACTATCTAGTATGATAGCTCTCCAGGTCAGTAGAAAGTGTCCTCTCCCATTGGGGATGTGATCCCTTTTATAGGAGAGTCCGTATGCCACCATTACCCAAGTCCTAACCATGGTTAGGTTGTCTCCATCACCCTTAATTATGTTAATAAGGTGATATATGGAAAGCTAGATTAAAGGAAACAGTGGAATCGAATACCGCCTTAACTGGTGTAGTTACGTGATTCATGCATGGCTATTGACCATGCATGATATTCGCCTTGACCGGTCCTTGACTGTTGACTGTGTATTTAATGAGCTTTGACCAAATCCTGCGCATGGCTTTCTTCCGCGCGCCAGTGTTGTTCCGGGTTTGGGTATGCGGAATGGTATATTCAGTACCCAATCCCATCAATATACAAGATTTTTTAAAGAAAAAATTTACACCAAATTAACAAGCGTTTTATTATCCTTCCAACGAGTACCATATTGCCATATAAAAAACGGAGAAACAAAACGACTATTTTTTGTGGGGTTTTGTTCATACAGGAAAAAAACACAAAGTGTTCAGATAATTTATTAATCATGTATAGGAACTTCCTATTAGGAAGTCACTAATTATGTTCAAATCAGTAAATATGAATTCTATTTTCAACATGTGTTAGCATTGGAGTTGTATATTGTTTTAGGTTAGGTATTAATATTAGAGTTATACATTGTTTAAGGTTAGACATTAACATTTGAGTTACATTGTTAATTGTTTTAGGTAGGGGTGAGCAAAATTAACCGCCATAACCAATAACCGAACCATAACCAACATAACCGAACCGATTTTAACCAATAACTGACATAACCAATGGTTATGGTTATGAAATTTCTTTAACCGGCCGAGCGGTTATGGTCATGGTTTTGAAACTTTGGTTAACCAATATAACCATAACCGAACCGAACTTCTAGTTTTAAGACTATATATTATGTTTTACACTAACCATGTAAATGTTTTATACTAAAAAAAAGTATACTAGTAAGAACACAATCTTGATGTAGATGACCTTTATTTTAATAAAGAATTAAAGTTAGGTTTAAATAAGTTTTTTTATTGTCTGAAAAAATCTTATTAATAAGGATCATCCATTCGTAGTTTAACAAAAATAAAATGTAATCTTGTTAGTGTTATTAAAAAAACTTGAGTTAAGTTCACCATAGTAGGTTCCATTTTTTATTTTGTAGACCCATACGATTTTAACTTTTAAACTTTAGTCGAAAGTTAGTTTTAGTTGAAGTTTATGGTTAGTAATCGAAATAACCATAACCGAACCATAACCTAATTCATAACCGATTAACCATAACCGAAGTTTGGTTATGGTTATGGTTAAGGTTAAGGAAATCCCATAACCGAAATAGTGGTTATGGTTATGGTTAATGGTAAAAACCGAACCAAACCGACCCATGCACACCCCTAGTTTTAGGTTAGGTGCTACCCGAAACTTTCTTGCATGTAACTATAAAGCACATCATTCTATTTCATATGTAAAAATTGATATGTCATATTAGATTTCTCAGCTCCGAGACATTTCAAGGCTATAATCTAATCTATCTATATATATAAAAAAAAACGTATATGCTGACGTGACGTGCAATGGAGGCCTCAACCTCCCCTTGAGAGTGTCACGTGGCATCATAATTGAAAGATTTTAGTGTTTTTGAACTATTTCCTTTTTTAATTAAAAAAAAGATAAACATAAAACCCTAAATTAAATTGAGTTATTTTAGGAAAAAAGAATTTAAAAATAAATTTAAATTTTTCTCTCTCATGTTTCCTCCCATAATTTTTTAACGTTTATATCTTTTATATACGAGATTTTTTAAAGAAAAAATTACACAAAATTAACGAGCGTTTTATTATCTTTCAAACTAGTACCATAGACCTATATAAAAAACAGAGAAAAAATGACTATTTTTTGGGGGGTTTCGTTCATACATGAAAAAAAACACACAAAGTGCTCATGTTATTCATTAATCATGTTTTTTCTTTTAAACCATGTTCTTATCTACGATGTTGAAAATCAACCAAATCGCCATGTTATCATTGGAATTTTACTAGGTATACTTCATCAAGAGAAGTTAAGAGAAAAAATCGCGCAACACTGCAACACATGGTGTCACCTTATAGCAATGTTATTTTTTTATTTATTTAATTCCAAGATTAATAATTATTACTATTAGTACTAGTGGGAATGCCCGCGCGTTGCAGCGGGTGTCCCTACTAATTTCATATTTAATTATGATGTCTATTAGGAGGATTTTCCTGCTTCTTTTGGCCTAAATACGAAACACTGAAAGACATATTCATAAATTTAATTTATGATAAACATGGTCAAAAGAGGCCTGATGGCCATGAAATTAAGGAGGTAAGATTATATTCATAAATTTTATAGAGGAGGCCTGATGGTCACTAAAAAACAGTTTGTGCTCACAATAAGCTGGCATCTATAATGGGAAGAAGTTTCTTTATCTCATTCTTTGAGAGACCAAGCATATTCACTGCATTAAAAAGATAAATCATTTTTTTAGTAAAACTCTATATCTACAGCACCATAATAACATTAGATGCAGCAAATGGAATAGCCACTAAAAGGTTAACAAATCATTCGCTCAGGTGGGTCAAACACGCAGACAGTCACACAAAGTCTAATACCATCTTCAAGTTTAAACTTTTAGACCAATAACCATTAAAAATTCAAATTAATAACAACAAACACATCTTATTAGATAGAATAAAAAAAAAGTACCGAATTGAGATATAACAAACATCTTTCACAAACTTTTTTTTTTTTTTTGTCAAAATGAGTGCAGTCTGAAACAGGTCATTTTTAGTACAAGACCTGTCAGGTTGGCTTGCAACAACTTCTTGTCATCTTTTTAATGTTAATGCTATGATTGTGATTAAAGAACATATTATTACAATAAAATTGTAAATCTTTGAATAAAATTATTTAAGTAACTAATCAAACAATACCTTCGGAACTGATGGTATGAGTTTCATCCTACTGTTGCGAAACTCATCATCACCATCAACAAACCACTGCAAGAGAGACCCTTCCGCAAATTCCTTGGTCACAAAGTAGAAAACCATATTGTAGTTGGTCGAACCGTGTACCTTCAGTAATAGAATGTTATTATCTTAACAAAACAACATGCTTATTATTTAAATTTGACATTTTTAGACAGCTTACTTGAAGACCGAACACTAAACAAAAATGACCCTTTTGAGAGGCAACCTATACAAAAATGGCAAATATATAAGAATAAATAAGCGTGATAAATCAAAAGGCACCGTTGTTCCTATTAAGGAAACAGGAAGTAAAATGAAAGTGAGTGACACAAGTTTGTACTTTGAACAATACTATTGCACAAGTCCTCTTATTGGCTAAATAAATACACAACTGGCAATGAAATAGTAACTTGTAAGATATCATTTAGTCATTCTAAGCCTAAAGTTGATGATACTTAAAATTGTAGTGGTTATACAAGGATGAAGCACATGAGCCATGAATTGAAATAACATTTCAGGTGTTTTGAGTAATCTTATTTTTGTTGGCATATATCGTAAATTTGAAAGTCGTCTAAATATATCACAATTGCAGGGTGGTGTACATCTATTTTTTTATGAACTTGCAAGATTTTGAATACTATAATATTTTTCAGATTCTTCAATATGGACTAAGTCTTTAATGCAACCAATGTATTTTAATCACAAAATATTTCATCTGCATATCATTCTCCAAACGAAATTATATGAAATCTTAAGACATTTAGTCAGTTAACTATACATACATGAAACTTGAAAGGACCATATGAAAACATGAAGACAATAGTTTCCATTAGTAAAAATCCATAAATATAATGGTATTCGTAGGTTGACAATAACAACACATAATAACTAACATAAGAAGGAAAAAAATGTGAATTAATAGCCTGCAAAAATTTAAAAGCCTACTTGTGCGGCACAACCCGGGCATCTAGCAACATGGTCCATTCGCTTGGTGTCTTTAAACCAGTCAACAGCAACAAGATCCATAAGAGGTTTACCTCCAGGTATCTTTTATCATGTTTAACAACAAGAATTAAAAAAGGAAGCATGAGATATTAGAAAAATACTTTAAATCTTAAAGAAATAATAATTTGATGGAACCAAATGGTGATAGACCTTTGATTTATCACAGCAAAAACGCTTGCTACGAAGTTTAAAATTGTTTCCATCAGAAATTCTCCAACAATTCTGGCTATTTTCATTATCATCTCGCCAAAGATTACCCAAAACAAGAGACAAATCAATTTCAACAACAGGTTCTTCTTCAAAGGCTACAAATAGGTAAGTTTCATCATAAGTTAACAACAGAATATAATGAATATATTTTATATTTTAAAACCTACCAGTCCGTTTGGTCTCCTGCTCAATGGTATATGCCTAAAAATGTTTAACAGAATAAGAAACTGCAATAGTGTTAGAACAAAATAAAATTATATAACCCGTTACCACCTCTTCATCAGGGATTTGGAAATCATCATCTTCATCTGAGTATTCATCCATCATTTTTGCAGCATTATCAACAGATTGACTTCGATTATGAGCAGATGTCAAATTGATCTTTTGGGATTTTTTGTAGGAAAAACCTAACAATAATCGTCAACTACGTGTGGCAGAGGTTAAGGTTAACAGAGATTAGGGTTCCGCTGACAAATCCATCTGATGAAGGCGGCGGCGATGTAAGGTTCTGGTCACCACAACATCATCCGTTCTCCATTCTCTCTCTCTCTCTCTCTCTCTGTATATATATATATATATATATATTATATATATCTTTACCCGTTCCCTCTCCCATCGCTCTTTCTCTTGGTATTCTGTAACCCCTGAGGAATGGCAGAAGAAGTTCTCTCTCTCTCTCTCTCTCTCTCTCTCTCTCTCTCTCTCTTCGTTTTCCTGATCATTGAGTACGGTAACTCAATCGTTGATTTCATTGAATGGCAGTTCAAGATATTGATTATTCAATTGAATTTCCATATGAGAATGAATGAGGTATTAAAGCAGATGTTGCGTATTGAAGGAGTGGTTGGGGTGAGATTAATTATGAATAAGGGTAATAAGGGAATTAGGAGGGTAGGAATGGAATGAAATTCTAGGTTTTAACTAAAATCAAAAGATAAAATTACATTAATAACCTTGTAAGTGTCTTAATATACCTTTAGGTGACTAATTTACCCCTATCAATTAAGCTTTATTAAGTTGTATATGTAGCTACAAAACTTGTACCCATAACAAAATTACAATCTTAGCCATCACTCTTCCTTAATAAGATAATATAGATTAGTATTAGTATTATTAGAATGGTTATATTTTTCAATCCCGGGACGCTCCCGAAAAGAATAGATAGTTGCTGACGTGGCGTTCAATGGTGGCCTCAACCATCTCTTGATTATGCCACATGGCATAATGAGATGCAATGATTACAACTTCCAACTTAAATGTTTGTTTAGTTGATTAGGTTAGGAATTATAAGAGCCATTAGAATGTGAGAAATTAGAGAGATGTGATGAGTTTTTTAATAGTTGCAGCTTACATAAGTGATTCTTTAGATGATTACTGATTAGGTTTTAGATTAGAGAATATGAGTTATTACTGATTAGAATACTATGAACATGCAATGATTGAGAGATTTTGTGGTTAGTTAACTTGAGCCATTTGCAATAGGTTATCACGTAAAATTAGATTTTTCAACCCCGGGATCCTCCCGAGGTAATCAGCTAGTTATAAATATAATTTCTTGGTTACTTATTCAGGCATAGAAAAGATTCAAAATAAAAGAAGCGAAAAAAAAAAAAAGAATTTTAGGTTCACCGAAATTATAAAAAAAAAAAAAAAAAAAAAAAAAAAACATATCATAAAATTCAAACCAAATGTGTGGTCTAATGTATCCCTATATTTTGTGGACAATAAACTGGCACCATTACTCAATCACCCCAACTAGAATGCTACATAGCCTTCTCCACCATATTATTATTTTTATTATTATTCACACACTTTCTTCATTCCTCCACATATTATCCTCCATCCCTTTAATATTTCTCCTACCCTCCAAATTCAACCCATTTTCTCCAAATTCTCAATCTTTTTTACTGAATGTGAACTGGGTATTCCTTAAACCTCAAAAAAAAAAAATCAAAACTTTTTATTAGGTGTGTTTCAAGACTGCATCTTTTTGACCCATTTGCAACCAATGTCTGCAGCCATGATTTGGGTAGTTTCCCCTACTTCTGAAGTGTGCAACCAAATGGGTTTGTTGGAAACAAGTAGAGGAACATATTCTCCAACATTTTTATCCCAAAAAAGATTGAAGAATGTTGGTAGGAAACATAGGTGTTGTGCAGTGTTTAGTGAAGTGGGGTTGAGGAGACAAGGTGTGGTTAGGAGAGTGGTGGCTAACCCATCAGGGAATTTAGCTGTTTCATCTGAACAGTTGGTGTATGATGTTGTGTTGAAGCAAGCTGCTTTGGTTAAAGAACAGATGAGGTCTAGAGAAGAAGATGAAGATGTGAAACCAGAGATTGTGCTTCCTGAGAGCCTTGGTTTGTTGAATGAAGCTTATGATAGATGTGGTGAAGTTTGTGCTGAATATGCCAAGACTTTTTATTTAGGTTTGTTGGATTTTCTTTTCTTTTTTAATAAAAAGTTTGATTTTTTTAATTAATTGGCACATTAGATTTATTTAATTTAAAGTATGGTGGTACTTTAGAAAAAGAAATATAGTTTTTTATCCAAGAGTGTTTAAAGATTGTCTGGTTGGCCGATAATAATCTATAACTGGTAATTTAAACGACGGTACTTCTAAATTAGGTTTTTTTTTTTTTTTTTTTGAAAGTATTGTAATTTTTTTTCATCTAAGAATATGTAGTGATTGTCCATTGGTTGATAATAATTCATAACTGACAATTTTATTGGTCGTATTTCTAAGTTAGGTTTGTGAGTCTTTAAAAATGTTATAAAATTTTAGTCCAAGAAAGATTGTGCATTTGTTTATAGATTGTTTTTGTTATCCACAGGAACATTGTTGATGACACCCGAGAGGAGAAAGGCTATATGGGCGATTTACGGTGAGTCTTTATATATCGTTGGGGTGAGCTGAATAACCGATTAAATGAATTGTAATCGTATAAACCAAAGGAAATTAAAAAAAAAAAAAAAAACAATCGATGGTTCGGTTTTAAGATGTTTTGATAACCGGATATATCGATTCGGTTTCAGTTACATACATGATACATTAGTTAATTAGAAACTAAACCTAACTATTGTACTTTTTAAAAAGATTAAAAAGATTAACTGTTGTCAAATTGGTTACTTTTGATAGGCTCTGTGATTGAGATTTGTAATTAGTTAATACTTATTAGGGATCTGAGTCTGCAGCCATTCACAATAATTATTTTATTACTCTATTGATACAGAAAATCAGATGTACTTTGACTTTTGACTTTTGTTTGATAGCAGTCCCATTATTTTATTTTGCTACACTCATACAGCATACAAAAAATAAATCACTCATTTAATTATATATCTATTTTTACTCGTGGATCAGACTGTTTTCTATGAACTTAAACTAATGTGATACCCGAGACCATATCGCGTATAGATTCACGATATGGGAAATGAGTAAACTTTCTTGGTTTTGACTTTTGACTTGTTGTGTTTGATTCAATCAAACAGTATGGTGTAGGAGAACGGATGAACTCGTTGATGGACCTAATGCATCACATATAACTCCCAAAGCGCTTGATCGATGGGAGTCGAGACTAGAGGATCTTTTCAACGGACGCCCTTTTGACATGCTCGACGCTGCTTTATCAGATACAGTCTCTAAGTTTCCTGTTGACATTCAGGTTGACTTTGTTTTTTATATAAAAACTGTTCTAACAGTTCTAAATTGATGCAAACGGGTCAAACTGCATAACGCGCTCATTAATTCAGTCTCCTGATGATTTTTCTTGTTTTTTGGTTGTTTGCAGCCTTTTAAGGATATGATTGATGGGATGAGGATGGACCTCAGAAAGTCAAGATATAACAATTTCGACGAGCTGTATTTGTATTGCTATTATGTAGCGGGCACAGTCGGATTGATGAGTGTTCCAATAATGGGAATTGCTCCTGAATCTAGTGCGCCAACAGAGAGTGTTTACAATGCTGCTTTGGCTTTAGGGATTGCTAATCAACTCACAAACATCCTTAGAGATGTTGGAGAAGAGTAAGTTTGTCCTACACCCTTTTGACTTTGACTTTTTAGGTCCATCATGTTAATTTTATATCTTTTGTTGTTGTTGTCCAGTGCAAGAAGAGGAAGGGTTTACCTGCCACAAGACGAACTAGCACAAGCGGGATTATCGGATGAAGATATATTTGCAATGAAAGTAACAGATAAATGGAGGTACTTTATGAAAAAACAAATAAAACGAGCAAGAACATTCTTTGATCAAGCTGAAGAAGGCGTTACACAGCTAAGTTCTGCTAGTAGATGGCCGGTAAGCTTCTTAGATAGATAGATATTCACTTGTAAAAAGCAGCACATTATAGTCCCCAACTTGAAACGGGCAAACGAAACGGGTCAATTGTTCAACATTTTTAAAGTTTTTATAAATAGTTCATAGTGGGCTGGGCCTCGTTTAATTAAACGAACTCAAGCCTAAGCTTCACATTTTGAGCTTGACTAGGCTTGCAAGCCTAAAGGAGTCTATTATTAATGAGTCGAGTTTGAGCCTATATCAAGATTGTATTGTATGATGACAATAATGATAATCTAGTTATCCAAATATAATAATTTAGGAGATATTATTAATTGGAAATACAATTTAGGTGACCTGTCCATTCGACCCGTTTCCTTTTATTTTCCTTCTTTCAGCCCATTCATATGTAAATGTGATCTAATTGACCTCATTGATAACAGGTTTGGGCATCACTACTATTGTATCGACAAATACTGGACGAGATTGAAGCGAATGATTATAACAACTTCACGAAGAGGGCGTATGTAAGCAAGCCAAAGAAGATAGTTGCTTTGCCGGTTGCTTATGCGAAATCTCTTGTGCCAGCTTCATCAAGAAAGTTAGTTTTAAACTAACACTATGCTATCAGAGGGTAAATTTGTAATTTACTCGCAACATATAGTTGTAGAAAATGAGCATATCTGTAAATCACAAATTCTTGTTGCAGATTCAAATCAGATATAGAATAGAAAATGTTGTTTGGCTCAAAATCGAGCAATAAAATTTATGGTAAAGAACATTTGCAAGAATGAATTTTGTTAAAAAAAAATATACACAAGTTCTAGCAAGCATTAATTTATAGCTTTTTAGTTATAAAATATATATTTTCTTTAAAAAAATTATGAATAAAATATCTTAAATATAATAGTAATAAAAAGTTTAGATTCAATGTTTGAAGCCAATACCAAATAATGAACCTATACATTTAAGTTAGAACAATTGGCATGTGCATTGCAATCATGCCATGCCCCATTGCCTAATCACCAATAAAGTGCATACAATAATTTTGACCTTTTTAATAAAGTGAAGGTTTTTTATTTATGTTTACCTTCGCACTGCAATATATCCTCTCTTTAAAGATGAGAAAGCCTATGTTGAGGCTCAATCATGCAAAACTTGAGGTCTTCTTGTGAATGGGGGATTTTAACAATAGTTTCTCTATCCTTATTTTACACTAAAAATCATTGCGTATTCTTTCTCATTTTCAGTTAAATAATATTTTTATACCTTTGTTATTACATTTTCTATTTCCTCTACTCATACCCATTTTAAAAAAATATTAATAAATAAATACGATGGAACTACGTCTTCCAAAATATACAGATAAATAGTAACATTTTTCTCTATCCCTCACTCACAGCCACTCATTGTCACTAGGCCTGTAAACGAATCGAACGTTCATGAACTGTTTGTGAACTGTTTGGCGGGAAGTTCGTTTATGTTCGTTTATTTAAATAAATGAACGAACACGAACACACGTTTGTTCGTTCATTTATGTTCGTTTATGTTCATTCATTTTTGTTCGTTTAATTAAACTTTACTTTATTTTTATTATTTAGTTTCCTTTTGTTAAGTAACCTTAATTCATATTATATTATATACAATATATTTGATAAGTTCTAAAAACTTAACCCTAACATTCTAAACATATCAGTTGCTCTCCACACTTCATAGCCCCACCTCCCTTCTCTTTGGTAGATACATGATGAATATTTTGAATGCATTCAAACTACTAATTTAGATTTGGTTTTAGTTGCATTGTGATGTATTAGACTTGGTTGAATTGTGATAAATCATTATTAACTTGTTTTTGTTTGGGTTCATTAATGTTCGTTTATGTTCATTTATGTTTGCTTATATTGATCATTTGTGTTCGTTTATGCTCATGAACTGTTCGTTTAGGTTTTAAATGAACGAACATAAACGAACACGAACACGACAAATTTCTTAATGAACGAACACGAACACAAAACTGTGTTCGATTATGTGTTCGTGTTCGTGTTCGGTTAAAGTTAAATGAACAAACACGAACACGCTTGTGTTCGTGTTCGTTCGGTTCGGTTCGATTACAGGCCTAATTGTCACTTCTTAAAATATGCAAAACTCACTTATAAATATATGTAGAACTTCCCGTGAATGCTCTTAGGATTAAAAAGTTTCTAATCATAGTGGACTAAGTTGGTCCAACTCTTTTTAGAAAAGAAAGTAACAAATTAGGTCACATGCTCTATATATATATATATATAGGGTAGAGATCCTAAGAGAACCAACCCCTATTTGAGAACTGAGAGAACCATTCTGAGCCACACATTTCATATAAAGGCAAAAAAAAAAAAAAAAAAAAAATTTTTTTTTTTTTTTTTTTTTTTTTGCTTTAATCACACATTTTTATGCAAAGAAAATTTTTTTTTTTATTTTTTTTGAATTTTTTTTTCATTTATACATATGTGTATATGACAATTATACATATGTGTATATAGCATTTTTCAGCTATACATATGTGTATATTTCAGTTATACATATGTGTATATAGCATTATACATATGTGTATAATGCAATTATACACATGTGTATACTGAAAAAAAAATACAAAAAAAATAAAAAAAAAAATTTTCCTTACATATAAAGCAGCGATTTTTGCAAAAAAAAAAAAAAAAAAAAAAAAATTTTGCCTTAGAGAAATGTGTGGTCCAGAATGGTTCTCTAGTTCTCAATTTGAGAAAAGGTTCTCATTTGAACCAAATCCTATATATATATATATATATATATATATATATATATATATATATATATATATATAGGGGGTGGTTCAATAGAAAACTTATTTTATTGAGAGAACTCGAGAACTTTATATTACATATGTGCAATATATCATATGTTGCATATGTGTAATATATATTGCACATGTGTAATATATATTACACATGTGTAATATATGATATATTACACATGTGTAACATATTTTTTTTTGAAATGTTTAGATCAATGGAAATCCTTATACAACCCTAACCTATTGGTTCCAAGTTCGAATCCCTACCCACGCACCGGTGTCCTCCTTGCCTAAGCTCAAACCGTCACGGGGAATTTTTTTGTGGTGTGCATGGATTGAACTTGTGACCTCCCCCAGGATGGGAACCCCTAAGGGAAAACCCACCCTACCTCAAACCAGCTGAGCTGGAGATCATTGGCACACATGTGTAACATATGATATACTACGTATGTGCAGATAAGGGTTCCGGTACAAAAAGTTAATTTTGTGAGAAATGTAAGAAATGCTATCATAGTGACACGTGGCACTAGTATAAAGGATACAAATGTAATTTTAACCAAATAATTAAATCATTACATTTAATTCTTTTATTAATGGTGGAGTGATTATAGGGATTGTGTTATTTAAAATTGTGTTATTTGAAATTGTCGTTTATTTTTTTATTACCGACTAGATAATTGCCCGCGTTACACGCAGTTTACCAACGTACGATTATTTGGAGTAGTATAACGTATAAGAAAAAGTAAAGTAGAAACATTTTATTAAAATTTAAAAGCAACGAATACACAGTAATTCAAATATCGCTAAAAATTTCCTTATAAACAACATTTTTTGTTTTAGTCATCACTTTCCCATCAGCATCCAGTATAAGTAACTTCACGCCTGCCCTGCTTTTAACTCTTGATAATGCGACATAAAGCTGGCCGTGTGAGAATACAGGATTTCTTAAATACAATCCAACCTTTGATAAAGACTGTCCTTGGCTTTTATTGATGGTCATTGCAAAACATACACTTATTGGGAATTGACGCCTTTGGAACTTTACTGGAATCTTGATATCAGATGGTATCAAATTTATTCTTGGAATAAGAGTTTTGGTACCAATGTTTCCACCTGATATGATCTCGGCTTCAATAACACGCTTTGCAAGTCTGGTGATTCGTAACCTCGTTCCATTGCACAAACCATTTTGTTGATCTATGTTTCGCAACAACATGACGGGTACACCGACTTTAAGTGCTAAACGATGGTTAGGTAACCCAGAAATTTTTAAACCATTAAGGACATCAGGAGAGTATAAGTCTTCCTGTGAACGGTTATTACCATTCTCAATCTGACATATACTATCAGAGCTAAGATACTCGACTTCATCTCCAGGAAACAATGCAAGAAGCCTTTCATTTATATCATGTACGACTTCATTTGTAGGTGCAAGTATTGCTCGTTCCCCAAAGTAATCCTTATCTTTGTAAAGTTGGATAAGTGAAGGGTAGACGAAGTCAATTAATCTAGAAATCGGATCTGATGTACCCTTAATAAGAAGATCATCTGGAATTTCCACATCAAACTCATCATCGTGTGATAATTCTCACCACTTATTCTGTATATGAAGGGAGCCTTTCCACTATTGATATTTGAATCAACCTTCCCTCCCATTGAAGTAAAACAAAACATAGAATTGAAGCGGCGAATGTGCTTTAAGAAATATTTGCTCTTTAATTCTATGTTCTTGAAAAGGTTCTGATAATCTGAATTGCTCTCTTTGAAATCTGGAAGTTGTACCTTTCCATAACCACAACATAGCAAATAGGTTGTTTTTCCACAAACATTTACGCTTCTAGTAGCTTCTGACCTCCACAACTTTGCATTACACATTTGACATACAACGGTTTGATCACCATGATCCAGATAATCTTGCAAACAGAATAAATAAAATAAAACTAACTTATAAAACAAAAAAAAGGCTTTTAAATGTTTTGTAAATTTAATATTTACCTTTAGAGACACCCTTAAATTGCAAGCCTTCAATTGTTTGAGGTTCCACATTTTCTTCGTCAGATAAACTAACCATTCGGACAGGTGAGATGCAACGTCGATTATTCCTTGATGTATTAATCGGTTCTCTTTGAGCAGAAGATGATGCAAGTGAGACCATATTAACATCAGTAAGTCCACCTTTAATTAATAATAACATTTAAAAGTTAGTATTAATAAGATTCAGAAATTCATTACATTAATCGACACAAAGCAAATTGTACCAGATGGGGTTGGATAAGTAGGAGTTCTTAGCGTGTCATCATTTGAACACTCATGTGCAACAGTGGGTTGTTTTCAAGGTCTACCAACAGAACCAACTTTACGTCTTTTTGAATCTAGTTGTGCTTTTCTAACGTTTCGTAACTCTGTAGATTTTTGTCTTTGGACTTCAGCCACGGAAACTATGGATAAAAATAATATCAGGTTGTATATTCAATAAACGTTTAATGTTAAAATAAAGGACTAATGTAAAAATAAAAGGTGTATAACATAGTATTATGATACCGTTTGTAATATTGGACAAAGGAGTTCTTTGTGTGGAACCTAATAATACATAATGAAATAACAAAGAGAAAGTGTTAGAGTTAAAAATTTGTCATCAATTTAAAAAGTAAAGGTATCGAATATTTAAATGGCATACAAATTTATTACCAGAGAAGGATGCATTAAATGGGTTGTTGAAGGTTGATCTAAAGGATGACATATCGATTGAAACTAAAGTACTTCTGGATGTTGATGAGTTTGAATTTTGACATTGATTAGCATTGAGTCTCATAGAATCCATTTGTAGTTTTCTGGATTTTGGACACTCCGTTGCAATATATTTATTGACTTCAATCGTAGAAACAACGTATGAAATAGTATTAGTTTTTATAATGAAATCAATAAGAAAATAGGATATTCGTATACAGTGAAACATGTAGTTTACATAAATAAAAATAACATTTGATAAATTAAACAAATGATTTTGTTGCAATTGTACTATAAAAAAAGACGAACAAATAAAATTTACTTAAATTGTAAATGTGGAATGGTAGTTAAGACTGTATAGAAATACTTAAAAATAGAAAGTGTTATTCGTTGATTTACCTGGTGTAGAAACATTCAATGTACTTTGGAAAGATGAGCTTTGATGAATATAATGGTTGGAAGTTTCAACGGAGTAACGATTAAATATTGTAGTTGGCGGTACATTTTGAATTCCATTATTATGATTGTTCACCTTGCATCTCTTTGCATCCAGTTGTAATTTTCTATATCTACGACACTCGGCCGCGTGCCTAACTTTTTCTTCATGGGAGATAACTATGAAGAATTACGTATTAGTTACATAAGTAAACGATAATATAAATAAAGACATATATAACTACGAAATAAGTGTACCGTTTGAGATATTAGATAATGGCGTTCGTTTGTCATCACCTTATAAAAAATCGAAAAATTAGATGACAAATTAAAAATAATAAAATTATAAATACATTGTATATTTATGCCAAAAAAATTACCATTCGAACTTTTAGAGAGTCTTTTACGTCCCATTTCAACTAAAAGGATGCAATTCTACATAAAATGCATTATAAGAGTTTAACAAAATATAAACAAACTTAAAATTATGGATGATAGGTTTATATATATATAAACATTCAACGATACATAATACTTATCTAACAATATATTATAAATCAACATAAAGTACGAATCATCATGTTATGCGAAAATATGTAATATTGAAATTAAAGAATTACATACCTTCATCTTCTTTGATGGAACAGTAGAGAAAAAACATGTAGATAAACATGTTCTACGAAAACATGTAATATTGAAATAAAAGAATTACTTACCTTCAACTTGTTTGGTAGAAAGTAGAGAAAATATACAAAAGCAAAGATGAACTCTTGAATATTTGAGTCTTCTGATTTGTCTGTAAGAATGAATGGATTCGTTTATATGAAAGGTGTTGGTTTGATTTATAGTAGTAGGGTTTTATAGATTTTTAAAAACAGAAAAATTCTAGTCAAAACTGTTTTAATATGGTTAATTACTTACCATATTTAAATGAATTTCAAAATTTGAATTTTTTGCTGTAATTACGTTCAAATTTTTCGAAAATTTTAATATATGGACATGTATAGGTTTTTATTTTTAGCAAGTGTGTAATTACAAAGATTTTGTAATTAAAAATGTTTATTAATAAGCTTAAATACTTACCATTATTAAAGAAATAGTATTTGAATTTTAAAGAAAACGAAAAAGTCAACTTAATTATTATTAGTATTTATTATGTTTTTTTTATTAAGTATGTAATTAGAATACAATTGTTTAAAGTAACTGTACTATAGCAACTTTTGTAATTTTAACATAATCTTTAGTTATAATACTTAGAATTTTATATAAAACTAACTAAAAAAAACGTTTTTTAAAAAAGTAATATAATTAAGTATTACTCATATTTTGTTGAATAATTTTATGGAATGTATTAGAACTTTATGTTTGATAAATTGTTTGAAAAAATATAAATATGATAAAAAAATGTTAATTATATATAGGTGGACCTATGAATAATGTTATGATTCTTATAGATAATTCAACGTAACGTATAAATAATTAAAATTTATTCAACAACGAACAATTATTTGCCAAAGGTAAGGAAAAAAACATAAATGTTCAAACCAACAACTAATTCAAATGAAAAATAGTAGCAAACATCAAACAAACCATAATAAAAACCAAATTGTTTCAAACCATAAACAAACATTCAGAAAAAATCCCCAAAAAAATAGCAAACAAACGGATAAATGTTCTTATTTTTCAAGCTTTGGGATCAACAGGGGGATCTCAACTGATTTGTCGGTGCAAACTTTCTTATCACCCTTACGCACTTTGGTAGTAGACTCACTTGCATCATCTTCTAGACCGTAAACTTTGTCGAGGCTACGCTTCACTTCCTGCTCGTCATGGACCAGACTAACTCTGCAAGATGATTCTGGAGTGTTGTTATCTCCAACAGAATCCTACAAAAGTAAATGAAAGGTTTAATGTTTGATAATAGTAGTAATTTAAATTAAATTGCGGGAGTGATTTAATAGGTGAAAAGAACCTTAAGAGAGACTGCATTTTGTGTAGACGATTCAACTCCATCCAAGCTTTCAAATCCAGGTTGATCCACCTAAAAACATTAAAGGATTTCTATGTGTCACATTATATAGTAAAACAATAATAAATTTTTATAAAAGCAACCTATAAAGGAATATAGTATGGGAATAAAAAACCTGAATATCGGAGAACTTTTGTTCTAGTGAAGAAAGTATCGATGACTCATTTGTAAACTTGCGTATACTATATCCGTCTAGGTGCTTGTCAATATTGAATTGACCCACTTTTATTTTGAACGCAAACTTTTTGTCTTCAAGATCACGAAATTCAGTTGGAGTTGTTTTTTCTTCACCAGAAACCTTAATAACAAATGACATAAATAATATAAAGCAAAATAACTAATTTGTTTTGGACAGAGTGTAAACAACTTACTTGCTTAGATTTTTCTAAAAGTTGCATTGCTGACATTCCCAGCAATTTCTTTGCTTCACGATCAAATAAAGTAAGGGATGTAATACCAGTAAAATCCTGAACCCTTAAAGGTACTCTGAACCTACATTTACAAATTACAAAATATTATTAAACAAATTTAATACTGTTTTACTTTAAGATGTACATATTTAAGATAAAGCATACACTGGATCAGCAGAGACGATGTGCTTTGGACATTCTCTATTGGGGCAAACTAACACCTGTTTAAACGAAGTAACATCTGTTTCTTCATTATCATCAGGTAAACTTAAGGTCGGCTCCACCTTGTGATTACAGTGCTCACATCCCAAATAATACCACTCATCTTTATCATCGACACCCTTAATGGTTCCAAGAACAATGACCTGTTTGTTCACCTACAAAAGAAACAGGAATTGGTTAGTCTTATGAATTTTAAAAAAAACTTGTATATAATGATATGATAAATCAATTGAATCTTACCTCTGTTATCAACGGAAGATCACGAATAGTGCTGAAAGGGGTTTTATTCAAGAACTCATCATTAATATTCATACTACCAGACGATCCAAGAGATCGTTGCACAGACGATGATTCCGTAGATAAAAACTTTTCAATATAACTATAAGAATAAAAAAATTAATATAACATCTATATAATAAGTCAAATTTTTAGATATATGTAAATAATTACAGGATAATTTAAACATATCACCTTTTCTTAAAAGCACGAATATCGTCAATATCTTCGTTGATAAACAGGCGAGTTATATTGAACCCATTTTGCAAACTTACATTACCTAAAAAAAATAAAAAAGCAAGCGTTATTTTTTTAAAAAAAGTAAAAAAAATGTCAAACGTAATACAAATTGCAAGAAATGACAAACCTTTATAATTGGTAAAGCTACCAAACTGAGCAATAAGAACTACATGGACTTCAGCTTCGTTCTGCTTGATGTACTCAAACATCTGCTCACTATATTCATCCCACAAAGAACATGACATTTTTACCCCACTACATACAATACATTTTTTATTAGAGCATGCATAAATTCCAAACATTTCTTCCAAAGTATTAATCGTACAAATGAGAAATGAATATATCATGAAAGATTATGAGATAATAGATTATGAATGGGAAAAATTAAACACATACTCTAGATCAATCAAGAGTAGGTTCATTTTCATTTTCAATCCAGCTTTTGTTTCGATAGGCTCGGGTGGACTCCATTCTTCAACAAAGCCAATGAAATCTAAAATATTTAAAATGTTATCTCAACTAATAAATAAGAAGACAAATTAAAAGAATAAAAATATATAAAAGATTAAGGCTTCGATAACTACCAATCCTTTGTTCTTGCGAAAGGTTACCAGACTTAATAGACTCAAAAGAAGAGAAATTAAAACCATATTGGCTACCATCAAATCTGTTACACTTTGTAAGATTTGTTTCAAAAGTAAAAGATAATATGTCATTTTTAGAAAAGTGTTTAACAGATTTGTTATCCGCTAGTTGTGGTCTATAGATATAATATGATTCATTTTCACGTAGAAATTTTTCATGCTTCTTCATGTATCTATTCCACACAATCGCTTGCATTTTAGAACCCTGCGTAAAAAAATGTAATTAGAAGACATTATTTGACCAGAAAATATTCAATGGAGTTTTGGTAACATATATGTGACAAATGAATTGATGATATAAAATCTAACCTGTTCATCCATAACAACCATATCAATGCAAAGAGTTTCACCTGGTGTCTTTCGATTTGCTCTCTTCCAAAGCCTAAGTACCTTAACTTTGATTGTATAATTACTCAGCCGCCATGTTATGTCATTCAAAAATGTTACATTATTTGGATCCATCTGCCTGCACGTGTGTAATAGTTATCACAAATAATTGCGAACAAAAATATGTTAGTACTCGTGTGATATATAAATAAAAATGTAAGAGCCTAAAGTAGTATATACTACCTGCGAAATGTAGAAGAAAAAAAATGAATTAAGTTCGACAAATTTGTACATGTATATATAATTTGGTACACCAATTATAAATAAGGAAGAAATGTTTAATTTTTGGTATTGATTATATAAATAGAAATGCCAATCTAATTGATTAAGTTTAAAGGTTTCCATAATACATTTTCAATCAAATTAATGGGTCAAAGTTTCCGAAATTATGAAAATAAAAGTTATTTATTAAATCTTATTGTAAAAAATTCAAAGACTAATTTTTAGTCTATACAAAAATCTTGCTTGTCAAATTAAAACTTTTTTAATTTGTAAATTATTAATTACTTGTGATTTTAAAATAAAGAGAAAACGTTTAGTTTTGTTTTAAAATTGTACTGGATAAATTTAACATTTTTCAAATAAAACGGTTGACTTTGTTAATAAGCATTCAACAGGTAAAAACACAACAATGTATGTAACCACTAACAGTTAATCACAATACAAAAAACAACCAAACTAAGGTGGTAACAGTTACACAGCAACACAATTTTAAGAGGAAAAAGTCAACGGCATAAATTTGGATGTAAAAAAAGATAAATTATAGGTTGATTGAAAGCATAAAAAGTAGTCAAATTATACATTGTTAATTGATTGTCTTTCCAAAAATCTTGTTTATCAAGATAAAACGGTTTGATTATGAAAATTATTAATTACTTGTGAGTTAAAAATATTAAAAAACGTTATAATTTTTTTTTAAAATGTTATTCCAAAAATTTAATATTTTCAAAGAAAACGTTTGATTTTGTTAATAAGCATTCATATGTGTTTAAAAAAAAAGAATATCATAAATCTATTTCTCGTTAGACATATCAACAGGTATAACAAACCAATCTATGTAACCAATAACAGTTAATCACAATCCCAAAAACAACCATACTCTAGTGCTAAAAGTTACACAACAACACTATTTGACCAGAAAAAAGTCAACGCCAAAAATTAGGATATTTAAAGACAAATCGAATATAGGTTGATTGAAACCATAAAAAGTAGTCAATTACACATCGTTAATTGATTGGCTTTCCATAAATCTTCTTTGTCAACATAAAACGGTTTGACTTTGAAAATTATTAATTAATTATTTTTTTAAAATATTAAAAAACATGTATAAGTCTATACAAATGGAAAGTATTAAAACTTGGGACTTTTTCAAAAAAAAAGTCAAACTTACGAAATATTAGAATGTTAATAATGAGAATGACAAAACTTAATGTAATGTAATTTACCAATTTTAAGTTTTAATATAAAATTTTTAAAAAGTCAATTTGTAAAAAGTCAACCACTGTATTGTTTCAAAAACCATAAGACTGATATATTTTTGAAAATTATTAATTAATTATGTTTTTAAAATATTAAAAAACATGTATAATTTGGTAAAAAAATGGAAAGTATTAAAACTTGGTACGTTTTCAAAAAAAAAGTCAAAGTTACTTAAATTTAGAATGTTAATAATGAGAATGACAAAACTTAATGTAATGTAATTTACCAAATTTAAATTTTTATAAACAATTTTTAAAAAGTCAATTTGTAAAATCTATAGTTGTCTAAATTTTAATTCTCATTATGGCAAATAAATCATATTAACCATATTTACCTATTGCTAAAAAAAACATATTTACCAAATTTTTGCTAACTATTATAACCTAGAAAGCATATCAATGTATATTTTTTCAAAACACATATCAACACAAAAAACACATATCAACACACATATCAACACATATCAACACAAAAAACAAATCAATGTATGTGACCGCTAATTAATCATCATCCAAAAAACGACCATAATCAAGTTTGTTAAGAGTTACCCACAACCACTGTATTGTTTCAGAAACCACCACGACTTAGGACCAAAAGTATGCGATTTATATCCAAAAAACTACCCACTGAATCCCATCCTAATTACCATCAACCCTAACTACTTTAGAGAGCTTGAACAGACCTCGTTTTTCAAACCAACGGAAATGCACCTGATCACCAGCCTGCAAATCATTGTCAGCAACAAAGACAGACATACCTTTGATGTAAAAACGCTTACTCGATCCCTTGTCTTCAATACCTACAGAGACACCCCAGCTATTTTGCTCAGCATCCTTAATTGTCAATGAGCGCGGCCTGTTCAAGCCGTTGTCCTTCGCCCATTGTGTCTTCATCCGCTAAAACAAATAATCATACATGAAATTTGTTATAAAACGGTTTATATAGCATCAAAATGATTATAACAGATTGCTTAAACATATAATACTTACAAAATGCCTGTCAACAACAAAAACAACTGGAACGGCCCAATCTTCTATATCGTCAACATCTTCATCCGATCCAGAGTCATCATCATCAGTTTCCATATCATCATCATCTGAATAGTCTTCTCCATCATCATCATCAGAAACCACAGCTATTTCCTCCTGATTAACTTGGTCATCCTCGGGCTGTTCAACGTCCTCCCACAACTCCGGAGGCAGGGTCAGCTTGTTCTTTTCAAAGATGGACAACTCCAATGTTTTCTGTTAATTTTACAATGAAACACATGAAAGGTGTACAAATTAATGATATAAATCTCAAACAAAATTAATGATATTTTTTGAAATTTGAAATCGACAAACAAACCTCGTTGTAAATTTGAAACACCATCAGATGATCCGCTGTTATGTTAAACCTCTGTTTCATGTACGGCCATCCCTGGGTAATGAAAATCTCATGACCATCGTATTCAAGTTGGATCTGGAAAACATGCCCTGCAAAGAAGATGATTTTCCAGCATACTGTTATGATTATGAACATCAAAATTTTAAAAAGTCTTATTATCTAACAATATATTATATACATGATATTACCTGGAAATGAGCTAACCATAATCGGTTCCATAGGAGGGTTTCGATTGTACAAACCATGATGAACGAAGGCACTTATATGCTGGAAAGTTGAAAAACAATGTTGAAACATTAGTACATATTAATGTATTTAAGGCGTTATGTCATGTTTATAAACATCATTTAAAAAACATACCAGCCGATTCAGATCACTGAGCGGGTCATCAAGTTTGCAGTAGAAATACTTGCCCGGTGCAGCTATGGCATCCTGATGGAAAGTATACATATTAAAACAGTTGAGCATTTCTTCGTACTCAAACACAAAGTGACAACCACTTGGGTAGTTTAGCGTTGTAATCATGTGCTTCCACCCATTGTAAAAAAACCACTTCCCAGCGATATTCATCACTTTAACTTCGAATGATCTCTGATCCAACGTATGAATTCTGGTCATGCCAGTAGGGTATCCATACTTAGAAATCCATTCCTTATAATCTCCGGGCAACGCCTACAAATCAATACAAAAAATTTTGATTATAAACTAATCTCTTGGATTTTCAGTTAATAAACATTATACATCCGAATACTGTACAGTGATCAATGAAAATATTCTAACAACCAACAGAGTTTTAAGGCATAAGAAAGGTCGCTTACCATACACACACGTTCTCTGCCCTCTGATTTAACCCAAAATCCATAAACCATTCTGCGACGACCTTTAGAGCAACTGTATTATTAGTAAAAACATATTAAAACATGATATCATATAACTGAAATTGAATCATTTGATGAATACATAAGTGGCAAATCTGTATTTTATTAAAACCTATTCAATTTTGAAAACAGATTAATTTTGGAAAAATCCCAAATTGAAAACTTTATATAATCGAGTCATATTTTTTGATGTTCATACAAACTTGATTCCAAAAAAACAACAATCTAATCTTCGGAAAACCAAAGTTTGACCTAACATCATCTATTTACATCAAAAATAAAACACTGTGTTAGTCCATCAAAATCCATTCAAGAACCCTAATCAAACAATCAAAAAAACTAATCAAACAATTGAAAACTTTATATAATCCAGTCATATTCACAATGTTCATACAAAGTTGATTAAAAAAAAATAAGAATCTAATCTTCTGAAAACCATAGTTTTTAAGAACATCATCAGTGTAAAATAAAAATAGAAAACAATGTTTGAGCACAACAAAATCCATTCAATAACCTTATCAAAAAATCAACAAACCTAATCAAACAATCAAGAACCCTAATTAAGGGCAAACGAATGTTTTCTTTGTCGTAACATAAACACAACAATGGAAACATAAATAATCAAATCAAAACAGGGAAAAAAAAAAGACTCAATCGACAAAGAGATTAGAAAAAAACGAAAAAAAACAAAATTACAATGAGGGATAAACATGGATTGATTAAAATAAGAATGAAAGAGAGGTTACCTTTGATTGGAGTTGAATGATTGGGTCGATCGCCGGTAATCGCTGGGATTAGGGTTTGGAGAGGTTTGTTTGAGAAGGAGGCGATGATATGTGTTGCTTATGTCCGTGTTTTTTTGTTGGGTTTTTATATTTTCTTTTTTTTTTTTTTTTAAATCAAAAAGTTTATTAAATCCCACAATGAGACACTTGGCACAATATGATTGGCTCCACAATTGAGGATGAATGTGGGAGTGCCAAGTGTACTCATGGACTTTTGTTTATTAGGTATATAGATTTTCAAACATATTGTTTTAATAAGTCTTAAATTGTCATTTTTTACCGTGTTTTTGTTTTTTTGTTGTTGTTGGACTTACATTTTTTTAAGTGTTTTAAACCAAGGTTTGAATAAAGTGTGTTTTGTTTGGACTTAGTTTAACACAAACAGTGTGTTTTAAAACATATAACATAAATGTTTGTTAACACAAACAGTGTGTTTTAGAACATATAGCATAAACGTTATTCCAAATAATCCCAAAAATATGTTTTTACCAAAAATACATTACAGTTTTTTAGTCGTGCCAATACGCCTCAAATCTATTAATCTATTATTAATCTATATAAAAGAATTGAACATTGTTGACGTGGCGTGCAATGGTGTCTTCAACCTCTTCATGAAACTGCCACGTGGCATCATCATTGAAAGATTTTAGTGTTTTTGATTTATTTCCTTTTTTTAATTAAAAAAAGATAAACATAAAACCCTAAATTTATCTCTCTATCTCTCAATTCTCAATTACTAAAATTAAATTGAGTTATTTTGGGAAAAAAAAAAAGAATTTAAAAACAAATTTAAATTTTTCTCTCTTATGTTTCCTCCCATAATTTTTAAACGTTAATATTTTTTATATTCGAGATTTTTTAAATAAAAAAATTACACCAAATTAACGAGCGTTTCATTATCTTTCCAACGAGTACCATAGTGCTATATAAAAAACGGAGAAAAAACGACTATTTTTTGTGGGGTTTTGTTCATACAGGAAAAAAAACACAAAGTGTTCAGGTTATTCATTAATCATGTTTTTTCTTTTAAACCAAGTTCTTATATACGATGTTGAAATTCAGCCCAATCGCCATGCTATAATTGGAATTTTACTCTTCTAAAGATGGATAGGTTTACTTCATCCAGAGAAGCTAGGAAAAAGAATCGCGCAACACTGCAACACATGGTGTCACCTTATAGCAAGGTTATTTTTTATTTATTTAATTACAAGAGTAATAATTATTAGTATTAGTATTAGTATTATTAAAATGGTTATATTTTTCAACCCCGGGACACTCCCGGGATAAAAGCTAGTGGTGTTATAAGTAAAACATATTAAGAAGTGTGTTATATAATAACAAGGCCTCTTATAGTTAACCATCCAGCGATTTAACAAGATTAATATAATCAGAATTAAACACACACTAGTAACTGAAAGATTTAACCATAAATCCATAAAAACATAAACCATTAAACCATAGCAAAGTAGTTTTGCCCATTGTATCATAGTAGACATAATACCAAAATATATGTTAGTAGTTCCACATCAACCAAAAAGATACGTATATGCCTATCATATAGACATCGAATATCAACCATTTAGACGCTTAATTATATTGTCATGTGCACTTTCATCCAACACCTTTCTGTCCTCATCGCTTAGCCTAAGGTACCTGCTCACTCCAACCCCAACAGTGTGTTTTGATCTGTTTATATCACACAAGAGGATTTTTGCAATGTGCTTACGTCGAAGTTCATTAAGTTCATGACCTTGCTTTCACGGCAACTCACCTTTACTATCCAGCTCTGATGAAAAACCACATCGCCACTCTTTCAAAGATGTCCCCTTGTATGGTTCCATATGTCTCATCAAGAAGACGCCGCAATCTATCCCATTGTGTTTCATCTTCCATGGAATATCCAAAACCTTGGGTATGCTCTTTTTGATTTTTGCAGCAGCCGATGGTGAAACAGTTCTCAAGTATGCTGAAAATGCATCACGCTGTGAAACACACGTTGTTAGTTGCTAAAAATTATAATGTGTTTTTTCTGAATAAATGGATAATAAATATATTTACCATTTTTTCTGGCCATCCCTTGTATCTGATGGAGAATTCTACATCTGAGTCAATGTTGTCGATCACAAGTCTTTCATAGGTGGTCATGTTGAAACACAACAAGTAGTAATGACTGGCGTTGTGCATTGGGATGTTAACAAACTGGACCCCCTTCATAGACTTGGTTTCTGTCGATGCTAATACCGAGTCCATGTTCTCCGTGAAGTGTTTTATCCTAATTTCCTCACTCTTATCATAATCATCTTTCCACTAATTCATGGGCAACCAAACAACGATTTTATGTTATCAACTGTGTGTTTTAAATATATATATATATATATATATATATATATATATATATACCACATTTTTTGAAAAAGGTGTTTTAAATTGTGTTTTTAATAAACTGTGTGTTTTGAATTTATATGAACCAAATTTAACAAATATATGATAAGTACGGTGTGTGTTTTAAAAGATATAAATTCCACATTATAGTGTTTTAGACTATTCTGTAAGGTAAAGATAACTATTATCATCATTGAAGGTATAATTGTGTTATCCATATTATAGATAACATATAAATAATTTGTAGGACTTACCAACATTACGGGGGAACAAAACAGCCACGGCCATGTGCCTTTACTGCGGTACCTTTAATTATTAACTAGTCATATTTTTTGTTTATACAATCGGTCAACATTTGTGTGTTTTCACAATTCCCCCTACTAAAGTACTTAAAACACATTATCAGTTGGTATTGTGTTTTCATTATACTAACCTATTTGTAAACATTCACAATATCCCCAAAAACACATCATTCAATAACATGCAAAACCCAAAAAACACTACCTAACCTTAACCAGTAAACAGGTATTGTCGTATGTTGTAATCGAACCAACTTAAAGCACATCAGTAGAAACTAAGTAGTTGTTTCACAAAACCCCCGACACACATCAGTCGATTACATGCAAACCCCCCCCCCCCCCCCCCCAAAAAAAAACCTAACTTGAACCAGCAAACACTTTTTGTGTTAGGTTTATATATAACCAGTTAAACACATAATGATCATCACTAAACACACATGGTATCTGAGTAATCATTAGCAGAAAAAAAAACCCAGAAAGAAAGAAATCAAACAATTAAAACACACCTGAACCAAATCGTGCCGGCATTGCAATCAACCTTCTCGCTGCACGCCTCCCTTGCATTTTCCGATGATGATGATCGTGATCGTTTCCCTACCATTGCAGTTTACGAAGTAAGAAAAAAATACTAATTTTTTTTTTGGGAAAAACACAATGGACTAAATCGAAGACTCACGTTTATATTTTTGGCCAAATCGCTTATCTTCATCCACCATATTCGCTGATTTTGTTGCATAATTTAGCGGTTAACATAGTATGGTTTCTCTGAGGAATCCTCTGAGTATTCAATACACAATCGTTGTTGAGAGTTGGTTTTTTAAATTGAAAGGTTTGTTTTTACAAGTTTGCCCTTGGACCATTAATTTAGTTGTTAATTTTATAACACAATTTACAAGTTTGCCACTCATTTAATCTTATCCATCCAATAACATGATCCAATTGACACATATCTTTCTTACATTTCTCACAAAGCACACCTTTTGTATGTTAACCCCACCCCGTATGTGCAATATATGATATATTGAGTGTATTACATATGTGTAATATATATTACACATGTGTAACATATGATATATTGCACATGTGCAACATATGCAATAGTAATATATTACATAAGTGTAGTATACAACATATGATATACTAGATTATACCTCGGGAGCGTCCCGGGTTGAGAAATTTAATATGATACATCAATTTTACATATGAAATAGACTGATGTATAACTCTAATATTAATATCTAACCTAAAACAAATTAACAATGTACAACTCCAATGCTAGCACCTAACCTAAAAGAATGTAGAACTTTAATGTAACTCTAATATTAACACATATCCTAAAGACTAAACAAATGTACAACTCTAACATACTAATAGTGATACCTAACTTAAAACAACGTATAACTCTATTAACCTATTCGGCTCTGGTTGAAAAAAAAAATTCATATTTACTGATTTAAACATAATTAGTGACTTGTCTATACATGATTAATGATTTACCTGAACACTTTGTGTTTTTTTCTTGTATGAACAAAACCCCACAAAAAAATTCTTCGTTTTTTATATAGCACTATGATACTCGTTGGAAAGATAATAAAACGCTCGTTAATTTGGTGTAATTTTTTCTTTAAAAAATCTCGTATATTAAAGATATTAACGTTTAAAAATTATGGGATGACACATGTCACACTCAAGGAAGAAAATGCCTCTTTAAGTGCCATGTCATTAAAATGGCTTTGGTTTATTATATGTATAGATTACATATGTGGACGCTACACCGGGGTTGAAAAATCTATTTTTACGTGATAACCTATTACAAATGGCTTAAGTAACTAACCACAAAATCTCTCAATCATTGCATGTTCATAGTATTCTAATCAGTAATAACTCATATTCCTTAATCTAAAACCTAATCAGTAATCATCTAAAGAATCACTTATGTAAGCTGCAACTATTAAAAAACTCATCACATCTCTTTAATTTCTCACATTCTAATGGCTCTTATAATTCCTAACCTAATTAACTAAACAAACACTTAAGTTGGAAGTTGTAATCATTGCATCTCATTATGCCACGTGACATAATCAAGAGATGGTTGAGGGCCACCATTGAAAGCCACTCAGCAACTATCAATTCTTTCTGGGAGCGTCCCGGTGTTGAAAAATATAACCATTCTAATAATACTAATACTAATAGTAATAATTATTACTCTTGTAATTAAATAAATAAAAAAATAACCTTGCTATAAGGTGACACCATGTGTTGCAGTGTTGCGCGATTCTTTCTCCTAACTTCTCTTGATGAAGTATACATAGTAAAAATTTCAATGATAACATGGCGATTGGGCTGATTTTCAACATCGTAGATAAGAACCTGGTTTAAAAGAAAAAACATGATTAATGAATAAACATGTACACTTTGTGTGTTTTTTTTTCCGGTATGAACGAAACCCCACAAAAAATAGTCGATTTTTCTCCGTTTTTATATAGGACTATGGTACTCGTTGGAAAGATAATAAAACGCTCGTTAATTTGGTGTAATTTTTTTTTCTTTAAAAAATCCCGTATATAAAAGATATAAACGTTTCAAAATTATGGGAGGAAACATGAGAGAGAAAATTTTAAATTTATTTTTAATTTTTTTTTCCTAAAATAACTCAATTTAATTTAGGGTTTTATGTTTTATCTTTTTTTTATTAAAAAAAGGAAATAGTTCAAAAACACTAAAATCTTTCAATTATGATGCCACGTGACACTCTCAAGGGAGGTTTGAGGCCTCCATTGCACGCCATGTCAGCATATACGTTTTCTTTTATATATAATATAGATAGAATAGATAGATATAGTATAAGGTTATATCGGAAACCCTTGTTATATGGTAAACTCTGGAAAACTCCAACTTCCCGACTTTTTTTATATGAAAATTTTAGGGTATGTAATATAAATGATTTTAAGCATTTAGGGCCAAAAAAATGGAAAAAGCGCCGAGCCATTTTAAAAAATAAAAATAAAAAACCGTCTTCGTGTAACAAATGGTTAACACGTGTTAGTTTCGCTTAACATGTGTTAGTCAAAACTTTATTTTAAAAAAAAAAAACTACTTGACGCTTTTTTGATTTTTTTTGGCTCAAAATGCTTAAAATCATGTATATTACATGCCCTATTTTTTTCAAAAATAAAAAAAAAATTGGGAAGTCAGATTTCCAGAGTTTACCATATAACAAGGGTTTCCACATTATCCTTTCCCTATATATATATATATATATATATATATATATATATATATATATATATATATATATATATATATATATGGAAGGTTCAATTGAGAACTCATAGTTAGGGAGAGAAACTCGAGAACTCTATATTACACATATGTAATCTATACATATAATAAACCAAAGCCATTTTAATGACATGGCACTCAAAGAGGGCATTTTCTTCTTGAGTGTGACATGTGTCATCCATAATTTTTAAACGTTAATATCTTTAATATACGAGATTTTTTTAAAGAAAAAAATTACACCAAATTAACGAGCGTTTTATTATCTTTCCAACGAGTATCATAGTGCTATATATAAAAAACGAAGATTTTTTTTGTGGGGTTTTGTTCATACAAGAAAAAAAAACACAAAGTGTTCAGGTAAATCATTAATCATGTATAGACAAGTCACTAATTATGTTTAAATCAGTAAATATGAATTTTTTTTTTTTCAACCAGAGCCGAATAGGTTAATAGAGTTATACGTTGTTTTAAGTTAGGTATCACTATTAGTATGTTAGAGTTGTACATTTGTTTAGTCTTTAGGATATGTGTTAATATTAGAGTTACATTAAAGTTCTACATTCTTTTAGGTTAGGTGCTAGCATTGGAGTTGTACATTGTTAATTTGTTTTAGGTTAGATATTAATATTAGAGTTATACATCAGTCTATTTCATATGTAAAATTGATGTATCATATTAAATTTCTCAACCCGGGACGCTCCCGGGGTATAATCTAGTATATCATATGTTGTATACTACACTTATGTAATATATTACTATTGCATATGTTGCACATGTGCAATATATCATATGTTACACATGTGTAATCTATATTACACATATGTAATACACTCAATATATCATATATTGCACATACGGGGTGGGGTTAACATACAAAAGGTGTGCTTTGTGAGAAATGTAAGAAAGATATGTGTCCATTGGATCATGTTATTGGATGGATAAGATTAAATGAGTGGCAAACTTGTAAATTGTGTTATAAAATTAACAACTAAATTAATGGTCCAAGGGCAAACTTGTAAAAACAAACCTTTCAATTTAAAAAACCAACTCTCAACAACGATTGTGTATTGAATACTCAGAGGATTCCTCAGAGAAACCATACTATGTTAACCGCTAAATTATGGCAACAAAATCAGCGAATATGGTGGATGAAGATAAGCGATTTGGCCAAAAATATAAACGTGAGTCTTCGATTTAGTCCATTGTGTTTTTCCCCAAAAAAAAATTAGTATTTTTTTCTTACTTCGTAAACTGCAATGGTAGGGAAACGATCACGATCATCATCATCGGAAAATGCAAGGGAGGCTGCAGCGAGAAGGTTGATTGCAATGCCGGCACGATTTGGTTCAGGTGTGTTTTAATTGTTTGATTTCTTTCTTTCTGGGTTTTTTTTTTCTGCTAATGATTACTCAGATACCATGTGTGTTTAGTGATGATCATTATGTGTTTAACTGGTTATATTATAAACCTAACACAAAAAGTGTTTGCTGGTTCAAGTTAGGTTTTTTTTTGGGGGGGGGGGGGGGGGGTTTGCATGTAATCGACTGATGTGTGTCGGGGGTTTTGTGAAACAACTACTTAGTTTCTACTGATGTGCTTTAAGTTGGTTCGATTACAACATACGACAATACCTGTTTACTGGTTAAGGTTAGGTTGTGTTTTTTGGGTTTTGCATGTTATTGAATGATGTGTTTTTGGGGATATTGTGAATGTTTACAAATAGGTTAGTATAATGAAAACACAATACCAACTGATAATGTGTTTTAAGTACTTTAGTAGGGGGAATTGTGAAAACACACAAATGTTGACCGATTGTATAAACAAAAAATATGACTAGTTAATAATTAAAGGTACCGCAGTAAAGGCACATGGCCGTGGCTGTTTTGTTCCCCCGTAATGTTGGTAAGTCCTACAAATTATTTATATGTTATCTATAATATGGATAACACAATTATACCTTCAATGATGATAATAGTTATCTTTACCTTACAGAATAGTCTAAAACACTATAATGTGGAATTTATATCTTTTAAAACACACACCGTACTTATCATATATTTGTTAAATTTGGTTCATATAAATTCAAAACACACAGTTTATTAAAAACACAATTTAAAACACCTTTTTCAAAAAATGTGGTATATATATATATATATATATATATATATATATATATATATTTAAAACACACAGTTGATAACATAAAATCGTTGTTTGGTTGCCCATGAATTAGTGGAAAGATGATTATGATAAGAGTGAGGAAATTAGGATAAAACACTTCACGGAGAACATGGACTCGGTATTAGCATCGACAGAAACCAAGTCTATGAAGGGGGTCCACCCACAACCACCATAATCCGCCGCCGCCACCCTTTCATTACTCCTCCACCTCATCTCTTCCTCCTCTAGAATAGTGGCGGCAGCCACCCACAACCACCATAATCCGCCGCCGCCACCACCCCATTTTACTCACCCTTCCTCCCCTCTCTAGCCTGTAGCCGCTGCCCACCAGTAGCAGCAATAAACCGGCCACCACCAACAACAATGAACCACCACTCGAGTTCCTTCCACCCCCTCTCTTCTCTCTCACTCTACAGGCGGCACCGCCGCCGGCCACCACCTGAGCAGACAACAACAATCACCACCTAAGCCATCAGAACTGCCAACCACAACCAACAACACCTTACCCCCTCGATTCCTGATATAGATGTATAGATAACAACTAATGCTTCGTCTTCATCATCAGTTCATAATCACCCCTCCACCACCTCTAACCTCAGCCTCTCTCCTCTCTCTCTCTCTCTCTCTCTCAGACGCAGCGACCGCCGCCGCTGACCACCGACCACCATCTCAGCTGCCCACAACCACCACCCTTAACCACTGTAATCCGCTTCCAAACTCTCATCCTCCCCACGCATGACCGGGGATGGTTGGGTTTCCGCTTAGGTCTCTTGCTCTAGGACAGAAGGTGTGGCCACGGTGATCGAAAATGGGTTACATTTCGTTTGGTTTGGTTTCGGATCGAGTATGGTGGCCGAGGCGGGTATTGATTCAGACCCGACCATAGTACAGGTTAGGAAGAAAGGTTCATTCTTGTTGGTCTGTTCGTCTTCTGTTCATTCTTCGTTTTGTTCAAGATTAGATTTGGTCAAACATTCCAGATTTGGTCAACGCCAGTCAACAGTCAAAGCTGGTCAACGCAAGTCAACTTCAGTCAAGTTCGGTTATGGTCCAAAGTCGGTCAACAGGTCAGATCTGTCGACTTTCTAGTTCGAGGCGCGTGTGTTTTGATTCGCGAGTTGGAATAACAGGAAGGTATAACGCGCGCCGTGTCTTGTTTTAATTATTTTAATTATATTTATGTAACAAAAAAATAGTTCCTTTGTGTAAAACGAACGAACCGAACCGACTTGTGTTAATAAAATGCTTAGAGTGGTGGTAAGACGCTTGATGAAAAAATGGTTAATTTATATGTTTATGCACGCCTATGCATTCTCAAAGTGAAACATTTGTATAAATATATATATATACTAACATGCCATCTTGCGAAAACATATTATCGTAATTTTAAAGGCTTGATTAACTTATGTCGCGTGATTTGAGAAAAAGACGATCAATAACTAACCAATAGTTATTACTTGTCAAAAAGAATAATTTCCTCGTGTGTCATAGTTTTAATAAGATTAACATTTCTCGGGTCTAAAAGTTTAGTCAAATTACGTTTGTTTATTTTGGACAATTGATGTTTTGGGATAAAATAGACGACTTGCGTCGTCTGGCTTCTTACAAAAACAGAGGGAAATCTGCCCAAATTTTTACAAAATATAAGAAACATATCAAGCATTCGAATCTATGCTTTTGTACAAAAACGCTACGTTTTACAAATGGTTACTATTCCAATTTTACGTGTCATGATAGAGATACGCGTACATAAAAATATAGTTATTAATATGTATATATATAAACATAACAGTACAAATATTAACCGGTCTTTGAAAACAAATTGAAACGCGAATCGAGTTACACTAGTAATGTTTTCATTAGCCAAAAAAATGTTGCTTTAACAATAATTTCAAGATGCGACTTCGTATACCATATTAAAGTATTTATTTTCAATAACTATATACACACGCATACATTCAAACAACTAAACCAAATACAATCGGTTCGTTATGTCATACACACTTTAAGACGCGCATTCGTGCAATGCGAGTCTAGGTAGTTGAATAAACTATCTATACAATCGATTAATGAAACAAGCTTATTTGCATTAGAATTTAAGACATCATTTGATTGTAATAGGATACAAGATGTTCAATTAATTGAAGTTCAGACTATTGTTTTGCTAGTACCTACACAGTGAATTTCAGGTGAGTTTTACATAGCCCCTTTTCTATTTATCACCGTTTTTGGGGTGAAACATGTTACAACATCATATATGCAATTCAATCATCAATGTGTCTATGTGTTTTTCTATGTTGCATTATGTCTTGAACATGACTAGGGTAAGCACAATTCTAGCATAATCATTAACATTGATCAGCCGACGGTATACATTGATAGATCTATTGGACTGACAATCCCACCCGGATACGTGCCTCCTACAAAGGTAGCGTGGGTGTTTGTTATCGCATAACATATTCGAGTGAACCATGAGCGTATGGGATGTACCACATTATAACAGTCACAAGGGTTGATTATGCACTCGATTTACTTCTAGTATGTTTTCACATATGGACTAGATTGCCATGACACATGAATTGCACAACATTTTTATTCAATTATCAAAACCTATGTAATTCTCACCAACTTTTGTTGACCCAAAATATTTTCAAACTTAACATGTTTCAGGTTATAACATGCTCGAAGATTAGAGTTAATGCTTGAAGATGCGTAGCTTGTGTTTTTCATTTTGATGTACAAATTCTTAGAACAATTGTATGTAATTTATTTAAATCATTTATTGAAACTTATTATTTACCATGAGCTACTGAACAATCATTAATACGTGACATCCCGATGTTTCCGCCATCGGTTGGGGTGTTACAGATTGGTATCAGAGCCATGGTTATAGGGAATTAGGTTATTAGAAAAATAATCTAGTCTATAACCATAGGATTTAAACAAGTACTTGCTTCTATTACTTGTAACCCTATTTGCTACCTTATCCTTATCTCTATCTCTATCCCCATCCTTATTCTTAGCCTAACTTAGTCTTGCCTACTCTCTTTCACTTATTTGCTACAATCCTAACGTACTTCTAGATTATTAGAGCAAATTCCTTGGACTTAGATCTGATCAGTTTGATAAACCAACATTTTCGTTTATTCGTGGTTAAATATCTACAATCTTTGTGTTTCATTATCATTTATATCATCTCCCTCTCATTTAAATCACAAGATTTAAATCTCAAAATTTTCGCAATTCAAATCTATTTTCTTCCTCATATAATCCCCTCATTAGTCTAAATTCCATGAACCATTTGTGAATCTCAAAATCATATTTCATTTTACAAACTTGTAATATTACCCGCTTGTTTAATCATTTTCAACATCCAATCCAAATCGTATATTTCTCTTTACAACATATTGCATATTCTACTTCTTAAATCATATTACATTACACTCGGGCCAATTTTATTTTAAACCTCCTCCTTACATTTTTTTAAGGCATCCTCAACCATAAAATTTCATCATGTTCAAGATTTTAATATCCTTGTTCAAACTATAATCTCATAACCTGTTTATAGGAGATATTCTAACACCAACACTGAAGAGTACTAAATTTTCTCAAAAATTCATCACCTGAGGATTTCACAAACTATAGCAAATAGATATTTTGTCAAAGAGTCTTTTATTTTCACAAAAACTATTTTCTAAATTCCAAATGTTTATGTAACAATTTATTGACGTAACAAATGATTTACGATAAAAATGTTTTAATCTATTAAGAATAACTTCTTTTATGTATTACTCGAAGCCTATTATACAAAACGTCTGAACAAATTCTTGATTTTTGAAATCCGACGTCGTGTTTAAAACCTATGACTCATCGAAATATTTTGATCTAAATCAATTTAGTTGTACAATTTAATGACTTTTGTTTTTTATACGAAACCAATTTAGAAAATAAAATCTTTCCATCCACAGGAACAAAATTTACTCTACAATTTCTCCATTGACACATACTTATTTTAAACTTGTTCGAACTATTACAAATTTTTGGCAAATACCGCAATCATGTTTTCTCATACACTTGTATCTAACTATTTATTCAAACCCCACGATTATTCTGCATGATCACCTTATTACTTGCGTCTTTTTGAAACCCTATAAATTAAACCCTTTACCAACCATTTACACGTTCACCATTTTTCACAACTTTGATTATACTTTGAGTTTTCATCATCTCTCAAAATCCAAATTCACATCCTTTACCTCCTCGAACATGAACTTGATCTCCACGATATCCACACTATTGAAAACTTAATTGTTCATTGCATCAAAACTTGAATATTAGTTATACATGAGAATTTGATTATCTACCTGAACATTTGATTATTCATGATATTTGGAAGCATGGAAAATAAACTATTTGCTATAAACACATCTAAAGTCATTCACCTTGTCTAGGACAACTCTATTGCAGCTCGCATGCTATACTTGATACTTGATGCATTTACCAACTTGCTTACATGTATGTATTATCAATTTGCAACTCATGTGTTAAGCCAAAAACAATTGTTACACTTAATCAAACAACTGGTAGAGGATGAAGTACTTGCTCAACAGTTAGTAGAGTACTTAATAACCTGCTCAACGATTGGTAGAGGTCATCATGCCTGCTCAACAGTCGGTAGAGGTTCTAATAACCTGCTCAACGACTGGTAGAGGCTATCGCACCTGCTCAACAATCGGTAGAGGTTCCTACTCACTGACGGGTAGAAGTCTTTTTCCTGCTCAACAGTTGGACTCATCTTTGGATACATTATACATGTAAATTGATACAAAGATTTATTAGACTCATTGATACAAAGATTCAATCACAATGTTATTTTGCATTACGTACATGTGTGTTTAGAGTCATAGAAGGACACAAAACCCTAATGTAAGGTAAATTGGTGATTACGGTCCGGAACGTAATCATGAATTTACAGGTACGTTAAGGTAGTGTGAAATTTTATCAAGGTTTTCGGTAGATAACCAATTATAAACTCTAGTTACCTCGTAGATCATTTAGTCTTTTTATAGTCAATCAACTCATGCAATTCTTTTAGAATTCCTAAAACTTAAGTTAGTGTTTTGCTAGATTCTTATTTCCCTTGCTATTTCAGACCAACCTAACCCAACACTTAAAACTCACACATATCAATCCTCTCATCCAAATTATTTGAAACAGTTTATTCTATTACCTATAAATTCATGTCGTGCCTTAACCCAAATTTTCCAAACTATAGTTGCTCTAATTTCTACTCAATCACCCTCAACCCTGTGTTTTTAATAACTTCGGGACGAAGTTTTCAAAAGTAGGGGAGACTGTAGCGTCCCGCTTTTCTCTAATAATATAATAATATTTATTGTATAAAACGACTTTTACTCGTTAACAATAGTAGCATGTTATCATAGAATACGTCTTAATTCATTACTAAATTAAATTATTTGGTTGTACTGTTATAGTGTCGAAAATAATAATAACTTGTTACAAGTAATAACGTGCCAAATAACAGACACTCAGTAAATTCTTATAAATCTCAAAGCGACGATGAATACATATACAATTAATATATGGTCCAACCACTCATTTTAAGTCGGTTTTTATATATAAAAAATAATAAAAAAAAGATAAATAAATAACTATTTTAGCGGTTAAGTAAGTAATGTAATTTAAACGAGACCGAGTCGGTACGAGTTCGTATACGTAATGCTTTCCACTTAACCTACCCAAGACCCTACCTATTTAAAACCCACAAAATCTTCTTCTTCTTCATCCTAACACAATAAAACCCTAATAACCTACAACCCTTTCATTACTCCTCCACCTCATCTCTTCCTCCTCTAGAATAGTGGCGGCCGCCACCCACAACCACCATAATCCGCCGCCGCCACCACCCCATTTTACTCACCCTTCCTCCCCTCTCTAGCCTGTAGCCGCTGCCCACCAGTAGCAGCAATAAACCGGCCACCACCAACAACAATGAACCACCACTCGAGTTCCTTCCACCCCCTCTCTTCTCTCTCACTCTACAGGCGGCACCGCCGCCGGCCACCACCTGAGCAGACAACAACAATCACCACCTAAGCCATCAGAACTGCCAACCACAACCAACAACACCTTACCCCCTCGATTCCTGATATAGATGTATAGATAACAACTAATGCTTCGTCTTCATCATCCGTTCATAATCACCCCTCCACCACCTCTAACCTCAGCCTCTCTCCTCTCTCTCTCTCTCAGACGCAGCGACCGCCGCCGCTGACCACCGACCACCATCTCAGCTGCCCACAACCACCACCCTTAACCGCCGTAATCCGCTTCCAAACTCTCATCCTCCCCACGCATGACCGGGGATGGTTGGGTTTCCGCTTAGGTCTCTTGCTCTAGGACAGAAGGTGTGGCCACGGTGATCGAAAATGGGTTACATTTCGTTTGGTTTGGTTTCGGATCGAGTATGGTGGCCGAGGCGGGTATTGATTCAGACCCGACCATAGTACAGGTTAGGAAGAAAGGTTCATTCTTGTTGGTCTGTTCGTCTTCTGTTCATTCTTCGTTTTGTTCAAGATTAGAGTTGGTCAAACATTCCAGATTTGGTCAACGCCAGTCAACAGTCAAAGCTGGTCAACGCAAGTCAACTTCAGTCAAGTTCGGTTATGGTCCAAAGTCGGTCAACAGGTCAGATCTGTCGACTTTCTAGTTCGAGGCGCGTGTGTTTTGATTCGCGAGTTGGAATAACAGGAAGGTATAACGCGCGCCGTGTCTTGTTTTAATTATTTTAATTATATTTATGTAACAAAAAAATACTTCCTTTGTGTAAAACGAACGAACCGAACCGACTTGTGTTAATAAAATGCTTAGAGTGGTGGTAAGACGCTTGATGAAAAAATGGTTAATTTATATGTTTATGCACGCCTATGCATTCTCAAAGTGAAACATTTGTATAAATATATATATATACTAACATGCCATCTTGCGAAAACATATTATCGTAATTTTAAAGGCTTGATTAACTTATGTCGCGTGATTTGAGAAAAAGACGATCAATAACTAACCAATAGTTATTACTTGTCAAAAAGAATAATTTCCTCGTGTGTCATAGTTTTAATAAGATTAACATTTCTCGGGTCTAAAAGTTTAGTCAAATTACGTTTGTTTATTTTGGACAATTGATGTTTTGGGATAAAATAGACGACTTGCGTCGTCTGGCTTCTTACAAAAACAGAGGGAACTCTGCCCAAATTTTTACAAAATATAAGAAACATATCAAGCATTCGAATCTATGCTTTTGTACAAAAACGCTACGTTTTACAAATGGTTACTATTCCAATTTTACGTGTCATGATAGAGATACGCGTACATAAAAATATAGTTATTAATATGTATATATATAAACATAACAGTACAAATATTAACCGGTCTTTGAAAACAAATTGAAACGCGAATCGAGTTACACTAGTAATGTTTTCATTAGCCAAAAAAATGTTGCTTTAACAATAATTTCAAGATGCGACTTCGTATACCATATTAAAGTATTTATTTTCAATAACTATATACACACGCATACATTCAAACAACTAAACCAAATACAATCGGTTTGTTATGTCATACACACTTTAAGACGCGCATTCGTGCAATGCGAGTCTAGGTAGTTGAATAAACTATCTATACAATCGATTAATGAAACAAGCTTATTTGCATTAGAATTTAAGACATCATTTGATTGTAATAGGATACAAGATGTTCAATTAATTGAAGTTCAGACTATTGTTTTGCTAGTACCTACACAGTGAATTTCAGGTGAGTTTTACATAGCCCCTTTTCTATTTATCACCGTTTTTGGGGTGAAACATGTTACAACATCATATATGCAATTCAATCATCAATGTGTCTATGTGTTTTTCTATGTTGCATTATGTCTTGAACATGACTAGGGTAAGCACAATTCTAGCATAATCATTAACATTGATCAGCCGACGGTATACATTGATAGATCTATTGGACTGACAATCCCACCCGGATACGTGCCTCCTACAAAGGTAGCGTGGGTGTTTGTTATCGCATAACATATTCGAGTGAACCATGAGCGTATGGGATGTACCACATTATAACAGTCACAAGGGTTGATTATGCACTCGATTTACTTCTAGTATGTTTTCACATATGGACTAGATTGCCATGACACATGAATTGCACAACATTTTTATTCAATTATCAAAACCTATGTAATTCTCACCAACTTTTGTTGACCCAAAATATTTTCAAACTTAACATGTTTCAGGTTATAACATGCTCGAAGATTAGAGTTAATGTTTGAAGATGCGTAGCTTGTGTTTTTCATTTTGATGTACAAATTCTTAGAACAATTGTATGTAATTTATTTAAATCATTTATTGAAACTTATTATTTACCATGAGCTACTGAACAATCATTAATACGTGACATCCCGATGTTTCCGCCATCGGTTGGGGTGTTACACCCGGGACCCTCCCGGGGTAATCAGCTAGTATATATATATATATACACACAACATCTATTAGTGACAGGTTGAGGTGGTGAGAGTGGTGTTGGTAGCGATGGGTAGGCGACGACCCATGGCCCAATCTCCTCTAGGGATAAAAAAAAAACCAAAGCTCGATAGATATACCTAAAACTCGAAGCATCTGGGACGGGTATACTCGATTACCCTAGTATGGGATTGGAAAATCGTACCTAGCCTCCAATATTAGTCGTCGATTAATCGCTAATCAGAGGTTTGCCAAGTAATATTAAACTAATTGGCCAATTAATCGATAGGCGGTCAACAGTGGTCAAATCTGGTCAAAATTGGCCAAAAATTGGTGGCAGTCTAGCGATTCCGGGCAACTTCTGGCCAAAGTCTGTTAATTCGGCCAAATTTTGGCCAAAACTTGTAAATTACGGTAAATTAATCTTATTTGCTTCAAAATATGGTTCGTAGAAGGTTTGTATATAAAAAGGTTTGTATATACGTAAAAACTAAAAATTATGTATAAAATTTCTATTTGATTAATCTCGATTAATTCTTATTAATCACATTTAATTGCTAGCCGATAATTCACTAACCGACTAGTGCCTAACGATTATATAACACTAGGTATGGGACAAGTTTGGAATTAGGTGATAGCCGATTCAATTACCCAAAACTACATACCCTTTACCCGAAAACTTTTAGGTTTTATATTTTTTTCACTTAACTATAGTTTAGTAATTTTTATTGTAATACATGTTTTTTTAAAAAATAAAATTTCTTTTTTGAGTATATGTTTTTATGACATTATTATTTGCATTTATATGATTTGAAATACAAAATTATTTTTTTATATATAGAGCATGTTTGGCTCTCCATTTCCACACCTTTTAAGAGCATTCACGGTAGCTTCCCCATCCCCCATTTACTCACAACCAATCACAACCACATATTACATTAAAAATCATTACAGTTTCTCTCTCCTTCACTCACAACCACTTTCAACAAATATTAAAAAATAAATGTAGTTTCCAGTTTTCCCCAAAAGATTCCCAATTAACCCTAAATATACAAATCAACAGTAGATTCCCTATTTTTCTTCACTCACAAACCCTCAAAACACCCCATATAATTTGGGGGCTGCTCTCACATAAAAATGGGGGAGCTATTGTGAATGCTCTAAGATAAGTCATAAGTTAAAACAAAAGTGTTTGGATGGTTGTTTAAAAAGTAACTAAGGGAATATTTTGTGCTTTGAAAATGAGAAATTTGGGGAAAAGTCATAAGTCACAATTTGTGACTATAAAATTAAGTAGCTTTTGAAGGGGGAAAAGTTATAAGAAGAAATAAAGAAGGAGAGCCAAACATGGCCTAATATTATGATATATATTTACATTTTCAAATATATCAAAATTTTATTACACTTATGATGATCATTTGTATGCTATTTATCATCTATAAGAGTATAAGACCCATGAAGCAGCTATATATATTATGGCCCACGATCAACTTTTAAATGGACTTTGCTATTGGGCCATGTTCCGTTCTTAAATGGTTTTAGTGCAGCTCAATAATTAAATAATTTCTGCCGTAATCCTGATTTTGTATTCTGTTAACTTAATCACATGGTATATGGTATGTAAAAAGGACACAGAAACTTGACTACTCAAACCATGGCATGTCAAGTGTCCGGGTTGGGGTGGCGGGTTCACTAGAACACCGTCGCAACTGCCACTAGATGATTCAACCACGAATTCATGAAACTGGTACAAGATCAATGTGAATGCTTGATTTCTAAAACTTGTAAACAACCAACACAAATCTATTCTATATTTTATTTCAAAAAAAAAAAAAAAATACTCTACATTTCTACCCAACTGGTCGACTTCTTACGATGCGACCATTCTAGCGTTGAGTTTCTCACCAAAGTGGCCACCGCAACAGAAGAACTTGAAGACGAGATGAATATCAAAGAAAAGACATGGCATTGAGTTTCTTTAAAGATTTGGAAATTTGACACTTGTCAATCATGTGGGATTTAAATAGTTGATGGACTTTCTTTTACATTTGTCAATCATGTGGGATTTAAAAATTATCGTATAAACCGTTTGCCGGAATTTTATAAACATCTATACAAAGGGTAAAACCAGAACTTTAGCCGAAATGAATACGAGAAAGATACGACCTTCTTGAATGCTTAAAATAATGCAATATTGATCATTTTTTCATTGAAAACTAGATTACCAAACTTGCTTTTTAACACGAAATATTTGTGCATTTGTTGTGTCACACATATTATAAACTTGGTTGTGAGGGATAGATTAAAAAATGGATTGATCGTATATAAAACACGGTCATATATATACGACTCCAGCTAGATTAGACAGATTTAACTAAGCCAAAGATTTTGCATGTTTTGATTATGCTGCTAGACGGATGTCTACATTAGATATGTTTGCACTTTGCAACGGCCCAAAATTTTGAATACATTTGACCCAAAATTTTGAAAGACATTTTTGACCCAAAAGTTTTAAAGACTAACAAATAACAGTCAGGAACTTCATTTCCCAAATTATTATTATTATTATTATTATTATTATTATTATTATTATTATTATTATTATTATTATTATTATTATTATTATTATTATTATTATTATTATTATTATTATTATTATTATTATTATTAATTTTTTAACTGCAAATCTTACTTCTAATATACTTTACACCAATAATCCTAAACCATTCCTTAGAACTTCCCCTCTAACAGGCATGAATCCCAAGTTATGTTTATAACTAGTATTTTTACACGCAACGTGTTGTGGTGGCATCGAAACGTACATTAACTTGAGTTTATACCATCAAATGAAAACATATTATATTTGACCCAACTCATTTCCGAACAAAATTTATGTCAAAACGTTATAGATAACTGAAAACGTACATAAGAATAAACATAAAAATGTATTATATTTTACTCGACTTGTTTTTGAACAAAATTATATAAAAACGTAGAACAACTAAAAATGTAGTATTATATTTGACCAGCCTCATTTCCAGAAAAAACATTACATCGATTCATAAACCAACGTGAATTTATACCAACACGTATATAAAAATAAGTACGTAATAAAATAGTATTTTTTTAAGGACCAGCTGAAAACGTACATAATATAAGCATGAAAACATATTATATGTGACCCGACTAATTTTCCGAAAAACAATATTACTTCGAAACATAAACCAACTTGAATTTAAACCGCTACGTGCATAAAAAAAATAAGCATGTAAGAAAATAGTGTTTTTAAATTAAAAACAGAAAGTACAGTGGGTAAACCTGAAATTTTAGAAACTCAAGGGGTAATTGACATTTTACAAGTTTTTAAAAATTTGAGAGGGTGTAAGTGTCTTTATTGAAAGTTGAGGGGCCAAATTCGGTAGGAGAATTCCCCACTGACTTTGGATCTTAGTATTATTATTATAGGACTCATGTGTTGCGGGGGACTATCAAATCAAACAAAAATAAATGTAAAAACGTTGAACGATGTACGCGCGTTGTGGGTTGTTAACTCGTCAAATTTAGCTCAAAATGTAAAGCATTATTGTAGAGAGAATAACTAAGTTGAAACAATAACAAAACCAACATATAAAAATTAATGTCTAAGAGGGTGTTTGGGATTGAGTTTGGAAATGCAAAAGTGCTTTTAGTCAGAAGTGCTTATTGGCTTATGACTTTTTGAAAATGCGTTTTAAAAAAAGTGTTTGGATTAGCTTTTGGGATGAGAAACGTAAAAACGTCAATAGATTGTTTTTTAAGTGTTTCGCTTAAATTATTGTAAATATTGGTTGTATGGGTGGTAGATTTGTAATTTTTTTTCTAAAAGTCAAAAGCCAAAAGCCAAAAGGAAGGATTTCTAACATCTCAAAAACAACTTTTCAACCTTTAAAAGCCAAAAGCCAAAAATCAAAATAGAAAGTGCTTTTGGGTTACACATACAGCTTATTGACTTATTGGAAAAACTAATAAGTCAATAAGTTGTTTTGAAACTCAATCCCAAACACCCTCTAAATGACAATAGAAATACTTTTTTTTAACACGTCCAAATGAGTAAGCCGTATGACCGAGTAAAACGTTTAAATAAAAAATTAGATTTAATTAAAATTTAAGGTTATATGATAAGTTTATTAAATTCAGGGTAGAAAATATAAAATATAAATTGGTTAAAAGAAAAAAAATGCAAATTATTTTTAAAAGGGTGCAAGTTCAAAGGTTTGTCTACATAGTTTTAAACTATTGATGAGATTTATTAGGTTGGATTGTTATCAATAATTTGGGTCTTTTATTTCATAAAATTCAAACCTCTTTTATTTTTTGGGGTCATTTCTTTAGAATTCCACTAACAGGACAATCTAAACAAAAGCCCTTTGACTCAAAACTTTTGCTCTAGAACACAAGATTGATTTAAACATTTATAGTCTAGTTGAGACTATCTAACATTTCTAACTGCCTTCGTATACAATAAATCTTTCAATCCATTCCTTACAACCAAGTTTACAATATGTGACATCGTATGTCCAAATATTTCCCGTTGGAAAGCAGGTTTGGTAATCAATTTTTCAAACAAGAAATTGCCATATCATTTGATGATGCATTATCGGTAGTTATTGTCATAACATTCTTAATAGGTTCATAATGTCATGAATAAACGTGTTGTCAAACACATGTACCTTACGGCGTTTACGCTTTGTATAGATACTCATGTGTCGGTACTTACGCGCAGTATTTCTTTGACACCGAAGATAAAAGAATTTAACTTCCTTTCTTACTCTAACACTCTGTTACAGAGTTTAATTAAAGGATGGAAGAGAACGGATTGGGAAGGAAGTGAGGAAAAAAATGTGTTCCAGAGTCTTTTGTAGGAGGGAAAGCGAGTGAATGAGAGGGATAATTAGGGATGGCAATGGGTCGGGTTTGGGACGGTTTTAGGTAATCCCAACCCCATACCCGGTTAGGTATGCTTGTCCCAAACCTGCCCCAAAACCCGTCGGGTTTGTGTCGGGTAATTACCCATCGGGTATCGAGTATACCCGCGGGTTTCGGGTAAACCCATTAATTTTTAAAACTTACCCATTGAGTATATCTGATCAAAAACCCGACGGAAAAAAATTAAGTAACTATTAACCAATTACATTTAACATTATTAAATATATATGTAAATGATTACAATGTATAAATATAAAATAATTAAATCATATAAAACACTTAAAGATATAGATAACAAATAGTATACACTAATTTTTTATAATTTTTAACACAAGATGACAATTTAGATGGACAATTAGATATATTAGGCATACATATTTAAAAAGATATATTAGAATTTATATTGGGTATCTAATCGGGTAAATAGGTATAAATTATCGGGTAATCGGATCGGGTTCGGGTTTAATTGCCATCCCTAGGGATAATAAAGAGGTTTTTAGCGTGATTTTCAGTTTTTCCAATTTGGAAGAAACTGGAGAGAAAGAAAGAGGAGGGAGATTCTTTCTCTTCCATCCTTTAATGAAACTCTGGAACAAAGTGTTAACTAAAGCTCTGTCCCTAGACATAGTAAGCCTAGATTGAGTCTTAAGATTAGAACAAACTGTTACCTATGATTCTTAAACAGTTAAACCTCTCATGCTTGACATATGACAACGGAAGTTCATCACCTATTAGCATAACGTTTTTTTTTATGAGCAAACAACCATTTTTGTCCATGTGTTAGCTTGAAATGGTCACTTTCATTCAATACTTGGGTTTTCTCGCATCTGAGTCCTTGTGCTTTCTAATTCTTGTCATTTCGTTCCAATCATTTAATTACATCCAAACTCTTCAGTTAAAAGATGGGTATATCAGTCATTTTACGTATATTAAAAAAAGTGACAATTTTCACCAAACCATATTGATTAAAATGACAATTTACTCTAACTACTATATATTACATTACCATTACATTAATAATAGGCTCGTTTAAGTTCACATTCCTACCTGAGCTCGATAATTAAAGCCTAGACTCAGGCTTGTTTATAAAACAAGCTTAGCTTATTCTTAGACTTGGCCTGAGCTCGGTTAATCTCAGCTGATTCAAGGTGTTTGCAAGCCTATATCAAGCAACTCACTAGTGTTCCCCATTTTCATACTATCATTATAAATATGATAATAGGCGTCCGGATTTGAACAGTGTTTTGCATTTTTCCCTGATTTGTAAACATGTTTACTAAATTGTTTGATAATTTAAGCAATGGAATATGTGGTGCAGTTGGTTAGGGTGTTGGCGTATTTCGGTTATTGCTCCGGTTCGAATCCCGTTAGGGTCCGTTTTGTGGCCATATTTTTGGTCTGTTGTCAAAGGGGTATATTAGTCATTTGGTAGTATGGTTTAAGCATGTGTCATCATCTCAGGCTTCTCATGACACATGTTGATATGGTGTAATACACCTGTCTTTCCCGCTTCTTAATTTTATTATTATACAAACGACTTAGAGAGGCAGAGAGCGAGAGAAGAGAGAGAGAGAGAGAGAGACAGAAAGTTGACCGCCACCGTCACAACACCAGGGCGGCGGCGTAACACCCGTCGTCGGCAGGAAAAACCGAAATCCTCCCTCAATCATTCCTGTCGGTCAATTATCTGTTACGTTGACCGATCTTCATCATCGATCATTCAACGTGATTGCCTTCATTTGAAGTAGAAACTACGGTACGTCATTTGATTCATAAACAGTGTTTATTATTATTATTATCATTGTTATCATTATTCATCTGATTCATAAACAGGGTTTATTATTATTATTGTTATTATTATTATTATTACCACTACTACTACTAGGTTTAGGGATGAAGTATTAAGATGACCGATGAAGCAACTGATGTTCAGGAACATAACAACTGAGGTCAAATGAGTGTTAGGATTTAGGGTTTATAGATCTCGCGTTTTATTACGATTAGTTAGATTATGTTTTTTATTGTGTGAGCAGGTTATTTAATGTTTTGTATTTTTAGGTTCATTTCGCGTTTGGTTGAATAAATTGTTGTCGTTATGTGATTGGATTAAGCTCTCATTCGTCAGACTATAAAGATAGGCGATACTTTCGTTGTTCATGCTTAAAAGTTTAGTTAAGCACTTGTGTAGATGCAATTGTGCGACTAGTGCTTCGGATTGAACAATACACATGTTTTGATGAATGTCGAAGGTGCGAAGGAAGTTTTTAGAAGGTGCGAAGGAAGATCAGAAGGTGCAAAGGAGGAAGTTTTGGTCGAATGAGAATAGTGTTTATTGTATAGCTTGGTTCGACCAGTTAGTTTGGGCGAACCTGCACATTCGCATGAACAAAGTGGGCGAATGTGCAGTCTATAAATAGACAAGCTTGATTTTTGAATGTAACTTTTTGGTCATATTATTCCCTCCACTTTCTGATATTCTCTTTAGAAGTTTATTTAGCTCTTTTCACATTCTTACCCTGTTTGTATCCATCTTTAAACGTGTAATCGAGTTTATAATTAATGAAAAGCTTTTGAAAATGATGATTTACTTGTTTTGATATGTTTGACTATTATTTTGTGATTGTTTTAGGGATTCCGCACCTAAAACTAACTTGTTTGATCATTCTTTGTTGTTATACGATCCATACATACGCATACAAAGTGGTATCAGAGACATTCTAGATCAAACAACCACAAATTAATAGTTTCTCAGTTGATTTGGACCCAATTTTGGTCAAAAAGTTTCTGTTTTCATTGAACAAACTGATTTGATAAGATTTTGATTGATTACAACTTGATTTCAAGGTTAAATTGGATAATTCTCTTCATTAAAGTTGTTCCAAATCAATTCCGATTCAAAACCTGATTTAGATCATCAAAATCCATCAACATTTGATAAACATGATCAAAATTAACGGATTTTCAAAGAATAACCGTTTTTGAATTATCAAGGGTCGAACGTAGAGAGAGTGGTCGAAAGTGGAATTTCATTTGGTCGAAAGAGGGATTTTGTGGTCGAAGGAGGTGTTTTAGTGGTCGAACGTAGACTTTCATTGCTTATTTTGTTCATTCGCCCATTGGTGTTACCTTCGATTGATCGAACGGTCGAAGGAGAAGGAAAACGGTCGAACGAGAGAAGAAAGCGGTCGAAAGAGATTTTGTGATATCAGTCCACATTCGTATCAATCAAAACGGTCGAAGGAGAAGATTATTTCTCATTCGCACGTCCGATAGTACGAAAGAGTGTCCTGTTTTTAAAACATTTCTAATATTTTCATGTTTAAACGTTTTCAGGTTAAGATGTGGAACTTCCCAACAACGCCAAGACCTACTCAAGCACCACAACAGCAAACAACACAAGATCCATGGTCAGTTGCAGCCCAGAAGACTAGTCCACCATCCCCGCCAATCAATTACATGGCTATGACTAGTTCGGCTCCTCAACAAGTTGTGCAACCATTACAACAACCAATTGACAACTATTGGGGAGTAGCAGCAGCTGTAGTTCATTCGCAGACGACCAATGCCATATCCACACATATTCATGATCTATCATCAGGAAGCGGCAATCTTCCACCAAAGCTCATGGACATGAAGGAGTACAACACATGGAAGACAAAGTTCAAGATCCATGTGGAGGGACAAGGACTTGAGGGAGCCGAGGCATGGCAGATGATAGTAAAGGGTTATGTTGCTCCTATTCTGGAGAATACTGGAGAACCGATACCGTTGGAGAATTTGGCTGATGATGAGAAAAAGAGGTTTGCCATCGAGAAGAAGGCATTTTCTCAGTTATCCTAGGCGATCAACACTGATTTGTTGCATCAGTTTGGATCGTGTACAACATCCAAACAATTGTGGGATATGCTGAGAAACTGACATGATGGTAATGAGAAGACAAGGAAGCTGAGAATGGAAGAGCTTCGGAAAGAATTTGAAAATTTTAGTTACATGGGCAATGAGACTCTAAAAGAGTTGGTTCCATGGTATTGCCATTTGCTCACAGAACTTTCGAGCTATGAGATCAGCATACCGATGTCAGAACTGGTGGATAAATTTGCTGATGCTTTACCACCATACTGGAACCAACACATTGAAGTGTTGAAGGAAAAGGATGCATACCAGTATTGGACTATCAACGAGTTCATTCAAAAGCTGGAAAACAAAGAAATGGAGGAGAAGAGGAAAGCCAAGAGAGCTCAGATTCCACAGAATCCAGATCTGTATGTGAGTGGTACATCTAACTCTCTTTCTGCTTCAAGCACTACTTCAAATGTTGCTCCTCACATTGCATGTGTATCCAATGTTGTTGAACCCACAAAAGCACCAATCAACTACCTTGCCCAAACTTCATCTTATAAACCATCATACACACCACAATCCTATCCAACACCAAACTTTATTCCACCTTTTTCACCATTACAACAAGCTGCCTATTACACAGCAAGTCAACCTCAACAACAACAACAATATCCTCTTCACATGAATCAGATGCAGATTACTCAAGCACAATCAAATCAAAGCCCGATTGTGTTAGAGACTTCTAATCTTAACAATGTGACTGTTGAGATTGCTCAACAGCATGTTGCTTTAGTATCTGCTATGGTTGCATCATATAACGGTTTGGTTGCGAGTCAGATTGGAAACAACAATCTCACCAATGAGGACTACGCACAAATTGATAAAGAGGAGATGGAGCTTATGGACATACAGTGGGCTTTTGCGAGCATAATGAGGAGAGCCACTGACTTTATCCAGAAGACTGGAAGAACTGACCTTTCAACTTCTCCCAACACCACATACGGCTTCAACAAAGCCAAAGTTACATGCTTCAATTGTGGTGAGAAGGGTCATTTTAAGAGAGAGTGTACACAGCCTGCACAGCAAGGTAATCGAAACCCGTTCAATTCAACCTACCAAAACAGACAAAATCAAAACCAAAATCAAGTTTCATACAACAGTCCCAACATCTCAAGCTTTCAACCCCAAAACAACTACCAGAACCGTCAACACACACAACAAAATACTAACACAGACAACCCACAACTCAAAACCAACCTCAACAAAATCCAAACCGAACCATTGTTCCTATCTCTACACCTAACACTCAAAACCAAAACCAAACTGACAATCAAAACCAAGCATTAGTAATTCAAAAGGATGAAGGTTTTGATTGGACGGGTATGCAATTGGGGGTGGAGGAGATTACTGCTGGAAACGTGGTTTGTGTAGCACAAAAGATGAGTTTGGATGAGCATGAGGAGATTGAAGAGGAGGTTGTGATTGAGAAAGTGTCAGAGTTGAAAATAGAGGAAGTGAATGAGGAGGTGATTGCTGAGAGTGAAGACAAGAAATCTGGAATGATTCTTGATTCTGTCACGGATGTTGGAGAGCACTACGATTCAGCTTATTCGGATATGGAGAGTGATTCTGATTCGGAAGCTAGTGTGAATTCACTAGATGATGACATTGATCAATTGCTAGCTGAAGCTGATTTCCTTATGACCCGCAAATCTTGCATGGTGGATGATGCGTGCACCAAGATTGACTACTCCAAATTCTTTGCAGGGAAGGAAGCTCACTTCGCATTAATGGCAATGACAGAACCTCCTAAACCGGTAAGTTCTGAATCCCATTCTAAAGTGTGTGTTAAATGTGCTGGTTTTGAAAAACTGACAGAAGAAAATAAGCTTCTTAAGGTACAACTTGAGAGTGCCAAAATAAACTGTCATATTTATCAAAAAGATTTAAAAGATTTCAACAAAGATCTTGATGGTTATAAAAAGGATGTGTCTGAACTCAAAAAGACGTTGTCAATAAAACAACTTGCCATTAATAACTATATTAATGAAATGGAAAACACCAAGTTAGAAATGGCAACCATCAAGTGCTTCGCTGAAAAAGTAAATAAGAAGTTAGAGAGTTATAAGCACATTGCATATGTAGTTGACCATATCATAGAAGAACCCTCCCAGTCGAATAGTGCAAACTATAAGGCGGTCCCATCTCCGGTGTTGTTTGAAAACCATAATTTACATGCAATACCACCGGAGACTTTAGTCAATTCTGACTCCACATCAGATAACGAGCCCAACACTTCTAGTGTCGGAGACCCGTATTCTGATGTGAGACCTGTATTGGGAAACAATGAGGGTGTGGTCGCTGCAGATGATTCTGATGAAGAAGAACAATCTGAGATGGTTGAAAATGACAGTGATATCCCTGATGAAAATCATATAATCACTACTGAGCCAGTCTCACCATCTCAGAGAGTTCATCCCATGGCAAATGCTCATCGTAAGAATGTTGTTAAGAAAACTGAAAAGTCTGTTGGTAAGAGTGTTGAAAAGAAAGAGGTAAAGAAAAATGTGATTAAACCGGTTGAAAAGAAAACTGAAACTAAATCGGAGAAAAATGTGGTTAAAACAGTTGAAAAGAAAACTGAGATTAAATCTGAGAAATCTAATGAAATGAGCAACGAATCGTGTGACAAACCTGTGAAAATTTTCTATCGGATGCAAGGCTCCGATAAGATTTTGTCTGATGATGAATATCCGATTAAATTTGTCAATTATTCCAAAATTTAAAAGATCTGGCAGGAAAGTACAATTTGGTTTCCAAAATTTGAACAAACCAATGACATTCCTCCAGAAATTTTAGAGAAAATTTATTCGGATAAAGATGCCAAGGTCAATGTCACACAATTTGTTCTGCCAGTTGATAAAGCAAATAGTTTCATTGAACCGACTTACTCGAAGGAACCAGCTCCTGAGAGTTTAAGGAAACAATGCATGGTTGATCGATATCCCATTGCTAGTTTTTCCAAGTCGCCGATCAAAGAAAACTATGAAGAATACCGTGCGTGTTATAAGTGCGGGGAAAGGGGACATTTACTTGCCGCCTACCCTTACGTACGACACAAGAGGCACGAGGTGGAGATGAGGCAACATCATGATTATCCGGTTGACAACTACGGTTATCCACAAAGACGGTATTTCCCTCAGCAAGAACCTTATTATAATCAAAACAATTTTTACAACAAGAGGGAAAACCGTCCGATGACTTATGATAAGCGCAACCGGATAACCACTGAGAAATCTGTTAAGAAACCTGTGATGAACTCAACTGCTGATAACAAAAAGGTTGCTTCTAAACCTAATGGAAAACAAGCAGTTGGACCTGTCTCTGTTAAATCAGAGAAGGTAACCAAGAAGGTTGCATTTAAAGATGAAGTAAAGAAACCGGCTGAGACCTCAAAATCTCAGATCCGGATCTTGAAAAGATCTGAGCAATCTTGGTCATCAAAGGAATCTGAAGGAGCCTCAACTTCACAAAATGTGAAAATTGAGAAAAAGAAAGTTGAGAGTGAGAAGAAAGGGGTTGAGTTAACCCAAGATGTTTGTGAATCGAAAGAATCTTTGAAACAACCCGTTCAAAGACCCAAGACCAAACAGGCTTGGGTCCCCCGAAAGATCTAACTGCTTTACTTGATATGTGCAGGGAGCTCCAGCTGGCCCTGTTAGCAGCCTATGGATTGTTGACAGTGGAGCTTCTGGTCACATGACAGGGGACCTCACGCTACTCTTTGATATCAAGAACATAAACGGAGGTTATGTAGCGTTTGCTGGAAATAAAGGAGGCTACATTACGATGGAGGGTAGTGTAAGCAATGGGGTCGTGACATTTGAGCAGATATCATACGTGAAACAGATAGATTACAATCTGCTCAGTGTCAGTCAAATCTGTGATAAACAATTTTCTGTGTATTTTGACGACAAATCTTGCTATATCTTGAAACCGGGGTTTGAACTTCCGAAAGAGTGGGTGATGCTAAAGGCACCGAGAGTAAACAATTTGTATATTCTCGATATGTCCAAAGCAATGACCACCCATGGCCAAGTCACGTGTTTCCTCTCTAAGGCTACAGAAAAATAATCTATAATGTGGCACAGGAGAATGGGACACATTCATTTGAGAAAGATGAACCAGTTAGTGAAGAATGAACTTTTCACGGGAGTTAATGTGAAACATTTCCATTTGAATGACAAGTGTGTTAGTTGCAAAAAGGGAAAGCAGCACAAACAGGCCCATAGACCAAAGAAAGTCAATTCCGTTGAACTACCGCTTGAGCGTTTGCACATGGATTTATTCGGTCCAGTCAGACGTAAAAGTCATGCCGGGGAATTGTACTGTCTTGTGGTGACTGACGATTATTCTAGATTTTCATGGGTCATGTGCTTGCATCAGAAAAGCGACACTTTTGACAACCTGAAGGTTCTGTTTACACGTCTGGAGAATATCTATGGTCTGAAGATCAAACGAATCCGGAGTGATAATGGGACGGAGTTCAAAAACGCTCAGATGGAGGATCTTTGTGCAAACAAGGGAATTCATCATGAATATAGCGCTCCGTATACACCCCAGCAGAACGGTGTCGCAGAAAGAAAGAACAGGACTCTAATCGAGACGGCGAGAACTATGCTTGCGGATTCAAATCTTCCAGTCATGTTCTGGAACGAAGCTATTTACGCAGCATGTTACACTTTAAACCATGTTTTAATAGTGAAGAAGTTTGGCAAAACTTCTTATGAGCTGTTGAACCGACGCAAGCCGAATCTGGAGTATCTAGAACCATTTGGTGCCCCTTGTACAATGCTGAATCCTTTGGAAAAGTTCGCACCAAAGGCTGAAGAAGGTTATTTTGTTGGATATGCAACCCCACTAAAACGGGTATTCCACAAAAGAACTAGAAAAGTCGAGGAGTGGGCTAACGTCGAAGTACAAAGATACACACAAAATGTACAGGGTGGAGGTCCAGATTGGATGTTTGATTACAAAGACTTCTTTGAATCATTCAATCTAGATAGCATGGTTGAAGAAGCTATACTTCGCTTATATTACGAGGTCGAAAACGCCGTGATATCACCGTTAGTGCGTCCGATCACTGTAAATCCCCAAGCAGCTTCTAATGATACCACTGCTCCTGTGATGGAAGAAGAGGTGTTCCAAGAAGCTTCTACAACGCTTAATTCATCCGATTCTAAAGATGAAGACGATGATGCGACAAGTGAAGCTATTATGGACAATGCTATAGTGACACCACCAGTGAACCCAACTACTACTGATGCTTCAACATCGAATGTGGGTAATGATCTGGTTTCTACAGAGAATTTGACAACTCAAACGGGAGTACAAGTACCTGATTATCCGGAATCTCGGATACATCGGATACACCCGCTTGAACAGGTTATTGGTGATCCTGGTAGCAGCGTGATGACAAGAGGGCAGTTGAGAAATGCTCAAGCACCAGAAAATATTGGCAATCTTGCTTTATATGCCAAAATACAAAAATCTGGTTTTCAAAATGACTGGTCTTTCGCTTGTTATGTTTCGCAGGTCGAACCGCGGACGTACAAGGAAGCTCTTTTGGATGATGCCTGGGTGGAAGCAATGCAAGAAGAGTTGTTACAATTTCAGAAACTCGGTGTATGGACACTGACAGATTTGCCCCCGGGAAGAAAGAAAATTGGAACCAAATGGGTGTTTAAGTGTAAGAAGGATGATAGAGGAGTCATAGTGAGAAACAAAGCTCGTTTGGTCGTTCAAGGTTTTCATCAAGTTGAGGGAATCGACTACAATGAAATCTATGCACCGGTTGCACGCTTGGAAGCTATCCGAATGTTCCTAGCATTTGCATCATGTAAGAAATTCAAGGTGTATCAGATGGATGTAAAGAGCGCATTTCTTTACGGTGTGGTCAAAGAGGAAGTTTACGTAGGTCAACCGCCAGGCTTTGAGGACCCTATTCACCGGGATAAGGTTTATGTCTTGAACAAAGCTCTCTACGGGTTGCACCAGGCTCTGAGACAATGGTATGAGGAGCTGAGCACGTATCTTCTCTCGAAAGGATTCAAATGCGGACTGGTAGACTGCACACTGTTCACGAAACGAGCAGGAGATGACTTGCTTCTTGTACAAATTTATGTTGATGATATTATTTTCGGGTCAACTAACGAACTTCTGTGCAGGGAATTTGAAAAAGTTATGCAGGAAAAGTTTGAAATGAGCGCAATGGGAGAAATGCAGTTTTTCTTACGCTTGCAGGTGGAACAAAGACCAACGGGGATCTTTATTCACCAGACGAAATACGTTTCTGAAGTCTTGAGCCGATTCCAGATGGATGATTCGAAGCCGATGGATACCCCAATACAACCTAATCACGGGATTGGAGTTGACCTTAAGGGGGAGCTGACTGATCCATTTACATACAGAGCAATCGTCGGATCTCTGATGTATCTCACCGCGTCTAGACCGGATATAATGTTTGCGACATGTCTTTGTGCATGATATCAATCGAAACCGAAACAGAGTCATCTTGCAGCTGTTAAGCGTATCCTTAGATATCTGAAGGGTTGTCCATCGAAAGGACTTTGGTACCCTCATGATGATAATTTTGACCTAATCGCTTTTAGTGATGCAGATTGGGGCGGCTGTGACAAAGACAGCAAATCCACAACGGCTGGATGTCAGTTTATGGGGAGCAGGCTCGTGACCTGGCAATGCAAGAAACAAACCGCAGTTGCATTATCCACATGTGAAGCAGAATACGTTTTCGCATCGAGCTGCTGCTCATAGGTTCTTTGGATCCAACAACAGATGGTGGATTACGGTTTGCAATTTCTTAAAACCCCTATTTACTGTGACAATGAGGCCGCAATCGCATTAACAAAAGACTTAGTAAATCACTCAAAGGCTAAACATATCCGGATTAAATATCATTTTATCCGTGATTGTTATGCTAAACAGTTGATCGATATGGTCAAAATCCACACTGATTACCAACGCGCAGATCTTTTTACCAAAGCTTTTGACAAATCCAGATTTGATTATCTTTTGAAAGCAAATGGTATTAAAGAAAAATAGGACTGATCACCACCTCAGTTTATCGTTTTTTTAGCTTAATTTTTACTGTTTTTCAGAAAAAATTTCGAAAAACCAAAAACATTGAAAAATTTCAAAATCCATAAAAATTAGAAAATTTCTTTGCTGACTGCTATATCTTCTTCCCTTAGATTAATGCCGTCAGATTTCTGTGAACAAACGATATCTGGGCAGTCACATATTTGAAATGCTCCAGCTTATCCTTGGGAACAGTAAATTCGAAAAATTATAAAAATCAGAAAAATCAAAAATGATTTCCTGGAGTATAAAGGGAAATGATAGTACATCAGTGGGGATCTGACACATTCTAAGTAATGTACTGCTTTATAGGGCGTGTGTCTGAGTCTGTGCGATGTGCTGATAGGCTTCGTAGACCTATTACTGCGTGCCTGATACATACATATCAAACGAATTGTTGTGTGGATGAACTCCTCATGGGCATATGGTCTTAGTACCGTAATTTCGTTTGATAGGGTATTTGTACAAAACTCGGAGGTTTAGGGTCGTTATGTTATTAGTTGTCTGGGGATAGCCTCTCTGATCTTCTGCTGTAAGTCATTACGGACCTAGATCAGACAGGGTGTCTTTATAAAAGAGCTTTATGCCAAATCCTAAAGTTACCGAATTGAGGAACTTTCCATGTTATATGATGATCAAAGACTATCTATTACATCGTATTAATCACTGATGCAAATCATGATTAATATCAGTCCTCAACCTGGTATAGTGCATATGTTACTTTGCTGCATTAATTTGCTGACCTGTATACCTCTGTGCATTATATCTTGTAAAATTACAGACGACGAAAGCATAATCACGCTTTACAATGAGTCTTTGTATATTTACTTCTTGATACGGGAGTATGTCGTGTGCGTGGGAACCACAGACAATTACGTTTATATTATAAATATCAGTATCAGTTTAAAGCACTGCACAAAAGTCTGTATGTGAGTTTATGTGGATCACAATATCAGCAGTTGCCAGATCACACATTGTCTTTAATGATAATAATTCAAAAGATCAATGGTGTGATCAGATTTCTCAATAACTGATATGATCCCTTTACCGGAAATCCCAAAAACATTTACAGTTTTTCATTTACATTTCTGCATTTTATTTTCTTGTCAAAAATTACAAAACTCAAAAAGATTTTAGGTGTGTTTTAGCTTAAACTTTAGAAAATCCAAAAAGATTTTTCATTTCCATCTTATTTTTGATAACTGATGGTGGTTGATGTCGATTTTCTAAACCTTGTTACACCATTTGAGCTTTGTAACTTTTTAAATTTGAAAATATGAATGTTGGATGCTTAAAAGTTGGAAAATAATTGGATCAGGACTCGTTTTTGAGATTTGGAAAATTTATAAAAAAATCCCATTTCTCATTCGCCCATTCGGTTGATCGAATGTGGGATTTTTCATGTTCCTTCGTATGTTTTAAACGGGCGAAGGAGAGTGTTCTTGATCATATGTTTCATTCGAACCCTTTTTGGCTCATTCGAACCTTTCACTAGGGTCGAAGGAGACAAAAGTTTCTCTTTCGTACGTATAGAATGGGCGAAGGAGTGTGCCTATATATACCATTTCTGTCTCATTCGAACCCATTCAAATTTTTTTCAAAAATTTCACTCTAACCTCACCTTGTTGCCCTGTTATTTTAAATCATACCATTTGTTGCCCTGTTATTTTAAATCATACCATTGTGATCGTCACATTCTACTGATTCTTTTCCACTATCTTTTACAGGTTAACATTCAGGATTCATGGATTAATCACTGTTTTGTTGTTTCGAGCCCTAATTTTTAAAAATTCATATTAACTAGTTCATTGTCAAAATTGATTGTAGGGATTCATTATTTCTGTGTTTTAGGGGGAGAATAATCATAAACCAAGGTTTCTAATACAGTAGATTGTTGCAATTGATCAGTATTGTTGTTCGAAACCTAGGTTTGATATGAAAACACAGAGATAATGAGATTTAGATAAAACTGTTGGTTTTAATTAGTTGATCGGCATTGTTAGGTGCAATACCAATCAAAAGAACATGTTCAGAATCCTTTAATTTCAAAATTGAAAATTCAAAATAAGAACAGACTCCTTCGACCCTTTCGAATGGGCGAAGGAGATAACAAACTGGTCGAAGGAAGAAATGTTGGGCGAATGAAACTTTTTACCAAAAATTGATACTTTCGTACCATTTATTTTTCTCATTCGTACCATGGTTTTCTCATTCGCACCCCCGTTTGGGCGAATGAGAATGTTATTTACCAAAATTTTCAAAGTTTGAATTTTTGTCGTTTTTAACATGTGTCTTTGTTTTGTTTTGCAGAATTAATCATGTCCGAGCAGGAGAAGACGACTGAACAAGCTGGATCATCCTCACAACCTGCCAAGACAGTTCCTGAAGAGCTTTTAGCCTTCGAGAATGCGCATAACTGCTGTGCATATCTCGGAGAGGTTAAAAAGCACACGGAGTTTATCGGTATTATTGAATTCTTGAAGAGATGCAGGGTGATAGATGCTATTGCTACACCGACGATTATCTACAGAGATATGATGCAAGAATTCTGGTCTGGAGCGAAGCTTGATTTCTGGAATTGCGAGTCGTGCTTGACTAGCAAGATCCAAGGGCAGAGAGTTATTGTTTGTGAGCAGGATCTAAGAGAAGCGTTGAACTTAGATGATGAGAAGACAGATCCTAAGGAGTTTAGCTTTATGGATCAGCGAAAATGCTTTCTAAGAATGAAATACAATGGACCAATCACTGACGGTTCATTGCACAAGGGAAAACTGTGCCCTCAATTCAAATATCTGGCACACGTTTTGATACATGTCTTCGGATCTGCAGCTGGAGGATATGATTTAATGCGCCAAAGTATCAGCTCTATGATGGTTGCCTTGGTGTTGAACAAACCGTTCAATGTTTCAGGCATGCTGATGGAACATTTGCTAGAGCCTGTAAATGGCACGAGGAATCTGAAGTTTCTACTGTATCCTCGTTTCCTCCAGATGGTGTTTGACAACAAGTACAAAGACTTGAAAAGAGATCCTAAGCACATAGTTGTTCAGGAACATATGTCGCTTAATACACTTGCTAGGATGAAGGCATATAAGGGATTGTCAGTCAATGAACGTCCACCAGTAAGGCGTTTATTTGGACATCTAGCAAGAGTAGATTATACAGATCCAGGTGAAGGGCTTGTGAGACATGCAAACAGTGATTCTGATCCTGATAACCCATTACATCCTGTTGATCCTGATGCGAAGCGTAAAAGACAGGTTGTGAATGTCGGTGCCAAGAGTGGAAAGATTAAGAAGAAAGAGATAAGGTTAGAGGTTGCGTCTGAACCTGAAAAGAAGAAAAGCACACCAAGACGAAACAAGACAATGGCAAAGAAGGGTTTACATATAGTGGATGAAGCGTTGATTGATTCAGAAGAGACGCAAGAAGATGAACATTGGGACTCGGAGACTGAATCGTTAAAGACCACCACGCCCAAGGCCACTGAGGCTGGTGTGTCTGCTAGTCAGAATGTTGAAGATCAAGGGAATAAGAGTCCAATCCCAGTTGATGAAGATGAAGTGATATTGAATTTAGATGAAGTTTTTACTGGTTCTCATGTACAAGCTGATAAGTCAAAGAAGAAGAAACCGGAGAAACCAAGTATAAAGAGAAAGAAGGAGATTGAATCGCTTATAGCTGGTAAGAAACTACCACCAGCTTCTAGTTCTAAGTCACCGGTTACTGCACCAGCACAAAAGAAACAAAAGACTGCGACTACTTCGAGCACACAACAGAGTGAAGATCTACCTGTTGATCAGTTTAACGAAGCATTGGATAATGTGCTCAAGAAGATTAGGAAAGGCAAACTGCCTGATGTTGTTGAACCACCTATGAAGAAGAAGGTGTCAGTGGACAGTGATATCATGAGTGCTGTGAATCAAAGATTGTCTGAGATGATGAGTATAATCAACAAACAGCAAACTGAGATCGAGCAATTAAAGACAAATGATCAAAAGATGTTAGAAGTCGTAGTCACATCCCATGATGATAATGAAGTTTTGAAGAAAACTATCAAGAGGTTCAAAAGAGAGAATAAGAAGTTGCTGAAGCATGAGCAACGGAACACCAGAAGGATTATTGTCTTGAAAGAGGAGAACAAACAGTTGAAGAAGAGTAACAAGCATATGGATGATTTGATCAAAGACTTGTACTCTCGAGCTCCTCAAATTCAAGCTGGTGAAGAAGATAAGGAAAGAGAAGAAGAACAGGTCGATTTTGAACCATCTGACGAAGAAGAAGATGAAGAACTTGATGAAGATGCAGGTAATGATACTAAAAAGAAGAAGAAAGATGATGGAGGTTCAGATGGTGGATCGAGTGATGGAAACAGCTCTGCTTTCGATAGTAGTGATGATGATGATGATAACGCTGAAAAGTACACATATGAAAAGCGTGATTCAAGTAAGGGTGGAGAGTCGAGCTCTAAGACTCCAGGAGAAAATGTGGATGACGATATCTTCTGGAATGAGAAACTGCAGTCATTATCTGAAGAAGACAAGAACATGTATCGCCAGATGCTCACAGATCGAGTCTGGACGATTGACATGACTAGCAGATTTCCAGAGATATTCGAGTCGAGCAATAAACTGTTTGAGTTGGAGTTTGATGACCCTGATCTTGAAGATGGAGAGGTTTCTGCGGCGATTTCTAAAGAGATACTTGAGGGTTTAGCCAAACAGGTGGGAAAGACTTTGGAAGAATTGCTTGTTGACAATTTCATTCCAAAGATACCTGAGAAGGAAGCTGGGAATCATTCTGATGACCGTGATGTTCCTGCTTTTGAGGATGTTGAAATGGAAGACATAACGAGTGAGGAGTATCCACAATATTTCAAGAATAATCAAGATTGTGGATTTCCTGGATTCTCGGATGATGTGCTAAACCAAGCCGAGAAACTAGCGAAAGAAAAGAGTAAAGTATTTGAAGATGAAATTTTCAAAGGGCATGATAAACCACGGTTCGAGCAATCGGAGAGTTTGAAGGAATTCTTGAGGAAATTGAAAGAAAAAGAGAATAACCGTCCGAAAGCTGAAATACAAGGAAGCTTTTACAAACTTCATAGTGGTATTTTCAAAGGTCGTGCATTGGCCTGGAAGTTTGTTAAAGAATTGAGATGCATAGCAGTGAAGTGGGAGAAGGGGATCTTATATTTCGATAAGTTTCATCAATTGAAGACTCTTCCCTATTGGGCAATTCGTGATATTTGCCGTCACCGTTTAACGGGAGCGTCAAATAGTCAGATTACCTACTTTGCGGAGAAGATGACGAGAGAAAGCCGAACCAAGTGGGATTTGTTTGAACCACAATATCCTAAACGAATTGTTCATAAAAAGGATATTGATCAGATTACAGGTATGCCCAAGGTGACGTTAAAGTATAAACCACCGCGAGTGTTGAAAAAGATTCCTTTGTTGCCGATCCCACAACACTTCGCTAAAGATTTCATTTGGTGGTATTACGATTGGAAGATAGCAGAGGCTGTGATTGTATTGAAAGACGGAGAGAAGAACTACAAGAAAATACACATTTTTGATCCCATGTGGTTAATCAACTGTTCACATGAGGATATAATAATGTTGTTTTATAATCCGATCTATTCTGATGTGAAGGATGCTGAGCAAGCAGGAAAATACCAACGTGTGGTATTTCTGTGCTTTGCGTATGACATTAATGCTGGTTGTGACTATGATGAGAAGCTCGGGAAGTTTGTTGAGAAGCAAAAGGTGCCTGAATTGAAAAGGACGAAGCCAAAGCAATTTCAGGAACCGGTTTTGACTAAAGAACATAAGATTCAGCGACATATCAAACTGACAAACATCAGAATGGATGAACAACGTCGACAGCAATCCAAGCAATAGTCGAGGGGGAGTTTGTAGATGCAATTGTGCGACTAGTGCTTCGGATTGAACGATACACATGTTTTGATGAATGTCGAAGGTGCGAAGGAAGTTTTTAGAAGGTGCGAAGGAAGATCAGAAGGTGCGAAGGAGGAAGTTTTGGTCGAATGAGAATAGTGTTTATTGTATAGCTTGGTTCGACCAGTTAGTTTGGGCGAACCTGCACATTCGCATGAACAAAGTGGGCGAATGTGCAGTCTATAAATAGACAAGCTTGATTTTTGAATGTAACTTTTTGGTCATATTATTCCCTCCACTTTCTGATATTCTCTTTAGAAGTTTATTTAGCTCTTTTCACGTTCTTACCCTGTTTGTATCCATCTTTAAACGTGTAATCGAGTTTATAATTAATGAAAAGCTTTTGAAAATGATGATTTACTTGTTTTGATCTGTTTGACTATTATTTTGTGATTGTTTTAGGGATTCCGCACCTAAAACTAACTTGTTTGATCATTCTTTGTTGTTATACGATCCATACATACGCATACAACTTGGTTTGCTCTGTTTTGCTTTTGCCTATATGAATGGGCCATGTTCATGTTTATAAGTTCAAGCGAGCACGAGTAGAGACATGTTTCATGTTCATGTTCGTTAGGTTTATCGGTGATGACCTAAAACGCATGTTTATACCACTGATTTGAGGTTTCAGTCTGGTTTGAAACTCAACATGTGATTATTATAACAATATTACGTCACTCGGTTTATAGAATCACTTATTGTTCAGTGGTAGGTGTAAACATCAGTTTATAGAATCACCTATTGCGATCTAGATTTTCGCTGGTCACGGGCAGGTCAGGTTTAAAACAATATAGATCCTACCTACGTAAGCTCCAAAATTCTTGGTACCAATTTCTATAGATTTTTGTTCTTTCGCGGCTTGTCTATGGCCCAATATTCTGATGGGTATGAGATGGCAGTGATGAGTTATAGTTTTTATCCATAAATAGTGATGATGGTAGGTTTAAACTTGCAACCCTCCTTGCAGCCAATGTTCTTAGCACACTCTGAGCCTCGTTAACTTTTTTCGGATTATGTTATTTTAATATTCTTGCTGTTAGGTGTCCGGAGTTGAACAGTGTTTTGCATCTTTCTTGGTACCAATTTCTATAGATTTTTATTCTTTTGCGGCTTGTCTATGGCCCAGTATTCTGATGCATATGAGATGGCAGTGATGAGTTATCGTTTTTATCCAGAAATAGCGATGATGGCGTGGCGTGGCGAGGATGGTGGATGGCAGGTTTATACTTGCAACCCTCCTTGCAGCCAATGTTCTTAGCACACTCTGAGCCTCATTAACTTTTTTCGGATTATGTTATTTCCATATTCTTGCTGTTAGGTGTCCGGATTTGAACAGTGTTTTGTATCTTTCTTGGTACCAACTTCTATAGATTTTTGTTCTTTCGCGGCTTGTCTATGGCCCAGTATTCTGATGGATATGAGATGGCAGTGATGAGTTATAGTTTTTATCCAAAAATAGTGATGATGGCGTGGCGAGAATGGTGGATGGCAGGTTTATACTTGCAACCCTCTTTGCAGCCAATGTTCTTAGCACACTCTGAGCCTCGTTAACTTTTTTCAGATTATGTTATTTTCATATTCTTGCTGTTAGGTGTCCGGATTTGAACAATGTTCTGCATTTTCCTTGGTACCAACTTTTATAGATTTTTGTTCTTTCGCGGCTTGTCTATGGCCCAGTATTCCGATGGCTATGGGATGGCAGTGATGAGTTATAGTTTTTATCCACAAATAGTGGTGATGGCGTGGCGAGGATGGTGGATGGCAGGTTTATACTTGCAACCCTTCTTGCAGTCAAGGTTCTTAACACACTCTGAGCCCTATTAAGTTTTTTCAGGTGTGTTCTTGATGTTAGGCGGCTGTGCCTATGGTTCTCGCGTTGCTTGCAGGTCATACTCGTTCATTTGTGGCTTTTGGAGCTGTGATGATGATTTAGAAATCATCTGAGCCTAAATCATAGTTACTGTTAATAATCAAGCTGATTTGGACAGTATTCTATCCTGATATGATGTTAGAAGGTTTATTGGTGTGTAAAATTACTGATAATGATGCTCCACAAATGCATACAAACACATAATATGCTCGGTATTTGTTTACTAGAGGAATAAAAAGTTGTTGTGTAGTGTGTAGGGAAGAATGAGGGAGATCAAAACATAGGTAGTTGGTTCACATAAGAAAGTGGGTCAAATAGATACGCCCATTTTCCTGGTAGTTGGATCAGTAGATGCAAACCAAGACTTGAAATGTCTCAGACCTAATCCCATAAACTGGAAACCCATCCTGACCAGTTAACCATTTTTCAATTCCATGTTAACTTATTTTTTGTCGCATGCTTATTCAGGAGATTGCCTCCTTAACTGTTCGTGTAAACCCGATAGAAGATGGTGTATGTTTCTTGGAGCTTAACGTTCCATCAAGAAGAAGAATTAGAGACAGTTCCTGGGATTTTCTACGTGGATATGGATACTGTTATGGTGGTGAGGGCATTACTCGGACATTACTTCCTTCTGAGGTAAAACATTAGATTAATTTATTGTTGTTATAATATAATCAGTTTTGCATTCAGAGATTTTTGACTCTTTGTACATGTTTTGTGAAGAAAATTGCTTCTGTATGGATTGCTGTTTCAGTTTGTGCTTCCAATCCACTGTGTAACTCACCATCAGTCTCACAAAATTTTACAGGTTCTTTTTTATTAACTAATTTAGTATTTAGGTTTCTTGAGTACGGTTAAGTTATTTAACTGTACCTATATTGTGTTGTTTGTTTTAGATAAGAAGGTATGTGTACAAAATGTTTTACGCTAAATAAAACTTACAAACACCAAAAAAAAAAAAAATCAGGTAAATTGAGTCAGTCTTGATTCCAACACTAATATTACTCGGCTTGCGTCGCCTTTCAAGAATAGGTATGCTATATTTTGCTGAAATTTTTTTATGGTTACGCTTGTGCATTGATTGATTTAAATGTTGGTTTGTTGATTATTTTGTGCTTTTTTGTTAGGGGGCTTATTGTGATGATAATGGAAGCGAGTTTCACGAAACCTATAAATGTAAGTTTAAGAAGCAATTTCCCGTTTCATTAGACTTTTTATTTTGCTTATGCACTAAATAGAGGTTTGGAATTTGATACGTATAGCCTTTAAAGAAATTCATTACGAACACAAGTTATGAAAGCTGCTACTTTTAGCTCAAATAAAAGAGTATCTGCTTGGCTGCTAATGAAACCTCCATATCAAGGGTTGCCTATAAGGCAGTTCTTGATTCTTCTCCAAGTAGTATCAACTCATGGAATAACGTCAAACCTTGCCTATACGACAGTTCTTAATTCTTCTCCAAGTAGTAACAACTCATGGAATATGAATAAGGTAAGCCTATTTACAAACTAAATAAAATACAATACAGTTACGCTTGTACATTGCTTGATTTAAATGTCGGTTTGTTTATTGTTTTGTATTTTTGCATAGCGGACTTATTGTGATGATAATAACAACGAGTTGGACGAAACCTATAAATGTAAGTTTAAGAAGCTATTTTGTCTTTTGCTTAAGTTTTTGCTTTAGTTTATGTACTAAATAGAAATTGTCAATTTCATATGTATAGGATTTAAAGAAATTGATTACGGACATGAATAACCAAGACGTCAAACCTTACCTAGAAGATAGTACTTGATTCCTCTGCTAATACAACCGATATCTGAAATCTTACCTACAAGTCAGTTCTTGATTCTTCTCCAAGTAGTAACAACTCATGGAATACGAATAAGGTAATCTTTTTGGTCTAAGTTAAAGGAAATTGAATGTTTTATTTAGTTTGTGAATTTTCACACTTCGTTCTAAATGAGGTGATAAATTCAAAACAACACATCATTTGACGTAGCTCATTTCAAGTCATATCTATTTGACATGTTATAAAATTGGTCATGTTGCGAGTTTTAACTTATTTTACATACATAATATTAATATACTTTTCTATGGTTACTGCCGTTTAGGAAATTCTGCAATGTGGGATAGGAGCCTCAGCCCCCAAAGACATGTATCGTAGACTAAGCTCGCGCGACGGACATGTCAAGCCTTGCCTTGCCTTGCCTCACCCTACGAAAAAGAAAAGAGTTGTATGTGATGAGATGCTTCATTCTCTGTTTGGAAAGAAATCAATTCCTCGAATTAAAATAAATTTTTGTCAACATATGATGTTGGTGAGTACTACCTAGCTTTGTACATATAGTATAAGTTTGAAAAGTGGTACAATTCATGTGTCTAGCATCACCAAGGCATTATGTAAACACATAAGTAACCAAACAAGACAAAGATCAAATGTAAAGTTGGTAAGATGAAATTGATAATGAGCACCCTAACACGTGTCAAGTCTAAAAGAGCACCATAACATAAGTTATATCTAAATGAGCACCGTAACATAAGTTACGTCTATATGTAAAGAGCACCATAACATAAGTTATGTCTAGATGTATGATTTTGTACGTAAGCTACATTCATGTTCAAACATAAAGCACAAAGATAAACAAGACACGTATATGAATTGTAAATGAAGAAAATGTATGTGTAAATGAATGTGCAAGTTTTGTATACTTGTGCATGAATCACCCCAAAAGTGTAAAAACGAAAAAGGAGATAAGTAATACTCACCTTAGCAAGGTGGTAAGTCTTGTGGAATTGAATAAGTGTAATCCAACGTTGCCAAGTATCACCCTATGTATAAGGTAACAAATAAGTCTAAATCTATCTAGTCTATAAGTATTTTCTAGGGTTTCGAATTGGGGATAAGTATTCATTTGATTAATAAATTAAAAGTTTAATAAATAAGAGAAATTCGATAAATAAATAAACAAAAGTCTTTTTGTAAATTTTAAATTAAAGATGGTCACAATATAAAGTTTTAAGTATGAAAATAATTTTTATAAAATTGTTTTCTTAAAAATAGAATATTTAATCTATTTATTTCAAATTGTCAAAATATAACTTTAATATTTAAAAATATTAAAATTAATGAATTTTTAAATTAAAATTTGTATTTCTGTTCTAAATGGATAAAAATAATTTATATAAAATTTTGGTGCAAAAATATTGTAAAATGAATTTATTATGATTTATTTATGATTAAAACAAACAGAAATTGATTAAAAATATTAAATAAATGATTTTTCAGAAATAAAAATTATTTCAGAAAAGTCTAATGTTATAAAAACTTAGAATAATTTTTGTGGAAATTTATATAATCGTTTTGATATTTTTATAGAATTTTATAAATAAAATAGAATAAACTTGTAGTATTTATTATATATAATAAATAAAAGATTTTTTAAAATATAAAAATTTTATAATAAAGTTTAACATTTGGACAACCTAGGATAATTTTTATAGAGTTTATAAATCATATTTGGTATTTTAAATGTATTTTTAAAAGTTAATTAGAATAGATATAAAGTTAAAGTATATATAAAAAAAATATCGCTGCTGCTGGGAATCGAACCTGGGTCCAACCCGGTTCAAGCATTAACATCCACGATTTCCACCACTGGGCTACGCCCTTGTTTGTATTTACAACAGAAAACAATACTTAAAAACCCAAGTCTGCAAGTTCCCCCATTCCTTATAAACCCTAGAATTCAAAATCGCCCAATTGACTAAACAAACGATTTCGATACAGAAAACAATGATGGGGCTTTTGTTACCCACCCTGAGCCGAATCTAACCATATATTTAATTGAGACATACCGTTTAAGAATCAATGAACACGCGAACAATTGAAAACGCACACAACTTCCTCAAAACTGATCGATGTGTTATAGATGAATCGAAATTGATGTGAGGGGTTTGTTTTTCGGCCCCTAGAGGGTGATAGGGAGAGCCCAATTTATATTATTACATATGGTTTCAATGGTTTGGAAAGTTTGACTAAAGCTCGGTCAAACCGAGTAATTGATGCTCATTAGGAGCTGTAATCATGGCCTTGATTGCTGTTTTGGACGCGTACTAATCATTCGAGCGAGTCAGCAGCAGTTAATTGGATTCAATCTACCCAAAATTAGGTCAGTCAAACGGTCAAGGATGAAGGCTCCATGGTCAACTCTGTCGAGTTGCTGCAACAAGGAAAGAAAAGGGGACGGCTTCATGGAGTTTTATATAATATGGGTTGGGATTGAATCAAATGAGAGGTGTAGCTCAGATGGTTGTGGTGTGCGTGTGTTGTGCTGACCCGGCTCCAGACTCGGGTTCGAGTCCGGGCAGCAGCAACATTTCTTTTCTTTTTTTTTTTTTTAAACTGAAGGGAGGGAGGATTGGGCCTTGTCTGATGTTGGGCTCGGTTCTGGGCCTTGGGCTCATGTGATGGGTGGTGGTTTGGGTTGTGGTTAGTATGGTTTGTTTTGGACTATGGTTATGCTAATAAACTTTATAAATAAAAGCCTCACACCCCTTTTTATTTTTTATAAATCTGAAAAAAAATTATATTTATTATTATTATTATTATTATTATATAAAAAAGAATAAAATAAAACGAAAGGTGACGGATGTCACAGCATCCCCTACTTTTAGAAACTTCGTCCTGAAGTTATTAGAAACATAGGGTTATGGATGTTTGGGTAGAAATTAAGATAACCGTGGTTTGGAAAATTTGAGTTAAGGCACGACGTGAATTTATAGATAACAGAGTAAACTGTTTCGAATGGTTTGGATAAGGGGTTTGATAGGTGTGAGTTAAGGATTTGATTAGGTTCGTCTTGAATAATAAGGAGAATAAGCATCTAGTAAAACACTAAACTTCAAGTTTTAGGAATCCTAAAATAAATGTATGAGTTGATTGACTATAGAAAGACTAAATGAACTACCAAGTAAGTAGGGTTTGTTCCTGGTTCGACTCCCAGTCTCACTTTCGATGCATCATTAGTGTTTATATATAGGGTGTACCGCAGCTAACCCACCACACCTTTGATACATCGAAAACGTACTTGACGTCTACCAAGAACTCTAATAGAATTTCACACCACCTTAATGTACCTGTAAATTCATGATTACGTTCCGGACCGGAATCATCAATTTACCTTACATTAGGGTTTTATGTCCTTCTATGATCCTAACCTAACAACACATTAAAGCAAATAAGTTCCACAAGAAGACGATACAACAAACACGTTGGGTTACAATGAGACGTTATCAACGAAATGAGGCTATGTAATAATGAGTTCAATTACATTGGTTTGCAACGACTTGCAAGCATAACAAAATTTAAGTATGGGCTACCACCCATCCGGGGAGCCCTTTAAGTGATATGTTTGTTTTAGTTGAGTGGATAAATGTAGTAGTTGTCTTTCATAGATCAACATGCAACTTGATAATACACACATGCAAGCAAGTTTATAAGTACGACAACCATTAAGTATAAGTGTTATTTTAGTGGCCTATAGAAATAGCTCATATTTGGCCAGCCATGTTTACGAGTATCATGAATAATTAAATGTTCAATGAATAGTCAAATTAAGGGAAAAATCAAGTTTCATATAACAAACAATGATGTTTTTAGAAATATTCTGTAGGATCAAGTATCGAGTTTTTAGTAGTTTGATTTCATGGAAATTAAGTCCAAATGTTTCAATAAAATGTAAGGTAGAGTCTTAAACTTCTACGATTAAAATAAACGTAACCAAATATGATAAATTTCCAACCTGCGTTCGTACACAATAGTATGCAAGGAAATTTATAGATGTTAAATGCTTATGAGTACGACACAATTGGGTACAAAATGATAATAGGATCAAGAAAATGAAAACACAAGTATTGGATTCTCGAGTCTTAAGAAGATTCCATCCATGGCTCAGCCAGTGGGATTAGCGTCACCCTGACCGTTTGCTTCGTTGATATTGATATTGAAGGCTCGTCCATGTGCCACCTGGTTTACATTATTCAATTCAGGGCATCGATGCCGCATGTGGTTAGGGTCTCCACAATTATAACATGCCTGGCCGTTAGTAATCGGCAGTGGTTCCTGGGCAGCTGTTTGATGATTATCCAGTGTCCTAACCATTACACGACAAGTGGTGACAAAGTGTCCAAACCTTCCACATATAGTGCATTGACGGCATGGAAGATTTGCAGGGTGATGATACTTGCAAGTGTTTCATTGAGGATGGATTCCTGTGTAGGCTTTCTTGATAGGGGGCTGAGTCACAGGATCCACAACAGCATGGTTCTGATTATCGCCCATTCGTTTCCTAGAGTTCGAAGAAGTAGTGGCGGCCTTTGCTGAAACAGTCTTAGATGGTTCAACAACATGGGTGGTTTTCTCAGCAGACGTCTTGGTGCCCTTCCTAACCAAGTTTCCTTTCCTTACGTGTTTGTCTGTTAAAGTGGCTGCAAGCTGGATGGCTTCTTCCACCGTAGTGGATTTGCCTCTAGTGACAACGTCTTGAATCAGGTCAGGTAATCCCTCGATATATTTCTCGATTGCTCGAGAGACCGGGGTGACCATGTGTGGAACCAATATGCTAAGTTCATGATATCGAGTATTATACGCAAGATTCTCACCACTGTCTTGTTTGAGCTCACGAAACTCATCCTCCAGTTTCCTGATTTCGTTCCTAGGGCAGAATTTGGCGATCATGAGTTCCTTAACCTCAGCCCAAGACAAAGATAATGCAACATCAGCTCCTCGATTGCGCTTTTCGCCATTCCACCAGGTTAGCGCCCCCTTTTGAAGGACACTAGTAGCATAGCGAACGCGGAGTTCATCAGGACACTCGCTGTTCACAAAGGTGCTCTCCATACTTTCAAACCATTGGAGGAGGCCAGTAGCACCCTCCTCACCAGTGAATTTTGTGGGGTTGCAGGAGTTAAAGTGTTTGAAAGTGCACCGAAATTAAGTCGTACTCCCTGTGTTGGCACTGTTACTATTCTGGGTTAACTCACTGACAAGGTTTGGGATTACTACAGCAATTTGCTCAGCGACTAAAGATGCAAGGCGACGATCAGAACGTTGTCCAAGAGCACGAACAGTGCGTTGGCTGGCATCACGGAGCATGCGGCGAGCAGACATCTATGAGGCAGTCAATGGATAATCATGAGATTAGAAAATGTAAGTGTATAACCATACCAATGATTATGAAAGTATGAACTTCTAAGCAATATATGAAAATCGTGAAATACAAAATATTGTACATGAAACGAGAGAGTGTTATTGAAAAACTTGCATAAAATGCTTGGAGTGCCCTTGTCTAGCTGTAAAGCCCAACAAGAACATTGACTTTTCAAAGGAATTGAACCCAATGGTGATCAAAGAAGACATGCTTTAGCCTATAAGTGGACACTCACTCCAGGAATCCCCAGGTAAGCATAACAGGTCCGTTATTGGATTTATGCGCTATGCTTGCCTATGCCAGAAAACCCAGTGTACATGCATCCACCCTTCCAGATTGCATGTGTTCTATCACACCTCATTAAAGCTCAACAACTTTGAAGGAGCAAACTAAGGGTAGGCATCATGCCTAAGAGTGTCTTCATGAAAGGTACTGCTCCCGTTCCATGATGATGTAGACTTTCCACTCCTTGTAGGACACCATCTTTATGCACCAAGATGAAAGATGAGAAGAAGGGAGAGAGAGAAGGAGGGAAAGATAGAGGAAGAAAAGTAGAAGGAAATGGAAATCTATGTAATACTATGCATGAAAGTGGAAGTTCGGTTATAGTCTAGGCCATTTTATCTAATAACCTAGTTCCCTATAACCATGGCTCTGATACCAATCTATAACACCCCAACCGATGGCGGAATCATCGAGGTGTCACGTAGTGACGATTGTTCAAAAGCTCATGGTACTAGAATGTAAATATTTGATTATTGAATATTGTTTTACAACATGTGAAAATAAATACACATAAAAAATTGAGATAGTTGATTTATTTAGTCTAAGTCCAAGTCCTATGTGAAGCGTCAAGCAGCTTATCCTGAAACATGCACGAAAATAAATTTTTGTCAACATATGATGTTGGTGAGTACTACCTAGCTTTGTACATATAGTATAAGTTTGAAAAGTGGTACAATTCATGTGTCTAGCATCACCAAGGCATTATGTAAACACATAAGTAACCAAACAAGACAAAGATCAAATGTAAAGTTGGTAAGATGAAATTGATAATGAGCACCCTAACACGTGTCAAGTCTAAAAGAGCACCATAACATAAGTTATGTCTAAATGAGCACCGTAACATAAGTTACGTCTATATGTAAAGAGCACCATAACATATGTTATGTCTAGATGTATGATTTTGTACGTAAGCTACATTCATGTTCAAACATAAAGCACAAAGATAAACAAGACACGTACACGAATTGTAAATGAAGAAAATGTATGTGTAAATGAATGTGCAAGTTTTGTATACTTGTGCATGAATCACCCCAAAAGTGTAAAAACGAAAAAGGGGATAACTAATACTCACCTTAGCAAGGTGGTAAGTCTTGTGGAATTGAATAAGTGTAATCCAACGTTGCCAAGTATCACCCTATGTATAAGGTAACAAATAAGTCTAAATCTATCTAGTCTATAAGTATTTTCTAGGGTTTCGAATCGGGGATAAGTATTCATTTGATTAATAAATTAAACGTTTAATAAATAAGAGAAATTCGATAAATAAATAATCAAAAAGTCTTTTTGTAAATTTTAAATTAAAGATGGTCACAATATAAAGTTTTAAGTATGAAAATAATTTTTATAAAATTGTTTTCTTAAAAATAGAATATTTAATCTATTTATTTCAAATTGTCAAAATATAACTTTAATATTTAAAAATATTAAAATTAAAGAATTTTTAAATTAAAATTTGTATTTCTGTTCTAAATGGATAGAAATAATTTATATAAAATTTTGGTGCAAAAATATTGTAAAATGAATTTATTATGATTTATTTATGATTAAAACTAACAGAAATTGATTAAAAATATTAAATAAATGATTTTTCAGAAATAAAAATCATTTCAGAAAAGTCTAATGTTATAAAAACTCAGAATAATTTTTGTGGAAATTTATATAATCGTTTTGATATTTTTATAGAATTTTATAAATAAAATAGAATAAACTTGTAATATTTATTATATATAATAAATAAAAGATTTTTGAAAATCTAAAAATTTTATAATAAATTTTAACATTTGGACAACCTAGGATAATTTTTATAGAGTTTATAAATCATATTTGGTATTTTAAATGTATTTTTAAAAGTTAATTAGAATAGATATAAAGTTAAAGTATATATAAAAAAAATATCGCTGCTGCTGGGAATCGAACCTGGGTCCAACCCGGTTCAAGCATTAACAACCACGATTTCCACCACTGGGCTACGCCCTTGTTTGTATTTACAACAAAAAACAATACTTAAAAACCCAAGTCTGCAAGTTCCCCCATTCCTTATAAACCCTAGAATTCAAAATCGCTCAATTGACTAAACAAACGATTTCGATAAAGAAAACAATGATGGGGCTTTTGTTACCCACCCTGAGCCGAATCTAACCATATATTTAATTGAGACATACCGTTTAAGAATCAATGAACACGCGAACAATTGAAAACGCACACAACTTCCTCAAAACTGATCGATGTGTTATAGATGAATCGAAATTGATGTGAGGGGTTTGTTTTTCGGCCCCTAGAGGGTGATAGGGAGAGCCCAATTTATATTATTACATATGGTTTCAATGGTTTGGAAAGTTTGACTAAAGCTCGGTCAAACCGAGTAATTGATGCTCA